>OX104132.1:8672067-9272067 GCA_944470555.2 Heterobilharzia americana
CCTTCAGGGATGTTGCTCAGTGTCTCCCATTTTGTTCTGATGGCTGACGTGAAGATGTCCTTTGTAGTTTCGTTCTGCAGTTTTTGTTTTGGGTGTTCAACTTGAACTGTGGTCTATCATCACCAGCTTCTGGAAGGCTTTCAACTTGATTTGGAATGTTCCTTGCACTAGAAAGTATGTGGTCTGAACCTACATCTGCTCCCCTTTTTGATGTGTCCAGTAGGCTGCGTCTCCACTTTATTCAGATTGAAGTGAAGTCGATCTGATTTTTAGTGTAGTATGTCCTGGTGTCTGGTGAAATCAAATCCATGTTGCTTTGTGAATAACCTTGTGTTCATACACGCTGCCTCCAATCACCGAATTGTTGAATGCGCAGAATTCTGCAAACAGTTTTCCATTCTCATTCATCTCACTGAGCGCTTCTCGACTCATGATAAGTTCTCTTCCTGTGTTGTCCGTTCCCAGTTTGGCATTCATGTCGCCAACTGGAGTCTTGTCCAATACTGGTTGCAGTTGTCTGTAGAATTCCTCCTTCTTCTCTTGATCTGCATTATTTGTAGGTGCACAGCGTAGCGTTGTATGATTGTGACCTTCCTTCCTTTTGAGTTGAATCTTGCTGTCATGATCCTGATACTGGAGGAGGTTGGTTTTCACTGCATGAGAGCCTTCGATGGTGTTGGGGACATCATGATAGCCACTCCAAAACTCAGTGTGCTCGTGGTTGTCGTCTGGGTGACAATATTGGAGTAGATTATTGATTCTCCAGTTGACAGTTTGGAGAGTCCACTTCGATTCCATCTGCTTTCGCAGATTCCTAGCACTTCTATACCATACCTTCTCATTTCTCCGGCAATCTGGGCCGCCTCGCTAGGTTCATACATGGTGCGGACATTCCATGTCCCCATCCTTACTTTCACTTTCATCGAGAGAAGTGAAGACACATCGGCCAATTGGCTTCCCGAAGACTTCCACCAACCGGCGTCATTTCGTCTCTCCGATTCCAGCGAGGAATGAGTTTGTTTTCATTTTTTATATTTTGTTTGTGCTTTGGAGTTTCTTTAAAGATTGGATTGGTTTTACGGGGTAGGGTTGCTAGCCCTATGCCCAACCTTTTCTCTTTATCCGGGCTTATGACCGGCTGGTAGCTAGGTGATTAGCTGACCAGGCGAAGTTGTGTGCTACGATGAATTGCGGGAAGTCGAACTGACTTACGATTTTGGAAGGTTCTACGTTGCTTCTGACTGTCTGTCACATAGTAGGCTTATCCATAGGTCTGGTGTTGATTGTTCAAGACCATCTACGCATTTGCTGATTATAACTGCTATGCCAAAGTTCGATATTTTGCGTAGCCGATTTACACATCTATGAACTAAGAGTTAGGGTTCTCTGCAAGCGAGAGTGAATCACATTGTATATACCAAACTAGTTTACTTGATGCATTTGGTTTAAAGTTTGCGGATATATTCCACCTACTTTTAACCAACCTTTAATGATTAGAATCTACTATTCGTCACAAATTGACATCAGTTGGAGAACCAGTGAAAACTTAGGAGTAACGGAGAGTTGTTTCATCTTAG
Organism: Heterobilharzia americana; assembly: GCA_944470555.2. Taxonomy (NCBI): domain Eukaryota; kingdom Metazoa; phylum Platyhelminthes; class Trematoda; order Strigeidida; family Schistosomatidae; genus Heterobilharzia; species Heterobilharzia americana. Next base: position 8,673,645 of record OX104132.1, read on the forward strand.
TATTGAACTTATCAGCAGTGCGTACCGATAACGCTACCGAGATCAAACTCAAAACGTTTAGGTGTGCACGTAACTGATGAGTTACACTATAACTAATTGTTCAATTGATTGTTATTATATTGTTTCGTTGTTTTTACATATGAACTGTATTTTTTTTATTATCATCTTCACTCAACCGCTCTCCACAGCCTAAACTTCTGGTCTGTCTGTGCCGTTTTGAGTTGCTTAACAGTTGTACTTATAGAGCTGTCCTTCAGTGCAAGATCTGATACAGCTATCCTGAAACCATGCATACCGTTTAAGCTCCCCAACATACATATCTTGACACAGATCGGACAACAGTCAGGTTTGGCTAAGATTCTAGATAGCCGCGCTATTGATCAACGCTGCAGCACGGAGATCTCCATGTAGGATCCCAGTGGATTGCTTCGAATAAGTTCCTCATCTGTCAGCTCGAAAAAAATGTTTCATAGGCGCTTATCCGGAGACTCTGTGACATCGGAAACCGGCCTCCCTGATGTCACTGTCGCACTAAGCGCTCGGGCCGAAGCTCATCTGGATCCCCATTAACAGCCATCTGTGTGCTGTTAAGCTAGAAGGTTTTCCCCTAGTACAAAGTAGCCGGCAAGAAAAACCATGCCTCTTTGTCATCTCTGCCTAAACTCCTGCAGATTACAGCCCGGATGCATTCTACCACCAACTGAGTAACCTCAACCAAGTGCGGTCGACAGATATCGCAGTGGTAGATGGGGACTTGAATGAGCAGGTATGGCGTCTGTGCTCAGGAGAGTCATTTAGATGTTTAGTGGGGACTGGTTGACAGGAAGTCGGATAATGGGGACCATCTTCTGCAGCTTTACTCAGATCATAACCTATTTCTAGCCAGTACCAACTTCCGGCACAACCATCATCGTTGTGCCATTTGGTATCCTTCCTCTGCCACTCAATCCTGGATTCAAACAGATCATATTGTAATCAGCTACCAATGAGGTGGTTGCACACAGGACTGCCGCTCCACGTGGAGTACTTGTCTGGGCTGTGATCATACTCGAGTGTGTGCTAAGTTCGTCTTGCGTTTTGGTGGTCATCAAAATCATCTACCTCAACAAGTCGATCTAAGCGAATTAGTTGCACTTACTATTGCAGCTGAATACCAATCCGGGCTAAATTCGAGGCTAGCTACTGACTCTCCAGAAAGTGTAGATGAGCATTGGCTGAACTTGCAAGACTCCGTGAAAATGGCAAGTGAAGCCACTCGCGGCTTGGAAGAACACCCTGCTAATAAACACTACGTCTCTGCAAGCTCCTTGCGATTTCTTGACGCACTTCAGACCATCCCAGCGGATAGTGAATACAATGGTCCAAAAACAATCCTCAAAGACTCCTGGAACGCCGGGCAAAGCACTTCGGAAGACAGTTTAGCTGATTCCCTGCTTCAGTATTTTCAGTTTCAAAGTATCGTGCTCCGTGGTCAGCTAACACTGACCCACCTAACGAAGCGGAGATCCATAAGGAACTCCAAGTTCTGAAACGCCACGAGGCATCAGGCCCAGACAACCAACCCATGACTCTTTTTAAGGATAAAAGAACGGCTCTAGTCAGGGAACTGGCTGGATTGTTTGAGAAGATAAGACAGAGTGAGTGTTTCATCATTCCGGAATAAGGTCATTTTGCAGATCTTCAAAAAGGGTCCGCGTAATGTATGTGACAATTATTGGGGTATTAGTCTGTTGCTAGTGGCATTGGAAATACTGGCTGCTATCGTGCTTGGCAGACTTTGCAAAAGACATGGGAAAATGATTCTCAAGGAGCAAGCCAGGTTTCGTTCAGGTCGTGGATGCATGCATCATGTATTTATTCTACGCCAGACGACTAAACATCGTCACACGTATTGCAGGCCGACAATCGTTGTGTTTCTTGACATTAGGGCTGCCTTCGATTCGTTGGACAGAGTTGTATTCTGAAATTGTCTGTTAGGGAGGGTCGTGCCTGAGAAACTTATTAACATCTTGAAAACTCTACATAATAACACCTGAGGTGAAGTGAGGGTATACAACCACCTGTCTGTATTGTTCCAAACCAGAAGTGGGGTTAGGTAGGGTCACTTGGTTTCTACATTCCCCTTTTGCTTTGCCATCGATGACATTCTTTGGATAGCTCTGAAGGAGGTGCATGATGGTGATGTAGCTGGAGAACGGCTATTCGACCTTGAATATGCGGATGATATCATCTTACTGTGAGATAACACACAGGTTACTCAAATGGCACTTAATAAGTTGGCGATTAGTGTCCGTAAGTATGGTATGTGGTTTGCACCATTAAAGTGCAAAGCACTTTTGTAAGGTTGACAGTAGCCTGTATCTGAGCTCGCACTCGGTTGTGAGCCGTTGGAAGTAGTCGAAAAGTTCATGTATCTGGGTAGTTGTGCGAGTGCTGTTGGAGGTATGAGTGATGACATTTGTAACCACATACTGAAAGCCGAAGTGGCATATGCTAATCTGAGCCACCTTTGGCGACGTTAGTCTGGCTGTAAAATGTCAGTCACTTCGGTGCGAGCAGTTCTGTTCCTCGACTGTGAAACCTAGCCCTCCGAGCTGAGGATGGGTGACAACTATGTGTTCGATCATGATTATTTCCACAAGATTGTTCATATCCGAGGTACGACAGCGTGTGTTTGGACATGATGGAGATCGTCATTCAATAAGTGAAGTCATCTAGAAACACCAGCCTCGATGGCTTGGAAATGTACTACGCATATCGTTCCTAACGGCTTCTATACCGTTCATTGTTTTCTAGCCATGGAACTAGATTGAAGAAGAGGAGGGGTGGTCAGTGTATGACGTGGAGCTATGGGATGAAGGATGGTTGCATCGGGTTGGCATCTGTTGGTGCACCTGGACGGTGTCCGAGAGACCATTCAACTCTGGCTTGAGACATTATCAGATATGGCTCATAATCGAAACCAGTGACTGCCATTCTGTAGCTCCTTTCTATCTTCTGCTACTGAAAATTAGTAAATGTTTTTTTTAAATGTATGTATCTTATTGGACTGCCTTTCTAGTTATTCTGTTTTCATTGTTTTTCTTTTTTACTTACTCACTTCACATCGCTGAATGTCTTCATACTGTTGCTACATTATTTTGTGAGGCACATTTCTTGGTACCATGTTTGTGTTCTAATAATAAGAACAGTAATGATAATGATAACTATGGGTGGGAATCGAATGGTGCATATTTTCCTACTCCTGTCAATTCACAATGCAGCACGACATTCATCCAATGGCATCGGTGAGTATTTGTTAACAATTCACGACCAACAAACTAACCCACAGCAAAGCTTCAATATCTTAAACTTTACGGGTGGGCAACGCACCATATGATAGCTTGTCGCAGAGTGGTCCATTCAACAAATATTTTTAGCTGGTACACCGTGTGATCAAGGTCACCAACTAGAAAAAACAGCAACCGATTATATGTAACTCGATGAGGTTGAAAATCAATACAATTGGCCGATCAGCAGTTAGTAGCAATAATAGGGAGTATATAGACAATTCTGATATAGTAAAACATCGTTTCGCGTTATGACAAATTTGTGGGTAATAATATATAAACTCGTAACACATAATAACGAAATAAACACAGAACTTACGACGAGGACATCCACTATCAGACATTGGAAATAAGTCGAATCGTCTGTGATATTCCACTGGCATTGATTTTCGTACACGATAGATTTTAGGAATGCTGGACTCTGTTGAATCCTCAATTTTAAAAGGGCCTATCTCACAGAGTAGTAAGCCAGGACCGGAATTAATCTGTTCAGCAATAATTTGACCCCATGGGTCTACAACTAAGCTATGACCATAAGAAGATCGCTTTTCGTTGTGTTTCCCCTCCTATGCACAGAAAACATTTACAGGAAAATGTAAAATAATAAACAGTTATCTTGGTACTGGGTGATGATTGAGGATGAATTGAAGATTTGGGTCGCGAGAGAACTCGAACTAGCGGCCTTCGGGTTACCGGTCAAGTGATCTACCGACTGAACTGTGAAATCCAGCTGTTGACTACTACTTAAATTTCACTTCATTCACCAAGAGTTACATAAATAGTTATATAGATAGTGTGAGTAACGTCATTTTAATCCCTGCCATCTACTAAATAGCTGACAGGATTCAAATAATGAAATAAGTAGAGCTAAGCATGGCTGATTAAATTAGTTTATGAGTCATATCTGCCAGTAGAAAGGGTAAATTACACACTTGTGATGAAAGCTGCCTCTAAGAATCCACATAAGTAGCATATATATGCAATGATGAAAGTGACGACGATCAATTGGTGAGAAATCTGACAAAAAGAATATACAATACTGAATGAAAATATAAAGCGCAAGAACCATACGGAGCAAAATGCAGAAGAGAAGAAGGGATAAATTATTCCTAGGTGTAGTACATTTACCATTATCAGTTGTATTTTCTTATGAAACAGTTACGGTCGCATCAGTGAACTCTGATCAATTACAGTTACGTAATAACTAAACACCTGGTTTAACAATGTATCTTCGATGGAAATTGTCACATTCCTTAATATAGTGCATACAGTTAAAATGGTAATTAAAAATGAAGGAAAATGTAAGACAATAGAACAGGAGGAATAAACTAGGTTAGAATAAAATGACATTGCATAACCTACAGTAGGATAACCAGTAGATATATCTGTATCATTGAGATCAATCTCCACTCTGATACTACAATGGCATTCTTACACTACAATAACCAATTTTCTATACAACTCGAATAAGTAGCCAATGCGTGGATAGATTAGTGCTATACTATGACTGTAACACAACTCAGTGTTTCACTGTACACCACCGAGTAAGCTTAGTATTTCAGTTCAGTTTTTCTATATTCACAACTTTTTTCAACTGATTTTCCCCCTTTAATTAGAATCATCAAATGCTTAAAAATGATAATATCCCTCTGAACAAATCGGTCACTGATGTATAGCTGTCAAACTATGATTGAATTCCACCCATCAACACTACTGAATACTTCAGATGGGATGGATAAAACGATCACTATTTCGTGGCCAACTGGTATGAATTATCCGGTTCTAATTCTAAATAGGGACTAGTCAATGTTTCGATAACTTACTGATAAAGCTTTTAAGTTGGACATTGGATGATGAAGGTTTGAATCACCAAGGGGATACCAATTTGTTGACATTTACAGACACATCTTACTGTGATAACTACCGATAGGTATGAATTTTAGTTTTTAAGTGTCCTGACGATTACATCTAAACATCTGACACATGAATCATTTGCTTGATAGTGTCAACAATAGATGCAGTCAGCAACTTTGTGCACATTCATGCAGTAGGTAATCGACCACACTAATTGTGAGGATTAGTGATCCTACCAGGTTTCCAAAACCTCGGAGGTGGGGTGGGATTCGAATCCCTAACCCATAACTCTGACGATAAACTGCTCACAGCTTTTTACACATCGATTCATTTTTAACGATTATTTTCGACAGTTATATAGCACGGACCTAATGAATGAGCACATATACGTAGAACACCATTGGTGAAATGCCCGAGGTGTAAGTATATTTGTTGAAATTAAGAATACGATCATCTTATTGCAATCAGGCGAAGTAGTCAGAAAGTTAAAATAGAACAAGGGTGTAGAAGAAGTAATTTGTCAAAATTCATTGACCAATAAGTTAGGTTTCGTGACTGAATTCCCTTCAGATGTTAGGAATCAGTCAGACAGACAGATAAACATGGATAATTAACGATATGCTCTAAGTTGCCACATCACTAATCAATACATTGAAGAGAAGACCAATGAACAAAGAGGGATAACATGAGAATAAAAATGACAGTAAAAAGTTATAAGATAAACACGTTAAAAGATTAGATAAGGAATAAATGAATGAGTTTAAACCATTCTAATTGATTTTGAACCATGCAAGTAGTGGTTAGAAACCGTGAATGATATGAGGCGAAATAGAATCATTTATGCTTTATCCTTCTGACAACTTTAAGAACCTTTCTTTTTGAGGGAGTTGTGGAGATTTGGAGATATTTCAAGTTGTTATTCATCGTAGACTGACATCAGTTGGAGGAACAAAGGAAACCTGGGAGTACTGGATAGTCCTAGTATGGGACTCCTCAGCAGTGCGCACCCACGACCTCGCCAGGGATCGAACCCACGACCTTCAGGTTTTGCGGCCAGCTCATTGGTGACTAGCTTCGAGAAGTATTCCCGAAGTCCCAATGAGAAGTCGTGACCGGTGGAGTCAAAGCCTGATGGCCGCGAGGACAGATACTCAACGATGACATTGGGTGGCAGTTGCACTATATCGTGAGCTGACAGAAGTTGGAAATATGAACCAATGGATCCCGACCCAGCTGCCCAGTGGTAACGCGCTGGCCGCGGAACCTGAAGGTCTCGGGGTTCGATCCCTGGCGGGGTCGTGGGTGCGCACTGCTGAGGAGTCCCATACTAGGACTGTCCAGTGCTCCCAGGATTCCTTTGTTCCTGCAACTGATGTCAGTCTACGATGAATAACAACTTTAAGAACCTTATTATTCTTTATTTATTCGTTCTCTCACCTCTTATATTCTACTTGCTTGTTATAACAACATCTTTCCGTTTCTCTACTGTAGAGCAGCATGATAGTTTGAACAGATACACCATAGTCAACATCCTGCTAAGATCTCTTCTTATCCAGCTGACAATAACATGGACTCTAAAGTTTATAGATTTTAGAACAATTAGTCTGTATGACAATGACAGGATGAAGATTATCTGAAACATGTGTAATGTACTAGCGCCTTACATTTCGATCAAGTTGACCGATCACACATAAACTTGTCGAACTATTTATACCAAAATTTATGAAAAAGGTCGATTCATTCAATAGGAGACCTAAGAATAAGAGGGGCAGAATAAAAATGAAACTTAAATCATGTCTTTCTTGGTATCAAAATCAAAATTACCAAGGCAGATTGAACGTGAGTACAAACTATCTTTGTATACATAAAGCGGGTTTGAATTTAAGCATTGTTAAAGAGGTTCAATATATGTAAGTAGTCGGCCCTGACTACTTTTATGTAACTTTAGAAGCTGTTCTCATGTCTACCCTATTATATACATTCTAGAATGTATTTTGCAATCGATGAAGATGGGTGTTTCTCACTATGATAACAAGAAAGATGTGATTCAGGTTTTGTTTTTGTTCTCCCCTTCCTATCCTAGTGTTTCCAATTGACTTAGTCGACCTTTTACGAAAATTCTTACATAAATAATTCGACAAGTCCATGTGTGATCGACCACATTATTGGAAATGTATAGGAGATAATACATCACATTACTTTCTGTTGGTATACTTGTAATTCTTCGTTCTTATACTGGACCGAATTGTTCGACCTCTGTTGGCATATGGATCACCGAAGTCCAACCTAGTGGTTGGACGGTCGATAATGCACTTATCGCAAAACTTAAGGGTCCTAGGTCCCACTTTCTGTATATATGCTTCCTGATAAAGAGTTCAGTGCTAGGGTAAAACAGCTATCTAGAGCTCTAATTCTATTTACTGACTGTTATCCAGTTTGTGAAGAGAAAAAAATCATCTTCAAATAACATATACTTAAAAATGAAAAATGTCAAACACATTCTGATTAGCGATAAAGATATTTCACCTTGGATAAGACAAGCTAATTTATCGCGTCCATTTATTAAAACACGGACCGGCTTTTCAGATCAATAATTAGGATAGCATATGTACAACCTCTCAAAAAGTGTCTTAGAATTCAATTAGGAATGAAATTTATTAAATGAAATGAAAAAGAGGTTATCTGTGTATTTATCCTAGCTATAAGAAAAAGAAAAAGGTCAATAAACATGGAGACACTCAGTATACACATTTGTATATGTGTATACGAAACTGCCTCCACACAAAGATTAAATTTACGGTCATTCAGTAGATAAGGAAATATGAGATAAAAGAAACACGATTCATAGGAGTTAACAACTGAGATTTTCTTTTTCAATCTCATTCGGAGAAGTCGAAGAAAATTAGTTAATCAAATTTAACACAATAAAAGAACTAAGAGGGAGGAATAGGCTGTATAATCTAGTAAAACAAAGCAAGAAAAATACGTTTTTTGGTTGATCAATTATGACAATATATCTGTGTGATTAATTGGCTGTCCAACTAAAGTTCTTCTGCTACAGAATTCATGGGTTATGGTGTCCTGAGTAATATTTAACACGCATAGACAACTGCCGGAGTAAAATCACTTTCTCAGCTTCATTTTGATGAAGTACAAACGTAAAATAATCAGATGTCTAGCATTTAGAGTAAGACAGATTTGTTCTAAGGAGTGTGTGAAGAAAACTACTGTGTATCTGCGATATTCTAAGTAAAAACGCACATCCTGATTAGTTCATCACAGCAAACATCACTTACAGTAATTCCAGAGGAGAAATGATGCCATTACAATTCAAATGAGACGCTCCAAGTAACATCCTACCACAACGCCTGACTAGAGCAGTAAATAGAACGTCTTAATCAGGTCATCCTTCACTGAGAAGACCCTTTGGAGACATGATGCGCCAGGCCAGGTCGTCGAGTTGGACCCAAATGGGAAACGACGAGTTGGGTGTCTGAGGCGATGGTGAGATGAAGGAGATCATGTGAGGAAGAAATGAAAGCTTGTGGGCAGCGGTGGAGTCAGGTTAAAAGAGAAGACTGCAGAGAAGAGAGTGAAATGGCTATATGCTACTGAAGCCCTATGTCCCACTAGGAAGCGAAGGGACAAATAATGATAATAATAATAATAATAATAATAATAATAATAATAATAATAATAATAATAATGTGATGATGATGAATATCAAAATTTCATGCAACCACTTGTTGTTGTTTTTTGTAGAGGGGTGGGGTGATGAAACTTTAAGGACAGCCACTTATTCACTCAAACTCTTGGCGAATACACTACGAAGTTCCATACTATTGATGTCATTGACTCACCTTTTGGAGATAATAAGTAAATAAATCAGGTCATCTTTACATTTCATTTAGTAGTCCGCCCACACTTAATCCGAGACTAAAGGATAGCTTACTTAATCTTAGCTCCCCCATCCTGTATACTTCAGCTTAATCAAACCCGTGGAACAAGATATATGGTGCGTACAATTAGGTAGATGTGTCTCCGGGTACGAGATTATTTGCTGGCTTCGTTTGACAAAGGTGAAGTGAAGGTGGTGAAAAGTTCTATCTTAGCGCACCTAGTAAACACAGAGCATCACACAGTTGCTAACAGAGCTTTTAAGATCATATATATTTTGAGCTTAAAACAATACCACATGTAGCTCACCAAAGCCTCCCCAACATAACTGACGTTGCCGCAATAAAATTCATCAAGCCTCGACTATGCATTCATAAAGAACATTTTCAAAACGTCATTCCTATTTTGGTTTTCAGTAAACTAAAGGCTACTCATTTTCCACTTTGAAAATAAATTCACCTCAAACTTGGCTTGTTTTACACTGTAAAATTACATTTTACAATCGTAGAACCTGATGAGAACTTATTGAAACAAATACTCGTTCAGATTGTTTTCGAATTGCATAAAGTTGTTTCGAGTCTAAAAATCGTAAATAAGCTTAAAAAACACAACACTTTAGAACTAAATAACACAAAATGCACCACTTTAAGTCTCTGAAAATCAAAATATCAAATAAAACAACAAGATGACGATTACTATACTAGGCGAATTATTATCATTATTATTCGTCCCTTCAAGTCCTAGTGGAACAGAGAGCTTCAGTAGCATATAGCCATTTCACTCTCTTCTCTGCAGTCTTCTCTTTTAACCTGACTCCACCGCTGCCCACAACCTTTCATTTCTTCCTCACATGATCTCCTTCATCTCACCATCGCCTCAGACACCCAACTCGTCGTTTCCCATTTGGGTCCAACTCGACGACCTGGCCTGGCGCATGATGACCCTAAACCGCCTTCTCAGTGTATGCCCAATCCATCTCCACTTTCTTCCAGTGCATATTTGTTGGGCGATAGGTTCTTGGTCGGTTCGTTCCCAGGGTTCCTTGTTGCTTATTCTTTCCAGCCATCTAATCTTCAGTATCGAGCGTAGGTAGTTGTTGGTGAATGTCTGTAGTTTGTTGGAAATGTTTTTCGTGACGCGCCAGGTCTCTGAACCATGTAGAAGCACTGACTTGACGTTGGTGTTGAAAATCTGGATCTTGTTCACGCTTTATGCTGAGTGCAGAAGATCTCCACACTGGTTTCAGATTAATGAAGGAAGGCCTGTTTTGCTGTCTTTCCGACCCTGGCTTTGACGTCCTCATCTGTGCCGCCGCTTGTAGTTTAAACGATGCTGCTTAGGTAGGTGAAAGAGACTACTTCCTTTAGGTTTCTCTTGTTGATGGTGACTGGTGCTTGTTGTTGATGCAGTTGCTTGGGTATCTTCATCACCTCCATCTTCTCTACGTTCACCTGAAGGAAGTCCCGTCTTCACTGCCCTGCCCTGCCTCTTCTGCCAACTTGTTAGTTTTTGCCTGTAGATCTTCAAGTTTGTGTGACATTAGACACAAGTCATCAGCGAAATCCAAATCTTCTTCTGGGGTCTTTTTATCGGTCAAACAGCGTATGCTCCTCTTCTCGCTCCCCACTGTTTGTTGCATGATCCAGTCCACTACAATCAAGAATATCATGGGTGATAGTAGACAGTCTTGTCTTACTCCTGTATTCACTTCAAAGGCATCACTGAGCTGTTTACCACTGTGAATTACTTGGCATGTGGGGTCTTCATATAGTTGTTGAATGAGGTTGATAAAGGTTCGTAGTACTCCGCAGTGTTGAAGCAGTTGCCAAATCACTTGTCGGTTGACGCTGTCGAAGGCCTTTTCAAAATCGATGAAGTTGAGATAAAGGTCCAGTCGACTGTGATTCTGTACGCTGTTCTATGATGATGCGTAGCGTAGCGTTGTAATTTGATCCGCCCTAGGCAAAAGGTCACATTTATTTTTTAAGGACTAGTAATATCAATGGGCTATCTAAATTTCGGTATGAAGAGCAATATCTGAATCTGCAACCAAGTAGACGAAAACCGAGTGCTTAGAACAATGAGGCAAACGTATTAGGAAATAGTAAAGATGGTAAAAATGAACATATCGTTACAGTGAACAAGAAATGCATAAGTCGATAGGAAAAGATTGAAAGAAATGAATACACCTGAACCACTGTGATCGGTTATGCAACATATTATGTAGGCTGGGTGAATCGTTTATGCACTGGCTTATGTAGCTCGAAACAAAAGTCATAAGTTCGACAATGGTGGAACTGTGGTTCATTGGTTCAAGAAGTTGACTTTCCACCAATGGGCTATTGGTTGGAATCCCGTTCTATCTATTGAGGGTCTAAGCTATTCGCCTGCTTACAATTCGGTGGGTGAAGAAGAGTTCGAACCCGTAACCTACTGCTTGAAATTCCAGTGCCCAGATCAATGGGTCACAGATCCATCCACTCTTTGATGTCTTCTGAAGATTGGATATTTTCACAATCCTTTATCTTTAAATTCTTTCTCTTACCAAACACCTTTGTCTACCTTGATATAGGTCCTTTTCTGTTCACTTATTCTTTGAATGCTTCTGTGAAGTGTAGCAACTTGAACCAAAGCACCTGTGTTTAAGGTTCTACGTTGATCTTGTCAGTGTATCAGTCAGGATCACAGTTCCACTTCAGATAGGCATACATGTCCTCAATGTCATAACTTTTATTGATCCAATTCATATGCATCGAAAAAGGCTAAACGCATCCAGCATGAAAAACAACATGCAAGATTATACACTAGACGATGAGTCACATCTGTTATATGGTGGCTAATGATACTACCACCATACTGCTTAAAAATCAATAGATATGACTGAATTTCAGTCTGTAATCAACTGGCAAAAGGTTAAGTCAGTCACAGTTTTACAATGCTGTTTCACTCGAAATAAAATAATATCTCTGAAAAAAGGTATATGTTGGTCAAAGCAAACTGAATAAACAACGAGATACAAACCTGAGCTGCAGCAACTACATAACACTGATTTTCAATAGCTCTGGCTCGAATCAATGTATGCCAATGACCTGCTTCACCTGTATACGTCATGTAAGCAGATGGATAAGTTAAAACTTGAGCGTTTTTAGCATAACGCAGATGAGCTGCCAGTTCGGGGAAACGCATATCATAACACTGAATAAACAGAGGAGAAAGAGAAAACTTCAAGAAAAATAGTCAGCTAACCAATTAAAGTATACAAAAACAAAAACCAATAAAAAGAGAAACAAAATTACAACCATCAATACATAGCTGATACTCGTTGTACAATAAACCGTCGACTTCCGTGACCCAGTAGTTCAGTGAACAATGCTCAAATGTTTGAAGTGATAGATGCTAGGGTTCCAGCCCCAGATTCCACTGATAGCTACCACGAATCAAAGCTAAACGCACTCAGCTACTTTTGCTGCATCCATGCCGCAGGCAGTGAGCCGTATCTTATATATATATATATATATATATATATATATATATATATATATATATATATATATATATATATATATATATATATACGACATGTGCAGAATCATTACTATTGCATGTATTTAGTATTGATTCGATAAGCAAAAGATTCGGTATCTTATTAACTTCATTCCATGCTGCTTATGAAACTAGAAAGTTTTGAAATCACTAATAATCTTCTTCCATAGATCACAGAGTTTCCTGTCAGTAATTTAATTTTGACAACAGGAAAAATAAAAAGCAGCCTAATGGGAATGATTTTGCACCTGTCTGAGATATGTGGAAAATTATACTACCCTTATTATAAAGAAGAAGAGAGGATTAAAACTACATAAATCATTTCTAAGAGTTACAGAGTTATGACTATGAACAATAAATTGTGTCTGAAAAGCAAATAATACTATTCCACTGTGACAAATAATAAATAAACTAAAATGGAATAGAAACCCATACACATGCAATGTGATGACACTTTACTTCCTGCCGCGATCTTTAACAGTTTGACTACACTAGTGAATATGAAGTACAAGAATCTTCGTCATCTTGTCTAATTATACTGCATCTTTAATTTCTCTAAGATGTCTTTTACTATTGATATTTGATCAAAAATTGACAATTGAATATCGAAAAGCTGTTACTATCATCTTTATGGTATGTACACGATAAAAAGGTTGACTGTTACACGTTGATAGAACTGCGTATATATCTTATTTTGGAAGAAAATCAAAATTGATGGAACTGATGGAACTCAGGTGTTCAGTGCAGAATTACATTTACCAACGGAAGGTACAAAAATATAGTACTAAACAAATAAAATGCTGTCAAAGCCACTGTAATAAAGAACCAGTAAAAAGTTATTTGTATTGATGTTAAAAATTAGGGGGGTATGCTTAAGTACAACAGCTTACACAGCATACTAGAGCATATTCGGACAGCACTAAAGACATATGAACGCTGCAGGAGACACATAATACAGAACCGGAACATGGTTTTCTTACACATAATGCAATTTTTATTAGTATATTTCAATGAGTTACACAATGAGTGTTTTTTCAACTGATGTTTACTTGAATTCCTATAGATCAGAAAGTTATGAACTACGATCTGACCCAAATTAAACAAAATATTGTGGAGTATGTATAAAAAAAGCAGTAACTCAAATCTTACTTGACTGATTTACTCCCTTGAAAGCATCTAGATGAATATGGATTTGAAACTAATCACCAACAACAAATGTCAGTGGAGAAATTCTCTTCATTGGTCGCAAGTAATTTAAACCCGTTAGACCTTAAACAACCCGGTCACAGAAATATACTACTGAACAATATATAAGTGATAGTTGGAAACTACTCACTCTCATGTATAAATTTCAAACGAAACCAGTTCATAGAATTAATATGTTCCCACTAAATGGCTCTGGCTAATTGGACATAAATCATTATCATCATCGTCAATATCAACATAGGACCAGGCATTACTGCGTAACCCTCCAAGTTGCCACAGCTCATATCACTACATCAAGTAAAAAGGTAATGAGGTGCAAGATGAAGATAAGAAAATCCAGTGAAAAGAAATATAAAGTACGAAAAGAGAGAAAGGAAGAATGAGAAAATGATGAGATTAGGTAAAGCGTCGTTAAGACGAGGATAATGTATGTGTATACATCTCTGCCACTGATATCGGTTTTCAGCCATATCATCAAATAGTCTCCAAACACTGGTTTCTCTTGTCCCACGGACCCCAACCACCTGGTCTGCATCGCCCCACATGGCTCAAACTAACAGTCAAACACTTCATACATTGATGCCATGTTTTGGTCTAGCCGCCTCGAGCCTTTTTCCAGCCCCAGCCTATTTCGGTCAACAATTTGTGGTGAGGCAAATGGCGACTAGGCATGCGTAACACATATCCCAACTATCCCAGTCGATGAAGTTTCACAACCTCGTCAACCGACTAACCTCTTCTCCCCAAAACTCTACACCTGACTTCCACGTTACTCACTCACGTGGTGACACCACGGAATACGGCCTATACTTCCAAGGCAACGATGGTTAAACACCTGAAGCCTTCTCATGTCTTCCACCTTCAATGGCCATGTTTCACAGCCATACAGTAGAACAGACCGGACTGCTGTGCAAGTGCAGTACACACCATCCCTAGTAGACAAGCGGATATCACGGCGGCGTAAATGGTGAAAGTCAGCCAAGTCTTTCGTATCCGTGCAGAGATTGCATCACCCACTGACCCACCAGGGCTGATCCCACTTCCCAGATAAGTAAAGTGGTCGACGCACTCAATCATTACACTTTCTATTGTTGGCTGTGGCACCGCTGAAGACCAATCCTAGAGCCATAATTTGAATTTGAATGTCATCTGCATATTCTAGGTCTAACAAAAATTCTCCTGCGATTAAGTCAACCTCTGTGTAATCAGGTGATGAGAATGAGACCTCCATAAGGATATCTATGATAAAATTGAAAAAGAATGGAGACAGTGGGCAACCTTGACGGACACCATTCGATCAGGATAGCTCTCTGGACATCTCACCATAGGCTCCAACACGCCCACAAGTGTTCGAGTAGAGAGCCTTCAATAAGATGATGTACTTACGCGGCACGCCTTTCAGTGAGGGGCTGTCTTAAAACTTCTTGATCAACGGAATCGAATGCCGCCTTCAGGTCGAGAAATACAGCCAGTATCGGGCGTCGGTAAGCGTGTCTATGTTCCAGGACGTGGCGCAGTGTGAATATTTGGTCGATACACCCGCGGCCAGGTCTAAAGCCTTCCTGGTTATCTCGGGCTAGCTGTTTCCGAGCTCCAGTTAAGAGTCGAAAAACTATAGAAACTAGGATCTTGGACACTATGGTCGTCAGGGTGGTTCCTCTGTGGTTATCACAAGAAGACTTCTCGCCTTTCTTGTAGACTGGGATAACCAGTGATTTAGACCAGTCAGAGGGGATCGTATTTGATTCGCATATACTGGCTAACACTTCCGTTAACCCAACTAAGAGCACCTTCCCACCATCCTTGAATACCTCTGGAATTAGTCCATCTGGTCCTGCCGCCGTCCCTCGTTTCAGGTTACCCACTGACTTCTCGATTTCTCCTAGTGTTGGGGGCCTATCTCAATGTTCCATTCAGGATCCGACTGGATAGCAGGCAATGCAGTGGTGGCTGGAGGCCAGTTAAACTGTTCCTCAAAGTGTTCTGCCCATCGTCCCAGTCGCCTTCCCTGCGAGTGAATCGCCGATCCGTCCTTCTCCGCTATAACCTCACTAACTGTTGTTGACCATTTCCCCCCAGTCTCCTTAATAAGTCTAAATAACTGTCTACTGTTACCGATCGCCGCTGCCTTTTCCATCTCTTTAGCCTTTGCTGCCCACCACTGTTCACGATCGTTGCGCAGACTTTTCGTCAGTTTATTTTTAAGTTGCGCTCGCTCTTCATTGTACTCAGAGCCTGCAGGGATGCATTCACGTGCATCCATTAGTTTGGAAGAAGCTGCTGATATCCACTGGCTCTTTTTAGCCATTATCTTGGAGTCGGCTACAGTCTCCAGTGCTGCTTTTACAGTAGACTGAAGATGGCACCAAGCTTCTTCTGGATGAGTGACAGTCTTTTGTTCCGATAACTGCCTAGCCAACTTCTCACTGAACACGGCTTTGGTGTTTTCGTTGTCCAGCAGAACTCGTAGTGGTTTTGTTGCCAAATTTTTTCTACGTCCATTGAGACGCAGGCATATACGTGCTCGGACCAACGCATGATCGCTGTCCAAACACGTACTCCAGAAGGAGCGGCAGTCTTCCACCGATCCTCTCCAGCGATGACTAATAGCAATGTGGTCTATCTGTGTCCATCGCTGAGTCGAGCTCGGTGGACGCCAGGTCAGACAGTGCCTTTCTTTATGTCTGAAATTTGTGCTGGCTAAAAATAGGCGGTTATCTGAGCATAGTTGTAATAGGCGATCACCGTTATCTGTACGTTCAGCTGGGATTCCGAAAGTGCCACCTAAGTGCCTTTCTGCCTCACTCAGTCTACCCACCTGTGCGTTGAGGTCACCTGCAACAACCACTACGTCCGAACGTTTGGCTTTCGAGAGGAGGTTAGACAGTTTATGGTAGAACTCGTCCTTCACTTCATCCGAACTACAGTCAGTGGGTGCGTAAGCAGAGATTACAAAGAGACAACGGCGAGTCTCACTATTCCTTTTAGTTCTCACTGTGCCGTTCAGCCTCATAGCGCAGAGGCGACTATCAACTGGGATCCAGTCTAGTAGTGAGTTTTCTGCCCTGGTGCTTAGCTATACCTACACCTGCAAGACCACGAGAGCTAGCTATCGAATCTCCAGAAACTCGAAGGGTGAATTTTGCAGATTCACCAGATTGGTCAGGTGAATAACCACACTTGGGTCCTGTATGCGTGTCTCACAAACACAGCACACATCCATGCCCGAGTTGCTAGAGTCTTTGCCAACGAAGCCTGTTGGCCAATTTGACGGAGGGTGCGGACATTGAAGGCTCCAATATGTAATTTGGAGCGTGGTTTAAGGAGACCAGGGATGCTGTTCTGTGGACTCAGATCGTTGTCGAAGGCTGCAGAGGTAGGAGAAATTGAAGATGATGCAGCATCATTAATTAAGAGACGTGAAGGAAGATTAGAAGGTAATGATGGAGGAGGAGGATAGCAGTCAGAAGAAACTTGGGTGCTGACAGAGTTGTGAGGGCGGTTGACACTTCCCGGCTGCCCACACCGTGGAAGGCTATTTCTTCTTAAGGTACCTGAAAGAGATTTGTGTGACCGCAGAGCCCATCGGACATCTGCTTGAGGCCTGTCACACCCAGCCTTTTGAGTATGATTATTTTGAACTTTTGTATTTTTGGGGCCGGATGGTCGAAAGGAAACGACAAGTGAACCAACACCGCCGGCCCGGCAGACCGTGGGGCGTGGTGGAGTGTGTTTTTCGGGAGGCCGACCTTTTCTAACCCCCCCTTCCACTGAGAAGGCAGCATCAGCTTACATGCACTGCTGGTCATCCAAGGGAAACACCTTACTGCTGTCACACCCCATCCAGCTAGCAGCAGTACGACTTCGCCCTAACACCCCCATCATCCTGCATTAAACTACACGACAACGGTAACTGCTTTTCCTCCAACCACTATCCAACAGACCTTTCTGGTATGGTAGGACCTCCAAGGAACAAAGGTTTCACCAACATAGCTCGTTGGGTCATTGTGATAAGCAAGCATGACTACCACGTCAAGGTAGCAGCTGTTGATCGGGATTGGACTTAAATAAACCAGTGTCACACAAAACAGATGGTTGATTTTGGTTGAACACACTACAACCAAGACCATCCACCCGAGCTATAAACATTCTCCACTATTTCAAAATCATATGAGCGCAACACGCTTCACGTCGTTCGAAGATGGGAGAACTTTTGTAAGAGGCAAGCTTCCACAAAAGGACAAATATTCTTTCTCCGTGAGAGTGCCTACATCAGTATGTTCTGCCAAAGAGTGTCAGATATAGACTGCTGATTGGCTGTCCAATGGAATGAGAAATAACTGAACAAAGTGGAAAACAAATGGTAAAACTGATGATCACAGATGCATATCATCGGATGCGGAAATACCAATTCGTGACTAACAACCAAAAGAGAAAACTAGAAAGCATACCCATGACACAACATACGACAACGTTAACAACAGCAATTGAAAAATCAAGTAGACAATAAAAAGAACAACAAAGAAAAGCCCTCAGGAACACCTACAATCGAGGAAACAAACGACTGTGTTGCCAACTTACGAAAACAACCACTAACAAAAATGTAACTTCTTTAGAAAGGATTGAATTGCAACACAAGACATGCCTCCAAACCAGAATGTTTTGCTGCATTATAATCGTCACTTAAAACACCAGGATTAAATGAGACCACTCAACAAGAAATACGGCAAACTGACTGGGCAGAAGAGACATTACGCTCAAATGAACACTCAAGAATGGAAAACATTAAAAAGACTTAAAAATAGAAAAGATATTGTTATACTTCTAGCAGACAAAGGAAGCACTATGGTAGTCATGGACAAAGAAGACCACATCATGAAGGCAGAGGATTTACTCAAAGACAAGAATGTATATCAACCACTTGAAACCAACCCTATCCAAAAGTTCGACAACCAGATCAGTAAAACCTTGAACAAACTCTTCAAACCAGATGGTTGATTTCCACACTGTTTACACATCTTACAGGTTGTATCGACATTTCTCTCAGTTGATTGGTTTTTCAACTGTTTAACCGTGGTGTCAACAGGGTTTCTGTAGAAAGCTATTGAAGTAAGATGTCAGTGTATGTTTTCCATCCTATTACATGTTAATAGTTGATTCTCTCAGCTCTGCAGTGAGTTTAACTCTCTGTCAACTACTGCTGCAATTTAACTGCATTTGAGTCTATGAGAGAACTAGTCACAAACTGTAAACTAGATAGTACTGGACAGCTAAACGTTTTCTTTGTTTTTTGTGCTCTCCAGTATTAGTTAAGGTATGACCACCTCACTCCCATTCAGTGGAATTCAAAATGGCTCGTACACACTGACTGCAGAGGAATTCATCAGCGAAAAAGGCTAACGCATTCCTGTTTGACCAAGCTTCAGGGGTAATTTAAATAGTTTTATAAAACAGTCAATACTTTACTGTCTTGTTAAGGGTAATACAAATTTCACATGAAGTTCTCCTATTTAAAAAAACATTGATAATACACGGGAAATAATAATAGTAATGATCGAATAGAAATAAACATACAATAGCTAGACCCAATCTTCCAACAGGTGTATGTTCAACAACTACTGGACCATTTTTACCAGCACGTATAACTTTCGACTCAGAGAAAAATGACTGTGTAGATTCTGACTAAAAGGAGAAAGGTATGAGAAAAATATTACACAAACAATTCACACAAGTTCGTCGGACTTCAGTTTATTTGTAATCAAAAAAAAGCAAAAAAAATAATGAAAAATATATGAAGATGAAATCATCATATTGCTGAAAACTTATAACAGAAATAGATTATATATAAAGAGACATAAGAGGCGAGACAGAATAAATTCTTACTAAAGATTAATTTGTAGCAAGTTTATCACTAAATATATACATAACTAAGCTACTAAATAAGGTTCTCAGTTATTTGGTCTACTATGTAACAAAGATTTCATTCAGATAGCCTACAAACTCTTCTTTTTATTAGGTTGGAACACTACAGAGGATATAACTAGAGAGTACAAGAGTTGAGGAAATACATAACAACACTGGTTTCCACATCAATTAATCAATTCTTTCAACCAACTTCAGAAGAATTTAATGTTTGAATCATCCACTGATACATTCAAGAGGAGTTCAGAAAAGCACAATGATCTGTTAGCAAAGGATTAACACAGAGGCACAACAAGTTATCTTCAAATCGAAACTTTGAATTTGAAATGTATGCACTAACCAAACTGATTAGATAGTTAAATGATATTATTGTGAATGCTCTAAATTGATTCCTAGTCATTTTCCAATTTAAGTATGATTGGTGGTTGGATCAGAGAGCTGGCGATTATGAGTAAAGAATAAATTGACCATCTGAGATACTCAAGGTTGTCTGTTTTATCCAATCTACACAATGTATATGGAGACTGCATAACATTGTGTATAAACCACTTCAACTAAAAGCAATATTTCCTTTTCATCATTTTTTTTTACACATTCTGTACATTCTTCCTAATACTTGTAAAAACGAATGTTGTTTATATACACAACGTTTTTGGTTGTGGCGGTAATTACAGCTTTTGCTGCTGCTAATTGTGGAAATATAAAGTGCTTCTAACCATTCCGACTTCCGACTCCGCGACTATTGCCTGTCGTGTATACTAACTGATTGTCTTGGAATTTTTACAGGACCTCTCATCCTACTTCCAAATATTACGACAATCAAGCCGACCAACGACCACCGTGGAGAGCCAACAAATATCGCCTTCTGATCTCTGGAGTATCCAAAAATTGTGGTGGACAATACCGAAGAGATAACCCCCAAGTAACCCGTGATTATCTATAACATTGACAATACTATTTGTGCTATAACGTATAACTTTTCATACATCTGTACCATAAGATCTATTTTTCTTGTAAGTTATACCTAGTTTGTCATTTTGGTTTACTTGACATTATTTGGGTCCACTACAGTATCACTCTAAGAGTGATTATATCATAAACCTGAAAGATGTAACCAGTGATCTGAAAGGTTAAAGTTTTTTTACAGTATTGTAACCGTTCAGTAAAGCCAAACTCACTGTTTTTAACATGCACCTAATCTTTAATCCATAGCTAAATGGATTGATGTAACTCAGCAACCGCATATATCTTCACACACACCAAGTGCATGTTTGAATGAATAATAATGTGGCCATCCAAGCTTCGATAAGTGAAACAAAGTTTGTCCAGTGGAAGTTAGACTTTTAAGCTGGCAAGTAAAGGCCTTATCCGTCTGGTATATAGAAACTTTACATTTCATCATGAATATTTTACCATTCAGTCAGTAGGTTGGAACCAACTAGGCATTATTTTCAACCTCGGTCAATCTAAAATATGGACTAACAATCATCTACAGTTATTAATTAGGTTAGTATTGTATATTTTACGACTAATCTAAATATATTGGCATTCATTTTACGATTGCACTTCTATCAACATAAGACTTTTATAATATTTATGCTAAAACAGAGACAGAAGACTGAACAACTGCTTCCTTAAAAAAAAACTCCGATAGCGCGTTTCTCCTCTCCTTCATTGCATCTACTTCAATTTATTGGCCTATAGGCTTAAAATCAAACTTCTACTCATGAAAACTTTGACAAAGGGGAAATGTCTATTGCTGGTATAAAATAGTCGCAATAGTTTTCGTCACGAAATGACATCACTTGAAGAACCAATGATGACTTGAGAGAACTAGGCAGCTGTTTAATCCTCATTTGAGACTGCTTGGAAGTACGTGTTGCAGCCTCATAAAGAATCAAGTTCATGACAGCCAGTTTGCGTGGTTATCAGACAGACAGACAAAATCAACGTAGAACCTTGCAAACAAGTGACCGATTTTCATCTATTTCACCAAGTTTTCAACCATTGATTCCTATCGTCTCATGGATCCCACCTAGGTAGTCTACACCTATCTACACGACTTAGAGCAACAGACAGACTTCATGCACAGATAATATGCCTTTATCTGGCCTCCCTGAACCCTCCTCTAACCCAATCCAAATGCACCTAGTATTGCACGTCGAGGTAGGTGGTGACTTGGCATGCGCAACACATGTCTACGCCACGTCAACCGCTGAAGGTTCACAACCTCACCGACTGACTTCCCTTACTTGCCCAGTACACTTCCCCGGACATCAGCACTGCTCATATGGAGATTACACCAAAATGTGAGCAATGCTATGAAGACATCCGTGATCAAAAACTTCTGACCGCTTCATATTTTTCACGTCTAACAGCTATGTTTCACAACCGCGACGAGCACATTACTATTCAGTCATACCATCGAGTTTTGATTCAGCACCCTATTATTCCCAAGTTTTCAATGGTTTTTCAACTGATGTCAGTTTTTGATGAAAACTACTCTGAAATCAATCGACCAGTCTATACAAAACATCAAGTGAATAAGGCGTTCAATTCTTCATTTCATTATTGTTCTCATATACAGCATTGTGATTACATAACAAGTAAGCTTAATACAATGAACTACAGGATTTATTTCAACAGTAAAAATGCAAAAAAAAGTGCAATTAAGTACCTTGTTCCAAACAAAAATGAAGTGAGATAACGTTGAAATTACAATCTACTGTACACGTTTTTCTTCAAGTTTACCTAGTACCAAACTTTAATAAGATATCTAAGATATAACAGCTACACTAGTATAAAATAATTATTTTAAAATAAGCTATGCATATTGAACACTTAGAGATAAAAGAAGTATTTGGAGAAGTGAGACAATAGTGACCGATTTCAGTTAACCAATGAAACACCTACTTTTATAAGTAGACAATCTCAAAAAGCATTTACGTTTCGCGTCTTATAAGGCTTATCAGCAAAATGAATCTGACAATAAATATGGAGTTTCGGAGTAGTGGCTCATTGGTTTAGGAAGTTGACTTTCAACTAGTGAGTGACGGGTTCGAGCCATGCTTTGCCTACCGAGGTTTGGATAGTCAGATAGTATCATTAGCCGTCATATAACAGGTGTGGCTGATTGACTACTGCATGAATGTGTACAAGATTGCGAAATTTTATCCTCAAAAACATAAAATCTACATATCTATAGTCAACTCCAAACTTCTTATATCCGTAGAACACTACACAATATAAGAGTACAACTTGGATACTGTGTTTGGTTTTAGTTCTAGTTTAGTTTGTTTATCCACATGTATTCCACAGAGTGAAATAGCATTACTTACTGGATAACTTTTTTGACAATTTATTGTCCATACCTTGATATGAATATATATGCAGTAAATTGTCTCCACAAAAATTATCCAGCAAATAATACCGTTTTACTCTGTGGTATATCAGAAGAACACACTAAAATGGAAGAATAAACAATGAAAATTATCATACCAATTTTGCTTACCTTACTGAGTAGAATAGCATACCATAACTAGTTAGCGTTGGAGTGCACAATATTAAAATGGCTATCGTCTAGGATTGCATGAATAATACATCGACGTTGAGAGATAAATTTCAAAAGAAAGGGGCTAAATATACTATTGATGAACTGAATGAGTAGTTGAAAGTTATATACATTGATGTTTAGGTTTCAACAGCAAGATAAGAATAAGTGAAATATTAAAAAACAGCCGTCTCACCCAGATCACTTGAATTTACTCAATGAAAATAAATTACTTTCTGCTGACAATACAATTTGGGTAATTTCAAAAAAACAATCATGCTCATCTGTTTTAAAATTTCTGATATGAGTTGTGCAATATACAAAAATAGTCAACAAATAAAATAACAACTAACCTTTGTCATAAGTAATGTTGTACTCTCTGCGTTCAAATCGGCATCAAATAAATGAACCTTATGGTACTGTGCTACAATCCGACCATCAGCATTGATAATTATATGAGCATTGTACACACGGTCATCAGACTCATTAACCTATAAATATAGTTATAAAACAAAGCAAAAAAATGTAACGCAGTCGATATACTTCGACAGCACAAATAGCGAATATCTTCATCGAATAAGTACGCATAGATGAGACAGACAGGCAGATAAAAGCGACATAGTCAAAAAGTGGTATAAAACATAGGGTACATTTATACAGGATCACACAATTTTCACTTTACCTCCATTCAGATTGTTGAATGTACCGAACAAAAAGGATTAAGATCTGTGACAGCAAATTTCCTGTACAACGATTACTCAAATATGGTAATGAATTGAGAAAATGGGAGAAATTATTGATCTAAGGCAAATGAGAAGTGCAAAAAATAGCGATTCGAGACTTATTTCGGGATTCAATACTGCTAGTAATTTTGTTTTTTATTTATAGAAAAGCATTCATGAAATTTTGGTTAGTTGGATCAAGCACTCAACTTTCAAGCAATGGGTTTTAAGCATCCAATTCAGCTCCATCTGCTTAAGCTTAAGAAACTAGGTAGTATCATAAACTTTCATACATTAAATATGGCTCATGGCCGAGTGCAAAATGCTGTACCACCTAGATGATTTTAAAAAGTCCTAAACAAAGCTTTAATATGTAATTCTTCTCGACAGCTGCCATAGAAACCAATACAGTCCAGTTCACCACAGTTTCCAAAGACAGAAAAATAAAAAGTGGACAAAAGTGGGGAGATGTTATGATAAAGAAATAAAAGGGCGTACAAATAAAGAGAGAAACAAGGTACTAAAATTATATCCATGAAAAGTTTGTGCATTGCGGAGAGAATTAATTTATTAGTCCAACGGATGAAGATACCTATACCAGACTAATGGACCTTAACTATTTGATTCTTACAATAACCAAAATAGTGAAACGATGCATAAAATACCCATATAATGTTTCAATTAATATTAAGGGATGAAAAACTTGACTGAAAGCCTATGTAGCAATCAATGTAGTCTTCGGCAAGCCATCTATGTATACAAAAATATGCGTTGGAAAAAGAATGAAAGAATTCGAATGGGTTCACGAAATGTGCTTACAAATCTTTATTTTATTGACAGTATAGAAAATCTGATGCGATACTGCAAGATTTAGGCAATTACCAACTCCTTCAAGGTAATCTTTCTAATTATTAGGATATATCATTAAAATACTAGTTAACCTTGTAGATTTTCCGGGGGATGAAACATAACTAGTTAAGGCAAAAAGGAGATGAATCAAGAAAATTGAACCCCTTAGACATTAAATTCACCTACCGCCATAAATGGATGACCGTAAGAGGGAATCCACGCTCATAAATGGAGTTTTTTTTACTTAAATCCCAACAAATTCAACCGTAGTGAACATGCAATATACAGTCTTATAAAAAGCAAGGTGCTTTTCCCTAAATTTTCCAACTACTGGTCTAAAAGGTTTACACAGACTACACTATACACTACAAATAAAATTCAAAATGAAATCAAGAAATTCATCAAGGTGTAGCGGGACAAAACATTATTATCAACGGCTGGTTCAGATACACTCTGCTTTGCTAGCCACTTATTGCGAAAGTGAATAAAATCCCTCTAGATATGTTACGGTAGCATCTGACGGTGAACAATGCATGTAATGCTAATTAAGGCCCCCTGCTCAAATTCATGCAGCTATACAGGCTTATAGAGAAAGTTATCTTTGAAGGTAACGACAAGTAGTGACGCCAGTTAAGGGTGTGAACTATCATCATTTTTATTTAACTTTTTATATGCTTGCTGATTGACTTAACCCTTAATACCTCCGAATTCTTAAAGATTTACTTACTTCAAGAAGAATACTTGGGTGGACTGAGATAGGCAGATAACAGTCCCGTTAGGTGGAAATATTAACAAAATGTAGCTTTTGAAATGCCTAGAGTATCTCCGACATTCTGTACCTTTTAAATTTTGAACGGCGAGGAGACACTGTGTGGCGCTCTATCATATTAAACCTAGTTACAGATTGCCTCTGTCCTAGTCAATAAAGTTAATGTTAGTTGGTTTTAGTTTTTAGCTATTAACTACTGGGTGCAGAAAATGAACGCGTCAAATCCAATGACGGCGTGTGATAGTTTTTCCTATTTACTGAAACATAATTTAGAAGCAATAAGCCAAAATGTGTGTAGAAATCATGAATTACTCATGATTCAATCAGTGAACACAGGCAAGCAGGAGTAAAGCAGGACCGTACGCACCTTATTTCGCCTTTATTATTTTCCTTATATTCAAATAAGGTTGATTTTAGAAGTAGTAGTAAAAATTGGTTTCCTAACAACCAGATTACCGCTACAGAAATAAATTATTTCCAGATTATCGTAGATTGCACTAACAGCAAATGAATCGACTGGTATCTATCTTCTGTCTTAACCACCAATCTTAGGTATCTAAAGAACGAAAATGATTTACGCATTCGATATCTACATTAAAAAAGCATAGTATTTAGTGCATAAAGTAATCGCAAAAAAAATGAAAAAGCTGAAGCAATAAAATAAGCAAGCGAAATATAACAATGGACGGAACAAAGAACTGAATATCAATGTGTTGTTGCAAGCGATTTTGAACCGGGACGATGAAGGGAAAAACCAAGGGAATTGAACATCTCAAAGTTGCCCAGTCACGCAGTTGCATGGACCAAAACAAAAGTTAGACACCATGGATTCGTGCCATATCATGGCATTCACCTGTAGCCTTTTTCCAACCGTACTTTACTTGAGCTGAAATTACCTACCGGTATGCACAGCATGTGCTCCAGTCGCTTCAGAAAAGCCTAATTCTGAACGACTATCCGTAAGCTTGTGCATATAGTCAAAACATCAAAGATAGCCTTTTGAGATACTGAGTTTACAAATAAAAAACATTATTGGAGAAAGCGCCATACTTAACCAAACCATACTCGGTAATTATTATCAACTAGTGAAGTGTGAATTTTATTTTAAATGACTATCTGAATTTATCGCACATTTCTACAGTAAATTCACTAACTTGCACTTATAAAGTGTGTAGCGAAATTATATTACAAGATACCGGGAACGAAACTGAGGGAGAAATATATATTGAAATAAGGAAAAACAACTTATGATGAAAAACATACGTCAATTATTTACTTTTATATGAGCACCACCAAGGCTTATCCAAAGTTTTTCTTTAGCAGCTAAGTCGCGGTAATTCATGACCAGTGGTCCATCCAACACTTCTGAGAGACTCAATGTCTCCTCAACTGAACTGCCAACAAAGTCAAAACACTCAGGCAAGAAAACCATCTGAATTGCTACTCATTATAAAAGATTTAAATTCGAAGACTACCCTGGCACCTGATGCCTTGGCTTCATTAATTAATTTAACAGCTTGCTGGAAGTTTTTTGTCTTGTTTGATGTTGACTGCATTTGAACTAAGCCAATTTTCGTAGCCATCCTCCGTAGGGAGGTTTGTTTTAGTGCACAAGCTACAATGTCACTAACCCGTAAACTCAGCTCACTGAAGCGCATATAACGTACTTTGCGCTTTTATATTTTCACCACACAAAATGTTCAATATATCCACTATCCCATTTCTTTACACGAGCTAATGTAAACCAATTGATTTATTCACGCTCGCTTCTAGGTCTTGCGGAACTGTTCCAGGTCTTCGGTGCATTCCAATGCAGTACGTCCATCCACTTGACTGCTGTAGCTCTCGTTAGCCCGACGGGCGGTTGGGTGTTGGTTAAATTTGTAGGGAGTGTTGTTTGTTTGTTTGCTTTTTCTTCCGAGGACTGTGGTGTAGATGGGTTCCTCAAATGTCGTGCCAGCAGACAGTTGGTCAGACTGGTTGCAAAAGGGAGATGAAAAATATGTGCAGAGAAATCAAGGGAGAGAAAGTGCAGAGAGGGACAAAATAGGAAAAGAAAAAGAAAAAAGAGTAGGAAAAAGGAAACGGCATGGAAGAATAACACATTGGTAGGTTCATGGGGAGTAGGTGATAGGGAGAGCTTTTGTTAAAGTTCGAGAACGTAGTCAGAAGGGAGAAGAATAAATAACAGTATAGGACCAATGGGAATATAGTAATTCTTTTAGTAGGAGACGGTAACTGGAGGGGACGTCTACAGGAAGGTGAAGGGTTGAGCCAAGGTCTCAGTGATAGTGGTTTTGCAAAGTGTTCAGTAACGGTAAGTCGTGTCAGCCTAGTCCACATCTCAGCTGAATGGGCGCGAACCGTGCGTCGCTGCGTAACTGTCCAACCTCTTCTCGAAGCCATCAACAGACGCAGCAGTAGCAATCTCGGCAGGCAATGCGTTCCAGTGGCCGCAAACTCGCAGAGAGAAGGGGTGTGATCGCACACGGGTTTTCGCTCTTTGGTGGGCAACTCCCCTCGGATTACCACGAGGATCGCCATGGTGGCCGTTCTGTAGGATTCCACAGCTCGCATGACTTGGGTTGCTGAGTATTTTGTAAGCCATCATCAAGTCACCACGTAATCTACGGTAGCTTAGGGAGTAGAGCCCTTGATCTTTCAGCCTGTCCTGGTATGGTTTTTGCCTCATTCCCACGACACCCTTTGTAGCTCGCCTTTGGACTTTCTCCAGGAGGTTCACGTCTCTTTTCAGATGTGGTGGTGCAATGACGTTGTGTAGCTCTAGATGGGATCTTATATAGGTCTTATGCAGCTTCGAAAAGAGTTCCGGGGTCAGGGCACCCAGTTGTCTGCGCATGGAGTACAGTACTGCGTAGGCTCTGGAGGCATCTCCTGGATAACTGGGGCTATTGTCCAGTTTGTCAGTTAGTTTTAGTCCTAGGTCTTTCTCTGTGGTGGTGAGGGAGAGTTGTGTTCCACAGAGAGAATAGGGTACCTTCTGAGAGTCTGGGGTGCGGAGAAACATGGCTCGGCTTTTATCTAAGTTAAGTGCTAGTCCATTAATGTCCACACACCCAGCAAGTAATCCGAGATCAATTTGCAGTGCACTTGATTCTGTTTCTGACGTCACAGCTACCCACAGCTTAACATCATCAGCGAAAAGTAGAACTGGGAAGCTGAGACTCAGTGGCAGGTCATTCACAAAAAGAAGGAATAGCAGAGGACCAAGAATCAACCCATTGTCATACACCAGAAGATGATGTCATCCAAGTTGAGAAAACTCCGTTGGCATTTGTGTAGAATTGCCTACCGTCTAGATAGTCCTGCAACCATGAAATCACTTGTCCCTTGATGCCCAACCTTGCTATTTTGTGAACAAGAGCGGTGTGTGGAACTGTGTCGAAGGCCTTAGTAAAATCTAGGAAAACAACGTGGACAGGAACTTGGAGGTTCCAGCATGTCGTCGACTTATTACCTGCTGCCAGAATGTTTGTGGCACAGGACACCTACCCTTTCTGAAACCATGTTGAGCATCACTGAGTACTCCCCTCTTGTCTAGGTACTCCCTGACATGGTCGTCTACCAGACTCTCCATTACTTTTGACACCACTGGCAGGAGGGCTATGGGTCGGTAGCATTTTGGGTTCTGCCTGTCTCCACCTTTGAAGATGGGGTACAGAATAGCACGTTTCCGCTCTCGTGGAAACGTGTGATTGTCTAAGGAGTGTTGAAACAGATTACGTGGCGAACCGCATAAGGCACCCTAGCATTGTTTCAGTACAGCCGGTCGGATGTCATCACACCCTGGTGACTTCCATGGGTGGAGCTTTGACAGTTTTTCGAGGACCATAACAGGAGTTACCCTTATTCCAGGTAACTCCTGCACTTGGTGGTGCTGAATTTCGGTCGGACAGTTGGTAATTTTGGTTCGATAGGGACGTATTCAGTTGAGTATCGAAGGTGGCGCTAAGGGCTTTGGTTAACTCTAATCCGAAGAGGTTCCCTCCGTCTAGGCCTTTCAGGATGCAAGCACTCCTGGCTGGTTGATTTTCTGCCTGCCATAAACTGATATAGGGTTTTGAGGTTCACCTCGGCTTCTGGGCGAGGTTCGTCTGGAACGACCTCCTGTCCTCCCTCACTCTGATGTTGCATCGATTGCTTACTGCTGTGTGGTCAGACTCTTTTCTGGAGGTCCTCCACTTGTGCCGTGCTTTCCACTTGGCTTTCAATGGACGTTCAGTGCCTCGCTTCAAACATGAGGTTCGTTTCCGTGGTATTGCTGTGATTACTTGGACGTTTTCAGAGACAGCCCTCCTGATGATATCTCTAACTAGTTCCCAATGTTGGTCAGTCGACAGGTTGCTCCACTCCTGAGGCCACGGTGCTGTCAACAGGTTCTGCTTCATCGCCACGTAGTTCACTTCGTTGTAGCAAAGACAAGGGCGAGATCCCTTCCATGACAGTTGTTCGTTGAGTACCAGATCGAACACTACCACGCCGTGATCGCTGCTGCCGAGGAGGGTCTGAACCTGTGCATTTTCTACCAGCAGTGGGTTGCTGGTAGAAAGGTAGTCCAGTTTGGACGGCTTTCTGCCTGACCCCCAGCGAGTGTCATCACCAATATTCTCTTGCAGCCCAGCCTTTTTGATAGTGTTGAGTAGATTTCGGTCGAACCTTCAGCTTGAGGCTCCCCTGTCCTGCCCAAGATTGAGAGTTGGGGCATTAAGGTCGAGGGCTATAATGACCTGGTCATATCCGATGGACATCGCTCGGGACATTGCTTGCAGCAGTTGTCGGTTATCTTTCAGGCTGCTAGTAGGTGTTCTGTAGACACCTCCTAGCAGGCACTTGGTGTGTTCAACCTTAAACTGACACCAGATGGAGTCTGGGAGCCCTGAAAGTAGGGTTTCAGTTGCTCGTTCACTTTTAAGGTTATCACATATAAGCACCGCCATCCCGCCTCCTTCCTTAAACTCCCTGTCTCTCCTGAACAGACGCATACCGTCTCTACTAGTTTCGACGGCGCTAATGTCCGGTGATAACCAAGTTTCTGTCAGGATTATGATCGTTGGAGCAAGGTAGGAACAGGGAAGTCGTGATTCCCCCATTTTACTTCTGAGTACCCTCACATTATTGTAAAGACACTTGGATGTGTTTCTAACGACAAGGAGTATCTTGGTGCTGGTAGACTGGAGGGAGTCGTGCGCAGTGGCGAAACTTGCTATGGGACGGCCAGCTTCAGTGGAACCGGCCCAATCATGTTTTTTCCCATAGTGGTTTCCGGGGGTTTCATGGAGTCCAGGTTTGATTGCGCATCTTGTCTGTTGACAGTGACGGTGACTTCAGCGGTTGGCGGTGCTGCCATTCGCTGTTGTCGCAGTGTCCTGGGCCTGCTTTTGCGGCAGCGAACATTCCCACCGATGTTATCTTTTATACTGTGTACCAAGCTTGCAGTACACTGGTTAAAAGTTCGTGGCAGCCGAAGTTAACAGCCACCAGCCGAGGTGCTGTTATCTTCGTCTGCAGACCGCCGCCGCTGCTATCCCATTTAGCCCCATCCTCTCTGACAACCACTGCCATTGCTGGGCGTCGTGAGCATACTTTTCTACGACTGTGCCGGTTGTCGGTTCCGGTTATGCCGTGGACAACCATAGCCGTTGGCTTCAGCGTTTAGGGCGCCCCGCAAGATACCTTTCCTGCCTACCGATGGCGGCTGGTCTGGTTCTAATGCTGGGTGACCTGTTGATAACTAGTGTGTGTGGCATCGGCAAGAATCTTTCCGCTTCTTTAGCAGAGCTTAGGGTAACTCTCATCGGCGGAGGCTTTCCCTGAGGCGGGTAGTTGCCCCAGTAGAGCCTGCACAGCCTTGCTTCTGGGCTACCCAGTCCCAGTGTGGTGCATACGGCTTCCCACTGCTGTTTGTCAAAAGATTCTCTGTTCTCAAGGAGACTCATGGCGCACAGGGACGTCAAGTATGATGATGGAGTTCGGCCTGTCACAGCTTCTCTATTTTCGTGTGCTGTGGGTGGCTTTTGTAGGAAGGGTGCACCTTCTTTTCCACCACCACCCATTTTTCTCAATGCACAGTGGGGTAAGCCTCTAAAGTGGCTTCAGGGTTAGAGACGGATGTAGTTGGTCGCGTACCCGGTAGTCGTTTTGGTCTTTTTGGACTACTCACCGGCGTGACTGGCCGGGGTACAGTGCTGACGCCCTCGCTGCCTGGGCCTGGGTTAGTGGTCTGTGTGGGTGCCGGCATCACAGTAGTCACTGCGATGCCTTTTACGACCTCCATCAGCGAGCCTTTAGAAGAGAGTGGCCTTACACGGCACTGTGGGCAGGTGTACCGGAACCACATGCGTGGGTAGCGCGCTAGGAAGGTGTAATATTGGTCTGGTGTGTCCTCGTGACACTGACTGTGCACCCACTTATTGCAGATGTTACACTCAAAGACAGCATCCCTCTTGGCTACGGTGAGACCACATGTATGACAGTCGTCAGCCTGACTAGAAGGTTTAGTTACCGAATTTCTTTTCCCTCTCTTCCGTCTCTCAGTGGCGGCCTTCACAGGTAGACTAGGGTTTGGGCTGGTGGTACTAGAAAGACATGCTCGTTGATGAACCACAGCACAAATGTTCAGGGGGACAGGAATTCGACTTCTCCCAGGAGGTGGCTGTTGCAACTGTCCTCCTAAGGTTGACTCGCGGTCTTTTGCGGTGGCACTAAGCTTCTCGCCTCTGGCCCTAATTACTACCAAGGATAGAGAGGTTCGTAGCTGAGGTGAGGCCTTACCCGAGGTGTTCCTGATACCAGATTTGGCTAGAGCACTGTTGTCACTCATTTCCACTGGTGATTAGGGGGATATAAATGAGATGCACAGGTGGTTGTATCAAGTGAAACGTAGAAAAGCAATGGTAGATAAAGCAAGTTGTCAACCTTACCTAGGATTGCCAAGTTGTACGACACGGAAGAAGGCCCAAAGCTTCCTACAGGTCCAAGGTGTATGATCGAATGGAATAAGTAGCGCTACAGTTGCAGCAACCTGAGCACACAGTTATCCGTTTGGAGAGTGATAGTGTAGCGTTATACACTTCCCCAAAATCAATAGCCTAGGGCTTGACGACTTTCGACATTGATGCTGACCTTGATAGTTTAACTGGACTCGCTAGGCTGAAGGCACCCGGTCAAGCATCCTGGCCATTTGGCACGCTGTCGTGTTACGTTGCATTGCTCGTATTCGACTCTCTAGCCAGTTAGTTGGAACGCATCGGTATTTTGGCATAACCATACAAATATATTATTCCATCCGACTACGCTATCGTGTTCTTCCTTGGTCTCGTACTCGTGGGTATATAACAAGTTCGAATAATTAGTGATTGGTCTTTGCGTCTGTCAAGTTCGCACCAGGACAAATCCTAAAATAGTATTGACCGACTGAGAGCTGTACGTCCTGTAGAAAAACGTTTTTCCAGTGAAACTGTAACTTTCGTAGAGGAAACACCCGATTGGGGGGGCTTACATATGGTCATTTTCGAGTGGAATGCAGACGAGACAAAACACGTCAGTTTTCAAAGAGCGCGCAGTTCGAACCAAAGTGTAATGTAAACCAGCCCTAGGCTTTAAACTTAACCCCTTGGGTCCACAGAATTTTTAGAGATAACTGAACACTCTCAGGCGCTCAATCAGTCACTTCTGGATCTTATACAGACTTCAAATTTCGTGTTGTAGAACTCTAGTATTGCCGATATCCAACATTGTTAACGCGGGCGTATAAAACTGATAATTTTTGATCTCTCGCGTCTAGTTCTTAGGGCTTGGTTCGAGGTGTTCGGTTCACTCCTGAAGTGGATGAAGAAATCCCCCCTGTTTTCTTTCTTTTGGCCCCGATGGGTTGGATGTTTTGTTGGTTTGTAAGTTGTAATTCGTAGTGATTGGGGAGCTTTGGGTTGCTGTGAGGTTTGGAGAACTGTCATGACTCCCGTCTGTGTAGGCACCTGGAAGAGAATAGTAAGGTAGTGATAAAAGAATGAAGAAAAAAGAAAAAGGGTATAATTCAGACAGACCCCTGATCGCATATCGGGAAGAATGTCTAAATGGGTGGTAAGTAATCCCACAGTCCCACCGCAACCTCAGCTTTTGGATCCCGAAAAAATTTGCGGAGTGCAAGACAAGAATTCTGAAAGCCACTGAAGTTGGGGGTAATACGCCCTTCCCAGAGCCAATGGTGATTGCCCCTCGACACGGTCCCTATGAAGCATCAGAGGAATTACGACCTTGTCGCCATTGGGAGTTAAGTAACTCCACAGTCTCTGATAGATATCCATTCTGCCACATACACGATTTTATGAACCCCTTGGCAAAAGTATGTGTCTTCCCCAAGACCGATCTCATGCTAGCCTGTCATGATAGACCCGCGAAACTAGATAATGTTCCCAAAACTACAGCCACTAGTCCTTTGCGATTGATCACGTTTCCATCTTGTCGGCCTTCTAACTAACCCGTTCTTGGTACTCCATAAGGTAGACGCGTCGCCGCCAACTGTCTCCTCAGTACAAACTCCTCCACCGATAAGTCGTTTTAATGCTGTGATGAATGATTTCGTTGTAAAACGCATGAACGCGCAGCCTTCCACAGAACTACCACTGAAGATTGAAGCTGCAAGAAAATAGTCTGCCTCAAGTGGACAAGACAAGTAACCACCTTCGGTCCTAATCAGCGGCGAAGATGCCATCAACTGGTGCTGTAAGTATGTTTTTCCCTCAACGCGAATGCGGTTCTGGGTGGAATGCCGCGTAGCCACACCGACCCCTGGCAGTTGAAACCTTTCTCTAACCACCGCTGAAGCGTAACTAGCCCCCACATGCTTTTCTGACTCGTGATAGTGCCAAAAATTATGTCGGTGATGTGGTTCCTTAGAGATGGCAATATAACGGGATATTTCTTCTCAAAATGCCAAGAGGAATTCCAGACCCCAATATTGGCTCTCAATAGATCTTCATTTAACATTAGGTTGAGCTTATTTGAGGATGGGTTTTAATCCTTTGCCCTCATGCCGTCTGAAGGGGATGTGAGCATTTTAAGTCCATTCTAAACTCTGCCATCTGAACCGTTTCTATGATATCTGCACTTGCCCGGTGCAACTCACTAGCGCTAAAGGCACCTAAACTTTAGGATCCTTTAGATCTCCCTCCTTAAAATACCAGGAAACAGCCGTTGAAACTAGTCAGCTAGGCCACTTCTCTGGGTGATGTCACCATATCTGCGAAGTAAGTTAGAAGCGGATTCAGACTTTCGTTGCTGATGGTCACATAAGGCATTCCAAAACTCACAAAATTTAGAAGTGAAGGTCCGTTCCTTTAGTGACGTCATCGACCGGACAATCTGTTCTATGACCTCTGGGAAAAACATGACCCTTGCTTCATATGCCTTGATCCCCGTTCACGATCACCAGCTAAATATGGCGGTAGGCTCCGGCGTTTATGACAGGATGATATATCAGCGAAGCTTGGCTGCCAGTGGATGTGGAAGTCCTTCTCGAACTACTTCGAAAATGCTTGCTGACAAGCAACTTGTGTCTACCTAGCAGTTAACCACCCTCCGCTTGTCTTCTTCCTAAACACTCACGTCCACGCTTAGCCACATCACAGTTGCCAGGTAAATTTGGATTGTTGAGTTTTTCTGACGGCTGAGTGAGAGTACTGTGCTTTGAAGCCAAGACGTGAGGATTCACAAACTTGCAACTTACCCTACTCGCACGACTGGTGTCGGATTCTGGAGGCACTTTCGTTTGGCAAACTTTTATTATTCACAATCAGTTTGCGACGGTTATTTTGAACGACCAAACTATTTTTCGGACCACATTTTCGGCTTAAATCCACGACAGTGTCACACTTTCCGTTCGCAGCTTATTTTCCCTTAAAGTTACTGTGGGCCAATAAAATGCAATGCAATCCCTGAAGTTCTTTATTAAAGTCCATCCTACCCAAGCATATCACTAGGCCATGTATGTTTAACGTAACCATGAACGTTAGGGAATATTTAACAAACAGTGAAAAAGTCGCCGGAACATCACACCCTGTGGCAATGTTTTTTGCCAGTGTGGATGAATGATGATGTTTAGTCATGTTTCGAAGTCCGTAGTTCGTGTATACTCTGGAAAAATCAGTGTCAGCATATAAGCAACTCATGGTCGTCGAATACATACCAAGGGCTGAATAAGCAGTAGCTTCTCCTACGGGAGTTTATTACCGTGACTCCCAAGCTTAAGAGACCTTTGAAAACTTCATTTTAG
This sequence comes from Heterobilharzia americana, assembly GCA_944470555.2. Classification (NCBI taxonomy): domain Eukaryota; kingdom Metazoa; phylum Platyhelminthes; class Trematoda; order Strigeidida; family Schistosomatidae; genus Heterobilharzia; species Heterobilharzia americana. The sequence continues at coordinate 8,709,577 of OX104132.1, forward strand.
TAACAAACTGGCACCAGTATCCGTATGCGGAAAACCTGATATGAATTCCCGGTTTATTTTCATTTCAATATCCTACATAGTTCTGAAGTGGTAAATCGTCGTGTCCAGGCTTGTTCAACCCGTCCCAAATCACTCTTCATGTGCCTGAGACAACGGGATGTCATTGCTAATGTACCAGCTAACAGAGTTGAGGCCCAGTATCTAAGTACTGTCAGGCGACTATATATAGTTGTTAGCTTGCCACATCGTCGACTGCGCTGAGTGGTAGATCAGAAATAGTCTGATGTCAAAGACAAATTCTGGTACCATGGAAGAAGTTCGTATTAACCCCATGCCGGTACTTTTTCAACCTAAAACTTTAAAAGGTACCAGTCTCTGTCACCACATATGTGCGACGCCTCAGTCAACTCAACTTGTCCACGCTAAGCCGTCGAAGAAAACCAGGTGATCTGATAACAGCCTACAGGATCATCCACAAAGTGGACCACCCAAATAGGACAACGTTATCGGCCCAAAACCGATAATCCCGTGGGAACCTCACTCGCATACCCCAGCATAGGACAAAGACTAGAGCGAGATCTAACTTCTCCCAAGGGGTATGTGCCTTATGGAACGTGCTACCGAAAGAAGTGGCCACAGCTACATCAGTCAACTCCTTCAAACTACTACTAGATAAGTATGTGAGCGCAAATGGCTTACCACGAACATTTGTTAGTAGCAACCGGTGATATGCCCTTCTGTCCCTGTATTCCCACTGTATTCTCCAACCCTAGTATCTGCAGTAAGATGCACCTCTCCTCTATATTATTACCAGTCACACTTATCTTTTCAAAAGTACTCTTCACTTCTTTTTTCTCATTCCCCACTCACCTCATTTCTATCACTACTTAAGTAACGCTTAACACTTACTTGCAGGTGCCTACAACAACGCGAATTGCAAACGGTTGACTGGTCATATCAGCAGCCCCGTTGCCGCCTCTAAACGAACCAAGCTACAGTTTGCAAATAAAAAACCTTCAAATAGAAAAAGACTACCTCCAAAGCTACAAGCAGGAAAACTCAAAGACTTGTGACCATCGAAGGAGTACGACCGAACAAAAAGAACCAAGCCCCAAGACCTGGAAGTGAGAGCCCTAAAACTGCAAGTTTCCCCTACTGGCGCTTCAAAGCGCGCTCTTTGAAAACTGACGTGTTTTGTCTCGTCTGCATTCCACTCGAAAATGACCATATGTAAGCCCCCCCAATCGGGTGTTTCCTCTACGAAAGTTACAGTTTCACTGGAAAAACGTTTTTCTACAGGACGTACAGCTCTCAGTCGGTCAATACTATTTTAGGATTTGTCCTGGTGCGAACTTGACAGACGCAAAGACCAATCACTAATTATTCGAACTTGTTATATACCCACGAATACGAGACCAAGGAAGAACACGATAGCGTAGTCGGATGGAATAGTATATTTGGATGGTTATGCCAAAATACCGATGCGTTCCAACTAACTGGCTAGAGAGTCGAATACGAGCAATGCAACGTAACACGACAGCGTGCCAAATGGCCAGGATGCTTGACCGGGTGCCTTCAGCTTAGCGAGTCCAGTTAAACTATCAAGGTCAGCATCAATGTCGAAAGTCGTCAAACCCTAGGCTATTGATTTTGGGGAAGTGTATGACGCTACAGATCACTCCCCCCCTAGTGGGTTCGTGAGGACCCTAAGACGATACCAGCCGGAAGTAAAAACCCAGTGGTTTCTCCACTGGTAAAACTCTTCCGATGGGCTCACTGCGTGAGGTGGCCCCTGGTTGTCTGAACCTTATTCTAGGGTGTCGTGGCGATTAAATAAATAAAATACAATAAATGAAATTGTACGTCGGTCGCGGTCATCTGTTCCTTTCGACGTTCCGTCCAGTGCTCGTTGCACCTGGAATATAAATAAAAGTCTTTAATACCACGAAAACGTTGCGTAAAAATGGGAATTATTTATATATAAACATATCGAAAAATAAAAATTTACGCTTATCTTTACCGTTTTTTTAAAATTTCATTACATGGTAAATAAAAATTGATATAAAAAGGCAAAGTGTACGAGGGTTTGTATTGATGTATCGGGTAGGAGTCCGGAGTTGTTTTGGCGTTGAGCCTTCGGTAATCACCGGTTGGACGCCAGTCGTTGCTATCCTTTTTGGGAACCATGTGCAATGGCGATGCCCAAGGATTGTTCGACGGTCTGATAATGCCCAGGTCGAGCATGTGGTCGAATTCATTTTTCGCCGTTTGGAGCTTATCGGGGGCTAGACGGCGCGCTTTGGATGCCACAGGTGGACCTGTGGTTGTGACGTGATGCATAACATTGCTGGTTATGCACGGAAGAGTGTGCTTCGGTTGCTGTAACTCTGGATATTTCTCCAGAACTGCCTGGTAGGACGCGTCGCCTGATTGTTTAGTCCTAACGATGGCTAAACTCGGACCTACATAGGTGGTGCCGCCAATGGATAACTTTGTGCTGTTATCTATCAGTCGTCGACGGCGAGCATCTACGAGTAGATCGTAATGGTTTAGCAAATCTATGCCAATGATGGGCATAGAGACGTCTGCCAGGAGGAAATCCAGTGGATAGGTTTGCGTAAACCTAAGTTGAGGTAGGCATACCGTCTCCCGAATGTCGCGATTGCCTTGCCGTTGGCTGCTTGAAGATTGAAGGATGGGTCAAGATGACGCTCCTTTGTCGTTGCTGGAAGAACGCTAACTTCTGCGCCGGTGTCGACGAGGTAGCGGACTTTCGTTTTAATCGGTGACGTAGAGCAAACGGCTTTTTCCCCGGCTACGGTTGCCGTGAGCACGTGCCGGCGTGACCGTTTCCCGAGTTCGGGTCCTTCTTAAAACGGCATGGTTTACGACATTTTCTGGCTTCATCCCCGTAAGTGTTATGAAACCAGCACCATTCAGGGTTTTCCACCCTGTTGGGTTTCGTTTTAGGGCTACCACGCGACTTGCTGCGATGCGCCAAGGTGCGTTTCCGTGAAGTGCTACGTGATCTAGGACTTCGAGATCGTAGCAACCGTCTCACAGAGTTGCACAACTTGGTCACCTCTGAATCCTGGCGCTCTGTTTTGTCGCAGATAGAATATACGTTGGAGACGGGTCTGCTGGATATCTCCAGTATTTTATCTGCTGAGGCTGCCAGGTCGTCGAGTGGGACTGACTGGAGTGTCACCAACACGGTTTGCACCGGTTGTGGTAGTTTCGAGAGAAATAGTTCTCGGAAGAAACCATCGTCAAATGTTCGTGCACCGATTACTTCTCGCATGCGTGCGAGGACTTCAGTAGCTGAGTGGCTGCCTAGCTCGATGTTACGAAGCAATTCGTCTAGACGTTGGCGATCTGTGAGATCGCTTTTCTTCAAGAGTGCGGCCTTTAGAAGTGCATAAGGGTCTTACTTCAGGATTAAACATGTTTGCTGTAACATACCTGTTTAATTCTCGCGGTAGTGACGTATGACAGCAAGAAATCGAGATTGAGGATCTGAGACACCCTGTTCTCGAAAATCGGCCTCGGCATACAGAAACCATGTTTCTGCATTGTCTGGCCAATATGGCACGAGTTGGATCGTGTTCGTAGTCGGCTTAATACGAATAAGCTTGGGAGTGTGGTCGGACATGAGAAAGTGTAGTAAATGGATATATAAATGTTATCGAAATGAAAACAATAAACAAATATAAAATGGAACAGGCTCACCAATTCAATACTTGTTATTGGTCGGGATATGTGATCACGTCGGGCTCACCAATTTAGGATTTGTCCTGGTGCGAACTTGACAGACGCAAAGACCAATCACTAATTATTCGAACTTGTTATATACCCACGAATACGAGACCAAGGAAGAACACGATAGCGTAGTCGGATGGAATAGTATATTTGGATGGTTATGCCAAAATACCGATGCGTTCCAACTAACTGGCTAGAGAGTCGAATACGAGCAATGCAACGTAACACGACAGCGTGCCAAATGGCCAGGATGCTTGACCGGGTGCCTTCAGCTTAGCGAGTCCAGTTAAACTATCAAGGTCAGCATCAATGTCGAAAGTCGTCAAGCCCTAGGCTATTGATTTTGGGGAAGTGTATAACGCTACACTATCACTCTCCAAACGGATAACTGTGTGCTCAGGTTGCTGCAACTGTAGCGCTACTTATTCCATTCGATCATACACCTTGGACCTGTAGGAAGCTTTGGGCCTTCTTCCGTGTCGTACAACTTGGCAATCCTAGGTAAGGTTGACAACTTGCTTTATCTACCATTGCTTTTCTACGTTTCACTTGATACAACCACCTGTGCATCTCATTTATATCCCCCTAATCACCAGTGGAAATGAGTGACAACAGTGCTCTAGCCAAATCTGGTATCAGGAACACCTCGGGTAAGGCCTCACCTCAGCTACGAACCTCTCTATCCTTGGTAGTAATTAGGGCCAGAGGCGAGAAGCTTAGTGCCACCGCAAAAGACCGCGAGTCAACCTTAGGAGGACAGTTGCAACAGCCACCTCCTGGGAGAAGTCGAATTCCTGTCCCCCTGAACATTTGTGCTGTGGTTCATCAACGAGCATGTCTTTCTAGTACCACCAGCCCAAACCCTAGTCTACCTGTGAAGGCCGCCACTGAGAGACGGAAGAGAGGGAAAAGAAATTCGGTAACTAAACCTTCTAGTCAGGCTGACGACTGTCATACATGTGGTCTCACCGTAGCCAAGAGGGATGCTGTCTTTGAGTGTAACATCTGCAATAAGTGGGTGCACAGTCAGTGTCACGAGGACACACCAGACCAATATTACACCTTCCTGGCGCGCTACCCCCGCATGTGGTTCCGGTACACCTGCCCACAGTGCCGTGTAAGGCCACTCTCTTCTAAAGGCTCGCTGATGGAGGTCGTAAAAGGCATCGCAGTGACTACTGTGATGCCGGCACCCACACAGACCACTAACCCAGGCCCAGGCAGCGAGGGCGTCAGCACTGTACCCCGGCCAGTCACGCCGGTGAGTAGTCCAAAAAGACCAAAACGACTACCGGGTACGCGACCAACTACATCCGTCTCTAACCCTGAAGCCACTTTAGAGGCTTACCCCACTGTGCATTGAGAAAAATGGGTGGTGGTGGAAAAGAAGGTGCACCCTTCCTACAAAAGCCACCCACAGCACACGAAAATAGAGAAGCTGTGACAGGCCGAACTCCATCATCATACTTGACGTCCCTGTGCGCCATGAGTCTCCTTGAGAACAGAGAATCTTTTGACAAACAGCAGTGGGAAGCCGTATGCACCACACTGGGACTGGGTAGCCCAGAAGCAAGGCTGTGCAGGCTCTACTGGGGCAACTACCCGCCTCAGGGAAAGCCTCCGCCGATGAGAGTTACCCTAAGCTCTGCTAAAGAAGCGGAAAGATTCTTGCCGATGCCACACACACTAGTTATCAACAGGTCACCCAGCATTAGAACCAGACCAGCCGCCATCGGTAGGCAGGAAAGGTATCTTGCGGGGCGCCCTAAACGCTGAAGCCAACGGCTATGGTTGTCCACGGCATAACCGGAACCGACAACCGGCACAGTCGTAGAAAAGTATGCTCACGACGCCCAGCAATGGCAGTGGTTGTCAGAGAGGATGGGGCTAAATGGGATAGCAGCGGCGGCGGTCTGCAGACGAAGATAACAGCACCTCGGCTGGTGGCTGTTAACTTCGGCTGCCACGAACTTTTAACCAGTGTACTGCAAGCTTGGTACACAGTATAAAAGATAACATCGGTGGGAATGTTCGCTGCCGCAAAAGCAGGCCCAGGACACTGCGACAACAGCGAATGGCAGCACCGCCAACCGCTGAAGTCACCGTCACTGTCAACAGACAAGATGCGCAATCAAACCTGGACTCCATGAAACCCCCGGAAACCACTATGGGAAAAAACATGATTGGGCCGGTTCCACTGAAGCTGGCCGTCCCATAGCAAGTTTCGCCACTGCGCACGACTCCCTCCAGTCTACCAGCACCAAGATACTCCTTGTCGTTAGAAACACATCCAAGTGTCTTTACAATAATGTGAGGGTACTCAGAAGTAAAATGGGGGAATCACGACTTCCCTGTTCCTACCTTGCTCCAACGATCATAATCCTGACAGAAACTTGGTTATCACTGGACATTAGCGCCGTCGAAACTAGTAGAGACGGTATGCGTCTGTTCAGGAGAGACAGGGAGTTTAAGGAAGGAGGCGGGATGGCGGTGCCTATATGTGATAACCTTAAAAGTGAACGAGCAACTGAAACCCTACTTTCAGGGCTCCCAGACTCCATCTGGTGTCAGTTTAAGGTTGAACACACCAAGTGCCTGCTAGGAGGTGTCTACAGAACACCTACTAGCAGCCTGAAAGATAACCGACAACTGCTGCAAGCAATGTCCCGAGCGATGTCCATCGGATATGACCAGGTCATTATAGCCCTCGACCTTAATGCCCCAACTCTCAATCTTGGGCAGGACAGGGGAGCCTCAAGCTGAAGGTTCGACCGAAATCTACTCAACACTATCAAAAAGGCTGGGCTGCAAGAGAATATTGGTGATGACACTCGCTGGGGGTCAGGCAGAAAGCCGTCCAAACTGGACTACCTTTCTACCAGCAACCCACTGCTGGTAGAAAATGCACAGGTTCAGACCCTCCTCGGCAGCAGCGATCACGGCGTGGTAGTGTTCGATCTGGTACTCAACGAACAACTGTCATGGAAGGGATCTCGCCCTTGTCTTTGCTACAACGAAGTGAACTACGTGGCGATGAAGCAGAACCTGTTGACAGCACCGTGGCCTCAGGAGTGGAGCAACCTGTCGACTGACCAACATTGGGAACTAGTTAGAGATATCATCAGGAGGGCTGTCTCTGAAAACGTCCAAGTAATCACAGCAATACCACGGAAACGAACCTCATGTTTGAAGCGAGGCACTGAACGTCCATTGAAAGCCAAGTGGAAAGCACGGCACAAGTGGAGGACCTCCAGAAAAGAGTCTGACCACACAGCAGTAAGCAATCGATGCAACATCAGAGTGAGGGAGGACAGGAGGTCGTTCCAGACGAACCTCGCCCAGAAGCCGAGGTGAACCTCAAAACCCTATATCAGTTTATGGCAGGCAGAAAATCAACCAGCCAGGAGTGCTTGCATCCTGAAAGGCCTAGACGGAGGGAACCTCTTCGGATTAGAGTTAACCAAAGCCCTTAGCGCCACCTTCGATACTCAACTGAATACGTCCCTATCGAACCAAAATTACCAACTGTCCGACCGAAATTCAGCACCACCAAGTGCAGGAGTTACCTGGAATAAGGGTAACTCCTGTTATGGTCCTCGAAAAACTGTCAAAGCTCCACCCATGGAAGTCACCAGGGTGTGATGACATCCGACCGGCTGTACTGAAACAATGCTAGGGTGCCTTATGCGGTTCGCCACGTAATCTGTTTCAACACTCCTTAGACAATCACACGTTTCCACGAGAGCGGAAACGTGCTATTCTGTACCCCATCTTCAAAGGTGGAGACAGGCAGAACCCAAAATGCTACCGACCCATAGCCCTCCTGCCAGTGGTGTCAAAAGTAATGGAGAGTCTGGTAGACGACCATGTCAGGGAGTACCTAGACAAGAGGGGAGTACTCAGTGATGCTCAACATGGTTTCAGAAAGGGTAGGTGTCCTGTGCCACAAACATTCTGGCAGCAGGTAATAAGTCGACGACATGCTGGAACCTCCAAGTTCCTGTCCACGTTGTTTTCCTAGATTTTACTAAGGCCTTCGACACAGTTCCACACACCGCTCTTGTTCACAAAATAGCAAGGTTGGGCATCAAGGGACAAGTGATTTCATGGTTGCAGGACTATCTAGACGGTAGGCAATTCTACACAAATGCCAACGGAGTTTTCTCAACTTGGATGACATCATCTTCTGGTGTATGACAATGGGTTGATTCTTGGTCCTCTGCTATTCCTTCTTTTTGTGAATGACCTGCCACTGAGTCTCAGCTTCCCAGTTCTACTTTTCGCTGATGATGTTAAGCTGTGGGTAGCTGTGACGTCAGAAACAGAATCAAGTGCACTGCAAATTGATCTCGGATTACTTGCTGGGTGTGTGGACATTAATGGACTAGCACTTAACTTAGATAAAAGCCGAGCCATGTTTCTCCGCACCCCAGACTCTCAGAAGGTACCCTATTCTCTCTGTGGAACACAACTCTCCCTCACCACCACAGAGAAAGACCTAGGACTAAAACTAACTGACAAACTGGACAATAGCCCCAGTTATCCAGGAGATGCCTCCAGAGCCTACGCAGTACTGTACTCCATGCGCAGACAACTGGGTGCCCTGACCCCGGAACTCTTTTCGAAGCTGCATAAGACCTATATAAGATCCCATCTAGAGCTACACAACGTCATTGCACCACCACATCTGAAAAGAGACGTGAACCTCCTGGAGAAAGTCCAAAGGCGAGCTACAAAGGGTGTCGTGGGAATGAGGCAAAAACCATACCAGGACAGGCTGAAAGATCAAGGGCTCTACTCCCTAAGCTACCGTAGATTACGTGGTGACTTGATGATGGCTTACAAAATACTCAGCAACCCAAGTCATGCGAGCTGTGGAATCCTACAGAACGGCCACCATGGCGATCCTCGTGGTAATCCGAGGGGAGTTGCCCACCAAAGAGCGAAAACCCGTGTGCGATCACACCCCTTCTCTCTGCGAGTTTGCGGCCACTGGAACGCATTGCCTGCCGAGATTGCTACTGCTGCGTCTGTTGATGGCTTCGAGAAGAGGTTGGACAGTTACGCAGCGACGCACGGTTCGCGCCCATTCAGCTGAGATGTGGACTAGGCTGACACGACTTACCGTTACTGAACACTTTGCAAAACCACTATCACTGAGACCTTGGCTCAACCCTTCACCTTCCTGTAGACGTCCCCTCCAGTTACCGTCTCCTACTAAAAGAATTACTATATTCCCATTGGTCCTATACTGTTATTTATTCTTCTCCCTTCTGACTACGTTCTCGAACTTTAACAAAAGCTCTCCCTATCACCTACTCCCCATGAACCTACCAATGTGTTATTCTTCCATGCCGTTTCCTTTTTCCTACTCTTTTTTCTTTTTCTTTTCCTATTTTGTCCCTCTCTGCACTTTCTCTCCCTTGATTTCTCTGCACATATTTTTCATCTCCCTTTTGCAACCAGTCTGACCAACTGTCTGCTGGCACGACATTTGAGGAACCCATCTACACCACAGTCCTCGGAAGAAAAAGCAAACAAACAAACAACACTCCCTACAAATTTAACCAACACCCAACCGCCCGTCGGGCTAACGAGAGCTACAGCAGTCAAGTGGATGGACGTACTGCATTGGAATGCACCGAAGACCTGGAACGGTTCCGCAAGACCTAGAAGCGAGCGTGAATAAATCAATTGGTTTACACTAGCTAGTTAAAAGATATTGGATGTTGGATGTTGTGGGTTCACGTTATTATAAACCTTTAAAACCTCTCAACAGAAGTAATGTATGTGTTGCTAGTTAATTTATTTATTAGAAATCATAAAAACTCAGAGGAATGTCTGTAAAGAAGTGTCACGAGTTCACGGCTGTCTATCTTCAAACTTGAGTTTGAACTTTGAACTTTGAACACTAGTCTGTACTAGAAGACAAACAGAGGTAGGGCAGAACACCGAACTTCTGAAGAAGTGGCCAACCCATGTTTCTAGAATTCCAGTCGCCATCAGACAGGTGACACAGAGAAGCACTAGCCCGTCACAAACTAGTCCTATCTTGAGCAAGGATCATACCATGCCTGAACATAGAAGACGACGTAAAAGGCTTCAGAACAAGGCAGCCACAAGCAGTTCGCCACAATCCGTAGCACCTTATTCATGGAAGGAAGGCTGTATTACGACACCCGATGGCTGCAGTGTTTGCACCAAAGTTGTTTCGGTAGTCGATGAGGCATTTGCATGCAACCTGTGTCAACGATGGGTGCATTGCCACTGCGATACCAAAGTCCCCCGACAATACTATAAGCTGATGAAGAGACAACCATGCAAGTGGTTCTGGTACATCTGTCCAGAGTGCAGGAAAATGCCCGCACTCCGCACAGAAAGCCTGAAGGAGATGCTCTCCGCCACGCAAAAGCTACCAGCATCCTCGAATACAGTAGGGTTAACACCAAAGGATAACACAGAGAGACCTGGAAACAGACCTAGAGCTCCAGCTGTGGGCACGCCACCTCGCGTGGGGACCATATTAGGTCAAGTCTCCATACCCCCTACCCGGCCCCAGGGGACGTCAAGCGCATGGCCAAAGACATCGACCGCCGAAGCCTCTACGAAACCCATTCCGAACACCCCACACACCGTGACTGAGAAACAACCAGTGGAATTACTCAAACCCATTGGTAAGTCGGGCGTGCCACCCACAACGAACCCAGGTCACAGGAGGACCAACTCGATCATTTTGTTCAACGTCGATGTATCGACAGACTCATTGTTGGTCGAGAGGGAACAATTTGACAGCCGAATGTGGACCGACTACTGTCAGATGCTGGGACTCCCTCCCCTCCCTGCAACTTTGTGTCGCCTTTCTCGAGGAAGCCATGCACCCCGAGATAAGCCCCCCCTTTACGTGTGTCCCTAAATACCGCCAAAGAGGCTGAAGACACACTCCTCCTCTCGCGACAACCGGACGTTGTTAATGCCTGTAAAATTCGGGCCAGGCCTGACAAGCCATGGTCAGTAAGAGAGGAGGAGAGAAAGTCAGCGGTTGGAAATCCCAACAGAAACAACACTATAGTTGTACATGGGATTCCAGAATTGCCAAGTGACAGCTCGGTCAAAGATCGGTACTTTCACGACGTCCAACAATGGCAATGGCTCTCAACCAAAGTTGGTCTCAACAGTATACCGGCCAACAGCGTCAGTAGACTGCCAAGGCCAGCGCACCTGAAGACCATACCCAATCCCAGACTACTTGCCGTCCAGTTCGACTCATATGCCTCCCTCACAGACGTTCTGCACGCATGGTATAATGCGAAAGATCGCATGGGTGGCTCAATACGTATATGTGAAAGTAAGCCTAGACCCACAAGGCAAGAGGAGAGACGGCAACCACCAAGACCTCTGGAGTCAGTGGTCGTCACACAGGCGCTGACCAGTGAGTCAGATACATCAAGTAAAGAAGCCACCACTGCTACAGCCCCCACCCAAGTTAAGAACAAAACACAAAAAACGGAACAATGCCAGTCCTATGAGGACTGGCGAGGCTAAATTCAACCACGTAAGCGCTCATCCCGCGAAAATACACATCCAGACCTCCCCTCTCATCAGGTACACTCTAATATGTATGTACAGCAACGTTAGGGGGCTAATAGGGAAGGTAGCAAAAATGAGGACGCTGCGTGAACATCAGCACTACGACATCATATTCATCACCGAATCCTGGCTCTCATCGGACATCTCCGACGAAGAGATGCGTGTTGCTGGCATGGAACTCTTCCGCAGGGACAGGGAACATAGAGCAGGAGGGGGAGTGGCTATCTACGTAAACTCCTGTTTAAAGGCAAGGATGGTTAGCGATACGGCCTTAACCCAGCTCCCAGAGTCTCTATGGTGCTACTTCACTCTCTTCTTTATTCTCTCTTCATTCCTTTACCACTACCTTACTATTCTCTTTCAGGTACCTACACAGACAGGAGTCATGGCAGTTCTCTAAACTTCCCAGCAACCCGTAGCTCCCTAATCACTCTACAAATTACAACCTACTAACCCACAAAACATCCACCTCACGGAAGCTAAAAGCAAGAAAGCAGAGGGTATTTCCTCGTCCACTGCAGGAGTAAACCGAACAACTGGAACCAAGCCCTAAGAACTAGACGCGAGAGATCAAAAACTACCAGTTTTCTACGCTCGCACTATCAATATTGGATATTGGAATATTGCTCTTCAGTATTGAGCATTGTAGTTTCTTTCTTTTTCAAAGTAATCGTTACTCAGGTTTTCGGAGGTTCGTTCACTTTCATAAGTTATGAGATGCCTGTTTTTCATCAAGTTCTGTCACGTGACACTAAATAATTGTAAGCCTGTTTTGATTTAGCCTATATAAAGGTGGAGGTATTAGATAATCTTTCATTTGGAATACAGAAAGTCACTTGTTTTGACACGTATCATTTCGAAATTCACTTGAAAGCCCGTTTCAGCCGCCAAATGAGCTGTATTGGACAACCGCTGACTTTTATCGAACATTTTTTATATTTTGAAATCGTAAATAATATATTTGGTGGACTCGGAATGTCATGATATCCTTCAAATAGGTAGTAAAATATGGATGGATTACTTTTTAATATTGTGCTGGTTAAGTAGTCTTATTCTTGACAAGTAATCTTACAACTTTCGGGAAAGTGTATACTCTCCTCCAAAGAGCTATTGGGTTCCAGTATGTTTGCTAGGAAGAACTAACTTATGTCGTCAACGAATATCAGTGTTTCTTGAAACGGCTTGATGTTGTGGTCCTTCAGAAGGCTATGGAGCAGTTAGACTATAAGACTGAACAATTTTGGCGAGGTGTATTTGCCGACAGTATATTCATAGTAGACAAAAACCTGCATACCAGTTTGCCTCTCTCTTATTTGCAGCGTCACAAATATTTTATGATAATAAGTAGTCTCATAGTCCAGCTTCTTAGGTTGGGATGACACTACTGGGCTGAAAACAAGGCAAGTCTACCTTCAAAGAATTCGCGAAAACGAGAAACCTTTACGACAAGCCCTTGAGTGATAATAAACGTCGTTATCAGTCCCAGTCTGCCAGTATCTTTGTATCCAACGCAAAAACCTTTTTCTGCTACGCAGATTTGTTCCATTGAGCCAAGAAAAGAGTTTCTTATGTGACAGATCCCAATAGGCTGATTGAGGTGGATGAGCTTTCAGGTAGTTAGTACTTACTAAAGCTGTCACCGTTGACTGCGTCTGCAGATCTGACAGAGAAGAAGTGTTCAACTGGAAGGAAAAGTACATCGGTTCAAGTTCCCACCGTTCACAGCAGCATGAAAATAAGTAGATACAAATCATCATGGAGAAGCAGCAACGTGGCACCATAAGTTGGTAAAAGCATACGTATTGAGGTAATGCATATATTAAAGTCAGTGCAAGCACTAAAGATGTTGGAAACAATAAACAGTAAATACACGTATTTTGACCGGTTTTAGGTTATACTCACTGAGTCTGCAACCATTAATTCCTATTATCTCATGAACCACAAACAGCTTGACATTCACATCCCGACACAACTAAGACCAAAAGTCAACCTCCATAAACTAGTGTCATATATTGATCCGGCCACCCTTAGCCTGCATCCAGCGACAAGGTGTACGGTGTAATGATAAAATGTGGGCACTATAACAATATAATTCCATATTAGATTTGTTTATCTGATTTACGACACAGTGATGCAGTATTGTTTACTTGGTGACATTTTGAGCAAAAACTATTGCACAGTCATATCAATGTAATCACACCGCTTTCAGCAATTGACTTTTATGGTTCACTCTGCTCATAGGTGTAAAGTGGCTTGCGTCGCACAACACATCTAAGCCATTTTAGTCTCTGAAAGTTGAAAGCCTCATTAACTGACCTGCCTTCAAAGCGTAGACTTTACAATTTACCTCTTTATTTCTCACATTGGCTCCACCACACGTGAGCAATGCTACCATAACACCTGTGGGCGAAACCTGTAATTTGTTTTCAGAGGCATATCTCTCAGCTTCACAGTAGAAAAAAAGCAGATTTCAGTGCAGTATACTTGTCGATGTTTGTGTCATCTTATCGACACCAGAAGTGGCGTATGTTGACAAAGCCTAAGCAAATCTCTTGAGTCCTAGTTGAAGTTTTGTCACCAGATAACCCATTCGGGCCCATAGAACTTTCGTGGTAAGTGAAATGGTCGACATATTCCACCACTTCTTTTTCTATTCATAAACTAGAATTCAGTACATATCAGTCCTAAAGCATCATTTTACCTTTGACAGGTGCAAAATGTATGCCAAAAATACTCAAATTTCTGCTCAAAGTGTTTAGATGACTTCATTTTGCCAGCTTCTTCGTCCAACAAGACCGTCCTCTGAGTACTGTAAGTCGACCAGGTGCTATCTTTCATCCGAACCGCGCGGTCTTTTCCAGTCCTTACATACGGATTCAATCAAACAGTACATAGACGACTGTCGAATGTATCCACTCGAGATAGGATTTGCTTGAAAACTAAAAGCTATGACTACACCAGCTAGTCGACTTAAGCTAGCCATAGAACACTCGTCAAATGAGTTTTGGAGACAGTTTAATCACAGATATTTCCACGAAATGTTCAACAACTTCATGTGGCCCAATCTAATCCCTCCACTTTAAAAGGATAGTAAACATTTAAAATGCATCTTAAGTGCACTAACAGCTTGAAGATTAAGGTTCAAACTATATAATGCACGTATAGCAGCACAATCTATAACTTTTTTTGAGTATAGGTGACAGATGACGCAATAATGACGTACAACTTGCCTTCGTAGTATAGGACGTATTCCGTGGTGTCACCACGTAAGTAATGCAGAAGTCAGGTGTAGAGTTTTAGGGAGAAGAGGTAAGTCAGTTGACGAGGTTATGAACCTTCATCGACTGAGATGGTTGGGACACGTACTACGTATGCCTCGTCACACAATGTTGCCTGAGGTGGGTCCAGGCTGGAAAAAGGCTCGAGGTGGCCAGACTAAAACATGGCACCAATGTATGAAGTCTCTGACTGTTGGTTTAAGCCATGTAGGACGATGCAGACTAGGTGGTTGGGGTCCACGAGACAAGAGGAACCAGTGGTTGGAGACTCTAAGTGATATGGCTCAGAACCGAAGTCAGTGGCGCAGATGTATCCTCACAAACATTATCCTCATCTTAACTACACTATACCGAATCTCACCATTTTGTCGCTCCTCTTTCCTTTGTTCTCGTACTTTATATTTCTTTTGACTGCATTCACTTATCTTCATCCTTCACCTCACTACCTTTCTACTTGATGAACTGATGCGAGGTGTGGCAACTCGGACCGTTACGCAGTAATGCCTGGTCCTATGTTGATAATGATGATGAATGACGTACAACATTTTAAATACCTTAGGTCGTCTGTATCATCATCTACTTAGGTTAAGCTCTTGTTCTAATCCCATAGGGGACGCTTAAAAATTGAACACCACAAGACGGATGAAATTTATGCCTCCTACTAGTTGTCAAGTCTTAGGATGTTCTTTCCGCAGATGTTCCGGCTACTTCATCAGATTCATTGAAACAAGCTGGATGGCTACGTAAGGGCTTAACGCGAGCTTAAAGACTACGTTATTATTAATCTGTTATATATTCTTCCTTTTGTACACCCAGGTTTTCCGCCATATGGATTAGTGATCTATTGCATCTAGATAGGATAGGTAATTGGGCAGAGGCTTATTCCATTTTCTAGCCGAACATTTGAGCTCACTTGAAGTGTATTGACTGACAAACCATCTAGGAAATTATGAACATCATGAATGGACATCACCAATCCTTATGACTAAGCTTTGCCGTATACCGTGTGACATGGTGTGCGTGTGTGTGTGTTATCTGTGACATAACATTCTGTAAACTTAGTATGCTTGAATTCAGATAAATTTTACTTATTCTTGCTGTATGCATTGCCTGTATTGCCTCTTCTCTCTGTCATTATTTAACTGCTCTGGTTATCAAGTAGTATGTTCTTTCGTGTCTTTTTGAGGACTGCCTGTTTAACTGTTTAGCTAAACCTCTAGCAGTTTTAATCTTATGATTACAAACATCCAGACCTTAGTTATTACGAGTGTCCTGGAAGTGAGCGCCGGGTTTAACTTCATCATCATAAGAATATGTTTTAATATAATCTTAGGGCATTTAGAAAATCAAAACAAGATTACTGCTTCTATATTTTTCACTGAAACTAATCTGCTTAAAATGTTACATTCTTTTCATATAGAAATCTCTCCTCGTTCAAGTTGAAAGTTTACGACTTGAGTAATTCCCCGATTCTTTCACATATATTGAAGTGCCTTTGTTATTTTTCGGAGGAATGACTGGTAGGCTTCTTTTCTGATTTATTATTATGCATTTTTCAGTTAATAAATTCCTTTTAATGCCTAATTTTTATTGTGAATTCGATAACTGATAACTAGATGAAAACAGTACATGGCTGGTGCTAATTTTTATATTTGACTAATTTACGCTGTTCGAATTGTTAAGTTCTCACAAGGTAACCATTATTTCTGAACTTTTTAGATAACTGATGCTTGCTATTTGGTTGAACTAATTACAAGGCATTGCATTACATCACTATAACCAGATATGTAAAACCGGTTAGTATCATACAACCTCATTCAATGAGTATGTCTCAATAGCGTGGTACATGAATGTGTGCCGGACTGAGATGCAGGAATGTTAAACTTCGCAATAAATACTATCTTACTACCCAGCAATTGCCACTAGCCTTCAAAGTGAATTACTGTTTAGTGCTCGTTAATGAGATATCTCGAGACGAATTTCCTGAAGTTCTAATGAGATGCTGTGACGTGTGAAGGACAAACATGCCGATAACCCTGGAAGTTTGTCACAATATATAGCGACTTTACAGAAGTAAGAAAATGTATCACATTGTAATCCAACCCAATAGGTGGATGTTAACATGCTCACTACGAAACCTGATAGTCTTGGGCTTGATCCCTTGCGGGGTCGTGGCTGTACACTGCTGAGAAATCCCATACTAGACAGAACAGCTGTTTAGTGCTCCTAGGTTTTCAATGGTCTCCCATATGATATCAGTTTGTGTTGAATATTAACTTAAAATTATCAATATTTTTAATAAAATATTGCTACGTTATAAGTCAGCAAATTCTGTTTATATCCAAGTGATAACAAGCCTATCGAATGTCACAGTTGTGTTAAAAATGCTAATAAATGTTTTTCTGACATCGCTCAGGTGTAGGCCTTAAACGGAGTCTGCTGGAGATTCACCCTATCAAGATCTATAAACTTATCGGCCAGTTCTCATAATCCTATGGCTGTGATCATACTATAAAGCTCTAGGGAAGGAAGCGAATTACTCGACTGGATTCTAATTAACAGTTATTTGTGCGCTTAGTGCATGAAACATCTAAGAAAAATATTAACACATTTTGTTGCTTTTTGTAAGCTCTCCTCACGCTTTCATTGACCATATTTTGGACTAAAGTTTCACCGAAAACTATCTAGCCTTTTAATAAAACCCCAACGTTTAGATATCGTAGCTGGCGACTTCCATGCACAGGTAGGAAGAGCAAGGTAGATCGAAAGGCACTTAGGTGGTACTTTCGAAATCACTATCGAATAAAGCAATAGTAAGGATCCCCTAGTACAACTGTGCTCAAACAACCACCTATTTCTAGGTCGCGTGGACTTTGGAAATCACAAGAGACATTGTCCAGCATAACTGTCGTCAAAATCAATCCATGGTGTTCTCATCGAGACCATATTGCCATAAGTTATCACTGAAGAGGTTTGATGGGATATTGCCACTTCTGTAGCATATCCTTTGCTAGTGACTCCGTGTTGGTCCAAGGATGTGTATGTTCGTGCTTAAATGGGTACGGGGGGAGGGGGGCTATGATTAAAAAGCCTTTACTAGCCTCGTTTGACGGTGAGATTGCTAAGACTGTTTTTGTGAAAGAACTGCTTAAACAGTTATCAAAACGTTACAAATTTATTCATCCTGAGAAAGCTTATCACTGTCTCTTGTCTGTTGTCGAAATGGCGGTAAAGGCTGTAGCTAACGCCAGAAAGATGATAAAATACCAGTGGATGTCAGCAGCTTCATCTAAATTAATAAATACGTGTGGAAAAATTCGTTCAGACTTCAAGCACCGTGAAGAGCCCAAGTATAGATGCAGTGATAGTAAGCAGTGGTGAGTAGCAAAGGCTAAGTATTAGGTGATAGGTATTAGTAGACAAGTACTTACGATTTTCTAGGAAATAAGGGTGGAACATAAATGTTTGGGGACTCAGTAGAGGACAAAGATGGAGCTATGATTCACTTGCAGGGGAAATTATTGGAATTGTAGACAGAGCGGTTCGAGACACAATTCAATCACCCTTTCGTTGCCCACTATCCAGTTGCAATATGAATGGGATGTTGAAATAGGGTCTGCAACTATTGTATAAGTTAAGAAGGCTACAAGTAATTTGAAATGAAGAATGACAGCTAGCTCGATTGGGTTTTTACTAGAGGACGGTTGTCGAAGATTATTATCAGACTGGCTGAAATATCTCCTGGGTGGGGTATGGAAATCCGGTATGACCCACTCTGATCAATCTCAATCACTGATTGTCCCAATCTTAAAGACAAGAGAAACCCTTCTATGATAGCCACAAGGAAATCAGTCTGGTAAACATAACGTCTAGGATTTCAATTCCTATAATCTTTAGACGCCCAAGTAAAGTCTCGGAACAGCAAACTTGAGAAAACCAGGCAGACGTCAAACCTAACCCTGAGTGTATCAACCAGGTCTTCACCTTTCGCTGGATAGTGCGGCAAAGATACATCGGTATTCGACATTACTAGTTGCAATTCTCGACCTGCAGGTGAAGTTCGACTCTATCGTTCGATAAGTCCAAGGGTAGTGCATCTCACTAAAATGGGTGGCGCGTGAGTACATTACTCTGTTGAAGGCTCTGTATTTGAACATCCGTGGTTGTGTTGGAACCTACAAAGAGTTGTCAGGTCAGCTGTCTACGTTGACCGGTCACTAATTTTGTTTGCCGTGCGCCTATCCGGGGATCCTATGGCACCAGCACTTGGCCCTGAAGGTATTGTTGAAATGAGTGCCGGAATCGAAGCTGCACTGTCCGACTGGATCTTCACTAACAGTCATCTATGTGTTGTGTATACTTTGACTCAATACAACCCAAATTCAGTTTAGGATGAGTCCCACCATCAAATTAGTAAAATCTACCAGTAGCACTTGGTAGATATCGCAGTGCTAGTTAAACACTTAAATGCATGAATAAGGGGTTAAGGCTCAAAGGAGGGTCGTTTAAGTGGTTAATTGGACTTAGTTGGTAACAAGCCTGATACTAGCGATTTTTATCCAACTGTGTGCAGATCACAACTTATTTCCAGCCAGAATCAACTCCCCACACAGTCATCGCCATTGCACTACCCGTCACCTGCCACTCAATCCTGAACTCAAATAGGTCATATTTCAGTCATCTATCGACACCATCAATGTATTCAGGATCACCACTCCTTGTGAAGCATCTGCCTGAACTCTGATCACACTTTGCTGTGCCTTAAGTTCATCTTCTTTTTTAGTGTCTTCAAAATCGTCATCTCAAACTGGTTGATGTGACCAAAGTAGGTGCTCCAATATTGCCAATAAATAGCAAACTGAGCCAGGTTGAAGGCTAGCTGTCGAACCTCCACAAAGCGTAGATGAGCATTGGTTGCACCTAGAGGATGCTATAAAAATGCCGACTAAAGCTGCTTGTGACATTTACAAATGTCCAACCAGTAAACTTTGAATTTCTGCTCGCTCCTGGCGATTTCTCGACACCCGTTAGTTTTTTTTTTGGGCGTACAGAGAGTAAAATTGCATGCGTAAGTCCCTTACATAAAAGACCACGCAATATTTTTGCGGGAACCCCAAGGTTTGGTAGTCCGAACGTGTGGGTGAGGTGGAAACATCAGCTACATCTGGCAAAAATCGAGATTTATTCTAATTCATCCGAGTTACTGGCACTGCAGAAGTTTGTCAGTTAGACTGTTTATAAAGTAAATGGCACCCCGATCCACAACATTTTTAGATACCTGGGACTAGATGAAACACTTCGAAATGTAATTTAGTTGATCTAGTACTCCCATACCATGGAGCTCCCTAACAAAACTGAAGTTAGTAAAGAACTTTAAGTACTAGAGCACTATGCCCAAACAACTTTGGCATTTTTATAGATAGAAGTGGTAATGTGGTTAAAGAACTGAATATGTTGGTTGAGATTACATGGCAAACTGAGTGTTGAATCGCTTTGGGATGAAGTCATCTTTGTACCTATCCTACGTGGATACTTTTTTAAAAGGATCCACGTAGTGTATGATAATCTTTGGAGCATCGATTTGCTACTAGTAGTCTGCGATATTGGCTGCTACTGTACTTGGCAACCTCTGCTAAACTCATGAAAATATGATCCACGAGGAGCAGTCCAGGTTTCATTCAGATTGTGGGTGCATTGATCACGTTTGGATCCTCTATCAGGTGGTCTAACACCGTTGCAAGTACTGCAAACCGATGACCACTGTTTTTCTTAATATTAGGGATGCCTTCAGTTCGTTGAACTGAGCTGTGCTCTGGAATTCTATGTTAGAGAGGAGTGTTTCTAAAGTGTTTGACAACATTTTGAAAACCCTTTACTTCAGCGCATTGAGTAGAGTGAAAACACAGCCATCCTTCTTCATTGTTCCGAACCAACAATAGGTTTAGGCAGGGCTTCTGTGTTTGACATTCTCGAGATAGATGTGAAAGGTGTGTGGTGTTGGTGTAGACCTCTTATCAGTTGTAAGACTTTTCGACTTATCCTTGAAAATAAATTGGTAAAAGTTATCGAAAGGTTTATATCCCTGGATAATCTTACAAGCTCAGGTGGAGGCGTAATTGATAAGATTTCCAACCACAAGTCGAAAGCCAGATTGTTATATGCCAATCTGTCTCACCTTTGTTGTTAGCATATGACGCCTCTGTCCTGGTAGTTCTGTTCTATTTTTGTGAAACCTGGCCTCTTCAAGCTGAGGATATCCAATGACTCAACGTATCCAATCACCATATTCTCCCGACCGATAGCTGCTACCTTGACGTGGTGGTCGGGCTTGCATATCACAATGACCCAACGAGCTATGCTGGTGGAACGCTTGTTCCCTCGAGGTCCTACCATACCAGAAAGGTCTGTTGGGTAGTGGTTAGACGAAAAGCAGTTACCGTCATAGTGTAAATTGCTATACTATGATGGGGGTCTGAGGGCGAAGTCGTACTGCTGCTAGCTGGATGGGGTGTGACAGCAGTAAGGTGTTTCCCTTGGATGACCAGCAGTGCCAAGCTGATGCTGCCTTCTCAGTGGAAGGGGGGGTTAGAAAAGGTCGGCCCCAAAAATAACACACTCCACCACGCCCCACGGTCTGCCGGGCCGGCGGTGTTGGTTCACTTGTCGTTTCCTTTCGCTCATCCGGCCCCAAAAATACAAAAATTCAAAATAATCATACTCAAAAGGCTGGGTGTGACAGGCCTCAAGCAGATGTCCGATGGGCTCTGCGGTCACACAAATCTCTTTCAGGTACCTTAAGAAGAAATAGCCTTCCACGGTGTGGGCAGCCGGGAAGTGTCAACCGCCCTCACAACTCTGTCAGCACCCAAGTTTCTTCTGACTGCTATCCTCCTCCTCCATCATTACCTTCTAATCTTCCTTCACGTCTCTTAATTAATGATGCTGCATCATCTTCAATTTCTCCTACCTCTGCAGCCTTCGACAACGATCTGAGTCCACAGAACAGTGTCCCTGGTCTCCTTAAACCACGCTCCAAATTACATATTGGAGCCTTCAATGTCCGCACCCTCCGTCAAATTGGCCAACAGGCTTCGTTGGCAAAGACTCTAGCAACTCGAGGCATGGATGTGTGCTGTGTTTGTGAGACACGCATACAGGACCCAAGTGTGGTTATTCACCTGACCTCTCCTGACCAATCTGGTGAATCTGCAAAATTCACCCTTCGAGTTTCTGGAGATTCGATAGCTAGCTCTCGTGGTCTTGCAGGTGTAGGTATAGCATTAAGCACCAGGGCAGAAAACTCACTACTAGACTGGATCCCAGTTGATAGTCGCCTCTGCGCTATGAGGCTGAACGGCACAGTGAGAACTAAAAGGAATAGTGAGACTCGCCGTTGTCTCTTTGTAATCTCTGCTTACGCACCCACTGACTGTAGTTCGGATGAAGTGAAGGACGAGTTCTACCATAAACTGTCTAACCTCCTCTCGAAAGCCAAACGTTCGGACGTAGTGGTTGTTGCAGGTGACCTCAACGCACAGGTGGGTAGACTGAGTGAGGCAGAAAGGCACTTAGGTGGCACTTTCGGAATCCCAGCTGAACGTACAGATAACGGTGATCGCCTATTACAACTATGCTCAGATAACCGCCTATTTTTAGCCAGCACAAATTTCAGACATAAAGAAAGGCACTGTCTGACCTGGCGTCCACCGAGCTCGACTCAGCGATGGACACAGATAGACCACATTGCTATTAGTCATCGCTGGAGAGGATCGGTGGAAGACTGCCGCTCCTTCTGGAGTACGTGTTTGGACAGCGATCATGCGTTGGTCCGAGCACGTATATGCCTGCGTCTCAATGGACGTAGAAAAAATTTGGCAACAAAACCACTACGAGTTCTGCTGGACAACGAAAACACCAAAGCCGTGTTCAGTGAGAAGTTGGCTAGGCAGTTATCGGAACAAAAGACTGTCACTCATCCAGAAGAAGCTTGGTGCCATCTTCAGTCTACTGTAAAAGCAGCACTGGAGACTGTAGCCGACTCCAAGATAATGGCTAAAAAGAGCCAGTGGATATCAGCAGCTTCTTCCAAACTAATGGATGCACGTGAATGCATCCCTGCAGGCTCTGAGTACAATGAAGAGCGAGCGCAACTTAAAAATAAACTGACGAAAAGTCTGCGCAACGATCGTGAACAGTGGTGGGCAGCAAAGGCTAAAGAGATGGAAAAGGCAGCGGCGATCGGTAACAGTAGACAGTTATTTAGACTTATTAAGGAGACTGGGGGGAAATGGTCAACAACAGTTAGTGAGGTTATAGCGGAGAAGGACGGATCGGCGATTCACTCGCAGGGAAGGCGACTGGGACGATGGGCAGAACACTTTGAGGAACAGTTTAACTGGCCTCCAGCCACCATTGCGCTGCCCGCTATCCAGTCGGACCCTGAATGGGACATAGAGACAGGTCCCCCAACACTAGAAGAAGTCGAGAAAGCGGTAGGTAGCCTGAAACGGGGAAGGGCAGCAGGACCAGACGGACTACCTGCTGAGGTATACAAGAATGGTGGTAGAGTTCTCTTAGTCAGGCTAACGGAAGTGTTAGCCAGTATATGGGAATCAAATACGATCCCCTCCGACTGGTCTAAGTCACTGATCATCCCAGTCTTCAAGAAAGGCGAGAAGTCCTCTTGTGATAACCACAGAGGAATCAGCCTGACAAACATAGTGTCTAAGATCCTAAGTTCTATAATTCTCCGACGCCTGAGTGGAGCTCGGGAACAGCAAGCCCGAGAAAACCAGGCAGGCTTTAGACCTGGCCGTGGATGTATCGACCAAATATTCACACTGCGCCAGGTCCTGGAACATAGGCATGCTTACAGACGCCCGACAATAGCTGTATTTCTCGACCTGAAGGCGGCATTTGACTCCGTTGATCGAGAAGTCTTATGGCAGTGTCTGTCACTGAAAGGCGTGCCTAGTAAGTACATCACCTTATTGAAAGCTCTCTACTCGAACACTTGTGGGCATGTTAGAGCCTATGGTGAGTTGTCCAGGGAGCTATACTCATCAAGTGGTGTCCGTCAAGGATGCCCACTATCCCCATTCTTATTTAATTTTATCATAGATATTCTTATGGAGGTTTCCCTCTCGTCACCTAATTACAAAGACGTTGACCGGACCACAGGTGAATTTTCCTTAGATCTAGAATATGCAGATGACATAGTCCTGTTAGGTGAAGACGCTGACAAGATGCAGAGTCTTCTGAACACTTTGAGTGGGAATTTGAGAATGTTTGGGATGCGATTTTCACCACCCAAATGCAAATTTTTGCTCCAGGACTGGTCTTCAGCGGTACCGCGGTTAACAATAGAGAGTGAAGTGGTTGAGTGTGTTGACCACTTCACTTACCTGGGAAGTAGGATCAACTCCGGTGGGTTAGTTGCCGATGAGATTTCTGCACGGATACAAAAGGCTCGATTGGCTTTTGCCAATTTGCGCCACCTATGGCGCCGCCGTGATATTCGTTTGTCTATTAAGGGTCGCGTGTACTGCACAGCAGTCCGCTCTGTTCTACTGTATGGCTGTGAAACATGGCCATTGAAAGTGGAAGACATGAGAAGGTTACAGGTATTTGACCACCGTTGCCTTCGTAGTATAGGACGTATTCCGTGGTGTCACCATGTGAGTAATGCAGAAGTTAGGTGTAGAGTTTTAGGGAGAAGAGGTAAGTCAGTCGACGAGGTTGTGAACCTTCATCGACTGAGATGGTTGGGACACGTACTACGTATGCCTAGTCACCGATTGCCTCGTCACACAATGTTGGCTGAGGTGGGTTCAGGCTGGAAAAAGGCCCGAGGTGGCCAGACTAAAACATGGCACCAATGTATGAAGTCTCTGACTGTTGGTTTAAGCCATGTAGGACGATGCAGACTAGGTGGTTGGGGTCCACGGGACAAGAGGAACCAGTGGTTGGAGACCCTAGGTGATATGGCTCAGAACCGAAGTCAGTGGCGCAGATGTATACACACATTATCCTCATCTTAACAACGCTATACCGAATCTCACTATTTTGTCACTCCTCTTTCCTTTCTTCTCATACTTTATATTTCTTTTGACTGCATTCACTTATCTTCATCCTTCACCTCACTACCTTTTTACTTGATGTGCTGATATGAGGTGTGGCAACTCGGACCGTTACGCAGTAATGCCTGGTCCTATGTTGATAATGATGATGATGATGATGAATCACCATATTCTCCGTAGGATTGCTAGCATCTGGTTGAAACTTCTTTTGACCAATCGAAGTGAAGCGGCATGTGCTTGTGCGCAATGGAGATTGTTACTTATTGAGTGAGGTCATTTTCAAACATCAACTCACGTAATAATCACTACTTGTTTGCCTTGGGATTAGCTGTGAGTAGTGGACAGGTGTTAAGTATATGACATGGTGCTGTTAGTACTTCACGACTCTTTGCATGGGGTCCGAGAGATTATTTAACCCGTGACTTGAGATGATTGCAGATACGGCTAAAAATGGAAACCAGTGTCGATCATACTGTAGCTTTTTGGTTTCCTCTATTACATAAAAATAAAAGGAAAGCATTGTATACTTTTTACGTGTATCGATGAGACTACTTCTCTAATAACCCACTTCTATTTTTGTTTTCTTTCTTTCTGTCTCTTTGAAAATCACTTTTTCTTCATGATTTCGTTATATTATTTTGTATAGCGCATCTCTTGCAATCAGTGTTTTTTAAAGTAATAGATGGCGTTTGTCAAGTATGTCGATTTTGCATTTTTGTTTAACTTTATTGTGAACATTTATGGAGGTCACTTCTTCACTTGACTCTCTTTATTCAATTTAGAATACTTAGATGACATATTTCTATTGGGTGAAAACACTCATGACAAACAATCTGAGTGGCAATTTAAGATTGTTTAGGATACTTTGCTCACCTAAATATAAATTGTTACGTAAAGACCAGTTTGCGTCAATATTTCTTCTGACAAAACCGAATGGAGTGGTTGGACATTTTAACCACCTGCAAAGTGGGGTCAATCCTATTGGGTCTGTGGCCGACGATATCGTGGTTTGGTCACAAAAGACAATTTTCTTTTACCAACTTACTCCATTTATGATGTTACTTATCATAGGCTGAGTGTACTACGCATTAGTTCAGTCTCCTACTCTGTGGCTGTTAAAAGTGGCGATTAGAGTTAGCCGAATTAAGAAGGCTCCAGGTAACTGACAACAGTTGCCTTCGTAGCATTTGCCATTTGTCTTTAAATCACCGCATGAGTAATGTATATATATATATATATATATATATATATATATACTCCACTTGTTTTCGAAGCTATTCAGGTACATGTTCTCCCATCCCCAACTGCATAGCTAGATTACTCCTCCCTATGTATATGTGGGTCCTATTACAAGTTCACGGATTCGATTCTAAAACTTACATACCAGCGATCAGAGTCTCTTAGAATTTAGGTCGATCTTTGTGGAAAACTCCGCCTGGTTAACTAGTTCACTAGTTACTAGCCGGTTCTAAGTCCAGGTAAAAAGGGAAGGTTGAGTGTAAGGCTAGCAACCCTACCCCGTAAAACCAATCTAACCGCTAAAGAAACTTCAAAGCACAAACAAAATATAAAAAATGAAAACAAACTCATTCCTCGCTGGAATCGGAGAGGCGAAAGGACGCCGGTTGGTGAAAGTCTTCGGGAGGCCAATTGGCCGATGTGTCTTCGCTTCTCTCGATGAAAGTGAAAGTAAGGATGGGGACATGGAATGTCCGCACCATGTATGAACCTAGCGAGGCGGCCCAGATTGCCGAAGAAATGAGAAGGTATGGTATAGAAGTGCTAGGAATCTGCGAAAGCAGATGGAATCGAAGTGGACTCTCCAAACTGTCAACTGGAGAATCAATAATCTACTCCAATATTGTCACCCAGACGACAACCACGAGCACACTGAGTTTTGGAGTGGCTATCATGATGTCCCCAACACCATCGAAGGCTCTCATGCAGTGAAAACCAACCTCCTCCAGTATCAGGATCATGACAGCAAGATTCAACTCAAAAGGAAGGAAGGTCACAATCATACAACGCTACGCTGTGCACCTACAAATAATGCAGATCAAGAGAAGAAGGAGGAATTCTACAGACAACTGCAACCAGTATTGGACAAGACTCCAGTTGGCGACATGAATGCCAAACTGGGAACGGACAACACAGGAAGAGAACTTATCATGAGTCGAGAAGCGCTCAGTGAGATGAATGAGAATGGAAAACTGTTTGCAGAATTCTGCGCATTCAACAATTCGGTGATTGGAGGCAGCGTGTATGAACACAAGGTTATTCACAAAGCAACATGAATTTGATTTCACCAGACACCAGGATATACTACACTAAAAATCAGATCGACTTCACTTCAATCTGAATAAAGTGGAGACGCAGCCTACTGGACACAACATCAAGGACGGAGAGCAGATGTAGGTGGTTGAGACCACGCACTATCTAGTGCGAGGAACCTACAAAATCAAGTTAAAAGCCTTCAGGGAACTTGGTGATAGACCGTAGTTCAAGTTCAACACCCAGAACAGAAACTGATGGACGAAACTACAAAGGACATCTTCACGTCAGCCATCAAGACAAAATGGGGGACATTAGGCAACATCCCTGAAGAAACCTGTGTGGATGAGCACTGGAACTCTTTGAAAGAGATGTGGAAAGAAGCCTGCATAACCGTGTTCGGAAGGAAGAAGAAACAAGACAAGGAATGGATCTCCATGGAAACATAGAAGCTGATAGAGGAGAGGAAGATAAACCAGTGCAAGGATGGACAACGAAAAGAGGAACTGAACACAACCTATGCAACACTACACTGGACAAAGAAGTGAAGAAGAGTGAGCGCAAACACAAAAGACACTTCTACGACACATTGGCAAGTGAAGCAGAACAGGCTGCTGGTAGGAGAGACCTGACAACACTATATCAAATAACTAGGCTAATTTCTGGGAAGAGATCAACACAGATGAAACCAATGAAAGATAGTGAAGGAAACCTAGTTACCAAAGAGGAGAAACAAAGCAAGTAATGGGTTGACCACTTCAATAAACTCTTGAATCGACTACCACCTGCACTTCGTCCAGAAATACCAGCTGCAGCCACAGAACTACAAGTGAACACAAATCCTCCAACAAAAGTCGAAGTCCTGAACGCCATAAAGTTGCTGAAATCCGAGAAAGCGGCAGGACCAGATGGAATTCCTCCAGGAGCACTGAAAACACGCAGAGACATCAGCGGACATGCTCACGCCACACCACTATTGCAGAAGGTTTACAAGGAAGGAAGGGAAGGTACCTGCCCATTGATTGGAAGAAGGGCTACCTTGTAAAACTCCCAAAGAAGGGAGACCTAAGTCTTTGCAAAAACTGGTGCGGAATCATGCTCCTGTCCACACCAAGCAAAATATTAAGCCGCATCATCCTGGAGAGATTAAAAAATGCTCTTTATTCAAAATTACGGCCAAAACAGGCTGGTCGGCTTCAGGAAGAACAAATCATGTGCGGACCAAATCGCAACGCTACGCTACGCATCACCACAGGACAGAGTATAGAATCGCAGTCAACTGGATCTTTACCTCAACTTCATCAATTTTGAAAAGGCCTTCGACAGCATCGACTGACAAGTGATTTGCCAGGCAACTGCTTCAATACTACTGTCTCAGTGCCACAAACTCTTATCAACCTCATTCAACAGCGGCTATATGCCATATGATGAGGCTACATGCCAAGTGATTCACAATGGAAAGCTCAGTGATGCCTTTGAAGTGAAGACATGATTAAGACAAGGCTACCGTCTACTATCACCTATGATCTTCATGATTGTGGTCAACTCAACCGGATTGGGATCATGCAACAAACTGTGAGGAGCGAGAAGAGGGGCATACGCTGTTTGACAGATGAAAAGACCCAGAAGGAGATTTGGATTTTGCTGATAACTTGTGTCTAATGTCTCACAAACTTGAAGATCTGCAGTCATAAACTAACAAGTTGGCAGAAGAGGTAGGACAGTGAAGAAATTACTTCCTCCAGGTGAACGTAGAGAAGATGGAGGTGATGAAGATGCCGCACCAACAACTCCAACAACAACAAACTCCAATCACCATCAACGGGAGAAACTTAAGGGAACTAACCTCCTTCACCTATCTAGGCAGCACTGTTTCAACTACAGGCGGCACAGACGAGGACGTCAAAGCCAGCCATGATCGGAAAAGCAAGACAGGCGTTCATTACCCTGAAACCAGTGTGGAGATCTTCTGCACTCAGCATAAAGCGTCAACAACATCCGGATTTTCAACACCAACGTCAAGTCAGTGCTTCTATATGGTTGAGAAACTTGGCGCGTTACGTAAGGGATTTCCAACAAACTACGGACATTCATCAACAACTGCCTACGCTGGCTCGTTACTGAAGATCAGATGGCCAGAAAGAATAAGTAACAAGGAACTCTGGGAACGAACCGACCAAAGAACCTATCGCCCAACAAATATGCACTGGAAGAAAGTGGAGATGGATTGGGCATACACTGAGAAGGCCGACTGAGGAAATCACGCGCCAGGCCATGCCACGTCGTCGAGTGGGACCCAAATAGGAAACGACGAGTTGGGCTTGGGAGGCGAGGGTGACATGGAGGAGATCGATCGAGGAAGAAATGAGAGCTTGTGGGCTGTCGTTGAGCCAGGTTCAAAAGACTGCAGAGAACAGAGTGGAATGGAGACGTGCTACTGAAGCCCTATGTTCCACTAGGAACCCAAGGGACAAATAAATTTAATAAATTATAGAAAACTAAGATTTTTACTTGCAATAAAGAATCATCATAGGTAGGTCACTAATCATGATGAGTCCTAACAGTATTAGGTTCCGCCTTTGGAGAGAGGCCAGTAACATCTATTACTGAAGCGTGATAAATCAGGACAATCGGGTAGTTCAATACATCTTGGCCTTTCTTGTTTCCTTGAATAATATCTGTACACAATTGGAACTGGTTGCAATTTGTGTGTATGACTAGAAAGCGACAGAAATAAGTCAACATAATGACTTTATTTGACTTACCTTCGGTAGACTGAAAACTGTAGAGTGATCAGTGGGAAATGAGTATTTAGGGTATTCCAGTTTGGAGGTTTGTGAGGATTTATATATCAATTTCAGGCGAGTATTCATCACTAGTCTAGTGCTCATTAGTGACTTGCTTCAAGATGAGATTCCTGCAGTTCTAGTGAGAAGTTCTGACCGGTGAAGTCAATCAATTCGGACATGAATATAGTTACTTAACGATGATATTGGATGAAGGTCGCATTATACGTGAACTGACAGAAGCAGGAAATGTTGATCATTAGATTCTGACCCGATGTCTGAGTAATAACTTGCTAGTCACGGAACCCTGGAGTCACAGTGTCAACCCTTGGCGGAGTGGCGTCATGGAAGTCCTATACTAGAATGAAACAGCTGTCCAATGCTCTCAGATTTCCAATGGTTCTCCAACTGATACTCAGTATATAGTACTGATGATATACCATAAACGTTAAAATATTTCTAGCAATATGAATACCTACTGATTCGGTTATGTCCATTCATTTGTCGATATAAACTTGTTGAATAAGTGCAATCTTATAATTGATTTACTAGTATTCCAGAAAGTAATAGCTGTTAAAACGTCTTCAATACTGTTTTTTTCACCGGAGTACTTAAATGTGTCGTAAAGCGGTACAGTTACTCAAGCTTTATTAGACGTGTATTAAATTTAAGTTATACTGATGTTAAAGGCTATTTTGAGTATTTTGCTTGCCAACCAAAGACAAGTTCGCTAGACTGTAGTTCTGTAATACATTATCAGTCGTATGAGAGATGTAAAATTTCTATTTTTTGAACACTGACAGACAAGTCAAGGTGAAACCTTGCACAGAAGTGTATGCGTTCAAGTTGCTATATTTCACTCCAGTGCACAAAGATGAAGTAAATCAAGAAATGCTGAAGTAGACGAAATTGTATGCGAGAGGAAAGAATAAGTAAATGGTTATTGTAAAATTTCAAGAGTGACTAAGGATTGTATTATATCGATTTGTGTCTTTTATCATTTAATTAGATTGAACTGTTTCTTATATTCAAAGAATTTGGCTCAAAGTGATATGATATCATATAGTTTAACCAAAAGCATGCAACTAACAAATCTTAACAGTGAAAATTAATGGTCAGTTAGGGATTTACGGAGCCGTACAAACTCACATCAGCCTGACTTGTGATAAAGCGAATAATAATCATCTGCCACTCTTAGATATACTCTTGAGTCAACGAGGAGATGGTTCAATAAAACAGTCAGTCTACAGAAAACCTATATAGACAGGGCAACATCTGAATTTTCAGTTTTTTTTCAATGCAATACAAACGAGCTCTAATAAAATGCTTGTTTAATAGGATCTATCATATGTACATCAGTTATGATGGATGAAGATATCAAATCACTGACCAAAACACTTATTGAAAACGAATATCCATTAAAGTTTATAAAGCGTTGTAGAAGTCAGGTCCAGGTAGCGCCAAAACCAACTCTGTACACGGTTCTTAAAAAGTGTCCATGACAACACCATATAGAGGGGGATTTGATTATAATTTTAAGATGTAGACTAACATAAGCCATTAGGGAAACATATTATGCAGCTAGGCTTATTATTGTAGAAAAAACGAAAACATCCTTCACCACAAACCTAACCACTGCATAAATGATTACATCACATCCCACTGTGTTTACCAGTGTGTGGTCACACACACATAGAGAGGAGTAATCGAGCTATGCAGTTGAGGATGGAAGAACATGTGCCTTATTGACTTCAAGACAAATGGAGTGTGAAACTTTGATAAGCGCAGGTGAGAGACGACCCTCTTCATCTATAGCCAAATATATTGTAGGAACAGATCACAAAATTAATGTTCAAACAGCTTTTAAAGTTTTGTCTAGTAACAGTCAGGAACACACCCAGATTTGCGGAAACGATAGCTATACGCAAATTGAAACCTCTCTTGTGTATACAAAAATAGTTTGTTCTTACAGCTGTCTTGGTAAACTTTGTTTTCTTACCAAGACTAGAATTTACTAAGTCACTCTTCCTTTTTTGTTTTCATCTTTCTGAATTTTAATCCCCTATTATTTCAATTTATCCTCGCATCCTTTGGTTTTAAATAAATTGTCTTGACAAGTTAATGTGTGATTTAGAGTGTTGGGAATGTATTACGCAAATACATCACAAACATTGTTCAGATAAACTTCGTCTTCTAATTACACTATCTAAATTTACCAAATAATCTAAAACTGTCTTTCTGTCTCATATGTGTGTGATAAAGGAAAGAATACTTTGATGAGTGTCATCAAGATATTCAAAATTCTAACATCGCTAATGTGCTACATACATCCGCACCACTGTGATCAGTTCTGAGCCAATCAGTGTCTTCTAATGTGTCAAACACTTTAGCCAAGTAGTCGACACCATCGTATAAACTGGTATCACATCTTGGTTTGGGGACTTGTAACTTTCTGCCAACCAAATCCTACTTTAGTTAGCATGGTGTGTCGCAGTAGACAGTATGCTTAACAAATATCTCAGTTGGTTGAGACTAACACTTTCATTAACTGAGTTGCCTTTTCAACCTAGTAATTTTTATTCCTAGGTTCAATATTACTGAATCTATTGTTCCACCAAACGCAAGCAGTGCTAAAGTGATACCTGTGATCGAAAAGCTACACAAACTCTTCACGTTTTCAACAGTTGTGCCAGCTGTACATTAGGACAGAATAGATTGCTCTACAGTAAAATTTTCCTTCGATAGGTAGTTAGGTATCTTCCTTATACTGATGAGAAAGCATAAGTTTGCAAATGTCTAACGGGCCTTTTATATCTTAGCTGAGATTTTGTCAGCAACCAGCTTGTCAAGTTTGATTTCAAGCACTGGACACTCATCAGGCCTAGCAGCTGTAGTTATTGCTTTTAAAATAAAGAGTATTCGCACAATCTACCTAATTCATTTTTGGTGGCGACAACATATATTAGTTTTGTCTTAATACTTGGTTCTGTACAACTTACACATTTGGTTACCACTTCAATGTACATTGTTGCGAGAAATTGGAGTAGTTTAGAAGAAGGCTCAGTATAGCCAGACAAGATGTGGCACCAGTCCATAAAGTCTCAAGTTCCTTCTCCTCGCATACACTTTTGTCTACTGTGATATAAGTCTTTTCCTATTCACCTGTTTCTTGCATGCTACTATGAATTGTGGCAGCTTGAACCAATGCACCTTCATATGAGGTTCTAGATTGATTTTGTCTGTCTACTATGTGTAAGAGTTTGTGATACGTCGTAGTGGATGTCTCTAGTTCTCTGTTTGTTAAAGTTTGATAACTTCACCTTTTCTATATTAATGGGTTGTGAGAATTTAGATTAATGCAATAATTTTGTCATCTAGTTTTCATTTAGAAAGCTATATACTTAAACTCTACTATATTTCCGGGATTTGAGTTATCAGTTAGTCGAAACCACATTTTCGTTATCGGTGTAACTCATAACTTGCCGTATATTCTGGCATGTAGTCGCTAAAATGTGTCATTATAACGCAGTAAAAAACCATAAAATATCGTGATGCTTGTTAGGAAACAACTGTCAGTTATCACTTCATTGCATGATAAATGTTGTCATTGATTGTCCAAACTGTTTGTCTCACATCACATCCCCCACTCTCTTCCTTCGGTACAATTGAGTTTTTCATATGAAGACCGTAAATCTCACTGAATTCTTTTCTGCAATATTGCAGATGCTTTTTTAAATGAATTGAATTCTGCTACTAAATAGTTCGTGGTTTTTTTTCCAGGTCATCGTTTTTCTGTGGGGATTCTTACAGTTAGTGATACATGTTCAAAGGATACCTCACTTGACAGAAGTGGCTTAGTTGCTGAACGCATAGTTCAGGATGCAGGATTCGATGTTCCTTTAAGAGATTGTGTTCCAGATGAGGGTCATGCTATTCGCTTCATAATCATGAAATGGGTGGCATCTCGTCAAGTGGAAGCAATACTTACTTTAGGAGGTACTGGTCTGTCTAACAGGGATGTTACTTCGAATACAGTCCTTGAGATGATTCCTGAAAGTCGGCGTTTACCTGGTATCGTCCACTCACTTTATTCTGTTTCCATCCAGCATACCCCTATGGCTGCTTTATCCAGACTAGTAGCTGGTGTGTTTGACCAAACTATTTTAGTAACTCTGCCAGGCAGTACACGAGCAGTTTCACAATGTATTCCAGTTATTCTTCCAGTGATGAAACACGCCATTCATCAGATTAAAGGTTGGGATCATCTTGTAAGACAAGAACATCCATGTCATTATGTTCAAATTGATGGAAAATCGGAAAACGTGAGTATTTCAACCACACCCACTATTGTTGATCGTTGTAGACAGTCTAAGCACCCAACGATAACAGTTGATGAAGCATTGGAAAAGATATACACGGTTGCCAATCTGACGATGGAGGTTGAGGCGGTATTTCATAAAAATGCTTTAGGCCGGGTGCTTGGTCGAAGCCTTCGAGCGCGCCAGTGCATTCCTCCTTTCGATGCAAGCATTATGGATGGTTATGCCATTCGATTCGAAGATAGTACTGGTCAGTTGAGAGTAATCGGAGCGCTGTGCGCCGGTGATACCAATTTTATAAGCAAACAGTTAACACTTACTCCTGGTACATGTGTTCGCGTTAATACAGGCGGTCCTATCCCTTTTGGTGCAGATTGTGTAGTTCCAGTAGAGAATACAAGACTTATTTCGAGACGAATTGGTGGACCTGATGAATACGATGAAGAGGAGGATATAATTGAATTGATAGTTGCCCCTGAAAAAGTTGGTCAGTTTATTCGTCCAACTGGTTTTGATTTGAATAAAAATGATATTTTCAGGAAAGGATTACGTCTTGGTCCGGCAGAATTAGGTCTGATTTCAGGCGCAGGCTTACTAACACCTTGGCCAGCTGATTATGCGAATCTTATTGAAGAGAGAGGAGATCCGCTTCCTGACACAGTATTATCATATCTTTTGCAAGGTGGATATATACCTTGCTTGAAACAATATCGTATTGGTGTTTTGTCGACTGGAAATGAGATTTTGGACAGTTTTGTTTCTGAAAACGAATCGTGTGTGAGAGATAGTAATCGCCCAGTTTTAATCAATTTATTGCGTCAGCATAATTACTACAATGTAGTTGATTTTGGAATTCTGTCAGACGATCAAAAGTCTTTGAACAAGGGATTATCCAGAGCTATAACTTCTTGTGATATTTTAATTACATCAGGTGGTGTAAGTATGGGTGAGCGTGACTTAGTCAGCCAAGTTCTAATTAACAATTTCAAGGCAACTCTTCATTTCGCTCGTGTTTTTATGAAACCCGGAAAACCGACAACATTTTTGTCTGTACCTCGTCGTAGTAACCTAACCATTACAAATGACAGCAATCAAGAAACTGTGCTAGTATTTTGCCTACCAGGCAACCCAGTATCATGTTATGTTACAACACACTTGTTCATTTTGCCAATGTTACGAAAGTTGGACTTGAAAACTCCTGAAGAATGGTGTTTTCCAACTATTCATGTACAATTGTTACATCCTGTCAAATTAGGCGATCGTCCAGACTACAGACGTGCAAAACTGGTTTGGAAACAGAACAGAGAGTCTACTCAACCTTCTGTACCTTGTGCTTCTTGTGAGCTGATGGGAAATCAAATGAGTTCGCGTTTAGCTAGCTGTTTGAACTCTAACTTGTTACTGGTATTGCCTGCCGTTGTCAACGGAGGACTTCAAGAAATTCCTGCGAATTCTATTGTCAGTGCGTTGATTATCGATTCAATTGTCTAAAATAGAACTTATCACTTTATTTTAAACAAACTATACTAGTTATTTTTAGACTTTTAAATAGGAATAAAATATTAATCAATTACATGGATGCACTTTTTTTTTCTTATCATTGTGAACGAGCTGTTTAATAACTGGTAACTCAAACCTAGGGGACTGAAGTGTATAGCTTTGTAAAAAATAGATATTTGGAGTCACAAAAATCATGAGTACGTCCCACTAATTGAAGAAGAACTTCAGTTACGCTACCTATTGTCTTAATTTACTGACTTGATGTTAACCAGAAGTTGGACAGTGTATAAGCCTGCGTTGCCAATTATGACTGAAATCAATTATGAATAGTTTGGTGTTGTATTTCACTTCAACCAATCTGAAGGCTTTCAACTTTACTCCAATTAACGCAGTATACATAAAGATATATAGTCGGTAGCAATGTGTGCGTGTTTGTGTGTATAACACACCTCTCAACAATCTCAATTTTCAAACCCATCCACTTATTTCTCTCTTCTGAAATCACTTGAACATGGTAATCAGTCATTGTAAGCTAACTTCACCGAACAGAAGTTGATTATGTAGGCTAAATAGAATGAATGAGTAAATTTCTCAATTGTATCTTGTTGCTATGAATATAGATGATAAAATCCTTAAGATATTGTACAGGAAGAACAACCTAACACGAGCTATGAAGATAGGAGAATGACTAGGAATCTAAGAATATACATTTGGCGCAATTAACCATGCTACACTGACTGATAACATCTGGAAAATCACGAACAGATTATAATTCTTATGTAATGCATAATCTAATGCTGTTAAGACTGATATTTTATACTGAATGAAATATCTCACCCAACGATATTTCATTCACCTAGATGGGAGATATTTTACATCTGTGGCTTTGTATTTATATTGAAATATTTACATGGGCGGTAAAAAAAGCCTTTAGTGGTTGAATTCTTCCAAGAATGGTATTACAGAATTGAAGGCTAATGTTGATTCAAAAATGTGAACGAGGGGTTAGTTGTGTATTAATCCGTATGGCCTATCATCCTTGAACTTTTCTGTGCTGTTATTATGCGTTAAATTTTCCACTGAACATATGCCTTAATGAGATTGACTAGGTCAATGTTATCAGTAGTTGATTTACAGATTTCTCTTGAATTCTTTCTTTCGTAGCAGATTCTTCCTTCAATTGCTTCACCTGTAATCTTACTTCTTGCCGCACTATCTAATTATCATTGATGGCGGCTAGCAGTGGTATCCAAAACTTGCGTTTCATTCTATTTGTGCCTCACCAGCTGGATTTACATACTTCCCAATGTGTTCGCATTCCCTTACTGAAAATCAAACCACTGCACCCATCGCTTCAAACCCCAGAAAACGTTATCCACTAGGCTACTCCGTTAAGATAGGCACTCCTTGTTCAACAGCTATAGTTTGATATTACTTAATTGTCGTGCCATAGAAAAAGAATTGGATTATGGTGCTTATGAGAAAATTCGCTGTTTTCTGATGATTGTTAGATCAGTGTATTTTATAGAAGGAGTATTCAAATATGTGCTGGGGAGTTCAAGTCAATTTGTAGTCATGAGAACCTAAACATGATCTTACCACTCCATAGGTAGGACTGGTTAAATGTACTCATACGTATTTTCAAGATGGGGTAAGCCAGCAATTTAGTGGGAGTATCGCAACAGCTGGTAATGGCGACAGCTCTGTTGCGGTCCTCTGATACTTCTACTACCTTATGAGATATAATAAAAATATTGAACTCTGTTACTTTACAGTTTTGATGCATGGTCGTAGAAGTTGATAGAATTAAGGGGATAGTACGTTTCTGACCGCAGGTATCTTTGTAACGTAGCTCCTGTGCTGTAAAATCACAAACTGAACAGTCCCGATCAATTGGACTCTAGACAGCATTGGGAAGTTACAGTTGTCAATCAACCCGTTGCACAAGAAGTGATTATCGTGTCTCAGCAGCCTAGAGATGAACGCTTCGGGGTTTGGAGTGATGGATTAATGGGATTCGAGTCTCAATGGGTAACAACATCACTCACTGGAGTGGAAGTACATCCTCCTAAATGGCATGGAACGTGCGTCCTGCATTCCATTGGTAGCCACCAAGTAAACTACAGCCTCATAAATATTCAGGCAGTATCGAGGCTTCTACATAGCAGCCCATCTACTAACAGACTGTAGCAACGGGAAATTAAAAGTATCAATAAACAAGAGTGTTGAAGCTAGTTATAAAGTTTTTCAATTGGTGAAAGGATTCAACAAAGCTGTGCGTCAGCTGATGTAGCTAATATATGTGTTACGCATGCTTAACGGCCATCTACCTTATATGCACTGCTAGCTGGAGCACGATTAGTTTGAAAAAGACTGTGTCCAGATCAAACCAGAACACCAATCCACGAAATAACGGATTGTTATTGTGAGCAATGTTAGCTGTCTTCGACATGTTAGGAATCAATGATATGAGGCTATCGCTGGTATGGTTCGAAGTCGACGAAATTCGCGTAAATGTCTTCAATTTTCATCTTTGAACTTACAAACATATCATTACTTTTCATTTGATGACATCTTTGTTGTTGGTGATTCTAATATTTTTCCCCCTGTTAGTTTTCTTTTCTATTGTATCACAAACTGTGGTAACTCGAACCGATGCATTTTTCCAAATCTTCGGCAAGATTTCGTCTGTATTTCCGAAATACTGTTTTTGGAACTATATGATAATTGTTCATCCGTAGTAAGTCAGCACTGACATACATATTTTTAACGGTTTCCATCTTTTTGTGAAGTTTTCCAAATCATAGTAATTATTTAAGTTACCATGTGTTAGAAAAGTTCTAAGCACTAAACGATCAAGCATTGTTTTGCTCTTCTGAGCTCATTCACTTGCTTTGGCTCAGTTACACAATAAATGTGACACTTATTGTAGCACAAAAACTTGTAATAAGTTATCTGTTTTCTTCATTGTACAATAACGTGTAGTCACGCTCACAATTTTGTGTAAAATGTCATCTGCTTAAAGAGTTTATACTTATAGTGATTGATACAGTACCATTGTTCGTTAATAGGACTTTATCTCTCATGATGTACAACAGCTGAGATAAAAATTAACATATTGTCACTTGAGAAGTGGAGGAGTTAAATAATTTTTAATTTCTTCTTGTTGTCTGTTAAACAACATCTATCTAATCACTTTTTAATGTAAAACCCAATGAATGCACACAGTTTCTTGTTGTGTACAGTCTTAGGTTTTTTGCAAAGGCTGTTGAAGTATCGAAAGGTGAGGTTGAGGCTAAAATCAGTAGTTAGGAGTTGTGTGAGATTTACGAGTGCAGTCAGCTGTGGCTCATCACTTTTCAGATACTCAACTATAAATAAGTAAGATTTGGGAAATATTTAAGAGAAAGAAGTATGTCCTATGGCTAAGATAAAAGAGAACTGAACGTTCTTTTGTACACAAAGATTAAGCTGTAATTTGTGGGAATAGTCAAGGCTTCTGTGGTTTTACAGAATTTGGGATTAAACGTATCGTGAAAAAAATGTGATTATTCTCTCCTTAAAAAACAACTTTAAAACTACGATACAGGTTTTTAAGTGATCTAATTTCAGTGAGGCGGTCTGTCAAGTCAAGTTGGTTTATGCTGTCGTAGTTAATTTGAAGGCATAGTGTTGTTACAATTGATGTGCCTTGTTTTACAATAGCGAATAGAGTACTTGTAGATTCTCACAGAGGAAACACACAAAGGCGCTTTTCACTCACTTATGCACAGAAAAGTTTGGGGTATCTGAGGCGAATCACTTGAAGTTTAATTACAAGGATCACTCTTCAATTTCACTTAACTGTTCTTGACAGGTTGTTTTGATATTATAGTTCTAAATTAGTTTATGAATTCTTTTTTTAGATAGAATTGTTAGCTTGTTCAATATGTATTGTAGTTGGGTACAAACAGTTTTCGGCTTGGGTGTTTCCAAAACAGTTAATTCCACGTCAGTATAATTTGTACCTGGAATTATTCCTTATTTGACAACAGAGGAAGGCCTCATTCATACCCTTTCTGTATGGTGTAACTGTAAAATGATTTTAAGCTTGTATATATGCTTCAGTGTCTAGGTTAGTTTAACTGCACACTAAACTCAGTGGTTAACGAATTCATACAGATCACCTACTGTGGTCATATGATGACTATTCTAAGGCCGAACTGAATGAATAGCGAAAGACTTAATCAAATAGTCATGTATATAATATCTTCATTTATGTAAATTTAAGAACCAGAACATTAGTGAATTCAAACACTCACTTTCATACTAAAAATAGTCAAATAACAAATAGATAAACGAAGTCAACGTAGAACTTCCCACACAAGTTCATTGGTTGAAGTTGTCACATTTCATAGTAATATACAAAGTACAGGGGGATAGAAAAATACCAATATCAAAGGAGACAAAGTTGTATAACAGAATGAACCATCTGAAGAAAACGCTTAGTGCTAATATTCAAGCTCTAGAAGATGTCAATGAGTGAATTCATCAAGGCCATTGTAACTGGTTTTCAGCCACGTCAGTAAGTGTCCTCAACCACTGATTCTTACCACGTCGAGAACTCCAACTAGGCAGTCTACATCGCTCCAGACAACTCACACCAACAATCAAGGACTTCGTTATGGTAACCACTTGACTTACTTTAGGAGTTGCATCAGTCTTGATGACTTGGTTGCTGACAGAGCCTCAATTTGGATACAAAAGGTGAATGTGGCATTTGCACCATCTCTAGCACTGGTAATGTATTCGATTACTTATCAGATGACAAGTATACTTCACTGCAATCTACTCTGTCTTGTTACAAGACTGTGAGGCATGACTATTGAAAGTGAGAGATATTAAGAAGTTACCAGCTTTTGTCTATAATTGTCTTCCTGTAGTTGGATCATCATGTGAGCAATGATTCAGTAAAACGCAGAGTACAAGGAAAGTCAGTCAATGAGATTAGGAACATTGACAAACTTGAACACATCTTTCTGGTAAAGAACTACCACCTACTACCGATGCGTAGTGTTAGCCGAATTAGGACTTGGTTAGAAAGAAAATAAGTGTGACCAGATAAAGATGTGATACTACGTTATTAAGTCTTTAACTGTCGAACTGAGCCATATACGAAGGTGTAAGCTACCTGGTTAGTCTCTTCAAGATGGTTTTAGACTCTTGGTGGTATAACTCAAAATCGATTACAACAGGGCAAATGTTTACACCCCTTATTCTCTTCAAAATTTTGAGCATTTTCATAGATCCTCATTTACTGATTTCAAATCAAGTCATACCTTTTATTCTGCTTTAATGTGATTCTATTCTTTGCATGTTGCTATGGAGTGTATCAACTTGAAATGATGTATGTCATATTTTACATCGATCTGTGTAATGCATCATATTCATTTCATCAAGCCTGATGATGATCCGTCCACCAGCCAATATATTAAAGTTGAGAGGACATCAAGCCTTTAGTGAAATCAATTATCCTTTACTCAAAAAGATACTACTGATAAAATCAGTACTACGGCGTCAATTGCCATTGGTTTAGGGAGATAAATTTTCAGCCAGTGGGTTACGGGTTCGATTTCTACTCCCGCTACCGAGGTTTGGGCAGCAGATAGTACCACTAACCCTCACACAATAGGTGTGATTCATTGCCTACTGCATGGATGTGCACAAGGTTGCTGACTACTTTTGTTCATTTTGACCATCCAACACTAGACTAATCGAAGCACCATGCAGCTATTTCGTTGGGGAGACAGATGAAGAGAACCTCGCACAGAAGCGCATCGACTCAAGTCGTCACACTTCACAGATACATTATTATTATTATTATTATTATTATTATTATTATTATTATTATTATTATTATTATTATTATTATTATTATTATTATTTGTCCCTTGGTTTCCTGGTGGAACATAGGGCTTCAGTAGCACGTCCCCATTCCATTCTGTTCTCTGCAGTCTTTTGAAATTGGCTCCACGTCTGCCCAGAAGCTTTCATTTTTTGCTAACACGATCTCTTCTGTAAACTTGCTGGTTTTTGCCTGTAGATCTTCGAGTTTGTGAGACATTAGACACAAGTTATCAGCAAAATCCAAGTCTCCTTCTGGGGTCTTTTCATCTGTCAAACAACGTATGCCCCTCTTCTCGCTCCTCACAGTTTGTTGCATGATCCCAATCCGGTTGAGTTGACCACAATCATGAAGATCATAGGTGATAGTAGACGGTAGCCTTGTCTTAATCATGTCTTCACTTCAAAGGCATCACTGAGCTTTCCATTGTGAATCACTTGGCATGTAGCCTCATCATATGGCATATAGCCGCTGTTGAATGAGGTTGATAAGAGTTTGTGGCACTGAGACAGTAGTATTGAAGCAGTTGCCTGGCAAATCACTTGTCAGTCGATGCTGTCGAAGGCCTTTTCAAAATTGATGAAGTTGAGGTAAAGATCCAGTTGACTGCGATTCTATACTCTGTCCTGTGGTGATGCGTAGCGTAGCGTTGCGATTTGGTCCGCACATGATTTGTTCTTCCTGAAGCCGACCAGCCTGTTTTGGCCGTAATTTTGAATAAAGAGCATTTTTTAATCTCTCCAGGATGATGCGGCTTAATATTTTGCTTGGTGTGGACAGGAGCATGATTCCGCACCAGTTTTTGCAGAGACTTAGGTCTCCCTTCTTTGGGAGTTTTACAAGGTAGCCCTTCTTCCAATCAATGGGCAGGTACCTTCCCTTCCTTCCTTGTAAACCTTCTGCAATAGTGGTGTGGCGTGAGCATGTCCGCTGATGTCTCTGCGTCTGTTTTCAGTGCTCCTGGAGGAATTCCATCTGGTCCTGCCGCTTTCTCGGATTTCAGCAACTTTATGGCGTTCAGGACTTCGACTTTTGTTGGAGGATTTGTGTTCACTTGTAGTTCTGTGGCTGCAGCTGGTATTTCTGGACGAAGTGCAGGTGGTAGTCGATTCAAGAGTTTATTGAAGTGGTCAACCCATTACTTGCTTTGTTTCTCCTCTTTGGTAACTAGGTTTCCTTCACTATCTTTCATTGGTTTCATCTGTGTTGATCTCTTCCCAGAAATTAGCCTAGTTATTTGATATAGTGTTGTCAGGTCTCTCCTACCAGCAGCCTGTTCTGCTTCACTTGCCAATGTGTCGTAGAAGTGTCTTTTGTGTTTGCGCTCACTCTTCTTCACTTCTTTGTCCAGTGTAGTGTTGCATAGGTTGTGTTCAGTTCCTCTTTTCGTTGTCCATCCTTGCACTGGTTTATCTTCCTCTCCTCTATCAGCTTCTATGTTTCCATGGAGATCCATTCCTTGTCTTGTTTCTTCTTCCTTCCGAACACGGTTATGCAGGCTTCTTTCCACATCTCTTTCAAAGAGTTCCAGTGCTCATCCATACAGGTTTCTTCAGGGATGTTGCCTAATGTCCCCCATTTTGTCTTGATGGCTGACGTGAAGATGTCCTTTGTAGTTTCGTCCATCAGTTTCTGTTCTGGGTGTTGAACTTGAACTACGGTCTATCACCAAGTTCCCTGAAGGCTTTTAACTTGATTTTGTAGGTTCCTCGCACTAGATAGTGCGTGGTCTCAACCACCTACATCTGCTCTCCGTCCTTGATGTTGTGTCCAGTAGGCTGCGTTTCCACTTTCTTGAGATTTCACAGTAACATGCGATGAATAAGTGGACAGAACAAGAGTGATATCAAAGTGTACAAAGGTGTGTAGGTGGAGAAAAAATATATAAATAATGGTCAGTGTAAGTATTCAATCTTTAGAAAACTTTATAGATTGACTACATCCGAGCTATTGTAATTTATTTTGAGCTGTCACCAAGATTTTGGTCGTCCCTAGAACTCAACGGGATAGTCTGCATCACCGCACACGGATCAAATCAAGATTCAAAGTCTCATCACCGGTGTTACTGGTGAGTTTAATTTCACGCAACTGACATTTTCAGGATAATTTAATTTCTTTGAGAGACTAGCAAAAACTCGTAAAATGGTTCATTAGTTTTTGGAAAATTATTATAAAGTGGAAACTTCCATTGGAAGGAAGGCTTCTTTTCGTACATAATTTCGTTTTGATTCACTTTAATTCTGGTGAGATAAGCAATAAAAACACTACTTGTTCATCTAATCAACCTATCTCGCTGTATTTTTTGTTTCTATTTTTTCGAAGTGATTTATGAAATCCTCCTCGGTAATAGATATTTTTTCTTTTCTTCTTTTATTTTCCGTTTCAGGATATTTTCATTTATAAGTGATGTATAATATGGCACAACAATTACCAAAGACTATTTCAGCATGGCAGCTGATGAATTTCCTACGACCTGGTACAATCGATATCACATCCGAGTTGCATCTAACAAAGACTAGACGTATGCCTAGCATAATGAGTCCCGATCAGCTACTTATCAAAGTTAAAGCTGCTTCATTGAATCCTGTGGATTCCTTACTCATCTATGGATATGGTTCTTCTAGTTTTAATCTACTACGTCGTTTAACATCAAGTTATGGATACTTTGGAGTCCCCGATATAGAAAATACTATTATATCAGAAAGCTCTGGTTTCCCTTTTACACCTGGTCGCGATTTCTCTGGTCAGATAGTTGACATGGGTCCAGAAGTAGCTGCATCAAACTTGACTACTAGCGAAAGTA
Organism: Heterobilharzia americana; assembly: GCA_944470555.2. Classification (NCBI taxonomy): domain Eukaryota; kingdom Metazoa; phylum Platyhelminthes; class Trematoda; order Strigeidida; family Schistosomatidae; genus Heterobilharzia; species Heterobilharzia americana. The sequence continues at coordinate 8,753,843 of OX104132.1, forward strand.
AATTATGTATTGGTACAAATGTAGCCGGTGCTACTTGGCCTTTTCTTAGTTCCACTGGATCTGGTGCCTTAGCAGAGTATATTGTATGTCCGGCTAATTATGTTACTCCATTACCTAGTAATGTTTCTTTCATAACTGCAGCTGCAATAGGCTATGCTGGCTTAACTGCATGGTCAGCTTTAGTTGATTACGGTGGAGTACAACCTATTTTAAAAACATATTCAAATCGTGCATCATTATTAAACAATACTTCTACTACCAATAATTTAATTCTTATAATTGGAGCAACTGGTGGAGTTGGATTTATTGCTGCACAGTTAGCTAAACTATGGGGTTGGAGAGTACATATAACGTGTCCAAGTGATGATAAAGCATTAACTTTAATGAAATCTTTACAAATTGAAGAAGTGAATATAAGTTTCCCTTAACTCTATATTTATATTTTTAAAATTTAAACTATTTTTCAACCCTTTCATCATCTAGCAAAATTGTATTAAGTATTTAAAGACGATCTTTACAAAAATTGATTTGAACCTGTTACCATCGCATTGGCACTTAGGACTACCGATCTTATGCTTTACCTATTGAGCTATCCGACCAAACTATAGGTTTAATTTCATTTCAGTCGCTGGTTGGTTACCCTCCAGTGATCAAATCAGTGTATGTAATCCAGTCTTACAGGAGGTCAATAGCGACCTGAATAGCCCAGTGGTAACGTTTTTGACTGCAGCACTACGTGACGCAGGTTCGAATCGAGGTTGCAGATACGCCTTGCTGATGAGTGGCAAAAAGCATGAAACCTAGGTTCACAGCCCCCTACTGATTAACTTCATTCAACTGATATTTATCACAGTGTATCGCGATGCTGATCTCCCGAGTCTGGTGACCACATTGCGAAATCATCGATGGAATTCGATCAGGGCATGGGACTAGACAACTTGAAGTTAGTTACTCTCCAGTGACCAATCAATGTAAGTAATTCAGTCCCTCAGGGTATTAGTCGCAGCCCGAATAGCTCAGTGGTAATGTCGCTGGCTGACTACCATTCAGGATGACTTTGAGTGATGCTAGATCGAATCTCAGGCGTGACATCAGTTCCGTCAGGCTTGCAGATACACCTACCATATATATATATATATATATATATATATATATATATATATATATATATATATATATATATATATATATATATATATATATATATATATATATATACGGTATTTTCCTCATCCAGTATTTGTTTACTTGTCAGACTTCATTTCGATAAACAATACCCGGTGGTCGCTTGTTCGAATCCAGCCGTGGTTCAGATTTTCATTTCTCCTCCAATCATCACCCAGTACAAATACTCAGTTTGTTGTTTGTAGTGTCAAGCGTTCAGTATTTTGCTAATATTTCTCCATAGAATGCTATTTCGTAAACGAAATGAAGTTGAATGGTTGATGTTAGATTTTTAAAGAGAATTAGTAATAAACCACATCTGTGATAAACTTTGAGTTTACTGGCAGTCATCTGCAAGGTGCATTTGAAAAGTTTGTGGTCGCTAAGCAACTCTGCCTTGTTCAGTCCCAGATATTATGGCTAGTCGGTTTAAGCCATCTACTTTCAACTAAAAAGTAACAGGTTCGATGTCCGCTCCGCCTAATTCGGTTTAGGTAATCTAGTCGGGTAATACCATAAACCTAGTGCGTAAACACACGTATTGGGTTGAATCACATTCGTTGTTCAACTCTGCAATAGTGTTTATCTGTCGATTCCTTACATTTAACAGCGAACTAATACAGAGCGATGTGTTGTGTCAGTCAGCTCATAGACCATTTTACCACCCTGATCGATAGACTCTGGTCGATGCTAGTCAGTTAGTTGTAGAAGTTCACATCGGTTATCTTCTATTGACCAATTTGTTGACAAAATCCAGTCATCTGAAAGCTTAGCTGTATCTGACTCCAGTACTGGGTGACGCGGGTTTGTATCACTGTGGGAATACCAGTTTCTCTATAGTTGCGCAAACGCCTTACTGATGCGTTACGTCAACCACAAAACCTAGGTCCAGAGCTTCCTGCAAATTAACTGATTAGCCTTATGGTGAGTCGCTTAAAATGGATATGATCTGCACATGACAATATTTGGTTTATTTATCTTCTATAAATGCCTTCCTATCAGCTCAGTTCCGGAAACACTTATGTGGAAAATGATTTACTAATCTATTCAGATTGGTTCATAAAAAAGTCATTTATAAACAAGGAGACTATCTTGACCACACAGCGGTTTGGATCAAAATGTGCAGCTCAAAAACTTATAGCTTGTATGTTAACTAATTAAAATGTTGATTCTTGTTTTAACTGCTCCCTATCACTGTACAACTGTATTTACGTCTACTACAAACAGATAACAGTCTTTTTAGTATTAGATGCTAAGAATCCTTACAGTACCTAGATATCTTATTTATTGATGTTTATCAGTAGTTCATATATGATATCTTGGAAGAACTCGTGTTCTCTCGTAGATTTATATCCTCACTACTAGGGTCATTAATAATCCCTGATAAGAATAAGAGTCCCCATTTATCACTGTCACACTAGCTACTAAACCATGTCTTCACACTCATTTCATATGAATCTAAATTAGAAAAACCAACTCGTCATTTGTTGATCTGACTTTCTGCAATATTCTCAATTTGCTAGACTGATCTTAATGTAGCTGATTCACGAAAATAAAAGTAATGACAGGATTCATACAAGTATTTTACAGGTTACCGACCCATTGCTTCAGAACCTGAACTACAAGGTTGAGTTCCTGACCAGGTTGGCTTTTCACCTCAGCCTGTGAAGGTTTTACTGAACTAACAGATAGATACGTAACTCCCTCTTCTTTCCATATCGCAACTAGCTATTCAACTATGTCTACAATACAAATAAAACTGAATAAGAAAAATTGATAAAAGTCAATTCAGTTCTTTTGGAAGAATCATTTTCAAAAGCTGTGCAATAGTAATCATGGTTTCAACAAAACATATATCCATCAATGGTTAATGGGTCAGTATAAAGTCACCGAAAACGGTCAATAAAGTCAGAAAGTGATAATGGCTAGAAGACTAACTCAAGGTCCTCAAAAATTGCTTATAGGATCACAATAAATAAACAAAGAAAGGAGTAGAATGTTGTATAGGCATTATGACCGAGATAAAATTAGAGACTGAACATACTTCTTTTGAACATAGGAATCAGGCTTAAGCCGATGAGTTGCCAAGGCTTCTGTGTCTAGATGGCGAATCTGCACTCTCTTAGAAATGTTTGATTCCGCTTTATAAATGAATTTGACAAAAGATTCTCATGGAACAAAGTGACCAGAGTTGACCGAATGTTCAAGAATCAAGTTGCTATTCACTTAACACTCTTCTTTAGACAGCCATGCACGATAGTTTTTGGAGATGCGTTTTGATAGAACACACTTTGTGCGACCTATGTAACCAGCTCCACAAGAACAGGTGAACTAGTAAACAAAAATGGAGATGACCCAAAGTGGCAGTTTGTTTTACACACCCTTGAATCAGTTGTTGACTGGAGAAAACAATCCGAAGCTGGACAGAGAAGAATATACATGGGAGCTAGTTTAAATCCTTACTTAACTCAGAGGTTTCTAAAATTGCGATCATCGTCCCCATTCATTCATTTGTGTGTCATCTAAGAACTTTTCAAAATTATCTAGTCAGAAATCCCTATTTCTTAAAATATCATGTTGCTAACTGTTCAGTAGGATAATATTTATCGTATTTTATTCATTTGTTTTCCATATGACAATTCGTTTATTTCTGATCTTAGTAACAACAGTGTAGTAGAACTTTTTACTCAAACAATATAATATCCATGAGCATTCATTACGAATATATTTATAATAAATTCAAAGTTACCGCTTCAAAGTCAGTAGAAGGAATAATTAGATAGTTGGAGTTGATTGAATATCCACAGAAAGAATTTTGTATCACTTTACTGAAATTTATTCCTCAATCACAGTTGAAAGTTAGCATTGGATACGGTAAATGTTTTTTCAGTCCACAGAAGTGAAGACATGACTAAGACAAGGCTACCGTCTACTATCACCTATGATCTTCATGATTGTGGTCAACTCAACCGGATTGGGATCATGCAACAAACTGTGAGGAGCGAGAAGAGGGGCATACGCTGTTTGACCGATGAAAAGACCCTAGAAGGAGATTTGGATTTTGCTGATAACTTGTGTCTAATGTCTCACAAACTCGAAGATCTACAGGCTAAAACCAACAAGTTGGCAGAAGAGGCGAGTCAGTGAAGGAAGACAGGACTTCCTTCAGGTGAACGTAGAGAAGATGGAGGTTATGAAGATACCCAAACAACACCAACGAAAAGCACCAATCAACATCAACCGGAGAAATCTAAACGAAGCTGTCTCTTTCACCTACCTAGGTAGAATCGTCTCAACTACACGTGGCAGTGGCGCACAGATGAGGATGTCAAGGTCATCCAAGGTCGGAAAGACAGCAAGATGGGCCTTCCTTCATTAGTCTGAAGTCAGTGATGAGATCTACTACACTCAGCACAAAGAACATGATCCGGATTTTCAACACCAGCGTCAGGTCAATGCTCTTACATTGTTCAGAAACTTGGCGTGTCACGAAAAGCATTTCCAACAAACTACAGACATTCATCAACAGCTGCCTAAGTTCGATACTGAAGATCAGATGGCCAGAAAGAATAAGCAACAAGAAACTCTGGCTGTCAACAAATCAACCAAGAACCTATCACCCAACAACTATGCAGAAGGAAGTGGAGATGGATTGGGTATACACTGAGAAGGCCGTTTAGGGTCATCACGCGCCAGGCCAGACCAGGTCGTTGAGTGGGACCCAAATGGGAAACGACGAGTTGGGTGTCCGGGGCGAGAGTGACATACAGGAGATCATGTGAGGAAGAAATGAAAGATTGTGGGCAGTGGTGGAGCCAGGTTAAAAGAGAAGACTGCAGAGTAGAGAGTGAAATGACTATATGCTACTGAAGCCCCATGTTCCACTAGGAACCCAAGGGACAAATAATAATATATAATAATTAGACAATAAGTTTGCGGTGACAAACTGAATCAACCTGTGGACTAGCTGACAGACAAAATCAACGTAGAACCTTGCATGAAAGTACATCACTCCGAATTGTCATATTTCACAGTAGTGTACAAAAAACAGATGGATAGAAAAAGAGTGATATAAAGTTGATAAAGTTATGTCAGACAACCAACAATTTGAAGATAACAGTTTGTGCTAATATTAAAGCTTTAGAAGACATCAAGAAGTGCATAAATCTGCGCCATTGTAACTGATTTCCAGCCATGTCACCAGCAGTCCTCAACCATCGTCTTTGGGACCCCAGTAAAGCAATCTACATCCCCCTACATGGCTCAGACTAACAATCAGAGATTTCATGGACTGATGCCATGTCTTGATCTGACCACCTTGAATCCTCTTCCAACTGAATCAAACTTACTCTAGGATGGGACATTGAGGTAAGCGGTGTCTCGACATGAGCAACACATGTCCAAGCCATCTCAGCCGATGAAGGTTCAAAACGTCATCAATTGACTTGCCTGTCTTGCTAGTACCCTTTACCTGATCTCAACACTGCTTACATCATGATTCCATAAGACACGAGCAATGCTATGCAGACACCTGTAATCGCTACATGTTTGTGATTATGATACCCATGTTGATGTTGATACATGTGCTATTAAGAGTATCTTTACTTTTCATTTCAGATATTTCCTCATCCAGCCAAAATTCCAAGCCTAATGAAATATGATCTAATTATTGATTGTGTTCGACCAGACTATATAAACACAGATACACCATTCTCCTCATCTACCACTAACACTACTACTTACACTTCATCTAATAAACAATCAAGTCAGTATACCTTTTTGAACACTTTAGTGCCTTATCTACCACCTATGCTATCTTACTTAAATGCATCTTCTAGCAAATCACGTTACGTAATGCTTAATCCATCCTTATTGCATTTAACTGATTATTGGGGACCATTTCTTGGTACTGGATTGGCTTTAACACAAATTATTAGTACAAGAATTGCAGCAATATTTTCCGTGAAAACTGACAATGTTGTCAGTTTAACCAACTGTGATATAATACGTTGGGCATTCTTTAAACCGAACAATAAAGCCTTACATTATTTGTTGAATTTAGTTGCGAGTAAACAATTAATTATTCCTATTGATACTGTTTATAATTTTAGTCAGGTACCGGATGCATTTAATCGATTGTATACAAAAGGTGTACGTGGTAAACTTGTAGTTAAAATGAATGAATGAAAAATAATAAATTAGTTAGTTTTGGATTCTTCTTATTCATGTGTTCATTATTTCCCTTTATGTTTCCTGAGCTTTGGATTTCATCAAGGATTGAATCCTGGTGATCACTGATTAGTTTGAAAGATTGATTTGTTAAATTCTGAAACAACTAATCAGCTTTCCCTACCTTACTACGAAATCATATTCCAACTGAAATACAAGAAATTAGTTGGTTATATGAAAAGTAGCTAAGGTGATCTTCAGTGTTTTTGAATACTTTGATGTTCTTAGCAGACATTTTTCTACAATGGTTAGTAAATCGACATCAATTTAACGTAATTTGTGATGTCGCAGAAAATTTCCTCCGATTTTCTAGATAGATTTTTTTTTCTTGATTAGTTGTGTAAACAGTAAGTGATTCACGGATGCAACAGTGTCATATTTTCTGCGTTTTGAGCGATTAGTTTGTGACATTAGCCTATACGGACGCAGAACATGTGATCCACAGACTCTTAAACCTTATTACTTACTGAAAGTGATATTTCCAAAGACACTCTTCATTTCTTTTTTCTTTCTGTACGACTTACCATCCCCAGCTAGCATCAGTTTTCCTAATTATGGTGATAACTTGACAGTTTCTGTATCTATCACCTCGTCATCATATTGTTCTCACTTAAATGATTTCTTATCTACTATGAATGGTTTTGTGCTTAACTTTTCAAGGTATCAGACTGTCAATTTTAGTTTCAGACATAAACCTGACCTGTGTAAATTGCCTAAGTTTCAGGATTTCTGTTTTGTTGAGGGCTGCTTTCATCAACATCTTCATGGCCTTCCATAGAAAAAAACAAGACTGAAATCAGAGATTGAGAAAATTAAGTATTACTGCAGGTATGTTGATGACGCGTGCGTGGTTAGATGAGTCATGCATCCTGAATGTTTGAAAGGCTCAATCTATCTTGCTGACATCAAGTTAACCATGGATGATGGGCATGATAATCAATTTGTGGCTTGATTTTTCTAAACGAAGAAACGATAACAATTGAGAAAATCATTTGCACAGAAGGTACATTAACTGGTCAGTATATGAACCATAATAGTTCTTCCTCCATTGGTCACAAAAAGCCTCAGGTTAGGTTACTTTTCAATGAAGCAAAAGCTTTATGTTCAAAAGAAAAGCTTGAGGGATAAATCACGATGGTAATGGATACCTTCAGAAGTTAGTCATGTAATAAAGAAAACTGGAATTAGTGAAATCTAAACTTGTCAGCAAAAATTGACAAAATGATCAAAGTAGGATTGAAAACGATTTTATCTGCAGTCATCTTGGTCTTACTTTACACCAAAAACTGTTCATTGAATAATACTGAAGTTGATAAATACCCTGCACGTCTTTTTAAATGCATTTGCAAGTTTACATTCGCTCGCAGGACCAGGTACATAGGAATGACTGAGAGCAGGGAAACTCAGGTGGAAAGGATTTCTACTCGAGCAATCGCTAAACATCTGGCTAATACAGGACTTGCAGATGAGGAGCATCAGGTCTTTAAAACCGCCAGTATACAGAGAACAATCAATCTACTTCGGCTCGCAGAAGCAGTTGTAATCCAACGATTACGACCTGACTTCTGTGTACAGAAAGACTGTGATTAAGCTTGCATTACCTTGCTAACTGTTGTTTACCTCCATCTGACCCTTTACACATCTCCTCTATGATCTTTACTCACTGATCAGAATCCATTCTTAAATTTCCAATGTATGCCTGTAATGCAACTACTAACTTTCTTCCCGAGTCCAGCAGCTTCTACTACGTAATATCTCAATATAAACCCTGGTTTTGATTACTTTCCTGTTATCTTGTCTGTGAATTTCCTTAATCTGTTAGTCCAGTGTACCATCCGTAACATTATAGTTTAACTAGGGATGAACAGAAACCGTTTTTCCTTTCAAAATTACTGACATTATTGGTATAGATTTTTGTGAGGATGGTATCTCTGGCATCCAAATTTCTGAGCTTCACGTTTGTTTATTACTTTCCTTCTAAAGTGATTGACAAATTATACGAAATAAGAGAAAGCTACTAACAATGAGACACTTGGACTGGCTACTAATAGCGACTGTTCTCTCTCGGAACTTTGTTCTTCCCTAAGCCGCGAAAACCGGCCTGTGGCTGTAAGGAAGACAAACTTTATTTAACAACAACACATCATTCACACACAGTTTTCAACAACATATAAAACGACTAGGTCAGAAGTTGCGTACTGATTTTGATTTGTCAACTGAAGGACAGAATTTTCCAATAAGGTTTTTTCTGGCTATATCGTAACAAGAAACAAACGGTGAAGTTCAAAACGTCTACTCTGGTGGCTGATGACTTGGAATATTGATTTCAATTTAGGCTCCCTCCCATCACCTTCCCTGTATCTATCTACAACTTTGTTTACATAGCTCACTAACTTACATTTTAGATGTCCATAAAGCTTTTCAACTGCATAGAATCTCTGTGTCCAAAATCATTCCATGTCGCAAGATTTCAGTGAATACACCTCGGCGTGAACATAGTAACGAAGATATGATGGATACAGGATTTTACTTCAGAAGTCTATGGACGCAACCTGAGTGACTGATGTTCCAGTTTGGAGGCTTTTGGGGATTATATTGGTTTCGCTTTAGTGCTCATCAAGAACTGATATCACTTGGAGATCCATTGAAAATCTGGGAGCACTATAAAGCTGTTTGGCTCTGGTATCGAACACCCTAAAAGTACACACCCATGACTCCACAAGCGATTGAACGTATGGCATTCAGTTTTTATGAAGAACATTTTACTGTTAGACCAGTGGGTTGGAATAAAATCGATTACACTTGCCTATAACCTCGCCTGGTTAACTAGTTCACTACTTACTAGCCGGTCCTAAGACCGGGTAAAGAGGGAAGGTTGGGCATAGGGCTAGCAACCCTACCCCGTAAAACAAATCTAACCGCTAAAGAAACTTCAAAGCACAAACAAAATATAAAAAATGAAAACAAACTCATTCCTCGCTGGAATCGGAGAGGCGAAAGGACGCCGGTTGGTGAAAGTCTTCGGGAGGCCAATTGGCCGATGTGTCTTCGCTTCTCTCGATGAAAGTGAAAGTAAGGATGGGGACATGGAATGTCCGCACCATGTATGAACCTAGCGAGGCGGCCCAGATTGCCGAAGAAATGAGAAGGTATGGTATAGAAGTGCTAGGAATCTGCGAAAGCAGATGGAATCGAAGTGGACTCTCCAAACTGTCAACTGGAGAATCAATAATCTACTCCAATATTGTCACCCAGACGACAACCACGAGCACACTGAGTTTTGGAGTGGCTATCATGATGTCCCCAACACCATCGAAGGCTCTCATGCAGTGAAAACCAACCTCTTCCAGTATCAGGATCATGACAGCAAGATTCAACTCAAAAGGAAGGAAGGTCACAATCATACAACGCTACGCTGTGCACCTACAAATAATGCAGATCAAGAGAAGAAGGAGGAACTCTATAGACAACTTCAATCAACACTGGACAAGACGTCAGTTGGCGATATCAAAATTCTAATGGGCGACATGAATGCCAAACTGGGAGGGGACAACACAGGAAGAGAACTAACCATGGGTCGAGAAGCGCTCGGTGAGGTGATGAAAGAGAATGGAGAATTGTTTGCAGAATTCTGTGCATTCAACGATTTGGTGATTGGAGGCAGTGTGTTCAAGCACAAGGATATCCACAAAGCGACATGGATTTCACCAGACACCAGGACACATTAAAAATCAAATCGACTTTATCTCAATCTCAAGAAAATGGAGACGCAGTCTACTTAACACAAGGTCAAGAAGAGGAGCAGATGTAGGTTCAGACCACTATCTAGTGCAAGGAACCTAACTTCCAAATCAAGTTAAAAGCCTTCAAGGAAGCTGGTGATAGACCTCAATTCAAGTACAACACTCGGAAACTGAAGGATGAAACTACAAAGCAGATCTTCACGACAGTCAGCCATCAAGACAAAATGGGGGATATCGAGGAACATTCCTGAAGAAACCTGTGTGGAAGAACACTGGATGTCTTTGAAAGCTATGTGGAGAAAAACCTGCACAGCCGTATTAGGAAGGAAGAGGAAAGAAGACAAGGAATGGATCTCGACGGATACCTGGAAGCTGATAGAGGAGAGGAGGATGGTGAAACAGAAGATAAACCAGTGCAAGGATGCTCAACGACAAGAGGAACTGAGCACAATGTATAAAACACTGGACAAAGAAGTGAAGAAGAGTGCACGCAAAGACAAAAGACACTTCTACGAAACACTGGCAAGTGAAGCAGAACAGGTAACAGGCTGGTAGGAGAGACCTGACGACATTGTATCAAATAACCAGGTTGCTATCTGGGAAGAGATCAACACAGATGAAACCAATAAAAGATGAAGAAGGAAATTTAATTACGAAAGAAGAGAAACAAAGGAAACGATGGGCCGACAACTTTAAGAAGCTCTTGAATCGACCACCACCTGCACTTCGTCCAGAAATACCACCTGCAGCCCAGCCACAGAACTACAAGTGAACATAAATCCTCCAACGAAAATGGAAGTCCTGAACGCCATAAAGCTACTGAAATGCGGGAAAGCAGCAGGACCAGATGGGATACCGCCAGAAGCACTGAGAACAGATGCAGAGACAACAGCAGACATGCTCACACCACTATTGCAGAAGGTGTGGAATGAAGAGAAGGTACGTGGCTATTGGAAGAAGGGTAACCTTGTCAAACTGCCAAAGAAGGGAGACCTCAGTGTTTGCAAGAACTGGTGCGGAATCACTCTCCTGTCCACCCAATGCAAGCAAAATATTAAGCCGCATCATCCTGGAGACGCTTAAAGATGCACTAGACTCAAAACTACGACCGGAACAGGTAGGCTTCAGGAAGTACAAATCATGTGCAGACCAAATTGCAACGCTTCGCATCATCATAGAACAGAGCATAGAATGGCAATCAGCTCCCTACCTCAACTTTATCGACTTCGAGAAGGCCTTTGACAGCGTCGACCGAGAAGTAATTTGGAAACTGTTTCATTACTACGGAGTACCGCAAACCTTTATCCGCCTCATTCAACAACTATATGAAGATGCCACATGCCAAGTAATTCACAATGGGAAGCTCAATGATGCTTTTGAAGTGAAGACAGGAGTGAAACAAGGTTGCCTACTATCCCCCATGATATTCCAAATTGTGGTGGACTGGATCATGCAGCAAACAGTGGGGAGCGAGAAGAGGGGAATACACTGGACTGCGGAAAAGAACCTAGAAGACTTGGATTTCGCCGATGACTTATGCCTAATGTCACATAAACTTGAAGATCTACAGGCGAAAACTAACAAGTTGATAGAAGAGGCAGCGAAGAGGAAACTTCAAGTGAATATAAAGAAGACAGAAGTGATGAAGATACCGCTCCAACAACTCCAACAACAACAAACTCCAATCACCGTCAACGGGAGAAACTTAAAGGAACTAACCTCCTTCACCTATCTAGGCAGCACTGTTTCAACTACAGGCGGCACAGACGAGGACGTCAAAGCCAGCCATGATCGGAAAAGCAAGACAGGCGTTCATTAGCCTGAAACCAGTGTGGAGATCTTCTGCACTCAGCATAAAGCGTCAACAACATCCGGATTTTCAACACCAACGTCAAGTCAGTGCTTCTATATGGTTGAGAAACTTGGCGCGTTACGTAAGGGATTTCCAACAAACTACGGACATTCATCAACAACTGCCTACGCTGGCTCGTTACTGAAGATCAGATGGCCAGAAAGAATAAGTAACAAGGAACTCTGGGAACGAACCGACCAAAGAACCTATCGCCCAACAAATATGCACTGGAAGAAAGTGGAGATGGATTGGGCATACACTGAGAAGGCCGACTGAGGAAATCACGCGCCAGGCCATGCCACGTCGTCGAGTGGGACCCAAATAGGAAACGACGAGTTGGGCTTGGGAGGCGAGGGTGACATGGAGGAGATCGATCGAGGAAGAAATGAGAGCTTGTGGGCTGTCGTTGAGCCAGGTTCAAAAGACTGCAGAGAACAGAGTGGAATGGAGACGTGCTACTGAAGCCCTATGTTCCACTAGGAACCCAAGGGACTAATAATATAATAAATAATACACTTGCCCTATCAGTTCATGATATAGTAACTTCATGAAGTGCTAGAGTTGAAAGATTCAAGTAATGCACCTTTTGACTGTCGTTGCAGTGAAGAAATTAGCCAGTTAAAGTTTGAGTACTGTTACGTAAATGATACATTTTTAGTACTGCGAAATCAACTACCAAGGTATTAAATTTGACCCTATAAAACATCTTAGCAAAGTGAGGAGCTAGAAACGTATATTTTAAGAATTTCATACAGTGCGGAACAAATATTTCTGGCAGCTTCCTGAAATGCTGGGATACCAAGCCTTCCATCCTATATACTGAATCAAGTTAACGCTGTTTTAATTTGTCTAAATATGATGTTAAGTCATATAGAATACTCATGCGTAGTTTAAAAATTCATCAATTTACCGCAATGAATTTGACAAATGTAATTAGCAGAAGACATTATGGTGGATCGCAGAATGCTTTAAAGCGAACAAAACTACATCAGATGACACTACCTGAAATACTTAGCTCAAACTGCAGATCTCTGCTAAGTAAAGTAGACTATTTACAATACCCTCTACGTTCTGATATTGCTGATAATGCTGGTGTAAAAGCGTTACAGGAAAATCGGTTGCACAATCTATGTGATGACAATTTAGTCACTTTAGATGTTTTCAAATTGTTTCACCAGGATCGGTGTAGTGCTATGAAAAAGTGAGATGGAGGTGCAGCTACCTTTATCTACACCCAGTGGTGCTCATCAAATTATACACGTTTAACCTGTTCCAATGACAATACAGACTTTATTATTCTTAAGTGTCGTCCCAAAAATTTAGATAAATCTAAATTCATTGACGTCGCCAATGTTTACGTGAATTCTAGTTGCAGCTATTCTGAGTTATCCAAATTCACTGTCCTCATAACGTGTGGTTCATTGTCTGTAGTCTGTGATGATTTTAACTCTTATGACCGCAGCTTCGTGTATTGCCTTGGTCACAGTAACCTAGTCAAATTTTCAGCCCGTTTTGATGCCACATTAGACTTGGTCTTCGTGAACGAACCTAGTATATATGAAACTCGGAAACGTGCACCGTGGCTGAGCTCAGATCACTGGATACATTTTCAGCCAAAAATATAGACCAAACTGCAGAAAACTACTTTTACATACTATTCTAAGAGGACTGTACACACGAGCTTGATATATGACAATATACGTGGACTCAGATGCATATTACAAAATATAGAATGGGAGATATTTGGAAATGATAATTTGGATGTCACAATTGATGTGGTTACATGTTATCTCAAATCTAGCCTTGATATTTGCTGCCTAGGTGAAACAATATCCTTAAGGTTTGATAGACTTTCTTATCAGCAATTAAAACTACTCCGAAGGGGAAAACAAAACCTGTGCGAACCGAAGAATAATACTGATGTTAAACGACTTAACTGGCTGATCAAATCTGAAATAAAACGCCTAAATTTAATATATAATCAGACTATACCATGCAAAATCCTTCTAGCATAAGGAGACTATTAGGGATCTTACTGGCGGGAGAAGTGAAGCCTACGAAAGCATCTGTGCACTAAACTGGTCATACATATGTAAGCTTGCTAATGTTATCCTATTTAGTTCTTCACGTATATCAGAACGTAGTTTTCCTAATTCGAATGGACCAGATGTGTTCAAATGTTTAAAATCATCAAAACCTTCACAAATCCTCAGACTGGATGGCATGCCGTGTTTTATTTGGCAAATATGCTGATATTCTACGTTATCCACTCACAAACATTGCCAAAAATGATGTACCAACCAGCTGGAAAGAAATTAAAATAGTTCCCATACCTAAATCCATATCTTCTGGAGCAAATGTGCGATTCCGACCGATCACAATAACCTCACCATTCCTAAATAACAAGGGAGAAGCAGTTGCTTCGCATCCTTGAACCTTCATTGGATGCTTTTAGATATCCAAACCAATTTACCTACAAACCTAGAAGGAGTACTTTGGGTGCTGCAGTTGTTTTACACCATATCATTAGATTATACTTCTACCTTTAATTCTATTTTTAGATCCCTTTTATTGAACAAAGTTGTCAGAACTCACGTTGAGTCCTGGGTTGTAAACTGCCTTCATTCTTATTTTTCTGAGAGAAGACAGCACACTTTACACAGAGGAAAGCCCTCTATTTCACTGTTTAGTGAAGCCGATGTTGTTCTTTCTCCTTTTCTGTTCTCTTTCTTTTGTTTGGCTTATCAACTTCAACTGAAGCTTTGTTAAGTATTCAGATGCATTCACAGTACACATGTCAGTCATCTCCTCTTCAGACCGTCCTCAGTTCAATAACTTCTGAACCGAAATTCTTCACTGGTCTTCCTTGAATAGCCTCACACTCAATCTCTACAAATGTCAGACGGCTAGTTTTAGCTTAAGCTTCAGTTCTATGACTTTTCTATTATAGATTGCTTTGCTGTGGAGAATGTATCAAGCGTGATCCATTTTGACTTTTGCTTTTCTTCTGATCTTCCTTGGTCCTTTCATATCTTACTGATCTCTAGAGAAATCCTTCGCTTGACCTTTTATATAGGGAAACTCAGACTGTTTTGCATAACTCAGCCTCTGCTTTTATGTTACATTAATTCCTGTGTTTTGCCTATACTTACTTATTGTTCCCTCCTTATTCTTTCTTTAACCTCGCCTGGTTAACTAGTTTACTAGTTACTAGCCGGTCCTAAGACCGGGTAAAGAGGGAAGGTTGGGCATAGGGCTAGCAACCCTACCCCGTAAAACAAATCTAACCGCTAAAGAAACTTCAAAGCACAAACAAAATATAAAAAATGAAAACAAAATTATTCCCCGCTGGAATCGGAGAGGCGAAATGACGCCGGTTGGTGAAAGCCTTCGGGAAGCCAATTGGCCGATGTGTCTTCGCTTCTCTCGATGAAAGCGAAAGTAAACGTGGGGACATGGAATGTCCGCACGATGTTTGAACCCAGTAAGGCAGCCCAGATTGCAAAGGAGATGAGAAGGTATAACATCGAAGTGCTTGGGATTTGCGAAAGCAGATGGAATGGGAGTGGACTCTCCAAACTATCAACTGGAGAATCAATAATCTACTCCGGTCACCCAGACGCCAACCACGAGCACACTGAGGGAGTGGCTATCATGATGTCCTCAAGAGCATCGAAGGCTCTCATGCAGTGGGAACCAATCTCCTCCAGGATCATGACAGCAAGATTCAACTCAAAAGGAAGAAAGGTCACAATCATACAATGTTATGCACCTACAAATAATGCAGAGCAAGAGAAAAAGGAAGAATTCTACAGACAACTTCAGTCAACACTAGACAAGACGTCAGTTGGCGATATCAAAATTCTAATGGGCGACATGAATGCCAAACTGGGAGGGGACAACACGGGAAGAGAACTAACCATGGGTCGAGAGGCGCTAGGTGAAATGAATGAGAATGGAGAATTGTTTGCAGAATTCTGTGCATTCAACGATTTGGTGATTGGAGGCAGTGTGTTCAGGCACAAGGATATCCACAAAGCGACATGGACTTCACCAGATGGACACACTAAAAATCAAATCGACTTTATCTCAATCTCAAGAAAATGGAGACGCAGTCTACTTAACACAAGGTCAAGAAGAGGAGCAGATGTAGGTTCAGACCACTATCTAGTGCAAGGAACCTAACTTCCAAATCAAGTTAAAAGCCTTCAAGGAAGCTGGTGATAGACCTCAATTCAAGTACAACACTCGGAAACTGAAGGATGAAACTACAAAGCAGATCTTCACGACAGTCAGCCATCAAGACAAAATGGGGGATATCGAGGAACATTCCTGAAGAAACCTGTGTAGCAGAACACTGGATGTCTTTGAAAGCTATGTGGAGAGAAACCTGCACAGCCGTATTAGGAAGGAAGAGGAAAGGGGAAGACAAGGAATGGATCTCGACGGATACCTGGAAGCTGATAGAGGAGAGGAGGATGGTGAAGCAGAAGATAAACCAGTGCAAGGATGCTCAACGACAAGAGGAACTGAGCACAATGTATAAAACACTGGACAAAGAAGTGAAGAAGAGTGCACGCAAAGACAAAAGACACTTCTACGAAACACTGGCAAGTGAAGCAGAACAGGCAACAGGCTGGTAGGAGAGACCTGACGACATTGTATCAAATAACCAGGTTGCTATCTGGGAAGAGACCAACACAGATGAAACCAATAAAAGATGAAGAAGGAAACGTAATTACAAAAGATGAGAAACAGAGGAAACGATGGGCCGACCACTTCAAGAAGCTCTTGAATCGACCACCACCTGCACTTCGTCCAGAAATACCACCTGCAGCCGCTGAATTACAAGTGAACATAAATCCCCCAACAAAAATGGAAGTCCTGAACGCCATAAAGCTACTGAAATGCGGGAAAGCAGCAGGACCAGATGGGATACCGCCAGAAGCACTGAGAACAGATGCAGAGACAACAGCAGACATGCTCACACCACTATTGCAGAAGGTGTGGAATGAAGAGAAGGTACGTGGCTATTGGAAGAAGGGTAACCTTGTCAAACTGCCAAAGAAGGGAGACCTCAGTGTTTGCAAGAACTGGTGCGGAATCACTCTCCTGTCCACCCAATGCAAGCAAAATATTAAGCCGCATCATCCTGGAGACGCTTAAAGATGCACTAGACTCAAAACTACGACCGGAACAGGTAGGCTTCAGGAAGTACAAATCATGTGCAGACCAAATTGCAACGCTTCGCATCATCATAGAACAGAGCATAGAATGGCAATCACCTCTCCACCTCAACTTCATCGACTTTGAGAAGGCCTTTGACAGCGTCGACCGAGAAGTAATTTGGAAACTGTTTCATTACTACGGAGTACCGCAAACCTTTATCCGCCTCATTCAACAACTATATGAAGATGCCACATGCCAAGTAATCCACAATGGGAAGCTCAGTGATGCTTTTGAAGTGAAGACAGGAGTGAAACAAGGTTGCCTACAATCCCCCATGATATTCCAAATTGTGGTGGACTGGATCATGCAGCAAACAGTGGGGAGCGAGAAGAGGGGAATACACTGGACTGCGGAAAAGAACCTAGAAGACTTGGATTTCGCCGATGACTTATGCCTAATGTCACATAAACTTGAAGATCTGCAGGCAAAAACTAACAAGTTGACAGAAGAGGCAGCTAAGACGGGACTTCAGGTGAATATAGAGAAGACAGAAGTGATGAAGATACCGCACCACCACCATCAACAACAACAACAAACTCCAATCACCGTCAACGGGAGAAACTTGAAGGAAGTAACCTCCTTCACTTATCTAGGCAGCACTGTTTCAACTACAGGCGGCACAGACGAGGACGTCAAAGCCAGCATGATCGGAAAAGCAAGACAGGCGTTCATTAGCCTGAAACCAGTGTGGAGATCTCCTGCACTCAGCATGTGGAACAAGATACGGATTTTCAACACCAACGTCAAGTCAGTGCTCTTGTATGGCTCAGAGACTTGGCGCGTCACGAAAGGCATTTCCAATAAACTACGGACATTCATCAACAACTGCTTACGCTCGCTGCTGAAGATCAGATGGCCAGAAAGAATAAGCAACAAGGAACTCTGGGAACGAACCAACCAAGAACCTATCACGCAACAAATATGCAGGAAGAAGTGGAGATGGATTGGCCATGCACTGAGAAGGCCGACTGAGGACATCACGTGTCAGGCCCTCGAGTGGAATCCCCACGGGAAGCGACGAGTTGGACGTCCGAGGGTGACATGGAGGAGGTCATGCGAAGAGGAAATGAGAGGTTGTGGGCTGTCGTGGAACCAGGTTCAAAAGATCTCAGAGAACAAAGGTCACTGGAGGCGTGCTACTGAAGCCCTATGTTCCACTAGGAACCCAAGGGACTAATAAATAAATAATAAATATTCTTTCTTTGACTCCGGAAAAAGGCCTACGCTGTATTGTATAGGATTCTGAAGAATGTTAGTAGAACGCGTGGTACACCACTAACTGTCCTGACAAATGCGGTAGTGGGGAGGCCTCTAAACTCCTTTAGACATCTTGCTAACAATATTTTATCTGATGACAAGCATCCTCTACATCTGCACCTCTCTCCACGTCTACGGCACGGGAAGATAAGCAGGAAAGATATCAAACTCTATGCACGCACAACTAAATACAAAAATTCAACCAAACAACCTTATTTCGCTTGTGTATTGTGTGAATGAAACCATATTAGAAATAGTCTTATCAATCAACTTTGCAATAACGAACAGTTGTCATGACCCTGAAGTCATTAGGCATTTCAGCCATCAAGACAAAATGAGAGATATCGAGCAACATCCCTGAAGAAACCTGTGTGGATGAACCCTTGAACTCTTTGAAAGCTATGTGGAAAGAAACCTGCATAACCGTATTAGGAAGGAAGAAGAAAGAAGATAAGGAATGGATCTCGATGGACACATGGAAGCTGATAGAGCAGGGAGAGGATGGTGAAGCAAAAGATAAACTAGTGCAAGGACGAAGATCTACAGTCATAAACTAACAAGTTGGCAGAAGAGGTAGGACAGTGAAGAAATTACTTCCTCCAGGTGAACGTAGAGAAGATGGAGGTGATGAAGATGCCGCACCAACAACTCCAACAACAACAAACTCCAATCACCATCAACGGGAGAAACTTAAGGGAACTAACCTCCTTCACCTATCTAGGCAGCACTGTTTCAACTACAGGCGGCACAGACGAGGACGTCAAAGCCAGCCATGATCGGAAAAGCAAGACAGGCGTTCATTACCCTGAAACCAGTGTGGAGATCTTCTGCACTCAGCATAAAGCGTCAACAACATCCGGATTTTCAACACCAACGTCAAGTCAGTGCTTCTATATGGTTGAGAAACTTGGCGCGTTACGTAAGGGATTTCCAACAAACTACGGACATTCATCAACAACTGCCTACGCTGGCTCGTTACTGAAGATCAGATGGCCAGAAAGAATAAGTAACAAGGAACTCTGGGAACGAACCGACCAAAGAACCTATCGCCCAACAAATATGCACTGGAAGAAAGTGGAGATGGATTGGGCATACACTGAGAAGGCCGACTGAGGAAATCACGCGCCAGGCCATGCCACGTCGTCGAGTGGGACCCAAATAGGAAACGACGAGTTGGGCTTGGGAGGCGAGGGTGACATGGAGGAGATCGATCGAGGAAGAAATGAGAGCTTGTGGGCTGTCGTTGAGCCAGGTTCAAAAGACTGCAGAGAACAGAGTGGAATGGAGACGTGCTACTGAAGCCCTATGTTCCACTAGGAACCCAAGGGACTAATAATAAATAATAATGCTATGAAATATGACAATTGGGAGTGATATACTTTCATGCAAGGTTCTACGTTGATTTTGTTTATCTGGTATTGAAAAATAACTTAGGTATGTGAAGATTTGTTGAAAAACGAGTTGAATCAGTAGCGAAATATACACTTGTGTACTGGGATAGTGCACAAACCTCCTAGGAGGTGGAGGTGAGTGATAATGACTGGTCCGACAGAGATTATTAGGTGTAGTGCAGTTCAAAGCGTTAACTCACTGGCTGAAAGTAGTATATTTAGAAAAATAAATTGCAACTTCCTAGAGAAGTACAAGCTCTAGGATTCTGCGAAACGATGATTGCAGAAAGTTGTAAACCCAGTTAGGAATCAGTCACAAAGACTCAGATGTATAAAACGTTCAACTCATTCAAACTGTAAAATGTTTTAGTATAATTTTTCGCATTATACCGTCATTGCTTGATTGATTGTTCGGTCTCTATCTGTACATGGGCTTCTGTGCGGATGCCTCAATATTACCTGTGTTCTACTTATAGTAATTATGGATAGTGGCTAGCAGTGTAATCCAGGATGCACAGGATGTCCTATCAAAGACGGTATAATACAAACAATTATGCTAAAATTATACCCGTTGCACAAAAAGTAGTTATCGTGGCTCGGTGGTGTAGTGGATAACGCTTTGGCGTTTGAAGCGATCGCTCCCAAATCCAAATAGCGATAGGAAGGAGGCAGGTACATCCAGCTGACGAGTCCGAAACAGGACGAAATGCGCATCCTGGATCCCACTGCTAGCCACTATCCATTAGGTGTCAGGTTTCTTCGTTCAGTTGCTTGTGTCTCTGCCTGGCAATACCGAGTAGTAATCCAAGTTATTACAGATCATATCACAGTGCAAAACAGCAAGATCACGTAAGAAGTGAGGAAGAGACTTTATACGATGAAGTCATATCATATGATAGCTGGTTTAATCTTTGATAGTAAGCTTCAGTTTAAAATTCATTGGACAGTTTATTTTTATCAAATATCCAAGACACGCTAAGGGTGAAATACTAGTTAACCTTTGAGTGTGGTATTTGTTTATACATGAGCCCTGGTTTCAGGGTTTATTCGAAAAGTGAGTAACTCTAAAGATTACCTTATTAACTACTGGAATCATCTAGCAAGTTTAACGATTTCAGAAGAAAGGCGGGTTTCTGTTTCATAAAATAAATAAATAAACACAAAACATACATTTATTAATTTATTTTGAAATACCAAGTTTATTTCAAAAGGATTTCCCTGATTCCCTTGAAATCTACCAAGAAATTTTAATGTATAATTGTAAGAAAGTGTGAATATACTTTCATATTGAATGAAATTATTCCGTTTACTGAAATTTCTGCTTGTTGCCCTTCTCAATCCAGTTACCAAATTAGGCAATATGCGGATAATAAAATCCAACAAGTAAAAGATTTGTAAAATTTTCAGATAAAAATGTTTTCTTTACCTTCATGACCCATTGAATATTTTGTTATATAATATATATATTTTGTTTGTAGTAGTCACTGTTACCCATGATAAAAGCTAATGAATCACTCATTAAGTTGGTGACTGAAGAAGACAAATAAAGAGACGAAAAGGTAATTGTAAATCAAAACTAATATAGACAACAAGTGACAGTGGAATAAAAAACTTTTTCAAAACTACTTAAATCAACATGACAATAGTGATTCGAAGTTGAAACGATGGCTAGTGTATATTGTCGAAATAATAGTTATTCATGCTATTCTGCTTAGTATAACAACATTGTTAGTATCAGTTAACAGTAGAATGTCTTATTGTTATTTTCATTACTCTAATCAGGTTTAATGAAAACTTTTGGTTTACTGAATATTTCAATGGCTTGTTCTAATTCACTAAGACGACTTTCAATTTCCGCACGTCGACAGCGTATTCTCAACGTATCCATACGTATTGGTAAGTGGGAAAATTCTTCCAATAGTTGACTATGAGCTAAAGAAGTTATTGCATACAGAGAAAAATCAGGAGGAAACGAAACTAGAAATTGTTAAATCTTTTTGTGACTAAAAGATATATAAACATATATGTAATACATTTTATACAAACAAGACACAGAAATATTGAATGACCTTTTCCTCTATTGAATATTTGATAAAATTATTATAAATACTGTTCATCAGTTTTTATTTTGACCTATTCACTTGACCTTAAAGTAGTCGATTAGTACCAGTCAGAATAGCAGAGTAGAGCACAAAAGCTTAGTGAAGCATACAATATAATTGATCACAGAATCTTTGATCATGGAATCAACCGGAATGACTCACCATATAGTGCAGATATGTGAAAAATTTTACTGCCATTACAATAAACAAATGAAAAACTGTTGGACTATATAAAGAAAGTTTAAAAGTCGTATGATTACTTTTAGTTATGAATATGAACAATAAATTGTGCTCGAAACGTCATCCAGTAAGTAATACTGTATGTGTGCTGGCTATATCAAATAAACAATCGAATATGGAATTATATTCTATCAAAGTGACCAAGTTCTACTTTTACATTAATGTAATTTCATAGTTTTCATTTCCGCTTTTAAAAAGTTGGTAGAACATACATGGATTATAGGACAACGTCAAATAAAGCATATGTAATCTTTCATAGTAATGACTTGTCAGTAGTGCGACCAATAAATTGTACACTAAGAAATCGAAGTGAATAACTGAAACAGAATTCAAGAGATTTAGAAATTTAAGCTTAATCACAGCTTATAAAGACATACTATTCAGCATCGATTAAGTCTCTATAGTAAGCGAAAGTGAGTTTAAAGAAGAGATATGTAGGTTGAATTAGGCACGAACCTGTCCATAGCTAATCATAAACAATGTTGGTAAAAGGGAAGGGGTTGAATATACCACGATTATAAAGCATTGAAGTTTGTAACACCTAAAAAAAATAATTGGTACTGCGTGATGATTGAAGGTGAAATGAAAATTTGGGTGTTAGCAGGATTCGGACCAGCGGTCTATCAAACTATGGCTAACTTAGATTTCCAAACTGATAATCAAAATGAGACTCCCTCTCTCTAATTCGGCTCGATTTAAACTGGGATGAGATGTCTTGGCTGGGAACCCAGTATGAATACGATGAACAGAAAGAAATTCATCAAGAATTGACACAGTAGTCGGATAAAACTCCACTTGATTGAAATGAAGATCCGGTCGGCTAGCAGTTGAGTCTCTTGGCTCAGTTGGTAGAGCATCAACCCGATTACCTGGAGACTCAGATCTTCATTTCGCCTTCAATCATCTCCCAGCATGAATAATACAAGTCTAGTGAACCACAGCTATCTCAGATAGTTAAACTGATAAGAAAAGTAATTAGTGGTAATTGTATCGGCCTGTTTTTTTATATACATTAGAATATGACTGTTTACACGCTGTTTCATCTTTTTTTCTCCAGTTTTCTATTCTGGAATGTGGTGGTGTTACAGAAAAAAATGTGATATAGGATGTCCCATAATAATATTTCAATAGATTAATTCTTGCATTTGGTTGAAACGCTTACCAGAACAGTTATTTTATGTAAAAAAGGTTATCATAGGTTCGCTCCTGCTGTACTTCTTATATATATATATATATATATATATATATATATATATATCGTCTTTAAAAAAGTGATATTGTGTTCAATGGCAAGTATGATTAGTTTTCTTTCAATTTGAATATGTTCAATAGTTCCAACAGAAAGGCTTATCATCACTCTCCTAGGACTATTGAATCAGTTGAAGGAGAATAGACAAGGTAGACTCATTGAGGTCTAATTAGAACAAACCGAAATGCATTCAGGAACTGTGTGAAAATTCGTAAAGTAGGCAATGAGCCACACGTACTATGTCAGTGTTAGTGATAATACCTAACTACTCAGAACTTGGTAGGTGGAGCGGGGTTCGAACCCATAACCCATTGGTTGAAAGTCAACTTCTTTAGCCAATGAGCCACCCCTCCACAAGTTGAAGCATAGCATAGTATTGAATAAGTATTTTTTATTGATGTGCAAAGCAAATGACAGAAACTGTTGTATGTGATAGCGATGAACGCCCGGTAATAGATTCTTAGTTAGCTGAAAACAACACAGACTTGAGCTCTAATTGAACAAGATAGTCTCAATCAACAACAACGAACAATCTATTTTTATTACTTCTAGTCTGAAATGCTTATTGATTTAGTCTTAAACTGATTGAGTTTTCGAACTCTAGAAGCAGTTGTGTCGGCAGCTAACTTCCTAAATGTATGTATAATATTTAATTCTAATGCTTTGGTGATTCCTGTAATGTTGTTGTTGTTTGTATTATCCTGTCGTTGATTTGACCGAATTAATCACTCTCTACTGGCATTTGGGCTCCTGTGCGGATGCCTCAATATTACCTGTGTTCTACTTGTAGTAATTATGGATAGTGGTTAGCAGAGGAATTTAGGACGGGTGTTCTGTTTTATTTGGAACTCGTCAGCTGGATGCAGCTGCCTCCCAGTGACTGATGTTGTTCCCACCGGGACTCGAACTCAGGATACATCGCTTCAAACAATATTAAGATTATACCCGTCGCAAAAAAAGTGGCTGTCGTGACTCGATGGTCTAGCGGATAACACTCTGGTGTTTGAAACCACCGGTCCTGAGTGTGATTCCCAATGGGAACAACATCACACTCGGAGGCGGGTACATCCAGCTGACGAGTCCCATATAGGACGAAACTAGCGTCTTGGATTCCACTTTTAGCTACTATCCATCTTTAATAAACTCCTGTTATATATTGTGTTCAACTTGGAAAAAATTCACTTGACTTCTTCTGCTTGGTTACAGTTAAACTGTAATATGAAATGGATGCTGGGTCAGTGCTACAGTGCACTTTTGTATCTGATATTACCATACATCTATAGGTGATCAGTTAAATACTAGATATCTCTCCTGCTGAGTGCTAGTAGTTTTGTCAAATTTCAGCTATTTAGGGCCTAGTATTATTACACACAGCAAAATATCTTCTACCTCAAAATACGATATTATTTGGAGTTGCAAAATATGTAGAAATTTCAAGACAAGACATACCATCCATTCATGAGGATTGTGTATGTAGAAGCAGAAACTTCTTAGTTGGAAGCAATGAGACTAAAGAAATCAATATTTGACAAGTTTGGCTGATAAAGAAGTTAAAACTGGTCACTTTGGAGCAGATGCAATTATATAGTGTCTTCATATAAATCCCTTGTATAATACTAAGTATCTTCAGTTGATATTAAAAATTCGGTTGTGTGAATTGAATTCATTTAAGTACACTACTACCTATTTGCTTGACTTGAAACTAGTGAAACAGCAGTCTAGTATTCAGATCATTCTGATCTGCTTGGCAAAATCTACAGATTAGTGTGATTAGTTTTGAACTAATTATATAAACAAACAATATCAACATAGAACCTCGTACAAAAGTGCATCGGTTCAAGTTGCTACACTTCACAGTAGTCCACAAAGAACAGCTGGATAGAAAAGGAGTGATATCAAAATAGACAAAGTTGTATCAGAGAATCAACAATTTGAAAGTAACGGTTGGTGTAAATATTCAAGTTTTAGAAGACATTAAGGAGTATATATATTTGTGCCATGGTGATAGATTTTCAGCCATTTCATCAAGAGTCCTCAATCACTGATTTTCATCATTTCGGGGACCCTAATGAGGCATTCTATATCTTTCTGCGTAGCTCAAAATCAAGAGTCAGGGATTTCATAGACTGGTACCACATCCTGATCTGACCAAACTGAACCCTCTTTCAAACTAATACAACTTCCCCTAGCATGGCGCATCGCAACAGGTAGTGGCTTGGCATGCACACTACATATCCAAGCCATCTCAGTGGATAAAGGTTCACAACCTCACCAATCGACTTGCCTGTCTTGCCTATTACTGATCACATTGTTCAATAGTTTAGTTAGTTTTTCTTCACCGTCTTTTTCTTATTTTCCTTTTTATCAGCTTTTTAGTTTTATATCACTATAGATAACTTCACATGCAGTCCTCCACTTTCATCTTCCTTTCTATTCATGTGCCTTTTGTCGATGTGACTTATAGTAAAGTGGACTGCAACCCAACATTGTGCTACACCTTTTATTTTTAATGAGTATCCAATGATCCACATTTTCCAACTTCCATCAGTTTTCGATGTTGGACGACTTTCATCCAAACCATTCATTGAGTACCTGTCCCCACGTTCAACTTGGTTCAGGTATATAGTATCCTTTGCAAACTGCTAAGTTGTAAGAATCAACTCGAGGAAAACTTGGTCTTTGTGTTCAAGAGAAATATGTGCATCGAATTCGTCTGTCACAGCCCATACTAGGATGAACACATTTTGAACTTTTCTATCATAAATTTCACATGCCCCACATCTCATCTCATCTAATCGTATTCTTTTCTATTGTTCCCTTCAACCTATAGATGAAGATTTGTTTCAACATGTCATTAGTTTTATAACCTTGTTTATTAATACTACTACCAGTAGTCATTTTAAAATTTTGTATAATACTTTATATTCGTGATTTCGTTATTTAATTACTGTATTGACATGATTTTTCACTCTATTTGAATAAAATTCATCATTATATAATAATAGTTTGATTATGAGTAAACAAGTGCAAATATTCATACTCTCAGCTACTTGTGTGTATATAAATGAATAATAATTATTACTACTATTTATTGATATACTTGTAATTCTCCGTTGTTTTATTTGATCGAATTGTTCGACCTCTATCAGCATACGGGCTCCTACGCAGATGCCTCGATATTGCCCGAATATTAATTATGGGCACGTCCTGGATTCCTCTGCTAGCCACAACCAACTACATTACCATCATTGACATTCAAGCAATATCGAGGCATCCGCATACCAGCCCATACACCAATCAAGGTCGAACAATTCGATCCAATAAAACAACGGAGAATTACAAGTATATTTGAATAAATAGTGCTAACTACTAGCCGTTGTACAAGAAGTGGCTATCGTTTCTCCGTGGCATAGTGGATAACGCGTTGGCATTTGAAGCTATGGGTAAGGGGTTCGAGTCCCAATGGGAAAAACACCACTGACTGGGGTGCAGCTACATCCAGCTGACGAGTCCCAAATAGGACAAAACGCGAGTCCTCGGTCCTTTTGCTAGCCACAATTAACCAAATTACCACAATTATTATCATTATTAGACTTGAACAAGCCAGCAAGAAGACAAATATTTTGAGGTAATATTTCATCGTCTTTCTACAATCACATAACAACTAAACATGGTTTACAATCATAAATTATTCTCACTTTGACTATCTTAGATAGCCATAGTTTGGCAGATTTGTATTACTAATACTAGATGATGATTGAAGATGAAGTGAAAATTTAAGTTGCAACTCACACTATGCTCTTTAGTCCAGTCAAAAGTCAACGGGTACCCCTGCAACTTTACCTCCAACTGTGTATATGAATTTGTGTGTAGCTTTCAAAACAGAAACACTGAAAGAACAGAAAGAAAGGCTTATCTTAGATTTCCTAAACATATTTTGGAGAGGGGAAGTAACACTCTGAACAGTGTAATCAATCGGCATCTAGTTGATGCTGGGCATCAAGCAGACATCTTCAATGTCTTCAAGATAATAAACAAACGAAAGAGCTAAATTCTCCTGTAGTTTACTGAAGCCATAGCCATCAAACACTTCAAACCTGAGTTGTGTCCAAAAAAGCTATAATCAACCTCTATCTAAATTGATAACCCCTCTTGACTGTTACTTGATTATAGCATCCTTTATCAACCTTAGATATTTATTTCCTCACTCTTATTTAGTTGCATCATTTTCCATTCATATCGATTTTTTTTATTAACTGGGCTTAACTCACAATATTTTGTTTATTTATCATATGATCTTGGGACGTAATCATATACTGCTAACTCCCTCAATATCTTGGTTGCTACTCTTGTCGCTATTCTTTATTCAAGAAACTTTAATTGGTCTGTTTATTAGAAATATCAAACAGTGAAACAGTAGCATTTACTGGATAACGTTTTGGACACAACTTATTGTCCCCATTCATATCACCTGATATGAATATGAACAGTAAATTATGTCCGAAATGTTATCCAGTAAATACTATTGTTTCACTGTGTGATATTTCTAAGAAACAGATTAAAATGAAATTATAACCAATTACAGTGCCCAAGTTTTACTCTTATATTAATGAAACTTTCATTGGATTATGAATATAATTATAATAACTTAGTAATTCTTCCTTAAATTGACTATTTCTGTCCACCTTAGCGGCTGATCGATATTTTGTTCTCTTTCAATGAATTAAAGGATGTTAAATTTTTAAGTAAAACCATATATTTTGATATTTTGGGGGTTGTAAGGAGTTAACAAAACACTATGGTAATAAAATGGATCCGTTTTATCCTGATCACATTTTTGTTTTAGCTCTCTTCAAATTTATAAAAGGGGATTTTGTATTAAATCAAAAAATCATTCATCAGATTCGAGGAAACAGGGGTAATCGAAAAAAGATTACAATCAATGATTGACACTAAGGTAAAGCTAGTGATGTCTCAGGTTAGAAAAACAACCTAGTAAACCAGTACTAATGAATAAATTAAAGTTTGTGCTGATGACAATCGCTCAGTTGAAAGAAAACAACATCGATTGGTCACTGGAGAGGACTAAGTAAGGAGGCTCACCATCGCGATGTAGTTTAATGGAGTACACAACATGAATTCATTGGTCTCCAGTGGTCAATATACGTATGCAATACAGTCCTACAGGAGGTCAATTGCAACCCAAATAGCTGAATGGTAACGTCAGTAACTATAATACTGGGTGACGCAGGTTCGAATGTCATATGGGACATCAGTTCCCTCAAGGTTGTAGACTCGCTTTGTTGATGAGTGGCAACAAACAAGGAATCTAGGTTAATCATGGTTTCTTACCGATTACCCCCAACCAACTAACATCCATGAAAGAAGACAATGCAACGAAAGCATCCTGCGAATAAACTTAAGATACAATAGCATAGAACACTTGATTAATCTCATAGAACAACTTAATATCAATTTGAAAAGAATCACAACTACTTTGTTAGTGTATGGATAAAAGTATATGAACTCTTGTCGAACACAAAAGTAGTAAAAAGTTTTTTTTTTCTTTTAAATGCTCGGATACCTTTATTCAATAATTCCAATGTGTCTAGACGTTCTTGTTCAGGCATTCGTTGGTGACCTGGAGGTTGATCTGGATCAGGTTGATTTTCTAACTCTTTTTCAATTCGTTCTTTCGCTTGTTGTTTCATTTTTACAAGACTATAGTAAATAAAGGAAAATGTAGAAAATAATGAGTCTTGATGTAAAGTCTGTAAAATTGGTCAATCAAAGGTACGTAGAAAAAAAATGACAAAAAAAGCTTAGTAAATAAGACATATTGTTCTGTTAAACCCACTGGCTGAAAATTTATCTCCCTAAACCAATGGCAATTGACGCCGTAGTACTGATTTTATCAGTAGTATCTTTTTGAGTAAAGGATAATTGATTTCACTAAAGGCTTGATGTCCTCTAACTTTAATATATTGGCTGGTGGACGGATCATCATCAGGCTTGATGAAATGAATATGATGCATTACACAGATCGATGTAAAATATGACATACATCATTTCAAGTTGATACACTCCATAGCAACATGCAAAGAATAGAATCACATTAAAGCAGAATAAAAGGTATGACTTGATTTGAAATCAGTAAATGAGGATCTATGAAAATGCTCAAAATTTTGAAGAGAATAAGGGGTGTAAACATTTGCCCTGTTGTAATCGATTTTGAGTTATACCACCAAGAGTCTAAAACCATCTTGAAGAGACTAACCAGGTAGCTTACACCTTCGTATATGGCTCAGTTCGACAGTTAAAGACTTAATAACGTAGTATCACATCTTTATCTGGTCACACTTATTTTCTTTCTAACCAAGTCCTAATTCGGCTAACACTACGCATCGGTAGTAGGTGGTAGTTCTTTACCAGAAAGATGTGTTCAAGTTTGTCAATGTTCCTAATCTCATTGACTGACTTTCCTTGTACTCTGCGTTTTACTGAATCATTGCTCACATGATGATCCAACTACAGGAAGACAATTATAGACAAAAGCTGGTAACTTCTTAATATCTCTCACTTTCAATAGTCATGCCTCACAGTCTTGTAACAAGACAGAGTAGATTGCAGTGAAGTATACTTGTCATCTGATAAGTAATCGAATACATTACCAGTGCTAGAGATGGTGCAAATGCCACATTCACCTTTTGTATCCAAATTGAGGCTCTGTCAGCAACCAAGTCATCAAGACTGATGCAACTCCTAAAGTAAGTCAAGTGGTTACCATAACGAAGTCCTTGATTGTTGGTGTGAGTTGTCTGGAGCGATGTAGACTGCCTAGTTGGAGTTCTCGACGTGGTAAGAATCAGTGGTTGAGGACACTTACTGACGTGGCTGAAAACCAGTTACAATGGCCTTGATGAATTCACTCATTGACATCTTCTAGAGCTTGAATATTAGCACTAAGCGTTTTCTTCAGATGGTTCATTCTGTTATACAACTTTGTCTCCTTTGATATTGGTATTTTTCTATCCCCCTGTACTTTGTATATTACTATGAAATGTGACAACTTCAACCAATGAACTTGTGTGGGAAGTTCTACGTTGACTTCGTTTATCTATTTGTTATTTGACTATTTTTAGTATGAAAGTGAGTGTTTGAATTCACTAATGTTCTGGTTCTTAAATTTACATAAATGAAGATATTATATACATGACTATTTGATTAAGTCTTTCGCTATTCATTCAGTTCGGCCTTAGAATAGTCATCATATGACCACAGTAGGTGATCTGTATGAATTCGTTAACCACTGAGTTTAGTGTGCAGTTAAACTAACCTAGACACTGAAGCATATATACAAGCTTAAAATCATTTTACAGTTACACCATACAGAAAGGGTATGAATGAGGCCTTCCTCTGTTGTCAAATAAGGAATAATTCCAGGTACAAATTATACTGACGTGGAATTAACTGTTTTGGAAACACCCAAGCCGAAAACTGTTTGTACCCAACTACAATACATATTGAACAAGCTAACAATTCTATCTAAAAAAAGAATTCATAAACTAATTTAGAACTATAATATCAAAACAACCTGTCAAGAACAGTTAAGTGAAATTGAAGAGTGATCCTTGTAATTAAACTTCAAGTGATTCGCCTCAGATACCCCAAACTTTTCTGTGCATAAGTGAGTGAAAAGCGCCTTTGTGTGTTTCCTCTGTGAGAATCTACAAGTACTCTATTCGCTATTGTAAAACAAGGCACATCAATTGTAACAACACTATGCCTTCAAATTAACTACGACAGCATAAACCAACTTGACTTGACAGACCGCCTCACTGAAATTAGATCACTTAAAAACCTGTATCGTAGTTTTAAAGTTGTTTTTTAAGGAGAGAATAATCACATTTTTTTCACGATACGTTTAATCCCAAATTCTGTAAAACCACAGAAGCCTTGACTATTCCCACAAATTACAGCTTAATCTTTGTGTACAAAAGAACGTTCAGTTCTCTTTTATCTTAGCCATAGGACATACTTCTTTCTCTTAAATATTTCCCAAATCTTACTTACTTTATAGTTGAGTATCTGAAAAGTGATGAGCCACAGCTGACTGCACTCGTAAATCTCACACAACTCCTAACTACTGATTTTAGCCTCAACCTCACCTTTCGATACTTCAACAGCCTTTGCAAAAAACCTAAGACTGTACACAACAAGAAACTGTGTGCATTCATTGGGTTTTACATTAAAAAGTGATTAGATAGATGTTGTTTAACAGACAACAAGAAGAAATTAAAAATTATTTAACTCCTCCACTTCTCAAGTGACAATATGTTAATTTTTATCTCAGCTGTTGTACATCATGAGAGATAAAGTCCTATTAACGAACAATGGTACTGTATCAATCACTATAAGTATAAACTCTTTAAGCAGATGACATTTTACACAAAATTGTGAGCGTGACTACACGTTATTGTACAATGAAGAAAACAGATAACTTATTACAAGTTTTTGTGCTACAATAAGTGTCACATTTATTGTGTAACTGAGCCAAAGCAAGTGAATGAGCTCAGAAGAGCAAAACAATGCTTGATCGTTTAGTGCTTAGAACTTTTCTAACACATGGTAACTTAAATAATTACTATGATTTGGAAAACTTCACAAAAAGATGGAAACCGTTAAAAATATGTATGTCAGTGCTGACTTACTACGGATGAACAATTATCATATAGTTCCAAAAACAGTATTTCGGAAATACAGACGAAATCTTGCCGAAGATTTGGAAAAATGCATCGGTTCGAGTTACCACAGTTTGTGATACAATAGAAAAGAAAACTAACAGGGGGAAAAATATTAGAATCACCAACAACAAAGATGTCATCAAATGAAAAGTAATGATATGTTTGTAAGTTCAAAGATGAAAATTGAAGACATTTACGCGAATTTCGTCGACTTCGAACCATACCAGCGATAGCCTCATATCATTGATTCCTAACATGTCGAAGACAGCTAACATTGCTCACAATAACAATCCGTTATTTCGTGGATTGGTGTTCTGGTTTGATCTGGACACAGTCTTTTTCAAACTAATCGTGCTCCAGCTAGCAGTGCATATAAGGTAGATGGCCGTTAAGCATGCGTAACACATATATTAGCTACATCAGCTGACGCACAGCTTTGTTGAATCCTTTCACCAATTGAAAAACTTTATAACTAGCTTCAACACTCTTGTTTATTGATACTTTTAATTTCCCGTTGCTACAGTCTGTTAGTAGATGGGCTGCTATGTAGAAGCCTCGATACTGCCTGAATATTTATGAGGCTGTAGTTTACTTGGTGGCTACCAATGGAATGCAGGACGCACGTTCCATGCCATTTAGGAGGATGTACTTCCACTCCAGTGAGTGATGTTGTTACCCATTGAGACTCGAATCCCATTAATCCATCACTCCAAACCCCGAAGCGTTCATCTCTAGGCTGCTGAGACACGATAATCACTTCTTGTGCAACGGGTTGATTGACAACTGTAACTTCCCAATGCTGTCTAGAGTCCAATTGATCGGGACTGTTCAGTTTGTGATTTTACAGCACAGGAGCTACGTTACAAAGATACCTGCGGTCAGAAACGTACTATCCCCTTAATTCTATCAACTTCTACGACCATGCATCAAAACTGTAAAGTAACAGAGTTCAATATTTTCATTATATCTCATAAGGTAGTAGAAGTATCAGAGGACCGCAACAGAGCTGTCGCCATTACCAGCTGTTGCGATACTCCCACTAAATTGCTGGCTTACCCCATCTTGAAAATACGTATGAGTACATTTAACCAGTCCTACCTATGGAGTGGTAAGATCGTGTTTAGGTTCTCATGACTACAAATTGACTTGAACTCCCCAGCACATATTTGAATACTCCTTCTATAAAATACACTGATCTAACAATCATCAGGAAACAGCGATTTTTCTCTTTCACCTACCTACATACCTAGGCATCATCATTTCCACTAACGATTGTGGCACAGATGAGGATGTCAAGGCGAGGATTAGAAAGACAGTAAGACAGGCCTCCGTCCATTAATCTGAAATCGATATGCAGATCTACTGAACTCAATATAAAGAACAAGATCCGGATTTTTAAACACTAATGCCATTTAAGTTAGTGGTTCTATGTGATGGTTTAGAGACTTGGCGAGTTACTAGAAGCATTTCCAACAAACTGCATACATACAGGAAGAGCCGCCTACGCTCGATACTGTAGATCAAATGGCCAGAAAGAATAAGCAACAAGGAACTCTGGGAACGAACCAACCAAGAACCCATCGCCCAACAAATATGTAGAAGGAAGTGGAGATGGATTGGATTGGACATACACCGAGAAGACCATTCGGGGACATCACACGTCAGGTCAGGTCGTTGAGTGGAACCCAAAGGGGAAACGACGAGTTAGGCGTCCGAGGGGAGGGTGACATGGAGATCGTGTGAGGAGGAAGTGAAAGCTTGTGGGCAGTGGTGGAACCAGGTTCAAAAGACTGAAGAGAACAGAGTGCAATGGCGATGTGCTACTGAAGCGCTGTTCCACTAGGAAATTGAATGACTAATAATAATAATAATAATAATAACAATTCAAAAACACGTGATTATGCATACAAATAAAATATGACCTTGTCCGCAAATTGAGACATTGACATAGTAAGAGTAAGAATTAACCAATCAGCGAATTACATTATAATGAGGGCAGAAAATAAACTACTAATCATGCTGTCAAAATGGTGTGAAAATGACAGGTAAAAAAAAGCTCCGATGAATAACAACGTTTTATGTAAAACTGGGGACATACAACACTTCCAACGACCCTTCCCCATATGTTCCCTTCAAATTCTAACACTTCATAACATCACATTAAGGTGAAATAAACAAAGCTGACCAGGTTCATTGAAACAACCTTATCAGGGTGTTGAAGGAGATAGAGAGTGAACAATTCTCCACTATAGCTATTTACTTTGAGGGACGTTATGTAGGACTTCAAACTTTTCGACCGTAGCAGCCTAACGAAGATCCTAGCTAGATGACCTAGTTAATTCGGACCAACGATTCAATTCTCCATCTGACCACTTTTACCTGTTCTCCAACTTAGCACTATAGTGATAGATATCTAATTTTAAGCAGTGACACATGTCTAACGGATAGCTCAACAGGTGCGCGTTGACGACCTCATCAGTCAACTTCAATTTCTTGGTGAGAACTATACATCTAACTTCTAGAAAGCTAAGTTGACGAACCCACTAAACGTGAACAACACCAAAGAAGCAACAACAATCAAAATACTCAACTTTCTTATCAAATAAAACAGTGTGCAACTTATTCTGACATTCTTCAAGACTATTTTATGCTAGATAATTATTCTATTGACAACTGAAAGCTCAAATCAAATCAAATCGAAATGCACTTAACAACCTTGAGCACGTTCATACAGTAGGCGATGAGCCCCACACCTATTGTTAGAAGGTCAATGATACTAGCTGACGACACAAACCTCGGTAGGTGGGACATAGTTTGAATCTGTGATCCCCTGGTTGAAAGTCAACTACCTAAACCAACGAGTCACAACCAACATATCAAGCCTACTGGTGTAAGATATTTAGCTATTCGTTCAGAAAACAGAAAATAACATTCCTGATGAGTTAATTTGTGGACTGATTACACTTGCAAAACAGAATACTTTATTGTTTGTTAATTGTAAGCTAGACTGCAGTGTCACCGGTTTGTCGTCAATGAAGTAAAAAGTGAGTTAACAAAACCTTTATACATTATTATGGTAAGTTGAATCTGAAAATCAAGAAACTCCAGTCAAAGACGATAACTTTCACTTTATCCACTACTAGAATTGTGAGTCTATAAAGTCAACGACTGACTTTATGACCAAGATGAAAATAATTTTAATGTTGAGAAAGACTAGGAATGATCAGAATGAAGATATGACATTAATCTATGATGTTATTAATTGTTGAACTGAGTTGTATATCAACCTGTCTGGTTGGGGTCATGAAGGTTTTAGAAGTCAAGCGCTGACGACAGTTGATGGCATGAAGCAAAACTAATCACAAATAGGTGAGTAGTTACACTTTTCATCATACTGAAAGTTCTATACTTTTCAATGATACACTCAAATGGTAACCAAATCAGCTGGATATTACAGAGATTTCATCCAACGCAACACAAGTGAGGCTTGATAAGATGTCTATTGAAGAGAATCTAATGTCAGACGGACAGAAAATCAAAATCAACGTAGAAACTTGCACACAAGTTCGTCACTTCAAACTGTCACAATTCACAGTAGCACAGTAACATGTAAACAACACGTGGACAGAAAAATACTTATATCAAAGTAAATAAAGGTGTATAGGAGAGGAAACATTTTGAAACTGAAGGTCAGTGGAAATGTTCAACCTTCAGAAGACGTCATAGAGTTGATAAGTCAGCACCGTTGTCACCGATATTCCGCCACTAAACCGAGGGTCTCTAATCATTGGTTCTTATGGTCTCAGGGACCCAAGTTAAAGTAGTCTACATCTCCCTACACTGATCAGACCAACAGTCAGAGACTTCGTGGGCAGACCTGGCCACCCTAAGCCTTCTTTTCAACCCAATCCTATTTCTTCTGGCATTGTACATTGAGGTAGGTGGTAAATCAGCATGATCACCGCATGCCCGAGCCACCTCCGAAAAATGATTCACATTGAAGTTCATAAACCACTATAGAAATCAGTCGACGTTAAAATTCATTCTGTATTTCGTCGCAAAGGAAAGTATTTATATGACGCTATCCCATACAGAAGAGAATCTTATAGCACAAATTTAAAACGAGACATAAGGTCTACCATTAGCAAAGCGCATTATGCACCTAGGTTTGTCTTAGTTGAGAAAACCAAACATACGTTGCAGTACTAGACTCATCCTATGTATAAAGGATTGCGTCACTGCGTCTGCCAGTTTACATGTGTACTCATCACGAACTGACATTAGTTGTAGTACCATTGAAAACCTGCGAGCACTGAACAGCTGCTTCATCCTAGCATGAGACTCCTCGGCAATGCACACCAATGACCCCACCAGGGATCGAACTCAAGACCTAATTCCGTAAATTTGCGGGATAGTTCGACCTTTCATCAATTCCATCGTTGGGCATCTGTCCTCATGTTCCACTTGGTTTATATCACCAGTCACGATTTCTTACTGGAACTTCAGGAAATCTCACCTTGAAGCATGCCACTACTGAGTAAGTGAAAGTAATTCCGCATGGAAGACTAATCCAGATATGCATTTGAGGGTAATGCAACCTACACCTAAATGACTACAAAAGCAGCTGGATTTTAAAAAACAGATACTACTACGTGGTACATATCCACTTTCATCCATTACGAAACATAACATTGTCAAGAGATACAGAATCGATTCCGAAACAGCTTATGCAATTCTGTATAAAAATCATCAGAAACGTATACTTAGATTTGCTGAAGGGCTAGCCAAATACAAATCTAAGTCCCTTTTTTTGATCCAAAACAATTCGTCCTTACGACTGTAGTGGGAGTTACTGATAAGAATGGATATATGTAGTATATGTTGAGAGGGAGGCAGAAATCAGGGAATTACCAGCAATGAGTAAGGATTCTGCCAAGAGACAACGCAGGCGTATTAAGAGGAAATCAAGAGAGAAGCAGGAGAGGAAATGAAGCACATCTTGCAAATGACTGTCTAAGCGAAAGGTGTACCATATTTAACGACTGCGGTATCACCCGTTAGCAACAAATATTCTTTTCTTCATCTCTGCCTTCCCGTATCCTTGCACAACTAGCCTACCCCGGTAACATTTATCTTGTCCTACTTATTACTACAGTTGGCTTTAAAATTGTCTTGATCTCATTAGCTCTTTTTGTTCTTACATATGATATTGTCATGTACGTTTTATTTGATCTCTTTCTATTTCTATTTTTGGGGTAAAATGTCTTAACAATTGTAATCAGTTCGATCGAAATGCATGGTGCAAATAACTTCTATTCTCCTGAAAAACTAGGTTTTTCAGTTACACTATCAAAATTCATAACGGGAACTTTTTCAAATTACTGACTTTCACTGATCAACTATCTATCCGTAAATATTGTTTTTTTTTCAATATCTTTTCATCTCGACTGGTTTTCTCTTTCTGTGAAGTACAACAATTTGATTCAGATCACTTTTTTGTGTCTGTGTGTCAATCTACTCCCTCTCAATCTGAACTAGTAGTGTATAGTAACTCAACAACTATGTACATGATTGTAGACTAGACAATGAATCGTATCTCTAGTGGGCGAGCTAATGACAATGACTGATCTGACAGCTCAAATCTTGGTGGATTGAGTGGAATTCAAGCCGGTTACTCATCAATTGAAAGTCGAGCGCCTAGAATAACCAACCACAACTCCAAGCGCATCTGAAATGCTAAAGAAAATCATTTGAAACTTAACCGTGAAGTTATTTAGACAGTTCTAGATGATATATTTTGAAGTGACTAATGGGATTAGTATGTACCCTCATATATTCTTAAACACAAAACGCTTAATAATCTAGAATATTTCTTTGTTGACATAAAGTAAGTCATCAAATGGTTTTCAACTTACTAAGGTGGAATAGTACCATTTTTCAAACGTCTTTCAGGCCACATTCTTGAAGTATGCGAAATTTGTGATTTAGACATTTTTGTATCATTCAAACAAACATTATGATAAGTTTTATCATTGATCAGTGATGATGATGATGATGCTGATAAAGAATTCATACTTGCTACCCGACGAATACCAGCAGTGCTTTTTATACTTGGTACTGATGCTAGGTGTGCATTAGCTCGGACAAAATTTATATCACGTCTAATGAATTCAACCTAATAGACAGAAGAAAAAGAGGTAACATAGAATAAATAAACAATTTCAATATTCAATGCACACTTTAACATGAATAGGAATATCAACTTAATTTTCTTAACGTATGCGTGAAACACAAACGCAGAGTCGTGGCTGAGTGGTTTAGGGAGATTACTATTAACTGGTGAATAATCACGGGTTAGAATGCAGCTCTACTTACTGGGATTTGATCGGCCAGGTAGTATCACTAGCTGTCATACAATAGTTGTGGTTCGTTGTCGACTGTACAGATGTGCACAAGGTTGTTGAGTGAGTTTGGTTTCGCTTCGAAACACAAGCAGAATGATACAATAGAAGTAATGACAGAATCTTTATTACTATAGGCAGCAAGAGAGGTTTAGTGAGGATACTGTTTTTGAGATAAGAAAAACTGTACTCCGAAAAGGGGCTAGAAGTAGAACTTAAGCTGACTCAAAAATATTCTGCCACTAACAGGTACCTGATAAAATGTATCTAGAAGTACCACAAAGGTAAGAAAAAGAGAGGAGTATATCACTGTTGAAATGAAGCTGATGTTCTTTAGACTACTATCGAAAGATGATGATGCTGCGGAGAGAATCAACAGGCAAATGAAAAACCCAGTATATAGGAGTTATCAAGCTACAGAAATTGCTTCGCTGTATTGTGATGGTATGTTCAATTATACAGTTCAAATAAGACTAGTTTCCAACTCCCGTTAACTGTAACTGCATCCATTGATTCACATCTACATACATACATAAATAAATCAGAAGAACGTGGAGATAGTTTTCTACCAAGATTGTTGAAGATGTACCCAAGATTTTACACTTTAGAGGTTCAGTAACGATTAGGAGTGCAGTAGTACGTCACTTTGCCGACATAGGGCACAAAGTTGGCACATCGGAAGCCTTCACGACTGTGAATAGATATAGGAGTCCACATCCACTTCAAATTACTCAAGTTATTCCCATGCCAAGATCTTAATACCCTTATTTTGTGCTTATTTTAAATAACACCCATTTTAACTATTAATTAATTGCTATGGCACTTATTTTTACCACGATCGTACACATCTTATCCAATTAGTACTTTTTTTCAATAAGTTTTTTTTAAAAATGATTTCGTAACTGTTTGCCCTATATGTGATTTTAACTCTCATTCTCTCTAATTTGCTTTACCTTATACAACGTATCCCTAACCCTAACTGAATTTCATTATTTTAACTTCCTTTTTATTATGAATTGATCTACTTTTTCTGATCTTCAAAACACTAACTAGTATTCCAACACTTGATAAAAAGATTTTTAAAATTTATTGAAATGATCACTAACCTATTTATTTAAGTTGCAACTAATGAAAACTCTATGAAACAAAACAATTTCATCTTATTCTGCTGATGCATCCTGATTGAGTTGTTGAGATGAGATTATATGTGTACTTTTTAGAGAATTTAAACATTATCATGATGACCTTTCTGAGATTCGAATCAATTCTATGACACTGAAGCTTCAGTGATAGCAATACCTTATCGATCGAACTAATCAGAATAACATTTATAATACAGAGAGAATTGTTGGATGAAAACTGTTCATCGTTTAAAGATTTATATGATTATTAAACGAATATTCACTTGTATTGAAAATTCTTCACGAGAATATTAATTACTTAATATGCCTACTTCAAAATTTATTACAAAAAATATAGAGAAGTAAAGTTTATACTTGATTTTTGAACTTTTGAGTATATGTTTAGTAAAGTATAGCTGGTGTAAAGCTGTAGCTCACTAGTTTAGGCACTTTCAACCGATGGGTCATAGGTTTGAACCCCATGTCACCTAAAGAGCTTTGGGAATCTAAGTAGTATCAGTAACTTTCACACAATATGTGTGACTGACTGCCTACTGCATTAATGTGCTTATGTTTGCCGGATGAATCTCGATTTCCATCAACATAGTTAGTTACCGTAAATATCGAAGTTAGTGATAAGATGCACGTATAAATGCATGATTCGATATGATATGCTACACTGGGAAGGATATACAAGAACGAATCTCAGAATCTCATACATATGATTCCCAACCCTCCCATTAGTAAGTACGAAGACAAAGTAGAGAAAAACTGAACGCATTTAAGGTATATCTAAATTAATGATGAACGAAGCGAAAAATTGTGAGTTTACATATGTAGGATTTCTTGAGGTGACCACGTGGATCGGCCATACAAGAAGCGAGTTTACGGAGTCCGATTTACAATTTTGTCGACACTCAAATCTCCTATGACAATGTGATTTAAACTACTGTCTCTTTTAGCTTTTACGGATAGAATTTTTGGAAAATAGTAATGTTTCCTAACATGTTGCATGTCATGTTCTTTTCGCAATCAGATTACCTTTCTTGTCAATTAACCTATTAGTCAATTTATCTGGCAACCTACAATGAATACTCTCAGATCACAATTTCGGCGTTGAATATCTTATACGACTGAAAGACTTACGTGTAAATCTACGAAATCTCAGTTATATTCAGATGATGAGTACTAACCGAATCGAAACTCACCTTCACGCTTTCTTAAGGGAAGTCTACAACTATTAGCAGCCAAGTAATATATGAGGCCATACACTCAATCAATCTGGTGAATTACAGATATATATATGAAACACTGAAAGTGAACTATGTGCAGTCGAAACTGTGTATCATTTTTATCTTTCCATAGGATCGACTTTCCTCACTATCCGACGATTAAGGTAAGTCATATGTCAGAAATTAAATAAATCGAATTTTTAACTGCCATAGAGTATTTCCATGAATACATGACTACGAAGTACCGTCAATACGGATCATTGGTTAAATAGTCATAAACCACACTCATACATCTGATATGTTTTCTAAAATTCAGCTGAAACACTTCACAGAATGGTAAACAATCTCACTAACTGATTTGCCTTCCTTGCTTAGTGATCTTTACCTAGGTTTAATATCGTTTACATGATGGTTTTGTTATGTTCGATAACAAAATACCTCTAGCCTACTCGAGTTATTCTACTTCGAATGATCAAGTTTCACAGCTGTACAGTAGGAAAGAAAGGACCACTGTGGTTTCCGTTCGTTCTTTGATTTGCAGTCAAAAAGCTTGTTGATAGCAAAGATGGTGTTAGTTCTCAAACAT
Source organism: Heterobilharzia americana (assembly GCA_944470555.2). Classification (NCBI taxonomy): domain Eukaryota; kingdom Metazoa; phylum Platyhelminthes; class Trematoda; order Strigeidida; family Schistosomatidae; genus Heterobilharzia; species Heterobilharzia americana. The sequence goes on from OX104132.1 coordinate 8,795,383, forward strand.
AAAACAGACATTCAGTATCTCATCTGAGATTTCATGAACAACTAGAATATTATGATCGATGTAACATTTTAAGTGAGAAAACTAACGCACTGAAAGACAGATAGGTCGACAAAAGATATCAGCGTAGAAACTTGCACACAAGTTCGTCACTTCAAACTGTCACAATTCACAGTAGCACAGTAACATGTAAACAACACGTGGACAGAAAAATACTTATATCAAAGTAAATAAAGGTGTATAGGAGAGGAAACATTTTGAAACTGAAGGTCAGTGGAAATGTTCAACCTTCAGAAGACGTCATAGAGTTGATAAGTCAGCACCGTTATCACCGATATTCCGCCACTAAACCGAGGGTCTCTAGTCATTGATTTCTGTGGTCTCATGGACTCCAACCAAGGTAGTCTACACGTCCCGACACGGCCTCGACTAACTACGTGAACTGATGTCAAATCTCAGACTGGCCACTTTGAGCCTTCTCTTTCAATCTAACCCAACTTCCCCTAGCACTGAATTTCAAAAGAGGTGGTAACTTTGCACGCTCAACTCATGTTACCTCAGTCGGGTAAGAGTCACAACCTCAATGATCAATTTTCAATCTCTCCCTAATACCCTTCGTCCAACCTTAACATTGTTTACATGATGATTTCAATATACACGGGCCATGCTACGAAAACACATGATTAAAAACCTATAACAGCTTAATATCTACTTTTAATGGTCATATCTCAAAACCGTATAACAGGACAGAATGAAATCCAGCGCAGTATACCCATCCTTTAACAGGTATTCAGATACCTCGCCAGCGCCACAGATGACGCCACTTGGTACACTTTAAACAGGGAATTTGTATCTGAGCTGAGATTTCGTTAGCACCCAACCCGTTTGGCCTCATGCAAGCCCCAAGGTGAAGTGACACACTTCATCACTTCAGTTCCTATCATTAAACTGGGAATGCTTGGAGTAGACGAGTAGCGTAGCATCATCTTTTATTTGACAGGTGCGAAGCATATGCCTAACTTACACAGATTTCTGCTCAAAGAGTTCAGAAGACCCTGCATTGTGTCAGCGTCTTCATCCGGCAGGACAATATCGTCTGCCTACTCGAAGCCAACCAGATGACCTTCGTGGAGTTGATCAGTCCCTGTGAAGTTACACGTACTTAAGTTTATGCCCATAAATATGTCTATTACGAAAATAAATAGGAACGGTGATAGTGGGCAGCCCTGGCGGACACCACTAGCTGTTGTTAATTCACATGACTACTTTCCATAAAACCTTACATGGCTGCGTGAGGTCAAACAGAAATCTTTGACTAGCGTTATATACTTTCTCGGCACTCCCTTCAGTCAGACACTGCCACAACACCTCACAGTCGACAGAGTCAACACACCACATTCAGACCAAGAAATATGGCAAGTGTTGGCTGCTGACCAGTATGTATGGCTGTGTTCCAGAACCTGTTGGAGGATGAAAATATGATCGATATACCCTCTTCCAGATCTGAAACCTGCCTGATTTTCTCGACTTTGCTGTTCCCAAGCTTTAGTTAGGCATCAGATAACCATGGACCCCAGGATCTTGGACATGGTGTGAGCCAAACTCGATCCCCTATAGTTGTCACAGAAAGACATCTCTCCCTTCTTATAGACTGAGATGATCAAGGAAGTAAATCAATTTGACGGCACTACCTCTGATTCCCAAACAATACCTAGTACCTCCGTCACTTAAATCAGTAATTTCCTACCTCTATCCTTGGAAACTTTAGATGGCAAACTGTCAGGTCCTGCTTCTTTTTCACTGTTTCAGGTTTGATATAGCCCTCCTGACTTTAAGAAGAGATGGAAGAGCGACATCTACGTGATATTCACGTTCAGACTGGATGTTGGGCAACTGAAGCGCTTTGGGTCAGTCGAACTGCGCTTCTGCGTGTTCCATCCGACGTGTTGGCCATCACTCCTGAGAGGTTATCAGGGTCCCATCTTTTTCAGTGATGGTCTTGCTAATCATCATCACGATCTCGCTAGTATGCCTAATAAAGCTGAATATTTGTAGGGCATTGCATGAACTTCCCTACCAAACTAATGTAAGATAAAATATCGCTACAAACCAGTACTGAAGCAACATCTCATTCTAGGAGATGGGAAATGAACTTCAAACCATTCCTAAGTTAATGTTCAGGATGTTTAGAAGGTTTTGTATGTTTTCAGCATCTTCAGCCAACAGGAATATATCGTCTGTGTACTTCAAGTCAACCAGACTATTACCAAGTTGAAAATCAACCCCCCTGAGAAGTTGCAGATAAGTAAGGCTAACGTCCAACTGAACATGTATGCCTGAGTCACAGAATGATGACAACTGACACTACTTGTTATCTTTACCTCAAAATACACATTTTCATAAGTATTTACATTAATATGTGAAACATATACATATAACCCCATTTGTGATCTCTGGTTAATCGTCTTACATCACTGACAACAGATATAACAGGCAAGAAAACAAAAAATTGCATGTTCAACTTACATTTTTTGCTGATTCTGCCTTAGGTACAGATATCTTAGCTGAATTTAAATGTTTCTGCATCGAGGAGATAGGTTTATTACCTAATATTTTTAAATCGACTCCATCTTCAACATCCCGTGTATGCGCACGTAAGTAGTCTGTTCTGTTGACAGATTTAACTGGTGGCATTGTCGATGTAACTACTGTTCGATGCTTTTTATCAGATGTATTTGTTGCGAACCGTTGATCTTCATGACACTGTGTTCTATGATTTATAGATGAATTCTCTGAATTGGCAACAAGCATTGGAATAGTTTGTGTTAAGCGATTAACAAGTGTGTCAATTTGGGTAGTTGTTGAAGCATAATTTGAAGGCATAGATGGTTGACAATTTGGAGATGATACCTTATGTTTTTCAGCATCAATGAATTCATCTTTTGCATTACTGTCATCTGTTTGGCTTGGTTTAGTTACAAATGAAGTGGATCTTGCGTTACCATTATTACAACGTTCAATTTGTTTACCTGAATCATTTTGATCATATTGTTCATTCGATGATTGTTTTGAAGTATTGAATTTAGGCTTTAGAGATAAAGTCAACAAAAACAGAGATTTTAAATTTTAACACAGAAGATCAAGAGTTATTTTATGATGCAATACAGTAAATTGTTTATTGTTTAGACGTAACCTAGGTCGTACCTAGGTTACCTGGTTTTTAGACAGTAACTCATACAATCTTCCCCTGTTGTCAAGACTGCACTTCTATCTGCGTAGATAGTAATAACAAATTCAAGAAAATAAATCGATTTAAAACGAGATCTTTTGTAAGTTTTTTTCACCTGATAAATTATATCATTGGCTAAATTGTTAGATAGTGTTTATTGAAACTCACTTTACCATTGAGCGAGTGGGTCGGATTCCAATGCTCCAAATTTCCCTACTTCCGTCAATTCGCGATACAGCACGACTTAACCCAATGCGATCACTCAGTATCTATCCTCACTTGGTTTGCCCCGTCAGTTAAGACTTGTCATTAAAACTCCGGGAAATTTTATCTCGAAGCATTATTGTCACTAATAAGCACCGGAGAGTTACTCACTTTGGCGGTTTGTGGGGATTTATTGGCATTCTACACGGATTATTTTGTGAACTCACAGAAGTAAGATGTGGACCATTGGATTTCGACCAGCCAGCTCAATGGTAACGTGTTCGTCGCAAAACCTGTGGGCCTTAGGTTCGATCCCTGGCGGCATCGTGGATGTGCACTGCTGAAAAGTCCCATGTTAGGACGAAACAGCTATCCAGTGCTCCTACGTTTTCAGTGGTCCTCTAATTGATGGCAATCTGTGATGAATACCAACTTGAAATTATGATGAACTACTTTGGATTAAAAAAGCTTAGTGACTCGAAAATTTAGTGCGGTGATATCTTGCAGACTAACTTGACATATGCAATTCTTGAATTTGCGTCATCAGTCAATATAACCTTTGACAACAAAAGAGAAATAAAGAAAGCTTCGCAAATATGAACAAGAGACCTGGCATAATTGGCTAACGGACCAAGTTACCACACGTCATATATGGATGCTTTTCATTAGTTAGTGGATGAAGGTCATCTTAAGTTTCGTTCAAGGACGTTGAGAATTTTTCAGTCCTACGGAAATCAAACTGTACTTTAACTTGGCTGATAAACTTTTGAAGATTGATTTAAAAAAATAGGTTACACTTCTGCTTGCCAAATAAAAGCATTTCTATCACTAAAGGAAGTCCGTTTTTGTAAAAACTTTCCCATAATTCATACTATTTGGTGATCAATTTTCACAGGGTCCTATGAGTTCAAATGTCACTCTGCTAACTCAAAATGTGACAAGCAGACGACATAAATTTCCCCTAAAAGAACCAACGTAGCTCATCACTTCAGTTTACAGGAAGAGAGAAAAAGAATGTCATTAAAACTGACAAGAGTATATGAGGGGATGGAAAATAAATAAATGAAGGTTACCGAAAGTGTTCAGAATTCCAAAGATGATAAGGAATGTATACATCTGTGCCACTGTGTCCAATTTTGAGCCAAATCACTTAGAGTCTTCAACTGTTGTTTTATATCATCTTGAAGACGCCAACCACACATTGAGTAGAACTCTGAAGATTCTCAGCAGAACCAATGGTGTACCTTTAAGCCTTCCACTTGAAACTGTTGCGGACAAACATCATAACTCATGTAAATATCTGGCAGGAGTTATTTTATCATATGATCAGCATCTTCTTCACTCAAAGCTCTCTGCGTATCGGTCCTCAGGTAAGACCAGGAATAAGTATATAAAACTTTATGCACGTTCTACTAAATGCAAAAACTCTACAATACCGTGTTTAGCTCGTCTCCTGTACGAGGAAGAAAGTGTTAGAGATTGGTTAACTAATCAACTTTTGTTCCTGAAAGCAAACTAATTAAAGACTACACAGATTGCTATTATTTATGCATTATGAATCTGATTGCTAGTGTCATTGTTTACCTAAGTTAACTCTGTATTTTAAGAAAATTTGTAGCTGGAGTAAATATTATCTTTTGCAGATATAATTTCAATTTACTTTATTTTACTATGTATATAATATAAATTGTTTCTGTCCAATTGATGCTATAAGACATGCAGAGAGTTCTGTGCAGTATTATCGAAGTATCGGTCAGAATAAAACCCTTTATTATTATTATTACCAGTATTATCATTGTTATTATTACCATTACTATTATATTACATCTGTCTACATGGCTCAGACTAACAGATAGTGACTCTTTGAATTGGTGTAAGATATTTTTAAAAGATTTAATTCCCAATATGCATAAAGCAATATAAGTGAAGAAATGATGTTTTTATTGTACAGCTTATGGAAACTTTAATTTGGTATAATGCACGGACAATCAGTTTTCCTGAGATTTGTTGGACGATAATTTTATTGTAGATATAGCTTTTAAATACTTTTTCTTCTTCAGCTTCCTAGATAAGAGTGATTGATAGAACTTAGCTGTGGCTGTCAGTGGAACTCAGGAGGCACGTTTCGTCCTACTTAGGACTCGCCAATTGGATGTACCTGCACTCCATTTAGTGGTTTTGTTCCCACTGAGACTGGAACCCCGTAACCATCCCTTCAAACGCCAAAGCGTTATCCACTAGGCCACTGAGGCACGATACCCATCTCTTGTACAACGGATATTAGTTATTATTATTTGTTGATACTTGTAATTCTCCGTTGTTATGCTGCATCAAATTGACCTACCAAGGTTGGCATATGAGTTTCTATGCGAATGCCTCGATCTTGCCTGAATGTCCCAACAGAGTGATTAATAAACTTACAAACTTTCGGTGTTAAACATTAAGCTCATTACTACTAGACTAGGCTGTCTTATCAGAGATGAAACTGTGATTTATTCTATTGGTACACATGCAGTGTGATAAAAACAAAACATTTTTATCCCTATATTTGAATCACATAAGCGTAAGCTGTTTTTCTTTTTTCTCATCCAGTATAAACCAATGTTAATCAACTGGCTATTGAAAATTGGACAGTATTGGTCATTGATCTATTCCAAAATCACCGAAGCTTGGTACTGAAAACATCAGATTTTGAAGTAGTACAATTAACTAACCAAGAAATTACAATTAAAACACATTACTGTAAGGCTAACAGAAAGCTAATCAGGAAGAATGAACTAATGTTTGCATTACTATGGAGTTTGTTATATTACGAATGATAATCTCAACCGTCGGGTCTCGATTGGTTCAAGAGTTTGAAACTCACCGACTTTCCTTCGAATACGGTCTGCAACAAAATGGAAGCAGCGTCAAATGTTCCTACACCTAACGAAGACACAGCCACCCCATTAGTATCCACAAGAGATTGTGCAATTAACCTACTGAACTGTATCGTCCGCGCACTTCCTGTCACGTCAGCTCAAGTGGAAAATGAATCCTGCAAGGAACATATCATACAAAAGGTCATGCATCATGTCCAGACGAAATGGCCACAAAACTCGTTTACCGGCAACCTGAAACAACTGTTCTGCAAAAGAGAATCCCTTTGTGTTGTCAGCATCTGCCTCATGTTCAGAGAAGGCGTGGTGATCTCCCAGTCTCTTCATGTAAAATTCCCAAGTCAATTTCACACTTATCATCCAAGAATAGAACGTACGAAAACCATGGCCAGAAGCCATGCTTATTGATCCGATATGGATTCTGATATAGCTGAATTTGTCAGTGGTTGCGCATCATGTCAGAAGTCAGCTAAGAATCCTCCATGTCTCCCAACGAAGAATTAGTTGGCCATTGCCAGATAGACCTTGGCATAAAATCCACACGGATTTCGCAGATCCATTACATGCAACCTACTATCTGATTGTTGTTGATGCTCATTCGAATTGGTCGGAAATCGTCGCAGTATCTCCCGGATCATCACGCCGAACAACTGCTGCACTTACAAATATTTTCATCTGCCATGGGTTGCCCGAGACCATTGTTTCAGGTGATGGGTCACAACCCACCTCCCGTGAGTTTGCAGAATTTCGCAATGTGAATGTAATCCATCATATTCGTACACCACCGTACCACCCACTATCCACCATCCTAATCAAAGCAGGAATAGGAGGAGGGGATACGGATGTCACACCACAGTTTCTATTCATCTATCTCTCAACACCAAATGATGCCCCATCAGATCACAAATCTCCTATGGAAGTTTTAATGGGAAGAAAGCTACGTACATTACACTATGTAATGTTACCATCACATCGTGCACAAACAACGCAAACAGTCGGATCACACTCCAAGAGAGACCCCGTCTACCTACGAGATTACAGACCAGGATATGGCATGTGGACGAAAGTTGTTGTCATGGGAAGATGCATGAGTGTGTGGTGTACGATATAAAGGTGGACCAGGAGAAATGGGCGGGTCACAAGAATCAGATGAGTGACAGAAAATTCAGGCGACCAGAGAATCCAACCATACCACTCGATATTCTGCTGGATACGTTTAAATTATCATGGACACTGAAAGAACCTGAAACCGTAGTCAACATGGAGCCTCAACCTAGGAGATGTACGGATCAGAAGCAGTCTCAAACAGTTCGTTTCCAACTGGATTCGAAAAGCGAAGGTATTAATGTATTTTTTCAAAAAGGGGAGGTGTTGTAAGGCCCCAGTTTTACATAAAACATTGTGACTGATTTGAGCCTTTTTAACTTGTCATTTTCACACCATTTTGACAGCATGATTAGTATTTTGAGGGGTTGTGGAGATTTGGAAATATTTCAAGTTGTTATTCATCGAAGACTGACATCAGTTGGAGGAACAAAGGAAACCTGGGAGCACTGGACAGCTGTTTCGTCCTAGTATGGGACTCCTCAGCAGTGCGCACCCACGACCCCACCAGCAGGGATCGAACCCGCGACCTTCAGGTTCCGCGACCAGCGCGACCAGTGGCTCAATGGTAACGCGCTGGTCGCGGAACCTGAAGGTCGCGGGTTCGATCCCTGCTGGTGGGGTCGTGGGTGCGCACTGCTGAGGAGTCCCATACTAGGACGAAACAGCTGTCCAGTGCTCCCAGGTTTCCTTTGTTCCTCCAACTGATGTCAGTCTTCGATGAATAACAACTTGAAGCATGATTAGTAGTTTATTTTCTGCCCTCATTATAATGTAATTCGCTAATTGGTTAATTCTTACTCTTACTATGTCAATGTCTCAAATTGCGAACAAGGTCATATTTTGTGTGTGTGTGTATAACTATGTGCTTTTGAATTAATGAACTGGTTTGGTTATTATTCTCGGAGGAATAAATTCTCCCATCCAGTAATTTCGGTCTTCTTCTCTATTCGTCACGAGTTGCAGTCGGTGGCTGTTGCTTACATAGTTAGCGGACAGTTAAGCATGTGTATTTTATAGGTTCGAAATATATAACAGTTTGACGTTGATTTTGTCTATCGGTATTTGTTTTGCTGAGATTTCTGTGAATGTTTAGGTTGGTTTCCTTTTCAGTGTCATCCCCAGTTTGTTAGAGTTTCACCATGATGCAATCTAGCGGAAGGATAGAATTCTTTGGTTCTTTAGCGACTGTCAATGAACCTTTTAGCGTCCACTTAAGCTGAAGGTGACTGTGCATTGCTTCTGGGAAGCTTGATATTAGTGGAAGTTTGTAGATGATTATAGGTGGGCTTGTGCATAATTTTGACGTTGATAATTCGTATTGAATCGAAGGAAATTTATTTCTCATGTTATCGTCTCAGAGAGAAATTCACGCTAGAGTACACCTTACGATCACCATTTTAGTTTCAGTTAACTTCGAAGTACTCATTGTGTCATAAAGTGGCAAATAAACGGCCAGCAGGTCATTTCTTCAGTATCGGCACTGAAAAGAGTCTATGCTATTGTGACCACGTTACCGAAAATACGGATATTTAAAATCACATGACTAAGCCTGATTGAACTGTTTAGTAGAACTATCTGTGCATAGAATATACGCATTAAAACTTCAAAACTTGTTCTCCCTGCACCATCCCGAATTATTAGTACTCATAAATCTGAAGTGCTGATAAATTAATTCATAATTCAGTTCCGAAAACAGCATAAAATGTCTTTAGAGTTTTTAGATGACTTACTGCCTGATTTTCATCTGACATTCAGTCAAAATTAACCACCGTTCCAGTTTATTGGAGAATATTTGTATTCCAGTTGGTATTCAATACGGACTGACATCAATTGGAGAACCAATGAAAATCTGGAATCACTGGACAGCTGTTTATTGCTAATATGGGACTCTTCAACTGTGCGCACCCATGATTCCCTTAGGGATAGAATGCAAGAACTGCAGGTTACGCTGGGAACACGATTGGGCCACTGAATCGGAACCCAATGGTCCACATCCTCCTACTTCTGTCAGTTTGTGATAAAGCGTGACAATCATCCCATACTAGAACGAAATAGCTATCCAGCGCTTCCAGGGGGTGAATATCAACTTGAAATCAGTAGATAAATCTTTGCAAGCATCAAAATTGAAAATCTGTCTTAATTAGTTCACAAAAGGTTGTTGAATAAAAAAACACATTTGATTAAATATCAAAACGATACAATATATAAATCATTTCGGCTTTAAATTTCACCTACTATGTGACTTAAACTGATTCATTGAATCATTTGAAGTATTCAATTGCCATTGTAACAAGTCGATATTGTAAACTGAATTATTTATATGCCCATTAGATGACTTAGAACATTCTTTTATAGCATTTGGATTCAACATATTACGTGTGATATGATCGTTAACAATAGGATTATAAAATATTATTGAACTCATATTCAGATACTTTTTTCTTCAATATACTTTCTGCAAAAAGAAGTACAAAGGAAAAATAAACTAGTTCAACATTCAAATTTAACACAACAAAGATGAATTTCAATGAAAATCCAATTTAATATACGAATTCCTTAATATAGGAGTAAAACTTGAACACTGTGGTCGAGTGTAATTCTATTTTAGTCGGTTAATTAGAAATGTCACACAGTGAAATAGTATCATTTACCGGATAACGTTTCGGAAACAATCTATCGTTCATATTCATATCAACTTCGAGACAATTTATATATTCCTAATTTCCCCTCCTTCTCTGTGATGACAAGGGTGGTAGAATTTTTCATATATCTGGAACAGGTGCACAATCATTCCTATTACTGCATGTATTTGGTGTTGATTCGATAAACAAAGATTTGGTTATCAACTAAGTTTTTAACGCTGTCGCTCCATCCCACCCTACTGTGTGACGGACTATGTGTAATTGTGTGCAGAGCTATAGCCGATTTTTTCTCTAAATTTCTTATCTTATTAGGATCTACTAATCATGATTTAGCTAATTTTTTGTGCTCTGTTATTTTAGTCGACCCTGGTCGACTACTTTGATCTATGTTTTTGATATGAATATAGACGGTAAATTGTTTCGGAAACGTTATCTAGTAAATGATACTGTTTCACTATGTGACATTTTTAATAAACAGACTAAAATGGAAATATGTTTTTTTAGTTATGTGAAGTTAGTCAACAGGGAACGACATGGCCAAACAAAGGATACAAACATGCAAATGAAGTTAACTGGACATGCCAAGAAGTTTCAGTTGTATATGCGTTTTAAAAGAGTTTGAGAAAAGAATAAGAGTAGTTATAAAGGATTACGTAAGAAGATTAGCAATTCGGCTAGTTGACGATAAAAAACAGATAGCGAGCTGACTCTAATATTTTTTTACTATTCGTAATCTTTTTTCTCGAACTCTCTGTTGAATCGCATATACAATTCACACTTCATAGCATGTCTAGTTAACTTCATCTGCATGTTTGTATTTTTTGTTCAGTCATGTTGTTTCTTGAGAACTAACTTCGCATAACTGAAAAAACATATGTTTCAACCCTTCTGCAATGTGACATTTAAGTGTTTTGGGATTGGAAGCAGCTGATGAGAAACTGGCGAAATAAAATGATATCATGTGTTAATCTGCTCCGATTGTGTTGTTCTTTCTGTACTGTATTTCATAAAGGGAAATTTGTACATTAAATTGGATTTCCATTGAAATTCATCTTTGTAGACCGAACTGCTCCACACGATTTAGGTCAATTATTGTGCACTTCATGGTTTGCTGATGCATTATTTTCGCTTTGTGTATTGATTACTTTTGTCACCCTGCTACTCCCACTTCAACTACAACCTAATATCAAGACAAACCAAAAATGAAACGTAATCGGCAGTTTTATGCACATCCGTGCAGTAGGCAATAAGTCAAACTTACTTGTGAGGACTGGTGATACTACCTGGCTGCCCAAACCTCTGTAGGTGGAGCGGGCATTAGACCAACGACCCAATGGTTGGTAGTCATCCCAGCAAATCACTGATCCACAGCCCCACTAATATCAAGGTAGGTGGTGATGACCAGACATGTTTAATACATATCACAATGAATTCATTCACTACATATTTTTACAACTCAGCCCACTGACTAACTTTCTCTGTTCATCATCTTTAAGAAAACTGACGTTTACTTTTTCATGTGGATTAATTACTCTAGTCTTATAATGTGCTGAATGCATAACGGTAGCAAAAGGGTTTCTGGAATTATCGTACTGATCAAATACGACAGTTCATGTTGTATTTCGCATCGCTCTCTCTACATATATTTACTAAGAATTGTCTGAAAATATATTCGTAGAATATCCCTTTTAATCTCTTCACTTGTTAGGTTTAACTGTTAATAACCAAGTGCATTCATTTACCTGTGAATTAGAACGACAGTAAATCATCAACATTAACACAGAACTAGGCATTACTGTATAAGTGGTCCAAATTGTCTTATATCAGTACATCAAGCAACAAAGTAATAAGATGAAAGACAAATAGATCAAGGAGAATCGGTGGAAAGCAGTAGAAAGTAGCAACAGAGAAGAATGTAGAATAAGAAAATAATGAATTCAGTATCACGATCAAGATGGGGATAATAGATGGACAAATCTGCACCACTGACATCGCTTCTGAGTCATGACACCTAGAACCTCCAACCACTGGTTTCTGTAGTCAGGTAGACTTCAACCAGCTAGTTTTCATCTGCCTGCATGGCTCAGACCAACAGTCAAAGACTTCACAAAATGATGCCATGTTTTTGTCTGACAGACTCTAACCAACCTGAACCTAATTCGTCTAACATTGTGCAACGAGCCAGATGGCGACTAGGTATGCGTAACATATATAGAATGCCGCCTTCAGGTCGAGAAATACAACCAGTGTCACGCACCCTTAAGTGTGCCTGTGTTACAGGACCTGGTAGAGTGTGAATATTTCGTCGATACACGCACGTCCAGGTTTGAAGCCTGTCTAGTTTTCTCAGCTTTCCTGTTCCCCAGCTCTACTCAGACGTTTAACGATTGCGCAACGTACAATCCTAGACACCGTGATCGTTAGACTGATTCCCCTGTGGTTATTAGAATATGACTTCTTGCTTTTCGGTGACTGAGACCAGTCAGATGGGATCATATATGACTCCATAACGCTAGTGATAACACCAGTTATTCTGACCAATAATCTTCCACAAACGTCCTTAAATACCTCTGTTACTAGTCCGTTTAGCCCTGCTAGCCTTCTTCGTTTCACGTTACCTATAGCTTTCTTGAGGCCAGTTTAACTGTTCTTCAAAGTGTTCCCCATTGTTGAAGTCGTCGCCCCTGCAAGTGAATCACAGAACCATCTTTCTTTGACATAGTCTAATTAACCAATGACGTTTTTGCCACAGTCTGCTGTTACCTATCACTCCCTCCTTTTCCATCCTTTTAGCCTTCACTACCTACTAATGTTCGCGGGCATTGCAAAAACCTTTTTAATCAATATTTTAGTTACTCCCCCTCATTATTGTGCTTGGAGCCTTCAGGGGTGCATTTGCGTGCATTCAGTGACTCAGAAGATGTTGAGATCCACAAACCTCCTTTCAGCCACTCTTTGATAGTCAGCTACAGTCTTCAACGGTATTCTAACAGCAGACTGCAGATGTTGCCAGGCTTCTTCCGGATGTGTTGTTCTGTTTCGATAACTGCCTAGTCAGATTCTTGCTAAAAGCACTCTTAGAGTTCTCAATACCGAGCTGCACTCCCAATGGTGTTGTCGTTAGTCTCTCTATGTCCATTTACGCGAAGATATACATATTCTCGAAACCGCGTGGTTGTTGTCCAAACACGTGCTCCAGAAGGATTGGCAATCTTCCACCGACCCTCTTCGGCGATAAGTGATAACAATGTGGTCTGTCTGTGTCCACCACCGAGTTAAGTAAGATCGGTGGAAGCGATGTTAGACGTTGTCTCTTCATGTCTGAAGTTTGTGGTGATCACAAATAATTAAGTGTCTGAGCACAGTAGTGTCACCTAAGTACCTTTTTCATTGACTTAGCCTCCCCATTTGTGCATCGAAATCATCTGCAACAACCACCACATCTGAGCGCTTGGCTTTTAGTAGAAGGCTAGACAATTCTCAGTATAACATCCCTCACTTCATTCAAACTGCAGTCAGCTGGTGCATAAGTATGGATTACAAAGAGACACTTCAGCGATTCTCACGATTCTTCTTAGTCCTCAGTGCGCGGTTCGGTCAAAAGACTAATTTTGCGGATTTGCCATATTGGCCGGGTAGGACTAAGTGAATAACCCCACTCGGGTCCTGGATGTGTGTCTCATAAATACAACACACACCCATGGTCCGAAACACCAGAATACTAAGTAGTGAAACTTGTAGGCCGACTCGATGGAAGATGCGGACATTGAAAGCTCTAATGTGCAATTTGGAGCGCAGTTTTAGGATAACAAGGATGCTGTTCTGTGAACTCAGATAGTTGTCAAGAGCTGCAGAGCTGAGAGAAATTGATAATGACGTAAGAAAGTAGACCCAGAGACGTGAAGAAAGATCAGAAATTAAGAATATGGAAGGTGAACAGCGGTTTAAGGGAACTGGAGTGTTGACAGAGTTGTGAGGGCAGTCGACATTTCCCGGTAGCCTACACCATCGAAGGCTTTTTCTTTCTTGAGGTACTTGAAAAAGAATAGTTAATGAATGACGTCAGAGCCCATGTGACATCCACTTGAGGCCAGTTACATACAGCCTTTCTACAAGTTTGAAACTTACGTTTGTCAGTTTCGACTCTGACTATAAATCTATATCACTGGCACCAGTATGTTGTGGAGTAAAAGGTAAAGTGTCATTTTCAAGGCCTACTTTTCCCACCCGTCCTTCCCACAAGGAACGTAGTATCAGCACGGTACTGCCAGTCATCCACAGGAAGCACCTTACTGCTGCCACACTCTATCCAGCTAGCAGTACGACTTCATACTCAGACCCCTACCATAGCCGCACCAACCTACATTATAACACTCACTGCCTTTTGCCTTACCGCTATCCCACTAACCTTTCTGGTACGGTAGGACTTCGATGGAACAAGCGTTCCACCAGCATAGCTCATCGGGTGTTTGCGATATGCAACCCCGACCACCACATCAGGGTAGCAACTATTGGTTGTGACAGTAAATTTTCAGTTAGAAACATATGTCTTTTCGGAGGCTTTATTATCACACTGTGAAATTACATTTATATTTGGCGAATTGTTGACTAGATGAATCACACTTATTTAGTTAGTATACACATACCAGAAAAAATTAAAATGGTAGTAAGATCAAACTACGCAGGACTTGTCACGAATACTTGTCTATTCAAATTCTTTTAGTTTATATTAGTACAAAACGAGAAATTATAATAAGGAAAAAAGAATCATTAAATTCAGTGATACTGTCAATAGAAAAACTAGAAATCAACGGCAAACATAAACAGCCGAAACAAGATATAAACGAGACTGAATGATTAGGTAGCTGAAATCTAGAAAACGGAAAAGAGTTGATACTCTTGGGTGGCTGTGAAAGACTTTGAGGTATATAATCTTAAGTCTGTATTCATTTATTACGGCTACATTACGATTTTTCATCAAAACTTGGAAGCACCAGGTAGCTGTTTCATCCCAGCATAGGACTCCTCAACAGCGCTTATCCACGTCCTCACCGGAGATCAATCTCATGACCGTCAGTTCTCGCGGCGAGTGCGTTTCCATTCAACTACTGAGCTGGAAATCAATGGTCCACTACTTCCTTTTTATTTCAATTACTGATATAGCGCGACCACCACTTAGTGCACTTGCCTTCCTGTTTAATTTATTTAGGTTAAGCTATCAGAACTATAACTGGCTTCCAATTTTCGCAGATTACAAGTAGAATCTTACTGAAACACTCTTAACGAGATGTGCCCTGATGGCTTGAGCATTTTTCTATACTTAAATACATAAGCAACTGCCTTAATTCTTTCAAGTCTTCTATTTTAAGTCACAGAACTATAATACCAGCGAGAATAATACAAATTTTATAATCAATGGAGTTATGTAACTGGCTGCTTCGACATACATTTAAATAAACAAAGCTTACTCCAACATTAGTGTTTTCGTGGATTTGGGTAAAGAAGTTTCTGCATAGCTGATCTTCACTAACACTAGGTTTTAGGAAACAGAGTGAAGTGGTCCAGTGAAATGAATAAATAACTTGCATGTAAACTCCAACGCAGACTGATAGCCAATGGAACCTTAATTGGGATATAGAAACTGTTGAACTACTGAGTCAATATTAGCCGTAAATTCCTGACTTACTGTTCAACCACTGAAGTAATCCTCATCGAAACAGCTACTTTTGTGAATAAATGTTTAAGCATAGTGGCACACATGTATTCATGCCTTATCTCCACCTGAATCATAATGTGACATCCTACGTTCTCTTTGCCTTCTCATCGTCTTACAACTTTGGTCATCTCTGATAATATAATATTCAGTTTTCGTTCTACCTTTCCCTGACTTCCACCACCTCGATATGTTGGTTTCAAGTGTAGCAACTTGAACCACTACCCAGCGACATAGAGTTTATGTGTGTCATTGTCTCACCCTATCTAATCTCTTCAACAAAAACAATCTGATTTTCACTATTTATTATTTGGCGTTTGTGTACAAGTTTAAACAACATTAACTAATCAAACGGACAACTCTTCGGTAACCACACCTAATTTATGAGGTAGCATCAGAAGAACTCTCAGCTCCTGTGGACTCCGAAAGTGGAGTTACAGTGTCTTCACAATAATGAAAATCCTACTTGCTCCGAATGATACCAAGCCTTACCTTTGGTTTTCAGTTTAAGGGTAAAGAATTTTATGGAAAATAATGTTTGGTTGGGTCATATGTAAGTAACTTATTTCACTCAGTAATCTACCTAAAAATTGTTAACTACTTTCACAGGCACGGTAGTGAGGCCAAATATGTCATGGCAGATAAAATCACAATTCATACATAAAAATGATTAAGGAACAGCGGTAAAAGATTGGAAATAAATCAAGAAAGACAAGTGGTAACACCTTCCCAAATGGTTGCATTCAAGTCGTTGACTCTGTAAAAGTGGTCAACGAATGTACATGGATTTCTCCAAGAAAGCATCCGAAGAGACTGCCAAAGGTTATCACGGAGGATACTAAGCTTATGAAACCTATTGAGAAGGTTTCAAAGGCCGTCAACACACGACTCAAGGATTCCACTCCAGCGCCCAGTTTAATCTTCTAGAATGTTGAGGAGTCATCAGACAAAGATGCCTCAATACGTCACGGCCATGATCTGAAACTAGTTGAGTCAGCCATCAGATGTATTCTGCCTGAAAAGTCTAAAGGGGTGCACATCTCCAAAGTAGTTAGGCTAGGTAAGAAAACAGACGAAAAACCTGATGAGAAGAGGATTTTAAAGGTTGTTTTAGGCAACAAGGATGAAGTGGATGTACTCTTGAGTAACGCATCCAAACTACGAAATTTGGATATCCACATCCGACCTGACTGGCCCCTCGAGAACCGCATAAAAAGAAGAGAAGCTGTTGCCGAACTTAAGGCTCGACAAGCTAATGGTGAAAATGATCTTAAAATAGTGGGTTTTCGGGTTGTGAGGTTTCGGAAGCGAATGCTTCCAAGGCCTATATGGATGGGTCATGGAACTCTTCCAATATAATGAAAGTTATCTACACTAACGTTCATAGTATTAGAAGCAAAATGACAGACCTCGAGAGTCTAATCTGCGAACTAGGTCCCGACATATTAGCCCTTACTGAAACCTGGCTGATCAAGGATCTAGATTTTACGCCACTCCTCGCAGGGTATTACTGTGTAAGGACGGATAAGGTTGTGGGTCGCAAAGGTGGCGGCATACTATACGTTATGGATGACGTCCACGTACGATTAGTCACTTCTGAAGCACATGAACGCGGGACCTGTGAAGTGGCCAGTTGCGAGCTGAAGTCAAAGCATGGTTTCCGTACTATCGGGGTCATTTACCGTAGTCCATCCTGCCTTGCAAATGACTTCGTGCTAACCCATATACGTGACTGGAGTAGATGTACCAGATGCCTAATAATTGGGGATCTGAATGCTCCACACATAAACTGGATGGAGCCAAAAGTCTCACCACCAGGTGGTTCCTTCAAAAATGACTTACTTTTGACGGTCTTAGAATCTGCTTTAGTTCAAAACGTAACATGTGCAACACGTTACGATTTTGAACACAAGCCATTGTAATTAGATTTAGTTTTAACCCATCAATGTGAAGACATTCTGGATCTACGATACTTCCCTCCATTAGCTAACAGCGACCATGTAGTACTAACTTTTGGTTTTCGGACTAATGAGTTTGATTGTGACACTGCCTCTCCTAGACCTAATGTATGGCGTGCGGACATTTCAAGTATAAGGGATTGCGCAATCAGTAAGGATTGGACTGTCGACAAGGACTCATCAATTGAGAATGCATGGAATGGGTTTAGAACTCTATTTGAAGAGGTAACGACGCCATTTATTCCATGTTCGACTCCACGACGATCCTCATATCGTCATCCGTGGTTTAATAAAGAGAGAGACTATTAAGGCGGAGGAAACGTTTATGGGACTTGTTTCTAGAAACTAGACTGGAAACATTTAAGACTCAGTACTGTAAAGTTCGTAATCTCTGCAAGACTTTGATTACGCGGTCTTGAATGTCCTACAGGAAGCAGCTTGTGAGGGATTGCCGAAATTATCCTAAAAGACTGTTCGCAATTGTCAGAAGAAGAACTGAAAGAAAAGGCAGAATTCCCTCTCTGGCGACGGATGAGAAGTCCGATAGTCTGGCGGAATCTAATCTGTCCAAAGCTGAATGTCTCTCTGATTACTTGAGTGAAGTCTTCTCTGTAGATCATGACGATGAAGTGCTAAATAGTGGTGTCAGCACTGTCCCACTAATAGATACAGTGTTCACAACAAAGGAAAGAGTCTTACAGTTGCTCATTAACCTTAAACCTGGAAAATTCCCAGGTCCCGATTAGTTGCATCCCGACTTCTATCCTCGCTAGCAGACATCATTGCTGAGCCAGCCACGGATCTTTTCAAAATGCCCCTGACTCAGACTCGCCTCCCTAGAGACTGGAAAGATGCCATAATCAGCCCAGTCTTTAAGACCGGTAGTCGCCATTTGGTGTCTAACTATCGTCCTGTGAATCTAACTAGCATAGTTGTTAAGATTTTAGGAAAAATAATTCGTGACAGGGTATTTAAACATGTGGAATCAAGCAATCTTTTGGCACCACAGCAACATGGTTTTCGTACTGCGCACTCCTGTCTAACTAACCTCCTTATCGCAAGAGAGGAATGGGTTGCAGCCCGTGGTTGCAAGCTGCCAATAGATGCCGTGTTTATAGACTTCAGTAAGGCATTCGACAAAGTGTCGCATGTGAAATTACTCGGAAAGCTCTCCTCCTTCGGGTTTGATACTTCACTGCGAGCTTGGATTAAGGACGTTTTATACGATAGAAGGCAAAGAGTAAGGGTAAATGGGACACTATCTGGGTGGGAACCTGTGATGAGTGGAGTTCCTCAAGAAATAATCCTAGGTCCACTACTTTTCTTGTTGTATATCAACGAATTGCCAAATATGCTCAACTCTTCGGTACTGTTATTTGCCGATGATGTAAAGATTTGGAGAGCCATACGCAGTGATGCAGATAGGTTTGCACTTTAGGCGGATTTAGATGAACTAGTAGGTTGGTCCAAACGTTGGTGCTTGGAAACCAATTCTAACAAAAGTGCAATAACACACATTGGTCATAGCAGTTGTTTCCAGTATTCTGTTGATGGTACACCACTACTTCCAGTCCTTGAAATAAAAGACTTGGGTGTCATCACTAGTCATGATTTAAAAACCTCGGCAAGCTGTAATGCAGCTGCAGCAAAGGGCTTCCGTATATTATGGTCCCTCCGCAGAGCTTTCAAATTTTCTTGATGAGGACATATTTAGAATACTCTACTCTACCTACGTTAGACCTCACTTGGAATACTGCATTCAGGTGGCCAGCGCATGCCTAAAAAAAGATGCTGACGCACTTGAGAGTGTTCAAAGGGTAGGTACTAAGCTTGTGGTAGGCCTTTCGAATCTGTCCTATGAAGAACGACTAGATCAGCTGGATTTATTCCCACTGCCTTACCGTGGAAGACGCGGTGATCTCATACTGACATTTCGTATTCTTAATAATGACTTCGGTAGTGATATGTCCTATCTTTTCTTCCTTGCTAGGACTGGCTATCTCCGATGGCATCACAAAAAAATTCTAAAACCGCGATCGAATCAACTCAGTGTGAATCTGCGTTTCTCCCATTGTGTTGTCAACAACTGGAACTCCTTACCTCAACAGGTAGTATCAGCACCTTCTGTCAACGCGTTTAAGGAGAAACTAGGTCTTCACAGAGATATCTTCTGCAAGGATTAACACAGGCCAACTGGCTTACTATCCTTATAACTGAAACTGAACTGAAACTATTGCAAGGATTACCATACTATGACATAATAATATATTTATCACGGGAGAATGAACTCAGTCACACCATAAAGCTTAACTAACGCAGGCGAATGCCTAAATAATGGGGTGAATAGCCAGAATATTCCGATCGATAGGTAACCTTAAGGTTAGTTAACCACCTGGAAGACTCCTACAAGAACTCATTAAAGTGCCAAAGACATGCACATTTGCTTGAAAAAGAATATCAAGTCAAAATATGATTCCCATGACAATTACGAGTTTCCATGCTTAATAGGTAAACAACAACTGTTGTTAATTTGTTCATAAAAATTAATTATTGCAGGTAAATCAAACAAAATGAGGCAAACATTTCTTACATGCCATGTTCTGGCTACAGCAAGTTTTAACTGTGCGCACTCAACGCTAAGTAAAATTACACAGCGAAGCGTTGTCAAAATAACTAAACGTTGCCAATGCTTTCGAAACTGTGCCTTTATAGGTCCAATCCAATATCCAATATTGATAGTGCGAGCGTAGAAAACTGGTAGTTTTTGATCTCTCGCGTCTAGTTCTTAGGGCTTGGTTCCAGTTGTTCGGTTTACTCCTGCAGTGGACGAGGAAATACCCTCTGCTTTCTTGCTTTTAGCTTCGGTGAGGTGGATGTTTTGTGGGTTAGTAGGTTGTAATTTGTAGAGTGATTAGGGAGCTACGGGTTGCTGGGAAGTTTAGAGAACTGCCATGACTCCTGTCTGTGTAGGTACCTGAAAGAGAATAGTAAGGTAGTGGTAAAGGAATGAAGAGAGAATAAAGAAGAGAGTGAAGTAGCACCATAGAGACTCTGGGAGCTGGGTTAAGGCCGTATCGCTAACCATCCTTGCCTTTAAACAGGAGTTTACGTAGATAGCCACTCCCCCTCCTGCTCTATGTTCCCTGTCCCTGCGGAAGAGTTCCATGCCAGCAACACGCATCTCTTCGTCGGAGATGTCCGATGAGAGCCAGGATTCGGTGATGAATATGATGTCGTAGTGCTGATGTTCACGCAGCGTCCTCATTTTTGCTACCTTCCCTATTAGCCCCCTAACGTTGCTGTACATACATATTAGAGTGTACCTGATGAGAGGGGAGGTCTGGATGTGTATTTTCGCGGGATGAGCGCTTACGTGGTTGAATTTAGCCTCGCCAGTCCTCATAGGACTGGCATTGTTCCGTTTTTTTGTGTTTTGTTCTTAACTTGGGTGGGGGCTGTAGCAGTGGTGGCTTCTTTACTTGATGTATCTAACTCACTGGTCAGCGCCTGTGTGACGACCACTGACTCCAGAGGTCTTGGTGGTTGCCGTCTCTCCTCTTGCCTTGTGGGTCTAGGCTTACTTTCACATATACGTATTGAGCCACCCATGCGATCTTTCGCATTATACCATGCGTGCAGAACGTCTGTGAGGGAGGCATATGAGTCGAACTGGACGGCAAGTAGTCTGGGATTGGGTATGGTCTTCAGGTGCGCTGGCCTTGGCAGTCTACTGACGCTGTTGGCCGGTATACTGTTGAGACCAACTTTGGTTGAGAGCCATTGCCATTGTTGGACGTCGTGAAAGTACCGATCTTTGACCGAGCTGTCACTTGGCAATTCTGGAATCCCATGTACAACTATAGTGTTGTTTCTGTTGGGATTTCCAACCGCTGACTTTCTCTCCTCCTCTCTTATTGACCATGGCTTGTCAGGCCTGGCCCGAATTTTACAGGCATTAACAACGTCCGGTTGTCGCGAGAGGAGGAGTGTGTCTTCAGCCTCTTTGGCGGTATTTAGGGACACACGTAAAGGGGGTGGCTTATCTCGGGGTGCATGGCTTCCTCGAGAAAGGCGACATAAAGTTGCAGGGAGGGGAGGGAGTCCCAGCATCTGACAGTAGTCGGTCCACATTCGGCTGTCAAATTGTTCCCTCTCGACCAACAATGAGTCTGTCGATACATCGACGTTGAACAAAATGATCGAGTTGGTCCTCCTGTGACCTGGGTTCGTTGTGGGTGGCACGCCCGACTTCCCAATGGGTTTGAGTAATTCCACTGGTTGTTTCTCAGTCACGGTGTGTGGGGTGTTCGGAATGGGTTTCGTAGAGGCTTCGGCGGTCGATGTCTTTGGCCATGCGCTTGACGTCCCCTGGGGCCGGGTAGGGGTATGGAGACTTGACCTAATATGGTCCCCACGCGAGGTGGCGTGCCCACAGCTGGAGCTCTAGGTCTGTTTCCAGGTCTCTCTGTGTTATCCTTTGGTGTTAACCCTACTTTATTCGAGGATGCTGGTAGCTTTTGCGTGGCGGAGAGCATCTCCTTCAGGCTTTCTGTGCGGAGTGCGGGCATTTTCCTGCACTCTGGACAGATGTACCAGAACCACTTGCATGGTTGTCTCTTCATCAGCTTATAGTATTGTCGGGGGACTTTGGTATCGCAGTGGCAATGCGCCCATCGTTGACACAGGTTGCATGCAAATGCCTCATCGACTACCGAAACAACTTTGGTGCAAACACTGCAGCCATCGGGTGTCGTAATACAGCCTTCCTTCCATGAATAAGGTGCTACGGATTGTGGCGAACTGCTTGTGGCTGCCTTGTTCTGAAGCCTTTTACGTCGTCTTCTATTTCAGGCATGGTATGATCCTTGCTCAAGATAGGACTAGTTTGTGACGGGCTAGTGCTTCTCTGTGTCACCTGTCTGATGGCGACTGGAATTCTAGAAACATGGGTTGGCCACTTCTTCAGAAGTTCGGTGTTCTGCCCTACCTCTGTTTGTCTTCTAGTACAGACTAGTGTGTTGTTTAGGGTGTTACTGGCCGTTGTTGTGCACGACCGCGTTATCCGTGTCAAAGCTTCAGACCTAGCGTTTTGGGCAGACATGTCGCTATGATATAAACTTCTTGGGAAAACAAGTAGTTAACAACAATAAGAGGGTTGAAGACTGAATGCAGCAAAAGGACAGAATAGAAAAGGGAAGATAATTTATGTTGGCTCACCTTCAGACACTTGTCACTTGATCCTCTGCTCTTGACCAACGAGTTTAACCGTAAGCTCCAGATGCGTATGTATAACCAGGAAAGATATTTCCTGGGGAATGACCTCCGAGGAGAACCGAGAGCTAAGGCAGTTTGGCAGCTGAAACGCCCAAGAACCACTGACAGGAGGTAGACCGGTTGGTTCAAAGGAATAATAATGCCAATTTTCAACTGTTGAGGAGTGAGCTGACGAATGCGCAGGGGTGAGGTGCGTGGACGGACAGAAGTGCTGCAAACGTTCGATGTTTTTAGATTGAGTATTGCAAGTGGGAGTTTTTCATTGTGGAAAAATCCAAAAGCTGAGAGACGAGCGAAACACGTCACTACTCAAGGAGCGCGTGCTGACCTTCGACCGACAGACAATATCTTTTTACGAGCTCCAATATCATTTCAACGAGCCTGTGTAAACCAGCTGATTTCTTCGCGCTCGCTACTTGGTCTTGCTGAACGGCTCCGGATCCTTAGCGGATTCCGATGGAGTAGGTCCAGCTACTAGTCTGCTATCCAATATCCATATGGCTGGTGCGCAGCTGCAGATCCAGTTCTGTTTCCACATCCCTCCGTGTTATCCTTAAATATAAACCCTACTTTATTCGGGGATGTTCGCAGCTTTTGCACGGCGGGGAGTATCTTCTTCAGGCTTTCAGTGTGGAGTCACCTACTAGGATCGAAGGTTGTCGGTATCCCAACAACCTTATAGGAGGGGGGATAACCTGTAGTGCACCTTCCTGGCACCAAAATATAACTAGGGCTAAAATAAATAGTTTAAATTAAATTAACTAAATAAATCTCTAGCTTGCCTCCGGATGCTTAGGGTGTTTTAAGCTTTGTTTTAACGAGCATGCATCCGAGCAGGCTTGGACGCCATTTTGCGCTCCACTGTGCTGATTACCATACACGTACTCCGAGTCCCTAGTTCAGCCTTACGAACCAGGTAAGTTGAATAAACTTTTCCCCCATTCATTATTATTACATTTACTTTAATTAAATACAAAGCTCCTTCAAATACATTGCGTATCAGTTCTTTTGATTTGTGTTTTGTTATCAGTACTTACACGTTAGGTAAAGTACTGGTTACGCAGGTACTAGAGCCCATCAAGTTAAGTAGGGTTGATCAAACGTTACGGAATTGTAACACGCACCCCTACATCCAGTCATCTCAGACAGTTTGGAAGTTGGTGGCACATGAGCGACCACTTCGAAAACCATGCTCAGTAATATGCACAGTGTTTTCCGTATTGAGGAATTCCCAGAGTGTCTGCTACCAGGCTTTCCAACACTTTTGATACAATAGGGAGTAGGGCAATCGGCCTGTAGCTGCCAGGGCTTTTTCTGTCTCCTCCCTTGAAGACGGGTGATAAGATGGCGCTCTTCCATTCTTTAGGGAGTTTGCACGACTCTATTGAGTACTCAAGGAGGTTGCAGAGTGGCTTCGTAAGGACCTCGGCGCAGTTTTTTAGGATCACTGATTTTAGGTTATCGCAGCCAGGGGACTTGCCTGGACGTAGCCTAGATAGTTTCCCCAACATTTTTTTCTCTATGATTGAGATGTGGTAGAGGTATTTGTTATTTACGACCCGGTCGGTGTCGTAACGAGTCGGTGTGGATTTAGTGTCGGTACTAAGTTGGGATTGGAAGTGTGAGCTCAAAAGCTCGGCAATCTGTAGACTGCTTAGTACACTCCCATGATGACCTGTGATAAGATTCACTCCCCTGTTAGTCGACTTCCTTTTTGGGATTGCTTTGTAATCTCTCCACCAGGTTTGTTTGACAGGAGAATCTGTCGCTGCGCACTCTGTTACAGCGGTTACAAATCCTTTTGTAGTTCAGAAAGTCAGATTCCATGCGTGATGAACGCCACTTGAACCAAGCCTGGTTCTTGCTTTGGATAAGCCTCTGTCCCAGGCTTTAGCCATGAGGTTCTCACTGACAGTCCGTGTTACTTCTGGTACACTGTAACTCATGGCCCCGGCTATTATTTTCTTCACCTGTAACCAGTGCTCATCTATTGTGAGATGGGTCCAGTCTACCGGCCATGATGCATTCATGAGATAGTCCTTCGTGGTCTCGTAGTTGGTCTTGCTGTAGCAAGGGAAGGTGTTGGGCGTCTCCAGTTGCAGGGCCTCCCTAGTAATCATGGAGAAGGTTATTACTGGGTGGTCACTGAGGCCAAGTGGAGGTTGGATGCATACATCCTCAACGAGGTCATCGTTCGTCAGAACGTAGTCAAGGCAAGATGCGTTTCCGTTAGGTCCACAGTGTGTGGTATCACCCACTTTCTCTGAGGCCAGCAGTCTTAATTGCATTCTTCAGCTTCTGATTGAAGGATCTGATGTGTCTCCCTTCCGTCTCGAAGAGGATGGATGGGGTGTTAAAGTCGCCGGCAATGATTGCGGAATCGTAATTTGCATAGGAAGTTGTCAAGATTGCCTTGATGACCATTTCCTCATGTGTATGGGAGCTGGTGGGGGACCGATATATGACTCCGAGCAAGTATTTGGTACAGTGGGGAGTGAAGTAGCACCATAGAGATTCTGGGAGCTGGGTTAAGGCCGTATCGCCAACCACCCTTGCCTTTAAACGGGAGTCTACGTAGAGAGCCACTTCCTCCTGCTCCGAGCTCTGTCCCTGCGGAAAAGTTCCATGCCAGTAACATACATCTCTTCGTATGAGATGTCTGGCGAGAGTCAGGACTTGGTGATAAATATGATGTCAGAGTGCTGACGTTCACGCAGCATCCTCATCTCTTCTACATTCCCTCTTAACCCCCTAACGTTGCTGTACATACATGTTAGAGTGTGCCTGGTGAGAGGGGAGGGCTGGTTGTCTATTTTTGCGAGAGGAGCGCTCGCGTGGTTGGGTCTAGAGTCATCAGCCCTCACAGGACTGGCATCGTTCCGTTTTTTGCGTTTTATTTTCAACTTGGGTGGGGGCTGTGGCAGCGGGAGCTTCTTTACTCAATGTGTCTGACTCACTTGTCAGTGCTTGTGTGACAACCACTGACTTTAGAGGTCTTGGCGGTTGCCGTCTCTCCTCTTACCTCGCGAGTATAGGCTTGCTTTCACACATGAGTATTAAGCCACCCATGCGATCTTTCGTATTATACCATACGTGTAGAACGTCGTGAGGGAGGCATGTGAGTCGAATTGGATGGCGAGCAGTCTGGGAGTGGGTATGGACTCCAGATGCGCTGGCCTTGGCAGTCTGCTGACGCTGTTGGCCGGTATATTGTCTAGACCAACTTTGGTTGAGAGCCATTGGCATTGTTGGACGTCGTGGAAGTACCGATCTTTAACCGAGCGGTCAATTGGCAGTTCTCGAATCCCATTTACAACTATAGTTGTTTCTGTTTAGATTTCCAACCGCTGATTTCCTTTCCTCCTCTCTTATTGACCATGGCTTGTCAGGCCTGGCCCGAATTTTGCAGGTATTAACAACGTCCGATTGTCGCTAGAGAAGGCCTCTTTGGCAGTGTTCAAGGACACACGTAAAGGGGGTGGCTTATCTCGGGGTGCCCGGCTTCCGCGAGAAAGACGACACAGAGTTACAGGGAGAGAGGAGTTACAGAGCACCTGACAGTAGTCGGTCTACATTCGGCTGTCAAACCGTTCTCTCTCTATCAACAATGAGTCTGTCGATACATAGACGTTGAACAAGATGATCGAGTTAGTTCTCCTGTGACTTGGGTTCGTTGTGGGTAGCACGCCTGACTTCCCAATGGGTTTGTTGTGCATTTTTACTGGTTGCTTCTCGGTCAGTGTGTGGGATGCTTGGGGTGGGTTTCGTAGAGTCTAGCGGTCGGTGTCTATAGCCATGCGCTAGGCGTTCTCTGAGGCCGGGTAGGAGGTACGGAGACTCCACCTAATGTGGTCCCCGCGCGTGGTGGCTTGTGCGCAGCTGGAGATCTAGTTCTGTTTCCAGGTCCCTCCGTGTTATCCTTAAATATAAACCCTACTTTGTTCGAGGATGTTGGTAGCTTTTGCATGGCGGAGAGTATCTCTTTCAGGCTTTCCGTGTGGAGTGCGGGGAGCTTCCTGCACTCTGGACAAATGTACCAGAACCATTCGAATGGTTGTCTCTTCATCAGCTTATAGTGTTGTCAGGGTACTTTGGTGTCGCAGTGGCGGTGCGCCCAGCGGTGACATAGGTTGCATGCAAATGCCTCATCAACTACCGAAACAACTTTAGTGCAAACACTGCAGCCATCGGGTGTCGTAATGCAGCCTTCTTTCCATGCAGAAAGTGCTACGGATTGTGGCGAACTGCTTGTGGCTGCCTTATCCTTAAGCCTTTTACGCCGTCTACTCTTTCCAGGTATCGTTTGATCCTTGCCCGAGGTAGGACTAGTTTGTGATGTGCTAGTGCTACTCTGTGTCACCTGTTTGATGGGGACTGGAATTCTAGAAACATAAGTCGATCGCTTCTTGAGGATTTCGGTGTTCTGCCCTACCTCTGTTTGTCTGTGGATGCAGACTAGAGTGTTGTTTTGGGTGTTATTGTCCCTTTTCGTGCACGACCGCGTTATCCGCGTCCAAGCTTTGGACCTAGCATTTTGAGTAGATACGTCACTATTACATAAACTTCTTGGGAAAACAAATATTTAACAGCAATAAGGAGGTTGAAGACTGAATGCAGTAAAAGGACAGAATACATAAAGGAAGACAATTTATGTTGGCTTGCCTTCAGACACTTGTCACTTGATCCTCTGCTCTTGACCAACGAGTTTAACCGTAAGCCTCAGATGTGTATGTAAAACCAGATGTTTCCTGGGGAATGACCTCCGAAGAGAACCGAGAGCTAAGGCAGTTGAAACACCCAAGAACCACTGATAGGAGGCAGATTGGTCGGTTCAAAGGAATAATAATGCCAATTTTCAACTGTTGAGAAGTGAGTTGATGAATACGCGGCGTTGAAGTGCGTGCAGGAATAGGAGTGCTGCAAACGTCGGATTTTTTTGGATTGAGTATTCCAAGTGGGAGTTTTTCAATGTGGAAAAATCGAAAACCTGAGAGACAAGCAAAATCACGTCACTATTCAAGGAGCGCGACACTGAAGGTATCGGCCCGACCTAGTAAATATACTGTTCCATCCGAATACACTATTGTATTCTTTTTTGGTTTCATATCCATGAGTATATAACAAGTCCGAATAATTAGTGATTAGCCTCTGCGTCTGTCAAGTTCGCACCAGGACAATTCCTAAAGTTTTTACCTGCTCACCCCAAACCCACAAGTCAACCAGAAAGCGCAGAGAGTACGAAAACGATACGCTACGAAGTGCTGAAATCAAGCATAAACACAACTTTTAGGGTATTATCCGAACTTGACGCAATCTTGTTAACTCATGTCACGAGTTGTCCAATTGAGATCTCAAACCTCCCAGTAGGTCTCTAAGTAACAGGACAGTTCACCGACCCTGTTGTGTTGAGCCATTTACAAGGCCTAGTTCCGAATACTTTAAAGCTTGATAACTATAATGGGAGCTATGTCAAAAAACAGTCAAGAACACGCTAACCTCTTGAAAAGCGAGCCTGTAGGCTTTAAGGTCACAATGAAATATCCAACATCCAATATCTTTTGACGAGCTAGTGCAAACCAATTGATTTCTTCGCACTCGCTTCTAGGTCTTGCAGAACCGTTTCAGGTCTTCAGTGCATTCCGATAAAGTAGGCCCACTCACCCGACTGCCATAGCTCTCGTTAGCCCGACGGGCGGTTGGGTGTTGGTTAAATTTGTAGGGAGTGTTGTTTGTTTGCTTTTTCTTCCGAGGACTGTGGTGTAGATGGGTTCCCCAAGTGTCGTACCAGCAGACAATTGGTCAGACTATGTAAAAGGGAGATGAAAAATATGTGCAGAGAAATCAAGGGAGAGAAAGTGCAGAGAGAGACAAAATAGAGACAGGAAAGGGGAAAAAGAGGGGAGAGAAAAGATTAGGTAAAAGGAAACGGCATGGAAGAAGAAACATTGATGAGTTCATGAGGAATAGGTGGTAGGGAGAGCTTTTGTCAAAGTTTGAGAACGTAAGGTCGGAAGGAAGGTGAATAAATAACATGGTAGAGCGGATGGGAATATAGTAATTCTTTTAGTAGGAGACGGTAACTGGAGGGGACATCTACAGGAAGGTGAAGGGTTGAGCCAGGATCTCAGTGATAGTGGTTTTGCAAAGTGTTCAGTAACGGTAAGTCGTGTCAGCCTAGTCCACATCTCAGCTGAATGGGCGCGAACCGTGCGTCGCTGCGTAACTGTCCAACCTCTTCTCGAAGCCATCAACAGACGCAGCAGTAGCAATCTCGGCAGGCAATGCGTTCCAGTGGCCGCAAACTCGCAGAGAGAAGGGGTGTGATCGCACACGGGTTTTCGCTCTTTGGTGGGCAACTCCCCTCGGATTACCACGAGGATCGCCATGGTGGCCGTTCTGTAGGATTCCACAGCTCGCATGACTTGGGTTGCTGAGTATTTTGTAAGCCATCATCAAGTCACCACGTAATCTACGGTAGCTTAGGGAGTAGAGCCCTTGATCTTTCAGCCTGTCCTGGTATGGTTTTTGCCTCATTCCCACGACACCCTTTGTAGCTCGCCTTTGGACTTTCTCCAGGAGGTTCACGTCTCTTTTCAGATGTGGTGGTGCAATGACGTTGTGTAGCTCTAGATGGGATCTTATATAGGTCTTATGCAGCTTCGAAAAGAGTTCCGGGGTCAGGGCACCCAGTTGTCTGCGCATGGAGTACAGTACTGCGTAGGCACTGTTGGCTTTTCTGCAGAATTGCCTACCGTCTAGATAGTCCTGCAACCATGAAATCACTTGTCCCTTGATGCCCAACCTTGCTATTTTGTGAACAAGAGCGGTGTGTGGAACTGTGTCGAAAGCCTTAGTAAAATCCAGGAAAACAACATGGACAGGAATTTGGAGGTCCCAACATGCCGTCCCCCTATTACCAGCTGCCAGAATGTTTGTGGCACAGGACACCTACCCTTTCTGAAACCATGTTGAGCATCACTTAGTACTCCCCTCTTGTCTAGGTACTCCCTGACATGGTCGTCTACCAGACTCTCCATTACTTTTGACACCACTGGCAGGAGGGCTATGGGTCGGTAGCATTTTGGGTTCTGCCTGTCTCCACCTTTGAAGATGGGGTACGGAATAGCACGTTTCCGCTCTCGTGGAAACGTGTGATTGTCTAAGGAGTGTTGAAACAGATTACGTGGCGAACCGCACAAGGCACCCACGCGTTGTTTCAGCACAGCCGGTCGGATGTCATCACACCCTGGTGACTTCCATGGGTGGAGCTTTGACAGTTTTTCGAGGACCATAACAGGAGTTACCTTTATTCCAGGTAACTCCTGCACTTGGTGGTGCTGAACTTCGGTCGGACAGTCGGTAATTTTGGTTCGATAGGGACGTATTCAGTTGAGTATCGAAGGTGGCGCTAAAGGCTTCGGTTAACTCTAATCCGAAGAGGTTCCCTCCGTCTAGGCCTTTCAGGACGCAAGCACTCCTGGCTGGTTGGTTTTCTGCCTGCCATAAACTGATATAGGGTTTTGAGGTTCGCCTCGGCTTCTGGGCGAGGTTCGTCTGGAACGACCTCCTGTCCTCCCTCACTCTGATGTTGCATCGATTGCTTACTGCTGTGTGGTCAGACTCTTTTCTGGAGGTCCTCCACTTGTGCCATGCTTTCCACTTGGCTTTCAATGGACGTTCAGTGCCTCGCTTCAAACATGAGGTTCGTTTCCGTGGTATTGCTGTGATTACTTGGACGTTTTCAGAGACAGCCCTCCTGATGATATCTCTAACTAGTTCCCAATGTTGGTCAGTCGACAGGTTGCTCCACTCCTGAGGCCACGGTGCTGTCAACAGGTTCTGCTTCATCGCCACGTAGTTCACTTCGTTGTAGCAAAGACAAGGGCGAGATCCCTTCCATGACAGTTGTTCGTTGAGTACCAGATCGAACACTACCACGCCGTGATCGCTGCTGCCGAGGAGGGTCTGAACCTGTGCATTTTCTACCAGCAGTGGGTTGCTGGTAGAAAGGTAGTCCAGTTTGGACGGCTTTCTGCCTGACCCCCAGCGAGTGTCATCACCAATATTCTCTTGCAGCCCAGCCTTTTTGATAGTGTTGAGTAGATTTCGGTCGAACCTTCAGCTTGAGGCTCCCCTGTCCTGCCCAAGATTGAGAGTTGGGACATTAAGGTCGAGGGCTATAATGACCTGGTCATATCCGATGGACATCGCTCGGGACATTGCTTGCAGCAGTTGTCGGTTATCTTTCAGGCTGCTAGTAGGTGTTCTGTAGACACCTCCTAGTAGGCACTTGGTGTGTTCAACCTTAAACTGACACCAGATGGAGTCTGGGAGCCCTGAAAGTAGGGTTTCAGTTGCTCGTTCACTTTTAAGGTTATCACATATAAGCACCGCCATCCCGCCTCCTTCCTTAAACTCCCTGTCTCTCCTGAACAGACGCATACCGTCTCTACTAGTTTCGACGGCGCTAATGTCCGGTGATAACCAAGTTTCTGTCAGGATTATGATCGTTGGAGCAAGGTAGGAACAGGGAAATCTTAATTCCCCCATTTTACCTCTAATTCCCCTCATATTACTGTAGAGACACTTGGCTATGCCTCTGACGACATGGAGTATCTTGGTGCTGGTAGACTGGAGGGAGTCGTGCGTAGGTTTCACTATCTTCTTCGGTAATTAAATTCCATCTTACTTTCTTCATGGTCTTAAGGGAAGATTCTGCATCTTCGACAGATTCGGATGCAAGATCCCTAATTACTCACCTGCCGCAGTTAAGATATATCCAACAGGCTGCTGTGTTTGGTAAATTTATCCGGAAACGCGTATTTCTCCCTAACACTCTGGTGTTGCCAGAATCTTCCAGTGCCATTCCACCTGATGGATCGTCAATGCATTCCTTTCATAACACTTCAAATCTCTAGATTACGAAAACAAATAGGCTCAACCAGGAGGGATCTCTTTAATTTTCATTCGAATCCGATCATGTGTGAACCTTGCATCCTATCACGTTTCAGGTACATTGCCCGGGTCGACAGTAACTGTAGATT
The DNA here is from genome assembly GCA_944470555.2 of Heterobilharzia americana. Taxonomy (NCBI): domain Eukaryota; kingdom Metazoa; phylum Platyhelminthes; class Trematoda; order Strigeidida; family Schistosomatidae; genus Heterobilharzia; species Heterobilharzia americana. Next base: position 8,827,430 of record OX104132.1, read on the forward strand.
TGGAGCTCAAAAGCAAAGGCCCCAGGTTTGATGACACTCGGCATTGCAAATCGCCCTTATAATTCCGACGGGCCTATTGTGTGAAATACACACCTTCGAGAATCCAGGCCACTCGACTGGTTTCCGCCATGCGTTGCATTGATCCTTCACAATCTACCAGGTAATTGGCTCACTCACCCAGATCTGCTCGCACGGTTTGTTAAAACGTGAGTTTCTTCCGCTTCGCTCTCGCTTTTGTGAGAGTTCTAAAAATGAGGGTACTCATAGTTAATCTCTATGTCCGTCCAGATTGCTTGCGACGGCTCCCTAAATTGTGAACTCACTTAATTTTATCCTCTTTCGCTCCCTCTTCGTGTTCGCATTCCTTGCATAGGCACGCTTTAAGCTTCTACACCCATGTGCAACCAGACTCAAACTTATTTGTAATCAACTAGTACCATTCTGGCACGACAGACCGGGTATGCGATTTTGGGTATGCTGGAGCCAATTTCTCCTGACGAAGCATCACAGATCCCCGTTCTCAATCCCCTTATGTAATAGCTTGGTCGCGCGGAAGTTGAACGGACGTCTATCAGTACATACTCTCACTCCCAGCCTCAGTGACCCACAAACACTGCTAAAGACCAAAGTTTTGAGGGAAAGCCACCCAACGAATTTCCATGGCGTAGATATACAATGGTAAATAATATTCATAACAATGGGCCTATGCTCGTCCAATCTTCCTGTGGACGGGCCGGTTGATGATGCGGACACCAATTCTCCCAAGAGCCGGTTTCAGGAGTTGATTACCCTACGCGAGATCCAGTGCTCTGAAGGGACAACATTGGTTTTTGCTTACGTACGATCCCCCTATATCCTCTGAGGTGCTCCGGCCTAGTGGAAAGGAAGGGAAAATAAAAGTCAGGTCCCGCTTTATTTTTTAATATCCTGTATTATATGATTAATTTTTCCCCCTATTCTTTTGTTTGCCTTCTAAACCGCTATTCGTATATCAGCCCAGCTTCAGCAAGTGTAGAGAGAGTGGTCGTCCTCTACACTTTTTCCAGAGGGTCCGAGTCATCTTTCAGGAGCAGGATTGCAGTCCGTGAACGGCCTTCTAGCCTGGGTCAAATTAAGAATGTGCATAAAGTAGTGAAGCTACCGGCAGTAACGTTGATGAACGTTCCTCCAGGTTCGCGGTGCCTCAAAACCCCAGACTGTGATTGGTCGATGGTGCACTTTATTTTTCAAATATGGCTGTCTGCGACCTCTAGGCCATTGCAAGTCAACAGTGAGGGTAATGGAGTCCCGTTAACATGGTGGGCGTTGATGCATGTATTCCCCATGCACATGCTGACATACTCGATGTTCTGATAGACATCAGTTATTTCTCTGACTGAGGTGACAAAGCCCTGAATCTGTTTGAAGTGCACCTAGATCGCCATCACACTCAGTTCCCCACTAAAGTTTCATAGCATGTACAGAGAAGTAAATAGGATTTCATGATATTTGGCAGTTCATTTATCTGCAGGAGGAACAGCAAGGGTCCGAGCACGGTACCCTCTGCCACTGTAACCTATGCTGACTTCCAAGAGAAGCATTGAGAAGTGATCCTTACTTTTTATCTCCTGCCTAAAAAACTTCCTGATCCATTCAAATAGACTGGAATTGATTCCAAAACTTTCCAGTTCCATGAGCAACCCAGCTTGTAGCATCACATCCTCGCTCACGAAACCACCTTGGCAGGCTTCAGTGAACCGTTACTTCTTAGGTTCGAGGCGTATTTATGAGGCCAACAGTTCCACGCAGAAGCCGAAGGAATATGGTTCAAGTGGAGGATATCAACAGTATGGGCCTTCCAGGGAGCAATCTTGATGTATCTTCCACTCACGCTGTTTCTTCAAAATTTCCCACAAACATTTTCCACTCCCATTCCACTCTTGCTGGTGACACTAAAATCTAAAGGGTGATAAAGGTGGACGCTGGCTGCGGAAAACTCCCAACTTGCCTGCAGGAACTAGAACTCTGGTCGTCAGGTGGTAGGTTAAGCTTCAGCCTGAAAAGGTTGAAAGAAGTGTACGTAGACGCTGATGAAATGAGGACGGCCAAATGCGAATGCAAATGCAGTCTGACCAACCTCGCCACCATCAGTGTTAGTAGAAAAAGATCTGGGAATCAACTTATTCGGAGAACAAAGCACCAGGTCTAATTATACGAAAATGACAACCACATCAAGCGCCACCTTACGCTTCCTGCGCATACGGCTTGGTTCTTTCACTCCAGAAGGACTCCCAGCAGTTTTCCAATTCGATGCACCCAGCACCTGGAAATCTTCGATGCAATAGTACCCCCAAAACTCAAGAAAGACTGCAGTCTTTTTCAGGAAATACAAAGATCCGTTATCAAGTGGAATGACATACCCTGACAGTACGAGGTACCCAAACCTGGTCACTTTAGGTTATCGCAGAAGGTGGGATGACAGTATCACCGCTCACAATGAACATTACCTGCGAAATGGTGGTTACTAGGAGAGAACCCCATGAAAAAAGAGCATCAAAGGACCAACACAAGGATTGGGTCAAATTCTCACTTAAGAGTAGATGCCCTGTAGGGGTGCGTGTTACAATTCCGTAACGTTTGATCAACCCTACTTAACTTGATGGGCTCTAGTACCTGCGTAACCAGTACTTTACCTAACGTGTAAGTACTGATAACAAAACACAAATCAAAAGAACTGATACGCAATGTATTTGAAGGAGCTTTGTATTTAATTAAAGTAAATGTAATAATAATGAATGGGGGAAAAGTTTATTCAACTTACCTGGTTCGTAAGGCTGAACTAGGGACTCGGAGTACGTGTATGGTAATCAGCACAGTGGAGCGCAAAATGGCGTCCAAGCCTGCTCGGATGCATGCTCGTTAAAACAAAGCTTAAAACACCCTAAGCATCCGGAGGCAAGCTAGAGATTTATTTAGTTAATTTAATTTAAACTATTTATTTTAGCCCTAGTTATATTTTGGTGCCAGGAAGGTGCACTACAGGTTATCCCCCCTCCTATAAGGTTGTTGGGATACCGACAACCTTCGATCCTAGTAGGTGACTGCGAGGCGGACACGCAACACCTTTCCATATTGGTGATGGAGTAGGTGACGTGTGGGTCTCCGAAGCTAGTGCAACTGTGCTCACCTACGAGGTAAGAGAACTTTGCGTCTAGACGCAGCCCTTCTCGCAGTGGTGGAAGGTGGCCCAAAGCCTCCGTCTACTTTTCTCTATTGCTTCTTAATCTACCGAGGAGTGTACAGGGGGAAATTGGTACAAAGAGAACCGAAGAACGATCCAAGTAGCATCATCAGCGGCCAATTATATCCAATTTTCAACGCATTTTCTAGGTTCTGCAAGAAGAAAGAAATAGGACATTAGAGTGCTAAGAAAAGAAAAACCAAACAATTCGAAGTGGGGGGAGTACAGAAAAAGAGTAATAATAACCAACCAAAAAAAGTTTTTGAAACCTAAATTGTATTTATGGTTTTTTTTGTTTTTTTTGAAAAAAAAACTTTGTTTTCAAAGTAGTGAACAAAACTTTAGATATGAAAACGCATTGATAGTGCATGCCACGATAAAATAGTTGAAACTGCGACTTTACCGAATGTGAAGTTGCATTGGGGCTACTTAACGAAATCGGCGTATCGTTTGGGCCAATGTACACGCCTCCCAGCACGTGCAGACGGTACTGGATCAGTGCTACTTTGGGTGGCTCTTTTAGAAGATTCAGGGTACGCGCGACTAGACGAGTCTGTTTGGGAGTCTGGCGGCAAGGGTGTTTCTAGTTGTGTCGGTGTAGAGGAAGGTGGGTCGTCGCCTATATAAGCTGCGTTCAAACGATCGACACTAATAGAATCCTGCCGTCCAGATCTGTCAGTGATGAAAAACTTTTCTTTCTTACTGAGAACCTTGAAAGGTCCGTCGTATGGTGGCTGTAGGGGTTTACGTACACCGTCACAAAGTACAAAGGCGTGGGTACAAACGCGAGACTGTGCGTCTGCAACAGGGTTATTAACACTAGAAATGTGACGGATGTCCGACGTGAATTGCGAAATATAGTCTAGGTGACGTAATTCACGCGGTGAATATCTGTCAGTAGTGGTGTGTAAGGCATACGTCAGAGGTTTATGGTCGGTAAAGATGAAATCACGACCTTCCACAAAATGACGAAAATGTTTCACTGAGGCATATATGGCGAGCAGTTCCCTGCCAAAAGTGCTGTACCGCATTTCGCAGGTGGATAACTTCCGGGAGAAGAATGCAACTGGGATCCAAGTGTGATCCGAAAGTTGTTGCAACACAGCTCCAATGGCCGTGTTAGAGGCGTCAACCGCAATGCTAAGAGGTAGGTTTACGTCTTGATGCACCAGCATCGTGGCGTCTGCTATTGCGGTTTTGATCTTGCGAAATGCTTCTAGTGCCTCAGGAGTCAAGCTGAAAGTTTTACATTTACTTTTCAGCAGGTCGGTCAGTGCAGTCAAAATGTGCGCACATTGGGGAACGAAGCGACGATAATAGCTCACCATACCCAGAAACACACGCAGAGCTTTAAGTGACGCTGGGACTGGGAAGTCTTGGATCGCCTGTACCTTTTCAGGTAGTGGGCGAATGCCTTGCTCGTCGATAACGTGTCCCAAAAATTTTAGTGAACGAACGCCAATCTGGCATTTGGCCAGGTTGACTGTCATCGAATGCTCTGACAGTCTGGCGAAAACCTGTTTCAAGTGGTTAAAATGAGTGTCTTCGTCAGGACTAGCGATTAGTATATCGTCTAGGTAGGCATAGGCGAAATCGAGTCCACGTAAAACATCGTGAATAAAACGTTGGAAGGTTTGTGCTGCATTGCGAAGACCAAAAGGCATACGGAGGAACTCAAAAAGACCAAACGGTGTAATGACGGCTGTCTTGGGAACATCATCAGGATGAACCGGGATCTGATGATATGCACGCGTCAAGTCAAGCTTTTTAAAGATGCAGTCAAGTCGTGAATGTGAGGGACTGGATAACGATCTGGAATCGTTTTAGCGTTGAGCCTTCGGTAGTCACCACAAGGCCTCCAGTCCATGCCATTGTTCTTGGGTACCACATGCAAGGGTGAAGACCATGGACTGTTGGATGGTCTGATTATTCCCATTTCAAGCATGTGTTCGAACTCGGCTTTTACAGCACGCAGTTTCTCCGGGGATAATCGCCGTGGTTTCGCAAACACTGGCGGGCCAGTCGTCGTTATGTGATGAGAAACGTTCGAAGTCACACAAGGGACACAACGACTTGGCTTAAAGACATCCGGAAAGGACTGAATGATAGACGCGTAGGGACTAGAAGCGTCCGTCGTGCAGTACACGGGACTGAGGGGCGGCGTCTTTGTGACTATACCGGAAACAGAGAGTGTTGTGGTAGAATCTATCAACTTATGCTTGCCAGCATCTACCAGCAGCTGATAGTGCTGCAAGAGATCCATACCAATAATGCCGGTGGTCACATCTGCCACTATGAAAACCCAACGAAAGGGACGACGCAATCCAAGGTTGAGATCGAGGAATCTCCGACCATAGGTTGTGATGGGCGAACCGTTGGCGGCACGAAGTTGCAGAGACATTGGCCGCAGACGCTCTTCCTTCGTAGGTGGGATGACGCTAGCTTCTGCCCCAGTGTCAACTAGGAAGCGTATCCCAGAATGTCGATCAGTGACGAAGAAGAGGCGACATGGAAGTGGCTCGCCAGCGACGTTAGTCGCCGTCACGTGCTGGCTCACACGTTTCCCGCCTGGTTAGCCTCGAAGGTGCAAGGTCGAGTGCACCTTTTGGCATTGGCACCATAACGTTTATGGTACCAGCACAACCTGGGTTGGGATTGTCGCGATTTGGAACGTCTGCTACCGGTACGGGAGGCAGACCTGTTGCGCGAGCGAGACGTGCGACCGTTGAAGAACTACCAGACCGCATTTCGTTCCTGATGCTGCACAACTCTCATACAATTTCGAGATGTGAGCTATAACATCGAAACTTGTTGGCTCAACAGCCGAGGAGGATGTGGGTTTTTGGACGAATCCGTGGCAGTAGACAGTGCAGCTGAGATACTAGTGTTGGGTTTCGTAGCATCCACAGCTCTGTCAGCCGCTTCCGCCAGCTCTATTAAGGGACACTTATGGAAGGGTGCGAGGATCCCTTGAACCGACTGTGGTAACCTCTGTAACCACAGTTGCTTGAGAAATGCTTCATCAATGTTGAAGTCAGCAATCAGCTGCTTCATCTGACGAAGCAGTTGCGTCGGCTTGCGATCACCCAGATGCACATCCCTGAAAAGTTCTTGCACTTTCTGCTGGTCAGTAAGTGCAACACGTTTGATGAGGGCGGTTTTGAGGCGATCGTAAAGATTCGGTGCTGGGTCATCTAGCACATCTGAGACGTCTTCGATCACATTTTCCGGTAAGCTGACGATGACTAAGTTGGACTTAGTTTCTTGTGATTGAATGTGTCTCAAGGCAAACTGAGCTTCCACATGGGAGAACCATGCAGATGGTCTGTGGGCCCAGAAGGTGGGAAGCTGGAGGGTTACGGCCATCTGCGCAGTCGAGTCGTTATCCGCCATTGATCAGGGAATTAACGAGGCACGATAGTGATAATAAAAAAAATTACAATGCAAAAATAACCAATGAGGAGTGCAATAAAAAAACGCAAGACCGTGCCAAAAACGAGAAAATAGGCCAGATAAATCAGCGCAAGGAAAACAAAGGTACTAGACAAAGTAAGAAGTGATACTCTGACACTGTGCATATTACTGAGCATGGTTTTCGAAGTGGTCGCTCATGTACCACCAACTTCCAAACTGTCTGAGATGACTGGATGTAGGGGTGCGTATTACAATTCCGTAACGTTTGATCAACCCTACTTAACTTGATGGGCTCTAGTACCTGCGTAACCAGTACTTTACCTAACGTGTAAGTACTGATAACAAAACACAAATCAAAAGAACTGATACGCAATGTATTTGAAGGAGCTTTGTATTTAATTAAAGTAAATGTAATAATAATGAATGGGGGAAAAGTTTATTCAACTTACCTGGTTCGTAAGGCTGAACTAGGGACTCGGAGTACGTGTATGGTAATCAGCACAGTGGAGCGCAAAATGGCGTCCAAGCCTGCTCGGATGCATGCTCGTTAAAACAAAGCTTAAAACACCCTAAGCATCCGGAGGCAAGCTAGAGATTTATTTAGTTAATTTAATTTAAACTATTTATTTTAGCCCTAGTTATATTTTGGTGCCATGGAGGTGCACTACAGCCTCATGGATTATTTTATCGCGAATTGTAGTTGCAGCCCACTGATGAGACCTACTGAAGGTGTGGTCAGGCAATTACCGTACTTTGTATGAGATACCAGAGACCTACTCAGAGCGATATATACCCCAACAACCCGATGTTGTTTTGTTTCCCCTCACTGCTCAACATCATCTTGCTTCTGAAGCACCCGGGCTATTTTCTGGCTCTTATCTGGCAGCTAGATTAGTGCCACCTACTTTTGCTTTTCACTTAGCTCCCATGCAACGTTCTCCACTATCCTGCTATTCCTACTCCAGCGACTATTCAGGTAAGAGTCAAGAAAGGCCCCTAATCTTTCCAGCAACCTGTGGCTTCCTAATCAACTCAATATTCAAGTCACAAATGCGAACCCATAAAATGTTCGCCCTACCAGATGTAAAAACAGGGAGGCAGAAGGGGTGTCCCCACCCACTGCAGGGGAAAACTAAGCAAAAAGAACCATGCTGCAAGAACTAGACATGGGACAGAAACTGTCACTTTTCTATAATCGCGACACTGATATTGGTTGTTGCTGGAGCGTTAATTTCTCGAGGTCTGGCACTTGACGCTGTGTTTGAACAACGTCGCGCTTTGTCCGTCCCCAATCCAGGGGTCAGCAGAGCCGTGTTTATCGCCGGAAAACAGTTTTGGACCATACCATAACACCGAACACAATCCACGCAATCGGCTGGACGGGAAAGCTGGTACTTACAACGATTCAGTCATCATCTCAACCAGGAAATGCTTCCTGCTGATGCTTCTTAGTCGTCTGGACTATCCGACCGCTATAGTCTTCGGCTCTCTTCAGAGATTGGCACCGTTAAGGAACATCCCTTCTGGCTTGTGCATACGCACTTGGGGTTCTCTCTTAAAGTTGCCGAGCCAATACCTAGTACCTTTTTACAAGCCGGCGTAAGTCAATTGACTTTTTCAATGTCACTCTTGGGGTCCTCGGAACGACTCCGAGTCCTTGTTGGGTTTTGATGCAGTAGACCCACTCACTCACCTGCTGGGGCTCTGGCTAGCCCAACGGGCTGTTTTGCATCGTTTAAATTTGTAAGAATTGTATGAGTTTTCCGAGGGCCTCGGTGAAAATGGGCTCCATAAGCGTCGTGTCACCGGACACTTGTCCATGCTGGTTGCAAACAAAGATGGAAGCACATGAAAAGATGTCCGACGAAATCAAGGAAGGGGAAGTGCTAGGAAAAACAGGATGAAAAGGAGCAGAACGGTTAGGATGAAGAAAACCAGGCACATTTAGAGAGGATAACAGCGATGGCAAGAACCTCGACAAGTAGAACGAGAACTCAGAGTCAGGGGGGAAGAGAGGGGGCAAGTCAAATTAAGTGACGGGTTATGGGAATAGAACTAATGTAGGGAGGTGCGGGAGCTGGGAGAGATGTCTAGCGGCGCAGTAGAAGATTGATTCAGGCTCGTGACTATGGCGGTGGTACCGAAGTGCCCGGTAAACTTGCTTATGACCTCCATTTTCGATTTTGTACTCGGCGTATACTTGTCTGTCCTGGGTTGCACGAAATTAGCTGGCTGTATCAACCTAGCCCGTATCTATGCTAGATAAGCTCAGTCCATGTGCCATCCTTGAAGCTGTCGGCGGACAGAGCAGCAGAGATTTCCACTTGGAAGAAGTCCACCCTTAGCGATCTGCACAAGGCCGCAACCGTGATCATGCATGAAGCACCCGAACTACCGGCAGGGACCACAAAATTCAGTCGTTACCTATCCAGTAGGGACTGGCAATGAGGATCCAGTGTGATAACACAATAGCCCCCACAGAAGTTCCCGTACCAAACTAGGCCCAGAATGTGGCTTCTTCGCATTCTTCTACAGCAATGTAAATAGTCTTACAAGGTAACCGGTGAGGCTGATAGCGGTTCGCCCTCATCTGCATGCAGATAAAGTTTTTGCCATGATGACATGCCCCTCATCAGACGTCTTGGATCAGAGAGCGTGCGTTCCTAACATGACCTTGTTCCATAAAGACAGGTAGCTCAAAGGATGAGGAATGGCCACGCATATTATTACAAGCCTTAAATTCAAAGAGGCGATGAGCAATGTGTCAGGCCGGTTTCCAGACCCTTTGTGATGCTTATTTTACCACAAACCAAACAGTGGACCTGTTATGAGTGATATATATCCCTCCGCTTTGCGCAGTAGAGCATAAGAAAAGAATGCTCACCGCAATTTCGACATTCGCTTTGGCAGCGAATGACCATGTACTGTTCGCTGCGGACCTAGACCCACTGGGACTTAACCCGGACTATAAAGTAAGCTGTAGGCACAAATCTTCTAAGCGGGGCTTCGAAACATATTCACTGCATTGAAGGTGATGGAGGAGGTTAGGGAAAGCGGGCGGCTAGAACCAGAGGGTAGGGGATCAGGTCTTTTATACGTTCCAATAGACCACAATCTTCTGGTGGACTCTATCTCTGCTCAGCCTCCCAAAGACAAAAGCGATCAGGTGTTGGTGATATTATCTTCAGTGACCAAGGAGAAACTGGCAACAGCTGAACCAAAATCATTCCGCTGTTACCGGAAATTAGATTGTCAGCTCACAAATAATGAACTCCTGAACCTTCCATTTTCAGGAGAACAGTACTATCCCTCGATGGACAAACACTGGATATACATTAAAGATGTTATCCGGAACGCTACCGACAAGAGTGTTCCAAAGGTTAGTAGACAGCTACATCACAAACGGTCTTAGGTACTTGCGCAACCGAAGGGGAAATAACGCAAACAAGAGGGCATGAACATTTCACGGGGAATCAGACTATTTTATCCACGATAAGCTGGGCAACCTGTGTCATTTAAGCGCTCGCAGTAACAAGTGCAAACACCGAAGCAACCCTGGCCAAACAACTAAGCCAAACCCCAAAAAGCCCCCACCGGTTTATGTCACAACGAAAGCTGATGAATGAGGATTTAGCCTCCATCACGGAACCGAAAGGAGAACCCTTAAATGGTAGAAAGATGGCGGAACTGTTGAAGAGCTGGTTTGACGGGCAGCTCAATACGGTGATACATCCACCAAAAACATTCAGTAGTGTAAAAAAGCTATTGAGCGTAAGGACTTTGTCGAACCGAGTACTTGCGAAACTTTCAGTACCCAGAAGTAGGAGTTCAAGAACATGAGTTTCTCAAGGAGTCAGCCCTAGGCCATTCCTACTTTTATCATTTATCAGTGATCTCCTCACTTAGATCTCATCCCCTATCCTACTTGTCAACAAGATCGAAATATAGAGGCCGACATGTAGAAAAGATCTTAGGATGCTGCAAGACGACTTGCTGCAGTTAGAGTCTTGGTCATCTGAGAAGGGCCTCAACTTTAACCTAGAGAAGTGCACGATGATGTAGATTCGGACACCGGATGGAATGAAAATCGACTACACTCTCAACAAGTGCGCGATCACCAGGATATCCACAAGGAAGGACCTAGGACTAAGCGTCTCTGAAACACTGGATACTAGCGCCAACTATAAGGAAGGGGGAGGAGAAGGCGATATCATACGCTCTCTATGAAGGCACCTGAGTGCACTGATCCCGGAATTGTTCTCTATGGTATTAAAAAAGTATATTAGACCACACCTAGGGATATTCAACGCGGCAGCCCCTTTACTGAAGAAGCGCCTTCGTACTCTCCAGAAGATACAGGAGGGTCACAGGGTTGGCTGTCGGAATGGCAGGGAAAACGTGTATACAAAACCTAAGACAACTCAGTCTGTTTACATTAAGCTATCAGAGGGAATGGGGTGACCGTATAACAGCTTGCAAGGTCGTCCCCCAAGTTAACCACCCCAACAGGTCGACATTATGGATTCGAAACCAACACTCGCTGGAACCTTACTCGAATGACCCGCCGTGGGACAAAAATGGTGAGATTTAACTTGATAACTGCGCAAGCGCAAGCGGCTTACCACGAACAATCACCAGTAGTGACTGAAGGCATACTTATTCATTCATTAGTTCTTAAGCCAGAGCATCTGCGACAGGACTCGTCCCAAGTTATTGCCAATAACACTTATTTTTTTCATTAGTATTTTTCACTCCTCGTTTCCTATTTCCAGCACTACTCATTAAATAGCACTCAATACCTACTTGCAGGTGCTTTCGAAAACAGGATTTGCAAAAGTTTAGTTAATCTTATCAGTATCGCTGTTGCCTCCCCGAACAAACCGAGTTGCAATCTGAAAAATAAATACCTTCACTACTGGGGGCTATTTTAGAAACCCTACAAGACGTGCACGCTATCCCAGTTGGAGGTCCAAAACGTCTAAGCTCCATCACACCCGAAAAGAGGCGCGAACCTCCTGAAGAAAGTTCAGAGGCGAACCACAAAGCGTGTTGAGGGGATGCGCTGAAAACCATGCGAGGATAGACTCGAAGCCCTAGGCCTGGGCCAAAGGTGAAGAGGTGATCTCATGATGGCCTACGAAGTACCAAATAGCCCGAGTCACACAAACACAGGAATACTACTGAATCGCTGCCATAGTGAGCATGGTGTTAACCCCGAGAGGACTGCCCACCTAAGAGCTTGAAAACTCGTGCGCGTCCACAGTTTTACTCCCATCCAGTTCGCGGGCACTGGAATGCATTACCAGCAAACAAAGCCTTCGCCACACTTGTCTAAAGTAGCAAAAAAAGGCTGGACAGTTAAGTAGTGACCTGCGGTTTACGCTCATCTGGTTGGAATACGAACAAGAACGAAGAAATCAACTGCTGCAGACCATTTCCACACTTACCTCTTAGCATGTAGCGTCACATACTTCCCCAAAACCAACAGCCTAGGGTTCGGAGAGATTGAACACTGATGCTGATCTTGATAGGTTAGCTGGACTTACCAAGCTGAAGGCACCCGGTCAAGCATTCTCGCCAGTCGGCACGCTGTCGTGTTACGTTGCACTGCTCGTAATCGACTCTCTAGCCAGTCAGTTGGAACGCATCGGTATCTTGGCACAACCACCCAAATATAATATTCCACCCGACTATGCCATTGTGTTCTTCCTTGGTCTTGTCTTCGTGGGTATATAACAAGTCCGAGTAATTAGTGACTGGCCTGTGTGTCTGCCAAGATCGCAACAGGACAATTCCTAAAAGCCTATTCCCCCCTACCCTGATAGCTGAAGTCACTTTCATCCCTTTCACGAGCCGCGAATTAACCTGGCCCACCAAATTCCTACACATCTCACCCTTCGCGTCTTGCTCGGGGGTACGTAGACCACTCCATCACTCAAATTTATTGGTCTTTTACTCAAATACACCTGTCTTCCCAGGCTATTTTTTCACCACCTCTAACTCTCCCTCATGACCATTTCGAACAGCTGTCTAGCAACCCAAAATTTCAAGAACACAACCACACCGCAGCCCCAGTCAAACTAACCACCACTCAACCACCTTTTCTGTAGGCCATAGTTATAGCTGAAGAGTGGCTGCACCTGGTGCATCAAAATCAGCTGAAGACCTGCAAACATTCCGCCAGACCTTGAAGCGATAGTAAAGAAATCGACTCAGTCACACAAGTTCGTAAAAAAATACTGTGTATCGGCAACGTCGAAAATAACCAGCAACCGCTGCAAGTAATGTCCCGAGCGATGTCCATCGGATATGACCAGGTCATTATAGCCCTCGACCTTAATGCCCCAACTCTCAATCTTGAGGAGGACAGGGGAGCCTCAAGCTGAAGGTTTGACCGAAATCTACTCAACACTATCAAAAAGGCTGGGCTGCAAGAGAATATTGGTGATGACACTCGCTGGGGGTCAGGCAGAAAGCCGTCCAAACTGGACTACCTTCCTACCAGCAACCCACTGCTGGTAGAAAATGCACAGGTTCAGACCCTCCTCGGCAGCAGCGATCACGGCGTGGTAGTGTTCGATCTGGTACTCAACGAACAACTGTCATGGAAGGGATCTCGCCCTTGTCTTTGCTACAACGAAGTGAACTACGTGGCGATGAAGCAGAACCTGTTGACAGCGCCGTGGCCTCAGGAGTGGAGCAACCTGTCGACTGACCAACATTGGGAACTAGTTAGAGATATCATCAGGAGGGCTGTCTCTGAAAACGTCCAAGTAATCACAGCAATACCACGGAAACGAACCTCATGTTTGAAGCGAGGCACTGAACGTCCATTGAAAGCCAAGTGGAAAGCATGGCACAAGTGGAGGACCTCCAGAAAAGAGTCTGACCACACAGCAGTAAGCAATCGATGCAACATCAGAGTGAGGGAGGACAGGAGGTCGTTCCAGACGAACCTCGCCCAGAAGCCGAGGCGAACCTCAAAACCCTATATCAGTTTATGGCAGGCAGAAAACCAACCAGCCAGGAGTGCTTGCGTCCTGAAAGGCCTAGACGGAGGGAACCTCTTCGGATTAGAGTTAACCGAAGCCTTTAGCGCCACCTTCGATACTCAACTGAATACGTCCCTATCGAACCAAAATTACCGACTGTCCGACCGAAGTTCAGCACCACCAAGTGCAGGAGTTACCTGGAATAAAGGTAACTCCTGTTATGGTCCTCGAAAAACTGTCAAAGCTCCACCCATGGAAGTCACCAGGGTGTGATGACATCCGACCGGCTGTGCTGAAACAACGCGTGGGTGCCTTGTGCGGTTCGCCACGTAATCTGTTTCAACACTCCTTAGACAATCACACGTTTCCACGAGAGCGGAAACGTGCTATTCCGTACCCCATCTTCAAAGGTGGAGACAGGCAGAACCCAAAATGCTACCGACCCATAGCCCTCCTGCCAGTGGTGTCAAAAGTAATGGAGAGTCTGGTAGACGACCATGTCAGGGAGTACCTAGACAAGAGGGGAGTACTAAGTGATGCTCAACATGGTTTCAGAAAGGGTAGGTGTCCTGTGCCACAAACATTCTGGCAGCTGGTAATAGGGGGACGGCATGTTGGGACCTCCAAATTCCTGTCCATGTTGTTTTCCTGGATTTTACTAAGGCTTTCGACACAGTTCCACACACCGCTCTTGTTCACAAAATAGCAAGGTTGGGCATCAAGGGACAAGTGTTTTCATGGTTGCAGGACTATCTAGACGGTAGGCAATTCTGCAGAAAAGCCAACAGTGCCTACGCAGTACTGTACTCCATGCGCAGACAACTGGGTGCCCTGACCCCGGAACTCTTTTCGAAGCTGCATAAGACCTATATAAGATCCCATCTAGAGCTACACAACGTCATTGCACCACCACATCTGAAAAGAGACGTGAACCTCCTGGAGAAAGTCCAAAGGCGAGCTACAAAGGGTGTCGTGGGAATGAGGCAAAAACCATACCAGGACAGGCTGAAAGATCAAGGGCTCTACTCCCTAAGCTACCGTAGATTACGTGGTGACTTGATGATGGCTTACAAAATACTCAGCAACCCAAGTCATGCGAGCTGTGGAATCCTACAGAACGGCCACCATGGCGATCCTCGTGGTAATCCGAGGGGAGTTGCCCACCAAAGAGCGAAAACCCGTGTGCGATCACACCCCTTCTCTCTGCGAGTTTGCGGCCACTGGAACGCATTGCCTGCCGAGATTGCTACTGCTGCGTCTGTTGATGGCTTCGAGAAGAGGTTGGACAGTTACGCAGCGACGCACGGTTCGCGCCCATTCAGCTGAGATGTGGACTAGGCTGACACGACTTACCGTTACTGAACACTTTGCAAAACCACTATCACTGAGATCCTGGCTCAACCCTTCACCTTCCTGTAGATGTCCCCTCCAGTTACCGTCTCCTACTAAAAGAATTACTATATTCCCATCCGCTCTACCATGTTATTTATTCACCTTCCTTCCGACCTTACGTTCTCAAACTTTGACAAAAGCTCTCCCTACCACCTATTCCTCATGAACTCATCAATGTTTCTTCTTCCATGCCGTTTCCTTTTACCTAATCTTTTCTCTCCCCTCTTTTTCCCCTTTCCTGTCTCTATTTTGTCTCTCTCTGCACTTTCTCTCCCTTGATTTCTCTGCACATATTTTTCATCTCCCTTTTACATAGTCTGACCAATTGTCTGCTGGTACGACACTTGGGGAACCCATCTACACCACAGTCCTCGGAAGAAAAAGCAAACAAACAACACTCCCTACAAATTTAACCAACACCCAACCGCCCGTCGGGCTAACGAGAGCTATGGCAGTCGGGTGAGTGGGCCTACTTTATCGGAATGCACTGAAGACCTGAAACGGTTCTGCAAGACCTAGAAGCGAGTGCGAAGAAATCAATTGGTTTGCACTAGCTCGTCAAAAGATATTGGATGTTGGATATTTCATTGTGACCTTAAAGCCTACAGGCTCGCTTTTCAAGAGGTTAGCGTGTTCTTGACTGTTTTTTGACATAGCTCCCATTATAGTTATCAAGCTTTAAAGTATTCGGAACTAGGCCTTGTAAATGGCTCAACACAACAGGGTCGGTGAACTGTCCTGTTACTTAGAGACCTACTGGGAGGTTTGAGATCTCAATTGGACAACTCGTGACATGAGTTAACAAGATTGCGTCAAGTTCGGATAATACCCTAAAAGTTGTGTTTATGCTTGATTTCAGCACTTCGTAGCGTATCGTTTTCGTACTCTCTGCGCTTTCTGGTTGACTTGTGGGTTTGGGGTGAGCAGGTAAAAACTTTAGGAATTGTCCTGGTGCGAACTTGACAGACGCAGAGGCTAATCACTAATTATTCGGACTTGTTATATACTCATGGATATGAAACCAAAAAAGAATACAATAGTGTATTCGGATGGAACAGTATATTTACTAGGTCGGGCCGATACCTTCAGTGTCGCGCTCCTTGAATAGTGACGTGATTTTGCTTGTCTCTCAGGTTTCCGATTTTTCCACATTGAAAAACTCCCACTTGGAATACTCAATCCAAAAAAATCCGACGTTTGCAGCACTCCTATTCCTGCACGCACTTCAACGCCGCGTATTCATCAACTCACTTCTCAACAGTTGAAAATTGGCATTATTATTCCTTTGAACCGACCAATCTGCCTCCTATCAGTGGTTCTTGGGTGTTTCAACTGCCTTAGCTCTCGGTTCTCTTCGGAGGTCATTCCCCAGGAAACATCTGGTTTTACATACACATCTGAGGCTTACGGTTAAACTCGTTGGTCAAGAGCAGAGGATCAAGTGACAAGTGTCTGAAGGCAAGCCAACATAAATTGTCTTCCTTTATGTATTCTGTCCTTTTACTGCATTCAGTCTTCAACCTCCTTATTGCTGTTAAATATTTGTTTTCCCAAGAAGTTTATGTAATAGTGACGTATCTACTCAAAATGCTAGGTCCAAAGCTTGGACGCGGATAACGCGGTCGTGCACGAAAAGGGACAATAACACCCAAAACAACACTCTAGTCTGCATCCACAGACAAACAGAGGTAGGGCAGAACACCGAAATCCTCAAGAAGCGATCGACTTATGTTTCTAGAATTCCAGTCCCCATCAAACAGGTGACACAGAGTAGCACTAGCACATCACAAACTAGTCCTACCTCGGGCAAGGATCAAACGATACCTGGAAAGAGTAGACGGCGTAAAAGGCTTAAGGATAAGGCAGCCACAAGCAGTTCGCCACAATCCGTAGCACTTTCTGCATGGAAAGAAGGCTGCATTACGACACCCGATGGCTGCAGTGTTTGCACTAAAGTTGTTTCGGTAGTTGATGAGGCATTTGCATGCAACCTATGTCACCGCTGGGCGCACCGCCACTGCGACACCAAAGTACCCTGACAACACTATAAGCTGATGAAGAGACAACCATTCGAATGGTTCTGGTACATTTGTCCAGAGTGCAGGAAGCTCCCCGCACTCCACACGGAAAGCCTGAAAGAGATACTCTCCGCCATGCAAAAGCTACCAACATCCTCGAACAAAGTAGGGTTTATATTTAAGGATAACACGGAGGGACCTGGAAACAGAACTAGATCTCCAGCTGCGCACAAGCCACCACGCGCGGGGACCACATTAGGTGGAGTCTCCGTACCTCCTACCCGGCCTCAGAGAACGCCTAGCGCATGGCTATAGACACCGACCGCTAGACTCTACGAAACCCACCCCAAGCATCCCACACACTGACCGAGAAGCAACCAGTAAAAATGCACAACAAACCCATTGGGAAGTCAGGCGTGCTACCCACAACGAACCCAAGTCACAGGAGAACTAACTCGATCATCTTGTTCAACGTCTATGTATCGACAGACTCATTGTTGATAGAGAGAGAACGGTTTGACAGCCGAATGTAGACCGACTACTGTCAGGTGCTCTGTAACTCCTCTCTCCCTGTAACTCTGTGTCGTCTTTCTCGCGGAAGCCGGGCACCCCGAGATAAGCCACCCCCTTTACGTGTGTCCTTGAACACTGCCAAAGAGGCCTTCTCTAGCGACAATCGGACGTTGTTAATACCTGCAAAATTCGGGCCAGGCCTGACAAGCCATGGTCAATAAGAGAGGAGGAAAGGAAATCAGCGGTTGGAAATCTAAACAGAAACAACTATAGTTGTAAATGGGATTCGAGAACTGCCAATTGACCGCTCGGTTAAAGATCGGTACTTCCACGACGTCCAACAATGCCAATGGCTCTCAACCAAAGTTGGTCTAGACAATATACCGGCCAACAGCGTCAGCAGACTGCCAAGGCCAGCGCATCTGGAGTCCATACCCACTCCCAGACTGCTCGCCATCCAATTCGACTCACATGCCTCCCTCACGAACGTTCTACACGTATGGTATAATACGAAAGATCGCATGGGTGGCTTAATACTCATGTGTGAAAGCAAGCCTATACTCGCGAGGTAAGAGGAGAGACGGCAACCGCCAAGACCTCTAAAGTCAGTGGTTGTCACACAAGCACTGACAAGTGAGTCAGACACATTGAGTAAAGAAGCTCCCGCTGCCACAGCCCCCACCCAAGTTGAAAATAAAACGCAAAAAACGGAACGATGCCAGTCCTGTGAGGGCTGATGACTCTAGACCCAACCACGCGAGCGCTCCTCTCGCAAAAATAGACAACCAGCCCTCCCCTCTCACCAGGCACACTCTAACATGTATGTACAGCAACGTTAGGGGGTTAAGAGGGAATGTAGAAGAGATGAGGATGCTGCGTGAACGTCAGCACTCTGACATCATATTTATCACCAAGTCCTGACTCTCGCCAGACATCTCATACGAAGAGATGTATGTTACTGGCATGGAACTTTTCCGCAGGGACAGAGCTCGGAGCAGGAGGAAGTGGCTCTCTACGTAGACTCCCGTTTAAAGGCAAGGGTGGTTGGCGATACGGCCTTAACCCAGCTCCCAGAATCTCTATGGTGCTACTTCACTCCCCACTGTACCAAATACTTGCTCGGAGTCATATATCGGTCCCCCACCAGCTCCCATACACATGAGGAAATGGTCATCAAGGCAATCTTGACAACTTCCTATGCAAATTACGATTCCGCAATCATTGCCGGCGACTTTAACACCCCATCCATCCTCTTCGAGACGGAAGGGAGACACATCAGATCCTTCAATCAGAAGCTGAAGAATGCAATTAAGACTGCTGGCCTCAGAGAAAGTGGGTGATACCACACACTGTGGACCTAACGGAAACGCATCTTGCCTTGACTACGTTCTGACGAACGATGACCTCGTTGAGGATGTATGCATCCAACCTCCACTTGGCCTCAGTGACCACCCAGTAATAACCTTCTCCATGATTACTAGGGAGGCCCTGCAACTGGAGACGCCCAACACCTTCCCTTGCTACAGCAAGACCAACTACGAGACCACGAAGGACTATCTCATGAATGCATCATGGCCGGTAGACTGGACCCATCTCACAATAGATGAGCACTGGTTACAGGTGAAGAAAATAATAGCCGGGGCCATGAGTTACAGTGTACCAGAAGTAACACGGACTGTCAGTGAGAACCTCATGGCTAAAGCCTGGGACAGAGGCTTATCCAAAGCAAGAACCAGGCTTGGTTCAAGTGGCGTTCATCACGCATGGAATCTGACTTTCTGAACTACAAAAGGATTTGTAACCGCTGTAACAGAGTGCGCAGCGACAGATTCTCCTGTCAAACAAACCTGGTGGAGAGATTACAAAGCAATCCCAAAAAGGAAGTCGACTAACAGGGGAG
This sequence comes from Heterobilharzia americana, assembly GCA_944470555.2. Taxonomy (NCBI): domain Eukaryota; kingdom Metazoa; phylum Platyhelminthes; class Trematoda; order Strigeidida; family Schistosomatidae; genus Heterobilharzia; species Heterobilharzia americana. The sequence goes on from OX104132.1 coordinate 8,846,879, forward strand.
TGAATCTTATCACAGGTCATCATGGGAGTGTACTAAGCAGTCTACAGATTGCCGAGCTTTTGAGCTCACACTTCCAATCCCAACTTAGTACCGACACTAAATCCACACCGACTCGTTACGACACCGACCGGGTCATAAATAACAAATACCTCTACCACATCTCAATCATAGAGAAAAAAATGTTGGGGAAACTATCTAGGCTACGTCCAGGCAAGTCCCTGGCTGCGATAACCTAAAATCAGTGATCCTAAAAAACTGCGCCGAGGTCCTTACGAAGCCACTCTGCAACCTCCTTGAGTACTCAATAGAGTCGTGCAAACTCCCTAAAGAATGGAAGAGCGCCATCTTATCACCCGTCTTCAAGGGAGGAGACAGAAAAAGCCCTGGCAGCTACAGGCCGATTGCCCTACTCCCTATTGTATCAAAAGTGTTGGAAAGCCTGGTAGCAGACACTCTGGGAATTCCTCAATACGGAAAACACTGTGCATATTACTGAGCATGGTTTTCGAAGTGGTCGCTCATGTGCCACCAACTTCCAAACTGTCTGAGATGACTGGATGTAGGGGTGCGTGTTACAATTCCGTAACGTTTGATCAACCCTACTTAACTTGATGGGCTCTAGTACCTGCGTAACCAGTACTTTACCTAACGTGTAAGTACTGATAACAAAACACAAATCAAAAGAACTGATACGCAATGTATTTGAAGGAGCTTTGTATTTAATTAAAGTAAATGTAATAATAATGAATGGGGGAAAAGTTTATTCAACTTACCTGGTTCGTAAGGCTGAACTAGGGACTCGGAGTACGTGTATGGTAATCAGCACAGTGGAGCGCAAAATGGCGTCCAAGCCTGCTCGGATGCATGCTCGTTAAAACAAAGCTTAAAACACCCTAAGCATCCGGAGGCAAGCTAGAGATTTATTTAGTTAATTTAATTTAAACTATTTATTTTAGCCCTAGTTATATTTTGGTGCCAGGAAGGTGCACTACAGGTTATCCCCCCTCCTATAAGGTTGTTGGGATACCGACAACCTTCGATCCTAGTAGGTGACTGCGAGGCGGACACGCAACACCTTTCCATATTGGTGATGGAGTAGGTGACGTGTGGGTCTCCGAAGCTAGTGCAACTGTGCTCACCTACGAGGTAAGAGAACTTTGCGTCTAGACGCAGCCCTTCTCGCAGTGGTGGAAGGTGGCCCAAAGCCTCCGTCTACTTTTCTCTATTGCTTCTTAATCTACCGAGGAGTGTACAGGGGGAAATTGGTACAAAGAGAACCGAAGAACGATCCAAGTAGCATCATCAGCGGCCAATTATATCCAATTTTCAACGCATTTTCTAGGTTCTGCAAGAAGAAAGAAATAGGACATTAGAGTGCTAAGAAAAGAAAAACCAAACAATTCGAAGTGGGGGGAGTACAGAAAAAGAGTAATAATAACCAACCAAAAAAGTTTTTGAAACCTAAATTGTATTTATGGTTTTTTTTGTTTTTTTTGAAAAAAAAACTTTGTTTTCAAAGTAGTGAACAAAACTTTAGATATGAAAACGCATTGATAGTGCATGCCACGATAAAATAGTTGAAACTGCGACTTTACCGAATGTGAAGTTGCATTGGGGCTACTTAACGAAATCGGCGTATCGTTTGGGCCAATGTACACGCCTCCCAGCACGTGCAGACGGTACTGGATCAGTGCTACTTTGGGTGGCTCTTTTAGAAGATTCAGGGTACGCGCGACTAGACGAGTCTGTTTGGGAGTCTGGCGGCAAGGGTGTTTCTAGTTGTGTCGGTGTAGAGGAAGGTGGGTCGTCGCCTATATAAGCTGCGTTCAAACGATCGACACTAATAGAATCCTGCCGTCCAGATCTGTCAGTGATGAAAAACTTTTCTTTCTTACTGAGAACCTTGAAAGGTCCGTCGTATGGTGGCTGTAGGGGTTTACGTACACCGTCACAAAGTACAAAGGCGTGGGTACAAACGCGAGACTGTGCGTCTGCAACAGGGTTATTAACACTAGAAATGTGACGGATGTCCGACGTGAATTGCGAAATATAGTCTAGGTGACGTAATTCACGCGGTGAATATCTGTCAGTAGTGGTGTGTAAGGCATACGTCAGAGGTTTATGGTCGGTAAAGATGAGAAATCACGACCTTCCACAAAATGACGAAAATGTTTCACTGAGGCATATATGGCGAGCAGTTCCCTGCCAAAAGTGCTGTACCGCATTTCGCAGGTGGATAACTTCCGGGAGAAGAATGCAACTGGGATCCAAGTGTGATCCGAAAGTTGTTGCAACACAGCTCCAATGGCCGTGTTAGAGGCGTCAACCGCAATGCTAAGAGGTAGGTTTACGTCTTGATGCACCAGCATCGTGGCGTCTGCTATTGCGGTTTTGATCTTGCGAAATGCTTCTAGTGCCTCAGGAGTCAAGCTGAAAGTTTTACATTTACTTTTCAGCAGGTCGGTCAGTGCAGTCAAAATGTGCGCACATTGGGGAACGAAGCGACGATAATAGCTCACCATACCCAGAAACACACGCAGAGCTTTAAGTGACGCTGGGACTGGGAAGTCTTGGATCGCCTGTACCTTTTCAGGTAGTGGGCGAATGCCTTGCTCGTCGATAACGTGTCCCAAAAATTTTAGTGAACGAACGCCAATCTGGCATTTGGCCAGGTTGACTGTCATCGAATGCTCTGACAGTCTGGCGAAAACCTGTTTCAAGTGGTTAAAATGAGTGTCTTCGTCAGGACTAGCGATTAGTATATCGTCTAGGTAGGCATAGGCGAAATCGAGTCCACGTAAAACATCGTGAATAAAACGTTGGAAGGTTTGTGCTGCATTGCGAAGACCAAAAGGCATACGGAGGAACTCAAAAAGACCAAACGGTGTAATGACGGCTGTCTTGGGAACATCATCAGGATGAACCGGGATCTGATGATATGCACGCGTCAAGTCAAGCTTACTTTTAAAGATGCAGTCAAGTCGTGAATGTGAGGGACTGGGTAACGATCTGGAATCGTTTTAGCGTTGAGCCTTCGGTAGTCACCACAAGGCCTCCAGTCCATGCCATTGTTCTTGGGTACCACATGCAAGGGTGAAGACCATGGACTGTTGGATGGTCTGATTATTCCCATTTCAAGCATGTGTTCGAACTCGGCTTTTACAGCACGCAGTTTCTCCGGGGATAATCGCCGTGGTTTCGCAAACACTGGCGGGCCAGTCGTCGTTATGTGATGAGAAACGTTCGAAGTCACACAAGGGACACAACGACTTGGCTTAAAGACATCCGGAAAGGACTGAATGATAGACGCGTAGGGACTAGAAGCGTCCGTCGTGCAGTACACGGGACTGAGGGGCGGCGTCTTTGTGACTATACCGGAAACAGAGAGTGTTGTGGTAGAATCTATCAACTTATGCTTGCCAGCATCTACCAGCAGCTGATAGTGCTGCAAGAGATCCATACCAATAATGCCGGTGGTCACATCTGCCACTATGAAAACCCAACGAAAGGGACGACGCAATCCAAGGTTGAGATCGAGGAATCTCCGACCATAGGTTGTGATGGGCGAACCGTTGGCGGCACGAAGTTGCAGAGACATTGGCCGCAGACGCTCTTCCTTCGTAGGTGGGATGACGCTAGCTTCTGCCCCAGTGTCAACTAGGAAGCGTATCCCAGAATGTCGATCAGTGACGAAGAAGAGGCGACATGGAAGTGGCTCGCCAGCGACGTTAGTCGCCGTCACGTGCTGGCTCACACGTTTCCCGCCTGGTTAGCCTCGAAGGTGCAAGGTCGAGTGCACCTTTTGGCATTGGCACCATAACGTTTATGGTACCAGCACAACCTGGGTTGGGATTGTCGCGATTTGGAACGTCTGCTACCGGTACGGGAGGCAGACCTGTTGCGCGAGCGAGACGTGCGACCGTTGGAAGAACTACCAGACCGCATTTCGTTCCTGATGCTGCACAACTCTCATACAATTTCGAGATGTGAGCTATAACATCGAAACTTGTTGGCTCACCAGCCGAGAGAGGATGTGGGTTTTTGGACGAATCCGTGGCAGTAGACAGTGCAGCTGAGATACTAGTGTTGGGTTTCGTAGCATCCACAGCTCTGTCAGCCGCTTCCGCCAGCTCTATTAAGGGACACTTATGGAAGGGTGCGAGGATCCCTTGAACCGACTGTGGTAACCTCTGTAACCACAGTTGCTTGAGAAATGCTTCATCAATGTTGAAGTCAGCAATCAGCTGCTTCATCTGACGAAGCAGTTGCGTCGGCTTGCGATCACCCAGATGCACATCCCTGAAAAGTTCTTGCACTTTCTGCTGGTCAGTAAGTGCAACACGTTTGATGAGGGCGGTTTTGAGGCGATCGTAAAGATTCGGTGCTGGGTCATCTAGCACATCTGAGACGTCTTCGATCACATTTTCCGGTAAGCTGACGATGACTAAGTTGGACTTAGTTTCTTGTGATTGAATGTGTCTCAAGGCAAACTGAGCTTCCACATGGGAGAACCATGCAGATGGTCTGTGGGCCCAGAAGGTGGGAAGCTCGAGGGTCACGGCCATCTGCGCGGTCTAGTCGTTATCAACGATAACGATAAGCCTAAATGACGTTTGTGCACCCATTTTATCCTTCGTTTCAATACTATGTTCGGCTATTGAGGAGCTCATATGTTTGTTGACAACATCATTTGAATCAGATAACTCTACTTGTTTCTGAAGCCACTTTGAAATTTGTTTTATGGCTCTTATTTTCAATGACCGATAAGTCCTCTGTATGTATGTGTGACTACAGAACATATTCTAATGTGGCTTTTGGAACAGGTAGAGTCGCCCGACTCAATTGATGCGTGTCACCCACTTTATTGCTATTCATAAAATGTCTTTTCTTTACGAATGATATAGATCCATCTAAATGTCAAAAGGCTAATAGTCTTTTTATAAGTATGAAATAAACGAGTTGATAATGATAGTTTATTTCGACTTTTTATGAAATCAGACAAACCTTTACTGGGTTTCCTACATTAATTTAGTAGTGATGAACCAACCTAACAGTTTCATCGGTTGTGGATTCTTTCTTATATACAGCGGTCAGTGTCTCAGCAACTGATCATACCTAATAGGTCGGTAAAAATTATTCCACTTTCTGAACTTCCCACGTTAGACATTAAACTACCTCTTAAATCCTATTTATTTCTGCATAGTTTGTACTTAAAATGTTTGTTACTGTTGTCACTTGTCATTACAGTGTGATTGTTGATTTCCACACAACCACAATGACTGAGCTCAATATAGGAGTTCATTGTTCTCAAGAGGACTGCAAACAGTTGGGTAAGTCTTCCTTATTTTGCTCTAACCAAAGTAAGGTGATTCTTGTGTTGACTGTCCATTTGTGATAGCGATATAAACGTGAACGTAAAAATGTATGATTCCGTTCCTTTTGTTTTTGAAAAGGAAATTTTGAAGCTACCTGCAGACGTTTGTTTTAAGGAGTATAAGTGTGACTATCCATAATCTAATAGTTTTCTGTATAGCGTTCTGATGTTCTAATTGGAGTTCATTTCGTTGGCGTCCTAGTGGGAAAATTGGCAGGCGATCAAAAGTGTACCGATGAGTACTAAGTGGAACTAATTGAATATCCTGGTTCACTCTGTTAAGCTCTTTCAGAAACAATTCATGTTATTTTCCCAACTAATTCTCGGGACAAAGGAGCTTTTACGTGGAGCTTTGGTGCGAATACTGCACGCTTTTATAGCCCATATTCAACACAAATTTCAGCCTTTAACTTCTACAAGGGCGTTAAGTGAGTGACCTTAAGCAGATGTCCCATGGTCTCTGCAGTTATACACCACCGTTGCTAATACACTTTTTCCGAATATTTTAAGAAAAAGTAACACTCCACGATGTGGGTCACAGGGAAATGTCAACCTCTCACAATTCTGTTAGTACTCAGGTTCCCCTAGATTATTATCAACCTTCCAATCTTCCGTCATCTCTTGGTTAATATTCTTACATCGTTCTTAATTTGTTTCCAGTTCTGCAGCGCTTGATGAATACCTGAGTTCGTGTAACATCCCTGGTCTCTTGAAACTGCGCTCCAAACTACTTATTGGGCTCTCAATAAACTGCATTCTGTCCATTCTAACAACGGGCTTCACTAGTCAAATCTAGCATTTAGGGTCGTGCAAGTGTACTGTTTGTGAGACGCATTTTGAGTGATCACGTGGTGCTGCCAGCACGCTTGTGTCTGCCTCTAAATGAATTTCTGGAAAAAAAAAGCTCAAACCGTTTGGAATGCAGCACAACATTGAGCATGCCAAGGCTGTTTTCAGCGAGATAATGGCTAGACAGTAGTCGGAACGAGATACAGTAGTTCATTTCAAGGACACCTGGCCCTATCTCCAGTTTGCTGTGAAAACAACGCTAACCACTGTAAGTGACCCTCAAAAGATGTTTCGTGAAAACCAGCGGATCTGACTTCTGAAATAATTGATACACGCAAATGCATTACTGCGGGCTCCGAACATAAACTGTGGCTAAAACAACTCAAATGTATGCAGATGAAGAGTATGCAACGACCTTGGGGGTTGGTGGGGAGTAAAGCCAAATAGATGGACAAAGCAGCAGTAATAACTAATGGTGGACTTATTTTCACGTGATAATGAAATTGGGTGGAAAACTGAATGGTTAGCATATAGTGAAGGGATGGGTATATGATTCAGTCACAGAATTGGTGACTGGAATAAGTTGTCATGAAGATTTTTATTCAGCCCCCAAAATAAAGTCTAATGACCTTGTTTCTTGTAGAGTTTTGGGCAAAATAAATAATTCAGTTGATGAGATTATAAACCTTCATCGACTCAGGTGGTTGGGAAATTCGTTACGCATGCCTTGTCACTCTCTTTCGCGACACAACTTTGGCTGAAGTAGGTTTACTTGAACTGTATGGATCGGCAAATGTGTAACTAATGTTCAGCTTAACAACAGTTCTAATTGTCTCAGATTTTACTATTATTCTATCAGATGCGTACTGTTTACAGTGGACTACGATTTCATCGACTGGTTTGCAAGAAGTAAGTGACTATAACTTGCTTTCATTTAAAGCAACTCATTTTTTCTTTATAGTGCCTCAGATATTTTTGAAAATCAAGAAAAAAACTAGCTGAACTGTTTCAAATATCCTTTATTGTTGTCCTAATTCCTTTTCAGATTTCCTACCTATTCATTGCCAACTTTGTGATCGCATATTTTGGTAAGTTCCAACTGTTTAAATTATAAGATTATAAATATCTAAACCATAGTGGTTAAAAATGCCCTGCAAGAAGTTGAGCGCCAAGTCGCTTTTAATCATCATAACACTATCTGTTAATATAGTCCCAGCGTCTTTAAAACATCGAAACAAGATATTCCTGAACGTTTCACCGTGGAAGACACAGCTATTTCAGCAGAATATACGCACTCTTATTAACATCAAAACATGTATTAAAAAGTACATCAAATATTTAGTGTGTATGGGTCATTGACTAAGTGGTTTGTTGCTCATATTGAGTAATTATGACTAGTCTTTACAAGTTTATATTTCTTATTGTCATTTGTCGACGAAAAATGCAGGGCAGTTTAAGTGTATATTTGTGTGTGTATGTGTATTTGTTTGTATGTTGTAGAATACATATTGTTTCCTGTAGCTTCTTAAGAATCTATTGATGAACAATCAGTAATTGTCATTGTTATTAAATCTCCAATTAGAAAGGGTCATCACGGAAGATTTTGTCGGATTAATGTTTGCCAAATAGGTGGTAAATCTATCACTATGTCTCTTCTGTTTATAGCATTTAATGTTGTTAAAATTTGTAGGGCTTTCGTGGTTAGTCTTTTATGTGAATGGAAACCTCTCCAAGTTAACCACATGTTCACTTTCAATTGCATGCATAGCTATTACTGATCACTTTTCTGAATTTTGTAATTCATCTTGATTCTCCCGTGGATTTTCCGCTACATAACTTGTGTTCATGCACCGTAAGTTTTTATGGGTTTATAACTTTCTCCAACATAAGTAATTAGCCTCACATTTCAGACATTTAATTTTGCAGAGACAGTTGTTCTTTTATCTTAGGAAATTCATCTTTCAATTTGACTATGGCATTTCCGAATGGGTTTGAAGGTTTAAAACAAAGTTTAATACCATACGAAGCGCATACTCTTTTAGTTCGTTCAGAAGTACCTTTTCGATATGGTATCATCATAACTAACACTCATGATTTTATTGTGCCTTTACTATTACTACTACTTGCTTTTCCATTCATCTGATGGATAATATTGTCGTAAAAGGTTTTTGGGTATCCATTTTCCATTGAGACATTTTTTACTCAGGAGATTTCATTTTCCGAATCATTAGGATCGTTTGTAATGTTTTCCGTTCTGTTTAGTCGATTTAATACTACAGTAGGTTTTATATCAATAGGATAATCCGGTTGGATGTCTAAATATTTATCGAAATGTGTTGGTTTTCTTCATATTTTTACACCAAATCTACCTTCAGCAGTTCTTTGGACAAGTCAATCTAAAAAGTTTAGAGTGCTGTCCTTAGATTCTGTTTCACTAGTGAATTTAATAGAATCTGAAATAGAAATTATATGTTCTAAAAGTGTCTGTTGGTTTACTTTCTTAAGAATGACAAACGTATCGTCCACATATCTATACCAAATTCTGGGTTGGAATTGGGCACTTCTTAAGGCTCTCTCCTCCAAAGCTTTCATATAGAGATTCACCATAACTGGAGATACTGGCGAATCCATTGTAACTCCACTTGACTGACGGTACATTCCGTCTCTAAACCTGTGGATTCTAAGCACACATTTAACGATTTTATAATGTCTTCTGTTGAAGGCGGACATTCAGATAATACATCTTGATTAGTATTAATAGCAATCCTTACAATATCTAGACATTCACATAATTGGTATACTAGTGAATTAAGAAACTGCATCAAAACATGCCATAATTTTATTTTCTCTAATATTCAACAGTTTACGTTTAAAATCCTATGCGTTCCTAATATTCTAGATGTTATATTGAAATAGTTTCAGAATTCCTGATAAATATCTAAATAGACGATAAGTTATCGACCTTGTAAAATCAATTATTGGTCCCAGTGAAATCCTCATTTTGTGGATTTTCGGTCCACCGTAGAACCGAGTGACTGCGTTCATCTTTGGGGCTAATGAAAACCATGTTACATTTCCAAATTTGAGTTTCATTTCTCCAATTAATTTTTCGAAAGATTTAAACCACTACGATTTCAATGCTGTTGGAGATTCGACTTCATTGACATCTTCAAGATGACAACTCAATAGAGCCGTCTAAGATGTGCCGCTTGGAACGGAGAGTCTCAAGTTCCTTTTTCGTATTTTCTCCTTTCAGATGAGTGAAGTAGTATTGAAGTGAGGTGAGAAGGGAAGAAACACCGATGATACTGTTAACTTCGGTAAATACCGTGCTGTATCAGAAAAATTCCTTGCAGCCTACAAACATGAAAAGCAAATAATCTCTTTTGTGAAGACTAGTGTAACTCCAACAAACATCCAGAGCCTCTCACTTGTTTTTCTGTCATCACCGGAGGATCCTAAAATATTCCTTTAAGAGATTTGTGTGTTCCGAGTTCTACGGTTATTCCGAAGCAATCCCATACTATTCCGTGGGGTAGTAATATGGTAAACAGTAAGACCACCATGTATGAACTGTCTATCTTGTGGCCTTCACTCTTATTCTTGCTCAATTTTGCATCCTTATTTATTATAATTTATATTCAGACAACTTGACTTCCAATCGTCGTGTACAAGTGCTAGTTTGTGGTCAAAATGGTAAGATAGGATAAACCTACCACTCTTTTTCATCATAACTACATTTCGGGGTTGTCATAAACTAAATAAAATCAGTTAATTGATTACAATGTTTCGAATAAGCCCCAACCACTCGACCACGCCACATCATATCGTAATGCACACAAGTACATCGGTTCAAGTTGTCACACTTCATAGTAGTATACAAAGAACAGGTGGATAGAATAAGAGTAATATCAAAGTAGACAAAGGTGTATGGGAAGATAAACAGTTTAATACCGAAGGTTATTGAGAATATTCAAGCTTTCGAAGGCGTTTAAGAGTGAATACATGTGCGCCATTGTGACTAATTTTCAATCTTACTACCAGGAGTCCTCTACCACTGATTCTTATCGTTCCAGGGACCCCAATCAAGCAGTCTACACCTCCCTATACGGTCCAAACTAACGGCCAGAAACTTCATGCACCTATGCTACGTCTTGGCCACCCTGAGCTCTCTTCCAACCTAATCCAACTTTTCATGGCACTCCATGTCGAAGTAGATTGGTTCTTCGTGTACAACACACGTCCAAGTTGAAGGTTTATAACCTCATTGATCACCTTGCCTGTCTTGCCTAGTGCCCTTCACCTGACCTCGACACTACTAACAAAGTGATTCCATTATACTTACGGTGAAAAGCCTGTAACCGCTTTATATCTCTTACTTTCAGTGACCATCTCTAACAGCCGTATGACGGGACATAGCAAACTGCAAAGCTGTATACTCGTCCTTTGATAGTTACTCGGATATCTCACCGATCCAATCACCTATCATGCAAAAACAATCACTTCGTGATAACACTATCATTACACCAGTCATTCATCTGAGGACCATTCTCAACTTTCATTGATGGTTAATCTCCTGAGCTCACTTCAACTTCATCTACGAGAACCTTCTTGCCAACTGTATCATTTGCAGTGATAATAACATTCCTGATACCTGAAAAAATCAAGTGGGTTGCTTTACTCGCTTAAAATATATCAGTTTCTTGAAATCGTAGAGAAAACTGGTAGATAATATTCCTAACGATTGAATTATCACTGTCTTTATTCAATCTAGGCTTCATTATGGCGTAAATTCGTATACTTATCAGTCCTGTATAGTATTTGTGTATTTCCATAGAGATTGATGCATACACGTGTCTATATAAACGAAATTATTGAAGGCAATGTTGAAAGTCTAATATATTGTGCTTATTGAAGAAAGTAGACAGTATTAACTGAGTTTGTAAAAGTTTTATGAAGATGATCTATCTTACGTTTTCGTTGTTTATGGTTGTCATCATCATTATCGGTTGCTAAAAACATCACAGCAAAACGCACAGTTCTCTTACTGCGCACAACTGTCCTATTTCAAACCCTGCCTATCGATATCACCCTATCAGGTTAGTTACATTTCATACTTTTGCTAAATTTAACTTTACATAATGTAGTCAAAGTCATTTTTCTGCTACTGTCATTACCACTACTACTGAAGATGATGCCGGTAGCGTCTGCGATTTCCACGAATGTAATCAACGACAGTTGGTGTTGTTAGCATGTGAAGCATGTAGCCGAAATTATTGTATAAGGTTAGTAGGAAATATTTTAAAATTTTATTGATAGATAAGAGCTTTTGTTGAAGGTCACTATTAAGGTTGTCGTTCAAAGTTTTCAATACTTGATCTTGCACATTTACAACATGCATTCAAGTTCATTTACTGCCCGGCCGATAGCTGTTACCTTGAAGTCATAGTTGGGTGTGCTTATTCATCATCAATATCAACATAAGACCAGGTATTACTGCGTAATGGTCTGAGTTGCTACAACTCATATCAGCACATCAAGTAACGAAGTAATAAGATGAAAGGTGAAGAAGAAAGAAAAAAATCGGTCTGAAGCAGTAGAAAGTAGTCAATGCTAATTTCAGCATAGCAGTAAAGATAAAGATAATATGTGGATACATCTACGCCATCGGTATCGATTCCGAGCCATATCATATAGAGTCTCCAACCAATGGTTTCTGTTGCTATACGAACCCCAACCGGCTAGTCTGCATCTCACAACATGGCTCAGGTCGAAGACTTCATGTAGTGATACCATGTTTTAGTGTTTTCCTACCTAGCCTTTTTCCAGCCTGAACCCACTTCGGCTGAGATTAGGCCAGAAGGTAAACGATGACCAGACATGCGAAACACATATCCAAACCAACTTAGTCGGTGAAAGTTCCCAATCTTAACAATTGACCTTTCTCTCCTTCCTAAAACTCTACATCTGACTTCTGGGTTACTGGCTTGTTGATACCATGACATACGGCCTGTGCTACGAATGTCACTGTAGTCGAACACCTGAAGCCTTCTTATGTTCTCTACCTTTAATGGTCATGTTTCACAGGTATGCAGTAGGGCGAGTGGACTGCAGGATAGTACATTCGATCCTTAATTGTCAATCGAATATCATGCGGCGCCGGAGATGGTGTAAGTTGGAGAAAGTCAGTCGAGCTTTTTCTATCCCTGAGGAGATTTTACTAACCACTCAGCCACCAGGACTAATCTGACTTCCTAGGCAAGTGAAGCGTTCAACGCACTCAACAGCGTCACTGTTTATTGTTATACAGGGCACCGCTGAAGACCAGTCATGTGACAACACTTTGCATTTGGTTGACGAGAAATGCATCCTAAACATTCTCAGATTGCCACTCAAGGTGTCGTGAAGACTACACATCTTGTTAGGGTCTTCACCTCACAGAACTACGTCGTCTACATACATACTCCTGATCCACTAAGGAGTCTCCTGTAATCAATTCAATCCCTGTGTAGTCAGATGAAGAGAGGGAGACCTCCATAAGAGCGTCTATAATAAAATTGTAAAGGAATAGAGAGAGTTGTCAGCCTTGATGGACACCACTCGACATGCACTGCTCACCCGATATCTCACCGTAGGCTCTAATATGCCCACAGGTGTTCAAGTAAAAAGCCTTTTATAATTCGATGTACTTACTTGGTACCATCCTCAGTGAGAGACACTGCCATAAGATTTCTCGATCGACAAAGTCGATTGGCACCTTCAGGTCGAGAAATACAGCTATTATCGGGCGTCAGTAGGCGTATCTGTGTTTCAAAACTTGGTGGAGTATGAATATTTAGTCGATACACTTACGGCCAGGTCTGAAGCCTGCCTAGTTTTCTCAGGCTTGCTGTTCCCAAGCTCCACTCAGGCGTCTAATGAATATAGAACCTAGGATCTTAGACACTATGTTCCTCAGCCTGATTCCTCTGTGGTTATCATGAGAGGTCTTCTTGCCTTTCTTGAAGACTGGGACAATCAATGATTGAGACCAGCCAAAGGGGAACATATTTGGCTCCCAAACACTAGCTGACTAAGCTAAAAACACCACCACCGTCCTCATATACCTCAGGAACTAGTCCATCTGGTCCAGCTGCCTTTCCTTGTTTCACAGCTACCTACCACTTTCTAGACCTCTGCAAGTGATGGGGGATCTATCTGAATGTTCTATTCAGGATGCGACTGGATAGTGGGCAACGCAGTAGTAGTCGGAGCTCAGTTGAACTGTTCTTCGAAGTTTTCTGCTCATCATTCCAGTCGTCTCCCATGTGAGTGGATCGCAGACCCATCCTTCTCAGTTACAGTCTCACTAGCTGTTGACCTTTTCGCCCCAGTTTCCTAAATAAGTCTAAATAATTGTCTACTGTTACCTATCGCCCCCGCCTTTTCCATCTCTTTAGCCTTCACTTCCCACTACAGTTCGCGGTTATTGAGTAGATTTTTTGTCAGTCTACATTTGAGTTGCGTTCACTTCTCATTGTACTCAGAGCCTGCAGGGATACGTTCGCGTACTGATATCCACTGACTTTTTTTAACCACTCTTTGAGAGTCGGCTGTTTTTACGGAAGACTGGAAATGGCACCAAGCTTCTTCTGAATGAGTGATAGTGTTCTGTTCCAATAATTGCCTAGTCAGTTTCTCACTGAAAGCGACCTTAATGTTCCTACTGTCGATGTGTACTCCTAATAATCTTATTCCTAAGGTTTTTCTACGTCCATTGAGACGCAGATATATACTCTCGAACCAACGCGTGCTCTAGAAGGAGCGACAGTCTTCCGCTGACTCTCCAGCGATGACTGATAACAATGTGGTCTATCTGTGTCCATCGCTGAGCTGAACTCGGTGGATGCCATATCAGACGATCTCTTTTCTTATGTCCGAAGTTTGTGCTGGCTAGAAATAAACGGTTATCTGAGCACAGTTGTAGTAGGTGATCACCGTTATCTGTTCGTTCAGTCAGGATTATGAAGATGCCACCTGAAAGTCTTTCTACCCGACCGAGCCTACCCACTTATCCATTGAAATCACCTGAAACAACAACTACATCTGAAGGAGAGTAGACAGTTTTCAGTAGAGCTCATCTGAACTGCGGTCAGTGGATGCGTGAGCAAAGACTACAAAGGGGCATCGGGGAGTTTCACTGTTCCTTTCAGTCCTTACTGTGCCGTTCAGCCGAACAGCTCATAGACAACTGTCATCTGAGATCCAGCCTAGTAGTGAGGTTTCTTCCCTAGTGCTTAACTACTATGCCTACATCTGAAAGACCACGAGAACTAGCCGTCGTATCTTCAGAAACTTGAAGAGCGAATTTTGCGGATTCATCATATTACCAGGGAGAGGTTAAGTGAATAACCTGCACTTATGTCTTGTATGCATGTCTCACAAACCCAGCACACATCCATGGCCCGAGCTGCTAGAGTTTTGGGCAGTGAAGCTTGTTGGTCGACTTGATGGAGGGTGCGGACATTGAAGGCTCCAATGTGTAATGTAAACCATGGTTTAAGGAGACCAAGGATGCTGTTCTGTGGACTTGAATCGTTATCAAAAGCTACACAGCTAGAAGAAATTAAAGTTGATGTAGATTAGAGGGTAAGGATGAGGGAGGTGGATAGTGATCTGATGGAACTTGAGGGCTGACAGAGTTGTGAAGGCGGTTGACACTTCCCGACTGCCCACACCGTGGAAGGCTAGGTCTTCTTGAGGTACCGGAAAAAAAGGGTTGGTGCGTAATCGCAGAGCCCAGGAAACATCTGCTTGAGGCCGGTCACGTGCGGCCTTTTGGATACCATGACAATTGGCTTGTATTATGTAGTCGGACATACGTCCTGTGGTTTGGGATCATCACTAACCGCTGGTGATCTAAGCAACCACAATGCATCATCTCTTTGTTTAGGAAATTACACCACGGAACTTGTAGCTCTCTGACTAAATTCCATGTGGGAATACCAATACACCGGATTACAAGTACATCCAGATAATTAGTTGTGAACCGAAGAGAATGTATAGCCTGTGTTGCTGATGTAAACCAGATATCTAAAAACTATCATGATGTGTAAACTAACTTTTGTGGAACTCTACGACATTAACGTTTACTTTCAGTCCTGTGTTACAACTTACTATGTAAATCTAAATTGATTAGTAAAACTATGCTTCTCGTATCACTTGACTTCTAACCATTGTCACACATACTCTTCATTAGATATTCACTACTCCCCATATCTCAGATTTACTATCCAATTCATAATCTATCTGATAATGATTTCCAGAATATTTATTTTTAGTTATTTATCTATTCTTTTTTTCCAATTATTTTATTTTATAGTCACAAACAAAAAGAAGTTCATCGATGCTCATTTCTGAAATCAAATCAAACAGATAAAATTCAAATAATCAAGACTATTGATTATTCTTCTTTAAATGGTAGATTTATAATTCACTTTTTTCACTGTGATTGAGTGTGAATGAAATTTTTTATAGTAGCATTATAAGAACACATTGTATTGTTTATTTAAGAAATATGACATATTTTTAGCCGTGCATTTTAAACAAATTGGTTAAACATTTACTTGTCAAGATATATTCTATGATGAATGAAAGTAGAAAGAGATCAAATCAAACAAGCATGACAATATCGAATATAATAATAAAAACGAACTGATAAGATCAATATACTTTTGAAGCTAACCGTAGTAATAGATTGGAAAAGGTAAATAAGACTCCACATGCCAAGTGATGCACAATGGAAAGCTCAGTGACGCCTTTGAAGTGAAGACAGGAGTAAGACAAAGCTGCATACTATCACCGATGTTCTTCCTGATTGTGGTCGACTGGATCATGCAGCAAACTGTGAGGAGCGAGAAGAGAGGCATGAGCTAGTTGACCGATGAAAAGAGCCTAGAAGATTTGGATTTCGCCAGTGATGATGATTTATGTCTAATGTCTTGTAGGACAAACTCGAAGATCTACAGGCGAAAACTAACAAGTTGACAGAAGAGGCAGCGAAAACGGGACTTCAAGTGAATGTAGAGAAGACAGAGGTGATGAAGATACCCGACCAACAACAAAAACAAACACCAATCACCATCAATGGGAGAAATCTAAAGGAAGTTATCTCGTTCACCTACCGAGGCAGCATCGTTTCAACTAAAGGCGGCACAGACGGGATGTCAAAGCCAGGATGGGAAAAGCAAGACAGGCATTCCTTTATTAATCTGAAATCAGTGTGGAGATCTACTGCACTCAGCATAAAAAGCAAGATCCGGATTTTCAACACCATTGTCAGTCAAGTCAGTGCTGCCATATGGTTCAAAAACTTGGCGCGTCACGAAAAGCATTTCCAACAAACTGCAGACATTCATCAACAGCCGCCTACGCTCGATACTTAAGATGGCGATCAGATGGCCGGAAAGAACAAGTAACAAAGAACTCTGGGAACGAACCAACCAAGAACCTATCACCCAACAAATATGCACTGGAAGAAAGTGGAGATGGATTGGGCATGCACTGAGAAGACCATTCGGGGACATCACATGTCAGGCCAGGCTAGGCCAGACCCTCGAGTAGAATCCAAAGGGGAAACGACCAGCTGGGCGTCCGATGAGAGGGTGACATGGAGATCATGTGAGGAAGAAATGAAAGCTTTTGGGCAGTCGTGGTGCCAGGTTTAAAAGACTGCAGAGAACAGAGTGGAATGGAGGCGCTGCTACTGAAACCCTATGTTCCACTAGGAACCCAAGGGTAAAATAGTAAGTGCTTCAACCAATCTAAGTATACGTTACTGATAGTTTCTGCGCAAAACTATAAGAGCTGTTTTAGTATCAATTCTATATTTTTTATCAATGATGTATTCTGTAATGAACGATGATAGATGTCTATCACTTGGTTGTATCGATATTTGCTAATTCAGCTGTTTTTTTTAGCCGTTCGGATTCAGGTTGCGTCACTCCCAAGTGCATATCTCGATTAGTCCTTCATATGTATTTGTTTTAGCATACATGAACACTTGACTAACTTTGATATTTTGTCGTGGATGTTTCATCACTTGGCTTGGTAATATCTTCACGACTAACGTTGTTTTGAAATGAAGCATATTCTAATGTTTAGTTGATATTTTTGCTGGCTCTGTGTGTCATCCAGTCTTAAGTAGAGGAAGACATTTTTATCACACTTTGACCTTGATTTCATTCGGTCATAGTGGTGGAGAATGTTTCTTAGAGTGATTTGTTTGGGTAATTCGCAATCAGATGATGTATGGCTGTTTCTTTCCTAATGAGTTTGTAGATTGCGTCTATAACCACATGTCTGTTGATTGGAATTTCATACTTCTACAAATTCTCTAGCAACTTTTGAACCTACTGTTTGGAGGATTTCCACATTCTTCCAGTTGTTATTATGGTTGGCTGCGTCATGTCATTTTGTATAGTAACAACTTCATAGTCCTGAGGAGTTGTTGAAGATTCTTCACTTGATTTTAGTTCATTCGAAGATGACGTACTATATTAATCACAAAACCTTATATTCATTGATAACCCGAACCTTGGCAGATCAAGTGGTGTTCGAACTCATGATCTTATTGGTTGAGAGTCAATTGCCTAAACAGTGAGCCACAGCATTCGTAGCAAGTTATAATCAATTCCGACTATTTCTTAGTGATTCATTTGTTGTGGTGTCTATGAAATTAGATCCTAATAAGGCTGACAGAGATTGAACGCTATAAGATGTAAGAGATTAGAAAATCAAATCGAAATCCATTCAGCTACCTTCTGCACACTCGTGTAGTAGGCAATCAACCACACCTATTGTGTGAGGGTCAGTGCTACTACCTAGCTTCACAAATCCCTGTAGGTGGAGTGGACTTTGAGCCCGCTACCCACCGATTGAAAGTCAACTCTGTAAAACAATGTGGCACAACTCTACAAGAAGTTATGAGAAATCACCTATAAATCTGAGTTATCACACGTCATTTCAGTTTATCGACAGGGGAAGTCAACAAAATGAAAGACAAGATCAAAAGAAATTAAATGACATAAAATACAGGAAGAAATGAAAGAGGCTGAAACGCAAGTAAAATATCCAATCATAAAGTTTCTCCCATTGATATAAGGATAAGACGTGGATGCATCTGCTTTTATGAAACCTATCCTGTGCAATACCTTTAAAGGTCTCCAAGCATCTTTATCCCCCATATGGATTAGAATAACATTCGAAGACTTCATTTATATTTATGGTGCTAATCCCAGACAGTCAGCGGTAGTTATGATAAATTGGTTGGTTGTGGCTAGCAGAAGAATCTAGGACGTCCGTTCCTTCCTATTTGGGACTCGTCAGCTGGATGTACCTGCTCCCCAGTGATGTTGTTCCCATTTGGACTCGAACCTCGTGCCCATCGCTTTAAACGCCAAGGCGTCATCCACTATGCCACGGAGGAACGATAGCCACTTCTTGTACAACGGGTGGTAGTTATGACTATTTATTGACATACTCGTTATTCTCCGTTGTTTTGTTCGATCAAATTGTTCGACCTCTATTGGCATATGGGCACGCATACAGGACCCAAGTGTGGTTATTCACCTGACCTCTCCTGACCAATCTGGTGAATCCGTAAAATTCACCCTTCGAGTTTCTGGAGATTCGATAGCTAGCTCTCGTGGTCTTGCAGGTGTAGGTATAGCATTAAGCACCAGGGCAGAAAACTCACTACTAGACTGGATCCCAGTTGATAGTCGCCTCTGCGCTATGAGGCTGAACGGCACAGTGAGAACTAAAAGGAATAGTGAGACTCGCCGTTGTCTCTTTGTAATCTCTGCTTACGCACCCACTGACTGTAGTTCGGATGAAGTGAAGGACGAGTTCTACCATAAACTGTCTAACCTCCTCTCGAAAGCCAAACGTTCGGACGTAGTGGTTGTTGCAGGTGACCTCAACGCACAGGTGGGTAGACTGAGTGAGGCAGAAAGGCACTTAGGTGGCACTTTCGGAATCCCAGCTGAACGTACAGATAACGGTGATCGCCTATTACAACTATGCTCAGATAACCGCCTATTTTTAGCCAGCACAAATTTCAGACATAAAGAAAGGCACTGTCTGACCTGGCGTCCACCGAGCTCGACTCAGCGATGGACACAGATAGACCACATTGCTATTAGTCATCGCTGGAGAGGATCGGTGGAAGACTGCCGCTCCTTCTGGAGTACGTGTTTGGACAGCGATCATGCGTTGGTCCGAGCACGTATATGCCTGCGTCTCAATGGACGTAGAAAAAATTTGGCAACAAAACCACTACGAGTTCTGCTGGACAACGAAAACACCAAAGCCGTGTTCAGTGAGAAGTTGGCTAGGCAGTTATCGGAACAAAAGACTGTCACTCATCCAGAAGAAGCTTGGTGCCATCTTCAGTCTACTGTAAAAGCAGCACTGGAGACTGTAGCCGACTCCAAGATAATGGCTAAAAAGAGCCAGTGGATATCAGCAGCTTCTTCCAAACTAATGGATGCACGTGAATGCATCCCTGCAGGCTCTGAGTACAATGAAGAGCGAGCGCAACTTAAAAATAACTGACGAAAAGTCTGCGCAACGATCGTGAACAGTGGTGGGCAGCAAAGGCTAAAGAGATGGAAAAGGCAGCGGCGATCGGTAACAGTAGACAGTTATTTAGACTTATTAAGGAGACTGGGGGGAAATGGTCAACAACAGTTAGTGAGGTTATAGCGGAGAAGGACGGATCGGCGATTCACTCGCAGGGAAGGCGACTGGGACGATGGGCAGAACACTTTGAGGAACAGTTTAACTGGCCTCCAGCCACCATTGCGCTGCCCGCTATCCAGTCGGACCCTGAATGGGACATAGAGACAGGTCCCCCAACACTAGAAGAAGTTGAGAAAGCGGTAGGTAGCCTGAAACGGGGAAGGGCAGCAGGACCAGACGGACTACCTGCTGAGGTATACAAGAATGGTGGTAGAGTTCTCTTAGTCAGGCTAACGGAAGTGTTAGCCAGTATATGGGAATCAAATACGATCCCCTCCGACTGGTCTAAGTCACTGATCATCCCAGTCTTCAAGAAAGGCGAGAAGTCCTCTTGTGATAACCACAGAGGAATCAGCCTGACAAACATAGTGTCTAAGATCCTAAGTTCTATAATTCTCCGACGCCTGAGTGGAGCTCGGGAACAGCAAGCCCGAGAAAACCAGGCAGGCTTTAGACCTGGCCGTGGATGTATCGACCAAATATTCACACTGCGCCAGGTCCTGGAACATAGGCATGCTTACAGACGCCCGACAATAGCTGTATTTCTCGACCTGAAGGCGGCATTTGACTCCGTTGATCGAGAAGTCTTATGGCAGTGTCTGTCACTGAAAGGCGTGCCTAGTAAGTACATCACCTTATTGAAAGCTCTCTACTCGAACACTTGTGGGCATGTTAGAGCCTATGGTGAGTTGTCCAGGGAGCTATACTCATCAAGTGGTGTCCGTCAAGGATGCCCACTATCCCCATTCTTATTTAATTTTATCATAGATATTCTTATGGAGGTTTCCCTCTCGTCACCTAATTACAAAGACGTTGACCGGATCACAGGTGAATTTTCCTTAGATCTAGAATATGCAGATGACATAGTCCTGTTAGGTGAAGACGCTGACAAGATGCAGAGTCTTCTGAACACTTTGAGTGGGAATTTGAGAATGTTTGGGATGCGATTTTCACCACCCAAATGCAAATTTTTGCTCCAGGACTGGTCTTCAGCGGTACCGCGGTTAACAATAGAGAGTGAAGTGGTTGAGTGTGTTGACCACTTCACTTACCTGGGAAGTAGGATCAACCCGGTGGGTTAGTTGCCGATGAGATTTCTGCACGGATACAAAAGGCTCGATTGGCTTTTGCCAATTTGCGCCACCTATGGCGCCGCCGTGATATTCGTTTGTCTATTAAGGGTCGCGTGTACTGCACAGCAGTCCGCTCTGTTCTACTGTATGGCTGTGAAACATGGCCATTGAAAGTGGAAGATACAAAAAGGTTCAGGTGTTTGACCACCGTTGCCTTCGTAGTATAGGACGTATTCCGTGGTGTCACCATGTGAGTAATGCAGAAGTTAGGTGTAGAGTTTTGGGGAGAAGAGGTAAGTCAGTCGACGAGGTTGTGAACCTTCATCGACTGAGATGGTTGGGACACGTACTACGTATGCCTCGTCACACAATGTTGGCTGAGGTGGGTTCAGGCTGGAAAAAGGCCCGAGGTGGCCAGACTAAAACATGGCACCAATGTATGAAGTCTCTGACTGTTGGTTTAAGCCATGTAGGACGATGCAGACTAGGTGGTTGGGGTCCACGGGACAAGAGGAACCAGTGGTTGGAGACCCTAGGTGATATGGCTCAGAACCGAAGTCAGTGGCGCAGATGTATACACACATTATCCTCATCTTAACAACGCTATACCGAATCTCACTATTTTGTCACTCCTCTTTCCTTTCTTCTCATACTTTATATTTCTTTTGACTGCATTCACTTATCTTCATCCTTCACCTCACTACCTTTTTACTTGATGTGCTGATATGAGGTGTGGCAACTCGGACCGTTACGCAGTAATGCCTGGTCCTATGTTGATAATGATGATGATGATGGCATATGGGCTGGTACGCGGATACTTCGATATTGCCTGAATGTTAATTATGATAAACTGGTTGGTTGTGGCTAGCAGAAGAATCCAGTGGTAGCTTTTCTTTCTGGATACTTTGTCGGTATATTCCTCAGTTTGTATCTCGTCTCTACCTATCGACTGTCGGAGTTGTTTGTTACACACACACACGAACTGCTGAGGAATATCAATCTCTCTCTTAGCTTAAGTAAGGCTATATTGTATGTACATAGAACAGTCTGTCTTATCTTTGACCTGTGGATACTTTGTCGCAGAGTTGATGTCATTTGTCGCATACTGATAACAAATTGTTTTACTATGGTTTAGCCGTAGTTTTCTTTTATCAAAAAAGAAACAGTAGTTTCTAGCAGATTTTGAAAGCAGAAAATTGTTAAACAGTAGTTGTTTAACACGTGCTATTGTCATTTAGTCGACCAGTGTGATATCTCTATTTTTTAAACTCAAGATAGGAGTTTCCTTATATTATTTCGTGAAATCGACATGCATACTAAGTGACTGACATTCTGAACGTTGCCAAGGAGTTGCACAAAGCCGTACACAATGTTTTGTCGTTTATTGACATTGCGTACATTGATTGATTTAATTGACAGTTTGATACTTTATCTGCAAACAGTATGCATAATTGTGATAGGTTTCTAGCTCTCAGTTCTTAAGTGACCAGAAGGAAAATACCACGGACTTTACTTTGAAATGGTTTTTTGGGTGAGGGAGGAGGTCATTCGCTGATGTTAAGTGTGATACGCTTCACATGTAGAAAAAAGGTGATTGCATGTCACGAATATTGTTATTTTCATAAGTAACCTTCGAAACATCGGTCATTGTAACACAAAGCTCTGTAACAACGCTGATAAAGTACTTAACTACTGTCGCTACTATAGCGTTCTTGCTAGTCATGGGGTAGTCACAAATCAAACAGGACAAGAGAATTGCTTCATGAGGCTCTTTGGTGTGCAGGTAATTAGTCAAAAGATCAGAACCAGTAGTGTTAGCATACACTGTTATAGTCTGTTTATGAACAGATTTCTACTGGAGGACAGATTAAAACGATTTATACATTGTAGTGTGTAAGTTTTATACCAGAAATTGATTTTTGATTGAACGTACAGCGAAAATCAAGACGATACACGTAAGTGGTGTTTTCCTAACACCTTTGTTGACGCAATCAAATGCTGTTTTCAGGTGACGAAGCATACACGATTAGTGTTAGACATGGTGTTTGTTGAAAATACGTGCTACTCCAATTGAAGCCTACCCGGTTTTTTGGGATTGGTTGTGTTTCCAAGCAGTGATTAGACATCGAGTTTTCATGCATTCCAAGATCTTAGAAACAATATTCATCAAGCAATTACTTCTTTCACCATCATAAAACATTGGTTCCTTTTCTTGGACACTAGGGCAACCAGTCATTGTAACGATATAAAAGGAACCATATTTGATTCACCCACCTAAGTCTGTACTTCGTCATTCAGTCTAACGAATAATCTTAGGTAATCATCTACGGATACTTCCGACAGTATGTCAACAGGATCTTATTGTTCTAAGTTACATAACTTTTTCGACCTTAGAGACCATTGAAGGCACTTCTTCAACCTTTTATTTAACCTGCGATTGCACAGGTAAGCAAGTGAATCGTAGCTGGAGATCAGTTGAAGTATTGCTTTATAGTACTCTCTTTATCATTCCATTTGCCTTCCTTTTGAGTGGATAACTAACCTACTTTTCAGGCTATCATCTTATTAAACGTCTATCTAGTTGAAATAATCATCATTCATTTCTTTGATGATGATGATATACATTTACAATTAGGCAACTATTATCTTGTTTGTGTGTATATTTAGGTGCTAGGAGCTATAGAACATGTATTCATAAGCTTTCGTCACTTTGTGTGACAGAAAAATAAGACAATCGATTCTCCTTCACTCTATTACATATTGATATCCTCATCGTATCATCTACTCCAGTTTGAACTTTTGTGATACCAAAAGTGGTATAGGAATGTTGAAAGGTTAAAATTTGGGCACTATGGTAGAGTATAATTCCATATTAATTCAATTTAGTGGTTTTTTGATTTCAAGTTGGTATTCATCACAGACTGACATCATTTGGAGAAGCATTTAAAATTTAGGAATAACTAAATGGCTGTTCCATCCAAGTATATGACCTTTCAGCAATATGCACCCAGCCAGGTAGGTGTCGAATCCGTAACCTTCAGGTCCTGTGGCGAGGACGTTAATCATTGAACTACTGGGTTTGAATTCAATGGTGTACATTTCCCTACTTCTGCCAACTCGTGACCTTCATCTAATACCTATCCTCACTTGCGACTAACTTCACCCACTGGTTATGATGTCTGATTATAACTTTTGGGTCATGGATATGTACTCCTAAGGATAGCGTACTAGGACTCAACAGAGCTGTCAAGTGCTCTCAGGTTTTCAATATTTCTCCAAATGATGTCGGTATCTGATAAATACCAACTTGATATTCTATTTTACATGAGTTTATTTAACATAACAAGTATAGACGCCTACTGAAGCTGGTGTGCTTCAAGGTGCTGCACTTTCTCCTTTACTATTTTCGTTCTTTTTGCATGATTTACCTTATTCTGTTAAAACTAATTTTATTAAGTATGCTGATGACCTGACGGTGTCTATTCCAGTTAACTCTCATTTAGATTGCTCTGAATTAAATGATTTCTCGTCTCCCATCGACCAATGGTCTCAAGTTAAACTCTTCTAAATGTCAGATTGTTAATTTTAACCTCAAGCGTTAGCCAGACTTGTGTGAACTGTCTCATGACGCCTGTTGCAGCATTGATGGTATTTCTGCAGAAAGTAAATCGAGTGTTAACTATCTTGGATTGAGTTTTACTTCTGACCTTTGTTGGTCGTCCCATATTTTGTTGACTTGTAAAAGTATCTTTCGCCTAACTTGTTACATAAAAAACTGAAGCCCTCTGGTATAACTCAACTTCTACTTCTGAAATTTATTAATTCCTGCATTTTACCTATTCTTCTCTATTGTTCCCCATTGATCTGTTGCGTAGGGCTTTGAAAGTCGTCATTAGGGTGAGTGGTGTGCCTCTGGTTCAACTAATTAAACACTGTGGTTGATAGACATTTAAATCCTAGTAAGCAGGTAGTTACAGTAATTTTAACTGACACTGAGCATCCACTTCATTCACAGCTCTCCTTGAATATTCTGAGGGAAGACAGGAAGAAACTACAAAAGACTGTACGCTCGTAATGCTAAATACGAGAATTCGACTGTACCTTACCTACTATGTGAGGAAAAGAGAATTAGAACAGATATCACACATGAAATTAGTAACAGTTAGAAATCTCATGTCAATTATTTAACTAACAACGTAAAATTTTCTCTTTTAATATTCTTTACATCACTTAAATTTTACTGGATGAGGTGTCGAGCACAATCTATTACTCATAATCAATCACATCACGGTGATCATACAATTTAAAAACTTTTTCACTATTGATAGTAGCATTTTCCAAATATATTTCATGTGTAGTGAACCATTTCTGCTGTATGTGCTGTTAGTAACTGGACATGTATGCCGTTACTGATGCAATGCACTAATTATTACTACTTCTTATATTCTCTTTATTTGAACAAAAGAAGTTTTAAACTTCTGTTAACCTTTTATTTCTTCCGCTTAGCTATTTCACACACGTTAACTCAAAGTAAACCGAAAGAATGCAGCACTAAACCACTGAATGATCGTACTCGAGCTACAAAATCTAAGCTTATCCTTTTGAGAGCTAAAATGGAAGCTTTGCCCGGTGGTAAACATGCAAGAAACTTGCCAGAATCAGAACGATTTGTTTTACGCCTCTCAATTATGCCAGATATTGTTCCCAATAATTCTATAATCTCAGCGTATTTCGGAAAGGTGATGATTATATGCCTTATTTTTCTTTGTTTTTCTCGTTTTTTCGAATAACCTTTGTTGATTTGGTTTGACTTGTATGCTCAGATTAGTATTTATTGATTGAATACTATAATACAGCGTTTGTTTTCACCTGGAGGCTAAAGAAAACCACTACATCGGCTAGGCTAGAACTTCCTCTAATTGGACAGTTTTTGTTCACTAAACGGTATTCACTGGGTTTGAATGTCTAGAGAAACCACTGAATTACAGGTATGATTGTTTTTTCCCCCAGCTAGATCTTAGTAGATATATCACTTGATGCCGTTTGTGAGTATCATTACTAATTTAAATCCAGCACGTGTAGTTTGCAAACACAGTCAATATCTATGTGTTATATAGATATAATTCTGAATCAGTTAACTTAAACGGAACTTAATGTAGAGAAAATAACTGAGACAATCTTCACGCAGAGAGAAAATTCAAACTTGGAAAATACTCAGTAAATACAATTAATTCGTAGGAAAATGTGTCTCCTTACAAAAAGGTAATGCACTATTTTTAGAGTCTATCTAGGACTGGAATTGTTTTCTTGAAGTCGATTTCATCATCTTGCAAGTAGGGTTTGTTGGAAACTGTGGTAGTAACGATGGGGTAACTGATGACTGGGTACGCGTAACAACTGTACGAACCACCTGAGTATATGAAGTTGTGCAACCTCGTCAACTTTCTTCTGACCTATAACTGCGCCGAAACTCCGTTTTGCTAACGTCGTAGTCCCACGATATACGATCTGTACGACGAAAGCAACCTGTCCATGTGTCAAAACCAACTGTACCGTCATACGCAACGTGACTTCACTAAGCAGCACTAAACCTTAACTAAAACAAGTTACTCTAGATAACAGTACTTCAGCCACAATTTCGAACTTAGTCTCTATTGTAACCAAATAAATTCTGCTTCACATTACCGTGACTGTTTCGAGAATGCATTTATTTTCTGAAAGACGATATAATCGTTACTGAACATAATGCAGTGAGGTTAAGAAAGCAGATTAACTACATCTTGCTACTAAGAGCATATCGTTAGTAACTGGCACTTCAGACAAATTGAGCAGATAGGCAGTAGTGATTAAATACACAAAAGTTAGTTGAAATTTTACTTATTTCACAGTCGTGAAGTTATCAAAGCTTGTATCTATTTATTTTTTTCTTCCTCTGCATTTACTTTTTTCCTTACACTTTCTTGTTTACAGCGTTGGCCACTTGGTTGTGTGCTAGATTATGGTTGTGAACAGTTCCATTTACCTCGAGATAAAGTAAGCTGCCTGTTTAAAGCAGTCAATTCAAAGTGAATTTTTTTCTTCTCCGAATCATATTTGTGAAGTTGTATTGAGGCGGGAAAATAGTAAACTTCAAATGTTTCGCGTTGTCATCGAAGCTGCTTCTTCAGTGAATACAATCTGTACAAATCATCTCATGTTTATATAGGTATCAAAATGCATTAAACTATACAGTTCCCATATGTAAACTCATCGCAGTCAAAGTTCGCCCAACCACCTTGCTCACATTCGTACATTAGGTAGTGAGCCACATTTATTGTGTGAAGGCTAATGATACCTAGTTGCCCAATTCTCGGTAGGCGGTGCAATGTTCAAACGCGTGATCCATCGGTTAGAAGTTAAGTTGTTAAGCCAATAAGTGTAAACTCCATGTACGCTAAATATAAACTCAGTCCTTCGTCCAAATAGGATCATTATTACTGTCGGCATCAATATCTTACGTGAAGCAACTAAATAACTTTGCATTGGTTAACCAGTTGATAAATGAAATATATTCCTACGGTCTCAGAGAATTACAAAAGTGAATTTCTGACGCAAATAATATGATTACATGTTATTGCCATCAGTTATTAGTCAGGTGCCTATTACATTAAGAAATCATCCCGAAAGATCCTTATTTACGTTAAAGAATGTACACAAGTGAGTCATAGGAATCTCTCAGTACCTTGACCCGATGAAGTAGTTTGTGATAGTTTCGT
The DNA here is from genome assembly GCA_944470555.2 of Heterobilharzia americana. Lineage (NCBI taxonomy): Eukaryota > Metazoa > Platyhelminthes > Trematoda > Strigeidida > Schistosomatidae > Heterobilharzia > Heterobilharzia americana. The sequence continues at coordinate 8,874,652 of OX104132.1, forward strand.
TTGATTGTTGTTATTCTTCATAAAGGACAATTAAAATGCAAGAGACACCTCGAAACGAGGAATTCATTGCTGATTCAGAGTCATCGCTCAAAACAGGATTAAATGAGGAAACTTAACGAGAACGGAAAACAATCGTATCACTGAACAGACAAAAAAGATCACACTCACCCAACCACTCACGAACAGAAAGCATTAAAAAGATTGCGAAATAAGACAGACATTGTTATGCTCCCAACAGACAAAGGGTGAAGCATTGTAGTCATGGATAAGAAAAACTGCATCCGGAAGGCCGAAAATTTACTCAAAGATAAGAATGTGTATCAACCACTTGTAACTAACACTATCCAAAAGTTTGACGACAAGATCACTAAAGCCTTGAGCAAGCAAGTCGAAGTAGGAGAAATAAGAATACAAGACAAAAGGCGGATTAAATCGAATGGACCTGGTTTTTTCGGTTTTACTGCATATCAAAACTACACAGACCAAATATTCCTCTGTAGTCAGTAGTCTCACTTCGGGGCACTCCAGTCTGCGATCTATTCAGAGAGCTTTCAAGGGAATTAAAGTACTTTATGGAGTCATGCGAACATCCCATCAAATCGCCGAATTCCTGAGAAGGATCAAATGCATTAACACAGAGGACTATGAATTAATGGTGTCCTTTAGGGTAACAGCATTTTGCACATCATTTGAACCACAATTGGCCAAGGATATTGTGTTTCTCCTCATCAAAGACATATGGCCTTTGAAACGCACAAAACTTCGGTTTTCAAGTCTTATGGAACTTATTGATCTTTGTCTGATAACACACTTCCAATTTAATAGCAAGATATGCCTATCAGAAGATGAAAAGAACTCAAATGGAGTCATGGATATTGGCATTAATTATAGCAACAGTAATCCAGAGGATGAAAACCATCGTTTTAGCTGTGATGCAATCGAAAATATATATCGGCTACGTGAACGATACTTTCGCTATCACTAAAAAGGATGAATTAGAAAACACCCAGTATGATCAACGACATCAAGTTCACAATCAAGAAAGAATCAAGGAACAAACTGCCATCCCTGGATGTCTTAGTCCGTAGAACTTACGCCAGAAAATGGGAGTCTTCAGTGTGCAACTAACACACACTGATGTGATCCTCAATCGCAACTCAGCAATACGAAAAAACTAGTTGCTCATAGACTTGATTGAAAAGAGCGAGAACTCATTGCTGTTCGGTACCTTCACGGAAAAAAAAGAAATTATTTGATGTCTGTCCTGAAGAAGGAAAAGAATTCATCAGAAGATGCCAAACCAGTTAATCACCAATTAGAAAGTCATCCAAAGAAATCAGCAAACAGATCATTCTACCATGCACATAGAACACATCAGAGATCACGACACTATTGCAATTTTTGCTGTTGTTATTATTATTAGAACACACATGGCACAGTAAAAATGCACCACATGAAACAATATGACACTATTTTGAAGACAATCCTCCGTAACTGTCCAAGTTGCCACAATTCATATCAACACATCATGTAACTAAGTAATAAAATGCTAAGTGAATAAAGCAGTAGAAAGTAGCAAAAGAGAGAAATGAGAAACTGCTGAATTCAGTAAAGACAAAGATAATATATGGATACATCTACGCCATCGGTATCGATTCCGAGCCATATCATATAGAGTCTCCAACCAATGGTTTCTGTTGCTATACGAACCCCAACCGGCTAGTCTGCATCTCACAACATGGCTCAGGTCGAAGACTTCATGTAGTGATACCATGTTTTAGTGTGTCCCCCCTAGCCTTTTTCCAGCCTGAACCCACTTCGGCTGAGATTAGGCCAGAAGGTAAACGATGACCAGACATGCGAAACACATATCCAAACCAACTTAGTCGGTGAAAGTTCCCAATCTTATCAATTGACCTTTCTCTCCTTCCTAAAACTCTACATCTGACTTCTGGGTTACTGGCTTGTTGATACCATGACATATGGCCTGTGCTACGAATGTCACTGTAGTCGAACACCTGAAGCCTTCTTATGTTCTCTACCTTTAATGGTCATGTTTCACAGTCATACATTAGGAGAAAACAAACTGCAGTGCAGTACACTCATCTACATATATATGCTATTTCTTATTTCAGAATTATGGTTTAATTCGTTTATCGGATGAGTTGGATGCAGATTATCAAGTTGGTCGATATGAAAATGATACTGTTGCCAATTCACTACTTGATTTAAGTTGTACAATTAAACAGCATGTTCATGAAAATTGTTTCATTGAAGGCGAATTATTGCAAGTTGTTTATATACCTCAAATGTCATCATAGTTGTTATTATTATTGAACTGTCTTTTGTAGTATATATATGCGCATGTGTGCATAGACACAGTGAAGTGCATGTAATGACGTGATGGTATGTGTATTGCATATGGTGTACACATTGTAAACCACCCTAAAGTTTCTTTTGATTTTGTTTCTCTCTATATTTTTCATTTTATCTTAATATAAATGATATATATTAGTTTCAACATTTCTTATTCGTGAAAAAAATATATAAATTTGTACAAAGTTTGATTAAGATTTGTTGTTATTCGCCAACTTTCCTGTCTTCAGTCATTCATTGTTTCATAGTTCTATCGTGTTTAGTTTATCAGATGGAGACGAAAACATGTGTATGTGGGATATGTTTTATGTTGCAATAATGCGGTGGATAATGGTCTAGTCAGCACTAGTCTTTAAAGTAATTTATATATATATATATATATATATATATATATATATATATATATATCACTTCGGGGGTTATCTGTAACTTGTTAACTTGATTCGAGACTCACTTCCTAAATGTTGATATACTAATATTATGACTTGTGTTATTCCCCGTTTTTGATTCTTTCGCGAATATTGTAGGGAAATTTACTTTGGTAGAATCAGTGAATAGTGTTTAACACGAAATACGTTTCGTCATCATTTCTAATATAATGGGAATTCTGACAATGTCGAGGTATTCTCACCAACGGGTTAAATGTTGGCAGTGATCGATCAATTCAATCGAAGTAAATCGCCTATGAGAAACTAGTTACACCATCAAATCGCTTATTTCTCAAGGAGTTATTTTCTTCTCAGTGTATGCCAAATCCAATCCATCTCCACTTTCTTCTTTATATTTGTTGGGCGATAGATTCTTGGTTGGTTGGTTCGTTGATTCGTTGACAGCAAGAGTTCCTTGTTGCTTATTCTTATTATTCTGGCCATCTGATCTTCAGTACCGGGCTTAAGCGGCTAGCTGTTCATATGTGCCTGTAGTTTGTTGGAAATGCTTACCGTAAAACCCCAAGTCTCTGAACCATCATATAGAAGCACTGAGTTGACTGACACTAGTGTTGAAAATCCGCATCTTGTTCACGCTTTATGCAGAGTGCACTGATTTCACATTCATAAAGGAAGGCCTATCTTGTCGTCTTTCTGATCCTGGCTGGCTTTGATATCCTCATCTGTGCCGCCGCCGCCGCCTGTAATTGAGACGATGCTGCTTAGGTAGGTAGGCAAAAGAGACAAATGTATTTCATTTAAGTTCTCATATTCTTTTTGAATTCATTTATGTTTGTATAATAACGAATAAGAGAATATTTAGTATTAAAATTTGTGGGAAATTCACTTTCAACAAATTGTCAGGCAATATGATTTACTATATGATGTAATGGTTGAAAGTTTAATAAAAATCAATATCATTGTGGGACTTGAACCATCAGCCTTCAGGTGGAGTGACCCGACATTCTAACAACTGAAGTACAAAACCCGACCACTAAACAGGCCGTAATTTCTCTTTATTCGGCATGGGTCTTTTTGTTGTCAGCTATATGGATTCGTGGTCTGTGACTATGCATTCCATGTCACCACAGTAGCTACTCGGACATATCTCACTCATCAAGCTGAATCAGATAGGCGAAGGGACGGGTTGATTACTGATTAAAAATATTTAAGCTCACCTTGGTTTGGTAGCAACTCATTTGGTATGGGGCCGTGCAGTGTGCGAAGGCTCCAGCTTTAAATGCTGCCGCCACCTGGGTTTTAATTTCACCTTCAATTATCATTGCGCATCATAGATATCAGTACGCGTATGTCAGATATTCTGACAAGTAATACAATATAATTTCATCAGTGGCAAACATGAAGAAATATTAACGGTAGACATAAAATCATGTTTAATGAATCTATATACACCTCAGCTATATGACTGTATAGCGGCAATTGAAAAGGTCAGATATACGCGTATCTCAGTAAGATAAATTACGCTTATAAAATCACATTTGTTTTCCTTATCCCTTGTTTATTTTCTTATTCATTTGTGTTGCATAACTTCTCATTATTCAAGTATAATTTGACCCCTAGCCCGAGATGATTCTGGAATGGAAATGGGTGTATTGCACTCCTTAACGAGTAGCAAGGACTGGATGACGGTAAATAAACCACAATTTTCTACGGTGTTACGTCGAACTTACCGAGGTAAATGCTGAGACTTACTTCTTTGAGAAATTGCTAGAGAAACGAATATCTTCAAGTGTCTTAGAAGAATGTTAGATGAAACTATGTTTCTCCTTACTTGCGTACCTTGAAGTGATATTCTTTGTAATACTGACGCTGTCCGTTACCGATTACTAGAACTTGAACAGAATCTGTCACAAAAACCCACTTTCTTTTCGAATTTCACGCTGATGAAAGAGCAGAATTCGAAAACTACGTTGCTAGTGTTACTAAGACGCGAACTGATTGTGTCCACCTGAGACTGAATGAACGCTTATAGTCTATAACAAAGGAAACAGCCTTTATTTCATCTCTCGAAAAATATGTGTTCAACCATTCAAATATATGACTGTCTTCAATTCAAATCCAAATTGTGACTTGAAAAGTCGATGAGCTCAATACAAAAGTCTCGTTCAAAAATCTAATTCGTCAAACATCAGATTAAATCTGATGTTTCAACCTATTTCAAACCAATGGTTTCTAACTGTTGTGTTCACTGTGTAAATAATAAATCCAACTGTCGACATTTTTCTGTAAAAGAATATCGAATAAAATGAGGAAAATCGAAAATTTGGTCATGCTGTGGCAGGACAAAGACTCTCTAAACAGATCAAAATGTATAGATAAACTCCCTCATTCCATGCGACAAAGAGAAATTCTACAAATAGACAACATATAAAGATCCCACTAAACAGATAGCTTCAGTTATCAAAGACACTGAAGAAAATGAAAGATGAATTCTTCATAAGCACGAAACTCTATGAATAACTTCATCCATTGGGTTCTACGACCTTTCATTCATGCAGTTTTTTGAAAAATATCCAGAAAGTATTCTTCTCAGTTCAATACCAGACTTGATAAAGTCTACATATCATTCAGTTGTGAAAGGCTTATAGAAATACTTGAACAATTAGAGCAGAAGCTGTTGAACCATGATCACCGTGACGAATACGATTTTGTTGATTCAGCTAATGATGCCAATTTGATAGGTGAAAGAATAGTTTCATTGGATCTCGTATTTCTCTTCACAAATGTCTTACTGAGAGAAACCATTGCTTCTTATGCGATTTCATTCAATCCCATAACATAGATCTTGATATTCCAAATGAATACTACGCTTTTGAAGCTTCTGCTGCAATGTACTTTCAATACATACTTCAGCGTCGAACCAAATTTATAATCATGACGTAATTCATCACAGTCGAAAATTTAAGCTATTGTTACGTACTCTTCTGCAAGATTTCATGACTTGATTGGTTCTAGTAACCAGTTAAACCTTGACCTAGGTTTTGTACTTTTTGTAGATTATCTGCAAGACATATCTGGAACCTTCAGAAAAACATTGTCGTGTTCTTTTTGGCTGAGTGACTACATCACTTTATCGATGGGCTTAGATCAGCACTAAGGATTTTGGCAGTCACATTTAGATACCGTCCGATGACAAATCCCTGTACGTAATCAAGTCCTACAGAGTGTCAGTGGTTACTTGAACAGTTTAATGGCTATGTCTCTGAGTCACACATGAGTTTTGCCAAGGTAACTAATGTATTCTGTAGTGAGTACACGAGTAAACACGAAACTGAGATTAAACAAGGTTTCCCAACGGTCGATAACTTGTACAATGACATCTGATGTTCAGTGATTTTGAAACTTCGCACATATGTTATATAACATGACAGTGTAAATTTTGTCATCAGATAATCAATTCCACTATATTCTCTATTGTTTCACATGAACTAGGTACTGGTGTTTTGTTTGTTAAAAGTAACACTATTGTTTATGAAATGAAAACAGCCTTTTTAATATGAAGCCACATTTAACTGGTCAAGGTCAAATATTTGTGTTTAACCAGTGATTTTATTGTTATTTAACAGTCAATAAAAACGTTTTATTCCAAGTATTAAGTCAAATTCATAGCCAGGTACTTTTAAAATGGTTAAATATTTTCATCAAGGCAGAATTAACAATGAAGTAATATAACCCCGTGAGTGCTGATAGTCCTGATGAATATTGATCTTAAGGGGGACACTTCAGCAGGCATCCGGAAGAGCTAACCATTAAGATCGTTAGTAAATAATTTTCATGAGTTGCGAATCATCTTTTCCAGCAATAAGTCCACTTGTATGTAAAGAACAAGATTATCCTCTGAGTTACCCTACTTGATATGTCAGGCTGGTTATATAAGTCATACAAACAAGTATTTCCTAGGCGCATTTTTTATCACTAGGCTGTAAACGTATCGAAGGGAATGTAGATCAACCGGTAGTGTAATATTTAATCTATCCTGTGAATTCTCTGCTAGAGTGAGTTGAAATGTTTCTAAAAGGATATCCTTTTTTAATTGTTTATCTAAGAGGTACTAACTATTCATTGAATCAAGCCTATCAAAGAAGTTTTTCCTGTCATCTTGCCATCATCTTTATCCCTTCCCTCAACTTTTCTGAGATAGCCGTAGTTTGGCAGACTTACATTGATGCTGGGTGATGATTGAAGATGAAGTGAAAACTTTGGTCTAGTGATCGCTGGTTCAATTCTTGCCCTGACCCAGATCTTCTAATTTCATTATTAAAACCTGCTGTCATATTGTCATCTTCATTATGAGCTTCGTCACTTAATTCATCTTTAAATTTGTCAGATGGATAATCGATCATTTTACTGCATATCTACAAAACGTTTGCACTGTATCCAATTTCTTCCTCATCATCACTATCTGCTGACTACGTAGTTTACTTCTAAAAAGAGAAACAGTTTTTTCTTCATCACCACATTGTGGATACTTCCCCCCCCTCCTCTTATGAGTAACCTGTCTGCAAGAAAATATTCTCCATTGTGTAATGCCATTGGTAGATATCATTGAATTCCACGATAATGAATAAAAATCGGGCATCCATCACGACCAATCATCAATAGTGAACTTCGTAAATGCGAACGATATTCTTTCCAAGTATCCCACTTTCTTCAACTTCATAATCCACACGCTACCGTATGAATTGATTTGCATGTCATCAAATAAAGAGCATTAGATTACTGATTAAACTACCGAGAATGTGCACGACAAGATGCAGTGTCTTCTGAACACTGAGTGGGAATTTTAGAATGTTTGGGAAGCGTTTCTCACCATCCAAATGCAAATTGTTGCTCCAGAATTGGTCTTCGATGGTGCCATAGCTAACAATAGTGATTGTGTATTTCGACCATTTCACTGGGAAGTACGATCAGCCCTTCCCTGGTGGGTCAGTGGCCGATGAAATCTCTGCACGGACACGAAAGGCTTGGCTGACTTTCACCAAGTTACGCCGCCGTGATATCCGCTTGTCTATTGAGGGTCGCGTGTACTGCACAGCAGTCCACTCTCTTCTACTGTATGGCTATGAAACATGGTCATTGAAGGTGGAAGACATGAGAAGGCTTCAGGTGTTTGACCATCGTTGCCTTGGAAGTATAGGCCGTATTCCGTGGTGTCACCACGTGAGTGAGTAACGTGGAAGTCAGGTGTAGAGTTTTAGGGAGTAGAGGTAAATCGGTTGGCGAAGTTGTGAACCTTCATCCACTAAGACGGTTGGGACACGTGTTACGCATGCCTAGTCGCCATCTGCCTCGTCACTCAATGTTGGCCGAAGTAGGTTGAGGCTAAAAAAAGGCCCGATGTGACCAGACTAGAACATGGCATCAATGTATGAAGTCTCTGACTGTTGGTTTGAAGCATGTGGGGCGATGCAGACTAGCCAGCTGGGGTCCATGGGGCAAGAGGAACCAGTGGTTGGAGACTCTGGGTGATACGGCTCAGACCCGGAGTCGGTGGCGCAGATGTATCCACACATTATCCCCATCTTAATGACGCTATACTGAATCTCACCACTTCCTCATTCTTCCTTTCTCTCTTTTCGTACCTAATATTTCTTTCGACTGAATTTTCTTATCTTCCTCTTGCACTTCACTGCCTTTTTACTTAATGTACTGATATGAGGTGTGGCAAGTTGGACCGTTACTTAGTAATGCCTGGTCCTATGTTGATATTGATGATGAATGTACACAGATTACTAACGTATTTGCTTTCTAGCTCTAAGTGCTTAGCATCGGTCAAGTTACTTATGTAGCCACCACTCTGGTTCACAAAAACGAAACTTCAGTGATGTGTAGGTGTAGGTTTCTTGCTCAGTAATGCACAATGGCAATGCGTGTTTTCAACATGTCGAGATGAATAACCACATCGCAAACCTATTCGATCCTCTCCTGTTATTACTGAGCATCAAGAAATACATGACTACCCATGGATAACCAATTTGTGTACGTATTCAAATACTACAGGGAAATACATTGGCCTTGGTGATGAATGCTGACAAGTAAGAAACCCATGTTTTAGACTTCCTGTCGATTGATTTTCATCAACTAACATCATATTGCCGAATACTTTCACCGAATATCTATTTAATATCATAGCAGTTGCTGCGTTTTTTCACCCTATAGACTTTGGCAACACTTCCACAAATTCTGAAAAAAGTGACAACAAAAATTCAACTCGTTATAAATTTCCGGAGTGATTGAAACCAACGGCGTCTGGGAGTTGATGAAAAAAGTATGCTCATTCTTTATACTACCAGTATGCTAGAGTACTTACTGAATTTCGCTTCATATATGATCAAAATCTTTATATGGAGTGTGAAATTTCCCCAAAACTAACCACTATCCATCATAACTTTCACGCAGTTATTATTAAATGATCTGTATGATGCTTTAACGTCAACTTAAATGTTCATCAATGAAGGCGAAATTGACTAACTGAGGTTTTTGAAATAGACTCCAAAGAAGGACAGAAATCTAGTTTGTTTGCATTCCCACTGTTGAAGTCCAGTCCCTTCTTAAGTAAATCGTACTCTATTGTGAATAGCAGACGCTCTGAAATGTTCACTACCCAATTATTTTTTAATTCCTCTGTTGATTGTGACAGCTTGAGTAGTTTATTGTCCAAACTCTGGATCCTCTTCTTGCCTTTGGTTTTAGTTGTTATATTGATGGCTGCTATCAATTTACTCATAATATCTGCTCCGATGATTGGTTCTAATACTTATTGTTGAGCTGCAATTACGTTATTGTATTTGGTTAATATGTGCGCATCTGTGCAATCTTCCATCCAGTAGAACAGTTGATGGCTAGTCTAAATCTAACACTGTAGCTAGATGATCCCCTGTAAACAACAGTTGGACAGCCAAAGAAAACTGAGGAATTTAGTAAAGGCTAGGCAAGTCATAAAAGAAGAATAGTGGAGGATGAAGACAAATGAAATAGGCTTATTGATGTTTTACGGTCGACCTAAGGTACGTATGATAGATATCCCACCACAACCAATAGTTTTGCTACCTAGAACACCTTGCAATCTTTCGAAAGAATTATACTGACAACTAAAATATCTCATCGATAAGAGCGGACACTGAGTCAGCTCAGCAACCGAACTTCTAGAGAAAATAAAACATTTAAAGATAGGAAGTAATCAAAGGATGATATCCTTTGACCCAACTTCACTTTTCACTCGATCACGAATATACGATCTAATTTTGGAGAACCTTGGTGGCCGTCTGTGTAAATGTAAAGTTGTCAGTTGTTCTGTTGGTTTGGTATGTCAATTTTCTTCTATATATCACCTATTCAGTAGACTGTTTCGGTTGAACTATCCCTTTCACCTATTGAGGCATCCTTTAACTCATTCGATCAGCAATGTCGGCCAATGTATGAATGTCACTGTTTACATCTCCAAAACCTAATACTAGTTGAATACTTGAAGAGAATTTACGGCGGCGACACACATGAGGATGTGAAAGTCATCCAGGATGGGAAAGACAGCAAGACAGGCCTTCCTTTATTAATCTGAAATCAGTGTGGAGATCTACTGCACTGCATTGCACTGCACTGCAATGCACTCAGCACATAGCGTGAACAAGGTGCGGATTTTTAACTCTAATGCCAGTCAAGTCAGTGCTTCTATATGCTGGTTGAGAGACCTGACGCGTTACGAAAAGCATTTCCAAAAACTGCAGACATTCATCAACAGCTCCTTACGCTCAATACTGATGATCACATGGTCAGAAAGAACAAGGAACTCTGGCAACGAACCAACCAAAAACCCACTACACAACAAATATTCAGAAGAAAGTGGAGATGGATTGGGCAGACACTGGTAAGGCCGATTGGGGGCATCACGTGTCAGGCCAGGTATTCAAGTGGGATCCAAAGGGGAAACGACGAGTTGGGCGTCCCAGCTGATGGAGATCATGTGAGGAAGAAATGAAAGCTGGTAGGCAGTCGTGGCGCCAGGTTCAAAAGATTGCAGAGAACAGAGTACAATGGAGGCGTGCTACCGAAGCCGTACGTTCCACTAGGAACCCAAGGGACAAATAACAATAAATAGTTAGATAGGTTTCTGTCTTATTCCATCCCCAGTCAGCTGGTTCGACCTACGTATTGGACTTCATAATCATAACATGGGATTCGGTTGACTAAACTGTTTTGTTTAATGATTTCTATAAGTCTCTAACCTACAAAGTTCACGGCTAAGAGAGTTTGTCGACCCTAATCCCGTGTATTATTAAGAACCGTAGATAGAACTTGTGATATCCCTTCTTTGTGTGATAAAACTATGACGGTTTTATGATCCTTTCCTGTGGTTTTAATACTACATTGTTTGTAGTTGTATTATTAATTGTAGTATTCTTTCTGCTTTAATACATGCTTAGACTTAGACAGGCATTTTCCCAAGCCTGTCTTAACTGACATCACGTACAATGGTGATGACCTTATGTTTAAGTATGGATTAGAGTGTGAAGACTTTTTGTAACACAAAAGGAGAACGCTAGTGGAATTATACCCTACTACAATAGTTGATCAGAATATTCGCTTTCTGTCATCCGTATCCTTGATTAATAAATGAAGTTTTTTTCGAATGTTTTTCTTTATTTTTCGATGATTGCAGATTATATGCCTTACTAGAGGAAAAGTGGAGGTTGATAGCATTTTTTTCATCGTTTACAGTGTACAGTTAGGTGTGATAAATTATTGGAAATGTTAACTATCAAAGCATTCACAGCGTTGCCTGGAACGTGGTACTCACCAGCAGAGAAAAACCATACTGGTGAAGAATTTAAATAGTCACGTCTGCGTCTTTTTCTGTTGTTATTGCTAATTTTGTGATTGTTGTTATTGTTTTGTGAAACAGACAACTAATTGCACTTGTTTTCCATATTTCCTGTTCATTAATTCAGCTATATTTCTTATCTTGACTGATGACTTCCTTGGTACTTGTAATTGTCTTCATTGTGATTCCACTTTCATTCCATTTTTTGAAGTGTCCTCTTTCTTATTGGATTAAGTAATTTGTTTATTGATTCATATTGGTTGTGAGACTAGTAATGGAATTCAGGGTACATTTAGATAGAGATAATTGAATGCAGAACCTTGCTCAGAAGTGGATTCGTTCGAAGTGTGACACTTCGCTGCAATATGCAAAAAATAACAAATGGCTAGAAAAAAGGACGGTACTTCCTAGTTGTTGAGGGCACTGAGCCAGAATCCGTGAACCTACTTTTGGTACTTTTTGGTTGATACTCATCAGCAAGTTATATGTGCAACTTTGAGGGAGAAAGACGTTGTCACTGAGCTATTCGAGCGGCAGTCGACCTCATGCAGAATATTTTGAGGTAAACAAAGCAGTATGGAAGGAGAGAATAAATGAAGGTTATTGAAAATGTTCGGAGGTGTCATCTACGTCATTGGGATTTGGCGTAGAGTTCGGACGTTGAAGGCTCCGAGGTGAAATTGACAACTTGGTTTTACGAGAGTAGAAATGGAGATTTACTGGTTTTTTTGTCAGTAATTGTTGCATAATGAAGTGGTTGAGGACGCATTTATAGACTTAATATTGGTATCAGTGAGTGTAGTGAAAGGAGGGACAACTGTGGGGAAGGTAAGGTGAGTTAAGAGTATTCCGGCGGTTGGCACTTCCTTACACCTACATCTTGGAATTTGTTTCTACATGGTATGTGAAGGAAAAAAACAATGGTTGTTTTTGGATGACTGCATAGACCTGGGGACATCTGCTTGAGGTTGGTGACACATAATTTTCTCGAGAGTTTCGGTTTTTCAACCAGTAGACAAGAAAAAGCCGCACTTTGATCATCAAAGGGCTGAGAGTTGTGTACTGGTTTTCTATGCTTCTTCTATCTAAGGTTATATTTCAACTAGATATTGTTTATCTGAACCTCTTCCTTTCTTTTTAGTCATTCTGGTATGAGTTAGCACGAATTTTAATATGCACGTTAGGAATAAATATAGATAGGCAACTACATGGAAACCCTAATGAACCACTAAAGGAGGAACGATCTTAGGTTGCAACAATTTCGTCATATTTTTGTCCTCTGTAGTTTCCTACGTTTGATAAATGAACAACTTTAATAAGTTTCTCATAGGTAGAAAGAATGCCGTGTGAGTACGAAGAAAGTTGATACGTCATGAATTCAAGTCACAAGTCAATATCCCATTCGGTCGAAATCCATTTTCACATGAAAACCTCTGTGAGCGACTGCATAATTATAATGCTATTGGAACGCAGGAGAAAATCACCCAACTGGGTAGGTGAGTGAAACAGTTGATGGGGTCCAGTAGTAGCGAAATCAGGTTTCCTTTTGAGATACAAAGTCAATGCTTCGCGCGATGTAATGTAACTTGCAGCGAGAGGACAGATAAGTCGGAATTATGCATACCTGTAAGAAAAGAGCAAATAGAGCAGTCAAATGGTTTTCAACCCAAAAGATCCCTATTAACTTGGTCGTTTTGTTCTTACTTAATTGTACATTCTCAGTATGCGAGAACTACCGAGTTTATCGAAGTTTTCTATAATCTGAGGCTAATCTTATTCACCGTAACAAAAGTTGTCACAAATTGTTCCCCGTCTGCGTTCATTGTGTTTATAAAACCAGCAGTTGGCTAGTAATTTTCCAAGTTCTTTTTTGTTGAGTGGTATGATCTTGCATTTCAAAATTCATACCTATCTTCAGTGTTGGTGCCCAAACAATCTGTCGAAATTTTATGGATACTACTAGTAATTAACACTGGTCTGTAGATGAGATGAAAGCACCACTGCCCTCTGACTTAATATTTCTATTTGGCGAAATAGCATGATGCCACGAAAAATGGGATACAAATCTGAGATCACATTGGAATGAAAAATGTAAAAATTGAATTTTTTGACAAGAAAAACAAAACATACTTGTTGATTGCCTGATCCACCTCTATCTATAGTATGAGACTACGTGAAGCCTTGGTGCATGTTTCAGAAACGGGAAGGGAGGAACATGTGTGAAATGTACACAGTCATCATTAATCTAGGAAGTTGATTTGTCGGGAAGACCTATGCTCTACAGAAAATGTCACCAACAAGTTACAGTATAGACAGTCCCCTTTGAATGAGATAGGAACATTCACGTTGGTTAACAATAGCAGGTATGTTCTGATGATTATAATAACATACCAAAATGAATATCAGTGTTAAGTAACTGAAAACGATGATGTATATTGTCTTTGTTCTCTGAACAGTAAACAAGTGATCTACAAATCCTGATTTGTATAAATATGTATCATGAATCACTAAAACCTCAGCCAAATCTTAATCTTTCTGTGCTAGATACTCATGATCCGTACCTAAGAAACTGCATCAACATAGTTCATTTCATGCCAACAGCTGAAAAATGAGAGTCTATGTACCTTACCGCTAGAGACACATGTTAAAAGAAATTGAACATATTCAGGAATTAATACCTGAATGCACTGACCTTCAGCAGTATTAGAAAAAGTCATGATATACTGATCTCTATCTAGTTAACAGCACGTCTCTAGTTTCTCATGGATCAATTTAACCTGTAGTCGTCATATGAAACATCGATGAGTGAGGTTTCTTCCTACTTTACAGGTGTGAACACGTCTACGGGGGATATGTTTTCATAAGAGGACTATCGGATTTTCGCTCTCAGTTCAGTAGGCAACTCTCAGATCAAAATACTTCAAGTTGTGAGGCAAGAGGACTGGGTTAATTTTAACAACAAATGATAGATTCTTCTCCCTACCGGTGAGCTAGAGTTCACATGTCTGCTTGCAGAAGATTTAGTCCAGACAGTCTCCTGATCGTTTTTTTGGTCAGTCAAAGTAAATTAAATTAAGATTTCATAATTACTAATCCCATGGATGATTGTCACTCAACTGATAGCAAACAGTTGAGTATTTCTGAATTTTTCAGGGATTTAAGAGCAGCTTTTAGTCAGTGACCACACTTTAGAAACTGTATCTGTTCGATGACAGAAACTTTGTTAACGTTCTGTTTTTCCACGTAAAACAAACTTGCATGTGAAAGGATGGCTTAAGAATATGTATCGTTTCCTCCGAATTTATTCTATCCTGACTGAATCATTTAAGATATATTGGTGAACTTCTGGTCACACCTGTTGGTAGAAACGTTATTGCGTTTATATGGCTGTTATATCCACGAAGATTATGTCTAAACTTCCTTCTTCCACAAAGGTTTGTCAGGTAAATCAACTATTCTCACGTAAATCTTGGACCATATTAGCATCATAAGCTACTATCACAAAATCCAATGACAATAAAAGAAACAAGTAGTTAATTATGTATACACTAAATTTGATGAAATGATATTAGTTATCACCTTTCACGTAAATTAACTTAGACTAATTCAATAATCGATTCTTGTTTATACCCGACTTCAGAAATACTCTCATGACATATGGGTGAAATCCCAATAAAGTCATCAGCTTCGAAATGAAATGTCTCTTATTGAAAGTGGAGGTTATGCTTAAAATCAACAGAACAAGTGTAGGACTTTAACTATGTGTAGATGAAAACACAAAACATCATTACAGATGAACACATCAACAGTTCATCCTTTCAATACCTACCAATTTCTTACGCAGCATATGATGTCGAATATCTTGCGTAAGATATAAACACTCGAAAATAGGCAACTGGAGAACCTTTGGTTGTATTCCATAATCTATCCACAAATTTCTATTTCAATGATTAATTTACGATGATTAACTGAAAAACAGAAAGATTTGATGAGTTGAAAACACTGTCCTATAGTGAAATTTGACTCTGACCATTATCGGTGTCTAACAAAGGCATCCTGCTTCATTCAGAAAATGCATGTTAGGCAGTTGTAGGATTTTATTTTCTCATGAGTCACAAGTAATCTTATACGCCAATCCTACTCACTGAAACTCGATGACTCTTGAAGTAGCCTGTAAAAGGGTTGTGTAGTAGATGGTTTGAAGAATTCAGTACCATTAACAAGAAATGAATGTAATTCAAGCAATCCAGTGAGATGACTGACACATACACTGAGACAAATGAATTTTACGTTTGTCAGTACGAACAAATTCCATTATCACTACTCATTAGCAAGCGTTCTTACGTGTCTTATTAGTACAATGAAATTTTTAACCGTATATTTCACTATTAGATTGTTATAAAATCTTTATACCCTCCTGAAAAAACATCTTAATACAGCGTTTTGATTAGCAAAATGCATTGTGAATAACAAACGTTCATCATTGTCAAATAGAAAATACAAAAGCTAGCAGCTTTCTGTAAGCCAAAAACTGTGCTAACAATGAGATGGTTGAGAACTGTTATACTGTAAGTGCACTTAAATGAACATTATAATTTTACTAGAAATATGCCAGATTGCAGTCAATAAAATTCTTCGTGAAGTCGTTCAATCCCTCTATATCTGAGTACATTACTGTCACCCATCTTTTCCTGTTTCTTCATTGTAGGCTTTTTGGATCACACTCACACTGCTTTTTATATCCTCGTTAAGAAAACATGGAGGTGGGAAAGTAGAAGAGATTATGTCAAATCAGAATTCATTCGCATAGGAGTGGCACCTATTTGTCTCTTATAAGATCATGTATATGTCCTGTTGACATTTGAACGGAATAAAAATATAGCATCAATTCTTTACGATTTTATGTTAAAATACAATAGAAAACTATAAGTTAAATAATTCTTATCGTTTTGCTTACATAAAGTTAACGCTTCGTTCAGGCGTTGGGTTTCTCTCACAACACAATGAACTTGTCGCCAGAATATTTTCGTCAAGAATATATCTAAACTTTGCTATATTCATTCTTGTCCTAAGTTGAAGTAAAGGAGGAACGCGAAATCATTAGAAAGGTATCAACCCTTAGTTTTTCGGCGTATTTCATCAGCTGCTTTCAATCTGAAATAAAATCGATTAGCAGAATATACAAAAATCCTCATTTGGTTTGCTCAACGTGACAGAAGAGCTTTTGACTGCAGATTTTGCAACATCGATTACACTTGAGCAAAATCAGTAGAAATGGAAGGTAACTATCATAAGAAAACGTTATGCTGCATTCGGTAACATGGAGAGATTTGTAGAATATTCCAGTGACAAGAAAAAGTTAACGAGGAGCCGAAAAAAAGCAGCATTAGGCAGGTAGGAAACTCACGATTACATGTTACCTAGACGAATTAAAAATCTAAAATTGGTTGGAAGATTTACAGAAGCAAGTAGGTCAAACAAAGAGTAAAAAGAACGCTACATTTTGTTTTAAATATCATGGTTATCAACAACAGACTAGCCAACTGTATCTTCACAGACACACAATCTTGATGTCAACTACACAAGATCTGCCGACTCACTGAAACGTAGCACATTACCCACCCCCCTCCCATCTGTTTTATAGTTACTTTAACGATTTCTGAACACCACCTTCCTATCAATTATCAGTTGTGTGATAAGAATTTGCGTTGATGAGGACTTTTTCATCAAGCAGTCAACAATTATTAAGAACACGCCAACTGATGCATTTTCCAACCCTTCATCAATCAATCAGTTTGTTCAATTTATTCATTTTATCACAACATTTACTTTGATAATGCAGTTCCTGTTAACATGCAAGTGGACTCGTAAGCCTAAGACTGCCACAAGGATCAATTTCTCAACATTCTATTTGATTAATTCGATGTATCTTGTGGTGAAACATTATTATTTAATGAATTACCTTTCATACACAAACTATTGTTCACAGCATTAATAAGTTAACTACAACAGTTTGAGATAAGGCTTCTTCAGTTCTACCTATTTCACTAAGGTGGTACGACTTTCCATATATCCTAACCAGACGCAAACCAATTCCCGTACCAAGATATTACTAATTATCATTACTTGCATTTTCAGTTTCGTGTGGAAAATAGGGGTCAAGTAGCACGTCTCCATTGCCTCTGTTCTATGCAAACTTTGAACCTGGCTCCACAACTGCACACAAGCTCTCATTTCTTCTTCGCACGATCTCCTACATGCCACACTCGCACGCCCAAATCATCGTCTCCCATCCGGGTTCCACTCGAGGGCCTGATACATGATGTCCCCAGTCGACCTTCTCAGTGTATGCCCAATCCAACTCCACTTCCTTCTGCATGTTTGTTGAGCAATAGGTTCTTGGTTGGTTCGTTGCCAGCCAGCCAGAGTTCCTTGTTGCTTATTCTTTCTGGCCATCTGAGCTTCAGTAACGAGCCAGCGTAGGCAGTTGTTGATGAATGTCTGTAGTTTGTTGGAAATCCCTTTCGTAACGTGCCAACTCTCTGACTTGGCACTGCTGTTGAAAATCCGGATCTTGTTCACGCTTTATGATGAGTGCAGTTGATCTCCACACTGGTTTCAGGTTAATGCACGCCTGTCTTGCTGTCTTTCCGATTCTGGCTGGCTTTGACTTCCTCGTCTGTGCCCCCGCCTGTAGTTGAAACAGTGCTGCCTAGATAGGTGAAGGAGGCTAATTCCTTTAAGTTTCTCCCGTTGATGGTGATTGGTGTTTGTTGTTGTTGTTGGTGATGGTTGGGTATGTTCATCACGTGTGTCTTTTCTACGTCCACTTGAAGTACCGTCTTCGCTGCCCTGCCTCGCCTCTTCTGTCAACTTGTTAGTTTTCGTCTGTAGATCTTCAAGTTTGTGTGACATCAGGCACAAGTCATCAGTGAAATCCGAGTCTTCTAGGATCTTTTCTCCTGTCCAGCGTAACCCCCTCTTCTCGCTCCTCACTGTTTGTTGCATGATCCAGTCCACTACAATCAGGAATATCATGGGTGATAGTAGACAGCCATGTCTTACTCCTATTTTCACTTCAAACAAGTCACTGAGCTTCCCATTGCGAATTACTTGGCATGTGGCGTCTTCATTTTGTTGTTGAATGAGATTGACAAAGGTTTGTGGTATTCCGTAGTGTTGAAGCAACTGCAAAATTACTTCCCGGCCGACGCTGTCAAAGTCGATGAAGTTGAGGTAAAGATCCAGTTGACTGCCATTCTATACCCTGTTCTATGATGATGCGAAGCATTGCGATTTGATCCGCGCATGATTTGTACTTCCTGAATCCAGCCTATTCGGGTCGTAGTTTTGAATCCAGTGCATCCTTTGGTCTCTCCAGGATTATGTGGCTTAATATTTTGCTTGAGGTGGACAGGAGTATGATTCCGCGCCAGTTCTTGCAAAGACTTAGATCGCCCTTCTTCGGGAGTTTGACAAGGTGGACCTTCTTCCAAACAGTGGGCAGGTACCTTCCCTTGCTTCCAGACTTTCTGCAATAGTGATGTGAGCATGTCCTCTGTTGTCCCTGTGTCTGCTCTCAGTGCTTCTGGCGGGATTCCATCCGGTCCTGCTGCTTTCCCGCATTTCAGCAGTTTTATGGCGTTCACCCATAGACATTTGAAATCAGTGATCAATAATTTCATGCATATGTATTTGCGACCCAGTAACGTAATATGAGATGTTTCGGCGATGAAACTGACAACTGATGTGGACACCAGTACTCACTAAAAGTTCATCACTTGTACTTCGTGAGTTCAAGTAAAATTTATCCTATCATTGACTGCTAGTCACTATGGAATATAATCGAGGCAGTAATACATACAATACGGAAGCAACTATAGGTGGAATAAATATATCAACAGAAACTGAATTCTGAGATTAAATTGACATTTGTTGAAGTGAAAAGCCTAGAATTACTACTTAAACTAAATACACGTAATTTTTGAGCCATAAATAATAAGTTTAAAATAGCAGCTCATGATATTATTGAGGCTGAGGTGAATAATGTATGGTAAACTGAGACGAAATAACCCTTGACAAGTTGCTGTATTTTCAGTGCTCACAGAATTTCCCCCAGACATTCCTCTAGCTATATAATTAGAAAATCGGACTGTACGTTGATATATATATATATATATATATATATATATATATATATATATATATATATATATATATATATATATATATATATATATGATTTTAGTCGACTGAACTAGACTGGATCATGTAAGAAAAAACTGTGAGGAGCTGTGAGAAGATGGGGATACACTATTTGACCAGTGAAAATACCCCCGAAGAAGAAGATTTGGATTTCGCCACCGATGATGACTTATATCTAATGTCTTGTAGGACAAACTCGATGTACAGGCCAAAACCAACAAGTTGGCAGAAGAGGCGAGGTGAGGCAGCGAAGGAAGACAGGACTTACTTCAGGTGAACGTAGAGAAGACGTAGGTGATGAAGATGCCCAACAAACAACAACAACAACAACAAAAAGCACCAATCAACATCAAGAGGAGAAATGTAAACGAAGTTGTCTCTTTCACCTACCTACTTACCTATCTAGACAGCATCGTCTCAACTACAGGTGGCGGCGGTGGTGACGGTGGCACACATGAGGATGTGAAAGTCATCCAGGATGGGAAAGACAGCAAGACAGGCCTTCCTTTATTAATCTGAAATCAGTGTGGAGATCTACTGCACTGCATTGCACTGCACTGCAATGCACTCAGCACATAGCGTGAACAAGGTGCGGATTTTTAACTCTAATGCCAGTCAAGTCAGTGCTTCTATGTGCTGGTTGAGAGACTTGACGCGTTACGAAAAGCATTTCCGACAAACTGTTGACATATATGAACAGCTGCCACCTACTCCCAGTCGATACGGGAGATCATACCATATCATGTCATATCATATGAGATGAGATGAGATCAGATCAGATCAGATGTCCAGAATAATAAGAATGAGTAAGGAGGAACTCTGGCTGACTTGCTGGCTGGGTGGCAACGAACAAACCAACCAACTAAGAATTTAATCTCTCAACAAATATGGAGAGGAAGAAAGTGGAGATGGATTGTATTGGACATAGACTGAGAAGACGGTTTGGGGACATGACGCGTGAGACCAGACCAGGCCAGACCAGGCCAGGCCGTCGAGTGGAAGCCGAATGGGAAAGGATGAGTTGGGTGTGCGAGGGTGAGATGGGGGAGATTGTGTGAGGAAGAAGTGAAAGCTGGTGGGTAGTGGTGTATTCAGGTTGAAAAGAATGCAGAGAGCAATATGAAATGGTGATTTGCTACTCAAACTCTATCTTTCCTAGGAACCCAAAAGACATATAGTGATAGCAATAATTCAGTTCAGAAATAAAGAAATTTCTCAGGTCAGTGAATTAGCTAATGATATCTATTTAAAGTCAATCCAATTGACAAATTTCGCAATCCTGGATAGAACAATAAGCACCAATGGAATCAATGAATTAGTATCTGAATGTCTCTGGTAATTGCTTAGTTTGGCAAAGCAGCGGTAACACAGCTGTGGATGGAATCCATTACATAAGAGATGCAAACCAGTGGAAATCACGTCGCTTAATACTGAAACATATCACTAACAGCGATCATACTTGTAATGTATTCGTCACATAAACTGCATAGATGCATCAACACATACAGTACTAGTTCATACAAACAACTAGTTATTTGTTCGTCCATCTCAATGATAAAATCCGTGTCTATCATCTAATGAGACATGCCAATATATTTATACTTCTGTATTAATAATCATAGGGTAAATATAAACATAGTTGAAACTTAGCTAACTAGTATTCTTAATCGAATTAGGCCAATTGTTAATTTTTTAAACTAACCAACCAAGTAACCGACCAACGAATAAACGAACTAACTAACTAACTAGGTAACAGCTATATACTTCCTTAGAAAGTAATCATTTATACTAATCGATTATCAGACTGTATAACTCTCGGAAATACTTACACAATGATCAGTCGTTTTGATTATTCTAAGGTGTATCAAGGTATGTGATTAAACGATAATTTCAGTTTTTGAACATTTACATGTTTGTGTATAATTGCATGTTAATTTACTGCTTCTAGGCTTATTTTCAATCATTAAGAAGTATTAATATAAATTAGTAGATAGTGCAGAGAAATTTCAACTTTCTAGAACAGAAGTCTCAACGCCAATTTCAATTCACCTGTCTGCATAATGAAGTATTCAAGCTCAGAAAGCTAGAATTCTGTTTATATAGATACAATTCAAATTGTAGATATTTACCGATATAACACTGGATTATGTCAACTGATTGCCTACTGTTATTGATCACTTAAAATGAAGCAATTTGAATACCTTCTTAGACGTTTCCTTCATTCAGGCGGTCACATAAGCTAGGGATAGAATGACTAAATAGAAAATACGCTATGCTCGGCTAACTTTTGTTCCTACTACTGTGATTTCTGAGTTATGAGGTAGCTGACGAAGGTAGATTGTATCAAAAATTCATGCACGTCTCATCCCTATTAGTGGCTAATAGCATCTAACATCTTTTCTATTGCCCTCTAAAATATGTTATTCCCTAATCTGTAGCCCAGTTATTCAGCAGTGTTGCAGATATAAGCAATACCATGGCGAATTTCAGGCCGTCAGTATAAATCTAAGTTATGTGGCAGCACATCACATTCAAACTATGCTAAAAAAAGATATGAGCTCTCGAAAAGCTAAACACACTGGTCTATAACAGTCAAAAGTTCAAATCTGCGTCGGGTTCCGGATCAAATTGAATTAACTGAAAAAAAGGCAAATATTTAATACAGGTTTTACGTACAGTGAGTGCATTCCATTCATCGTATGGGTTTATTAGGTAGAATCAATCATTTGAATAAAACTTGTGCCCAACTCAACGACTATAAAAATAAAATATGAAATATTATTATGAGCATCTAACAGGTATCAAAACATTCTACAACTCAACTTTCAATTATATAGGCTACAAATATCCATTCGGTTCCCAGACGAATATACGACATCAGCAGCGACTCAAGATTTCATATTGCTCTCTGCATTCTTTTCAACCTGAATACACCACTACCCACCAGCTTTCACTTCTTCCTCACACAATCTCCCCCATCTCACCCTCGCACACCCAACTCATCCTTTCCCATTCGGCTTCCACTCGACGGCCTGGCCTGGTCTGGCCTGGTCTGGTCTCACGCGTCATGTCCCCAAACCGTCTTCTCAGTCTATGTCCAATACAATCCATCTCCACTTTCTTCCTCTCCATATTTGTTGAGAGATTAAATTCTTAGTTGGTTGGTTTGTTCGTTGCCACCCAGCCAGCAAGTCAGCCAGAGTTCCTCCTTACTCATTCTTATTATTCTGGACATCTGATCTGATCTGATCTCATCTCATCTCATATGATATGACATGATATGGTATGATCTCCCGTATCGACTGGGAGTAGGTGGCAGCTGTTCATATATGTCAACAGTTTGTCGGAAATGCTTTTCGTAACGCGTCAAGTCTCTCAACCAGCACATAGAAGCACTGACTTGACTGGCATTAGAGTTAAAAATCCGCACCTTGTTCACGCTATGTGCTGAGTGCATTGCAGTGCAGTGCAATGCAGTGCAGTAGATCTCCACACTGATTTCAGATTAATAAAGGAAGGCCTGTCTTGCTGTCTTTCCCATCCTGGATGACTTTCACATCCTCATGTGTGCCACCGTCACCACCGCCGCCACCTGTAGTTGAGACGATGCTGTCTAGATAGGTAAGTAGGTAGGTGAAAGAGACAACTTCGTTTACATTTCTCCTCTTGATGTTGATTGGTGCTTTTTGTTGTTGTTGTTGTTGTTTGTTGGGCATCTTCATCACCTACGTCTTCTCTACGTTCACCTGAAGTAAGTCCTGTCTTCCTTCGCTGCCTCACCTCGCCTCTTCTGCCAACTTGTTGGTTTTGGCCTGTACATCGAGTTTGTCCTACAAGACATTAGATATAAGTCATCATCGGTGGCGAAATCCAAATCTTCTTCTTCGGGGGTATTTTCACTGGTCAAATAGTGTATCCCCATCTTCTCACAGCTCCTCACAGTTTTTTCTTACATGATCCAGTCTAGTTCAGTCGACTAAAATCATATATATATATATATATATATATATATATATATATATATATATATATATATATATATATATATATATATATATATATATATATATATATATCAACGTACAGTCCGATTTTCTAATTATATAGCTAGAGGAATGTCTGGGGGAAATTCTGTGAGCACTGAAAATACAGCAACTTGTCAAGGGTTATTTCGTCTCAGTTTACCATACATTATTCACCTCAGCCTCAATAATATCATGAGCTGCTATTTTAAACTTATTATTTATGGCTCAAAAATTACGTGTATTTAGTTTAAGTAGTAATTCTAGGCTTTTCACTTCAACAAATGTCAATTTAATCTCAGAATTCAGTTTCTGTTGATATATTTATTCCACCTATAGTTGCTTCCGTATTGTATGTATTACTGCCTCGATTATATTCCATAGTGACTAGCAGTCAATGATAGGATAAATTTTACTTGAACTCACGAAGTACAAGTGATGAACTTTTAGTGAGTACTGGTGTCCACATCAGTTGTCAGTTTCATCGCCGAAACATCTCATATTACGTTACTGGGTCGCAAATACATATGCATGAAATTATTGATCACTGATTTCAAATGTCTATGGGTGAACGCCATAAAACTGCTGAAATGCGGGAAAGCAGCAGGACCGGATGGAATCCCGCCAGAAGCACTGAGAGCAGACACAGGGACAACAGAGGACATGCTCACATCACTATTGCAGAAAGTCTGGAAGCAAGGGAAGGTACCTGCCCACTGTTTGGAAGAAGGTCCACCTTGTCAAACTCCCGAAGAAGGGCGATCTAAGTCTTTGCAAGAACTGGCGCGGAATCATACTCCTGTCCACCTCAAGCAAAATATTAAGCCACATAATCCTGGAGAGACCAAAGGATGCACTGGATTCAAAACTACGACCCGAATAGGCTGGATTCAGGAAGTACAAATCATGCGCGGATCAAATCGCAATGCTTCGCATCATCATAGAACAGGGTATAGAATGGCAGTCAACTGGATCTTTACCTCAACTTCATCGACTTTGACAGCGTCGGCCGGGAAGTAATTTTGCAGTTGCTTCAACACTACGGAATACCACAAACCTTTGTCAATCTCATTCAACAACAAAATGAAGACGCCACATGCCAAGTAATTCGCAATGGGAAGCTCAGTGACTTGTTTGAAGTGAAAATAGGAGTAAGACATGGCTGTCTACTATCACCCATGATATTCCTGATTGTAGTGGACTGGATCATGCAACAAACAGTGAGGAGCGAGAAGAGGGGGTTACGCTGGACAGGAGAAAAGATCCTAGAAGACTCGGATTTCACTGATGACTTGTGCCTGATGTCACACAAACTTGAAGATCTACAGACGAAAACTAACAAGTTGACAGAAGAGGCGAGGCAGGGCAGCGAAGACGGTACTTCAAGTGGACGTAGAAAAGACACACGTGATGAACATACCCAACCATCACCAACAACAACAACAAACACCAATCACCATCAACGGGAGAAACTTAAAGGAATTAGCCTCCTTCACCTATCTAGGCAGCACTGTTTCAACTACAGGCGGGGGCACAGACGAGGAAGTCAAAGCCAGCCAGAATCGGAAAGACAGCAAGACAGGCGTGCATTAACCTGAAACCAGTGTGGAGATCAACTGCACTCATCATAAAGCGTGAACAAGATCCGGATTTTCAACAGCAGTGCCAAGTCAGAGAGTTGGCACGTTACGAAAGGGATTTCCAACAAACTACAGACATTCATCAACAACTGCCTACGCTGGCTCGTTACTGAAGCTCAGATGGCCAGAAAGAATAAGCAACAAGGAACTCTGGCTGGCTGGCAACGAACCAACCAAGAACCTATTGCTCAACAAACATGCAGAAGGAAGTGGAGTTGGATTGGGCATACACTGAGAAGGTCGACTGGGGACATCATGTATCAGGCCCTCGAGTGGAACCCGGATGGGAGACGATGATTTGGGCGTGCGAGTGTGGCATGTAGGAGATCGTGCGAAGAAGAAATGAGAGCTTGTGTGCAGTTGTGGAGCCAGGTTCAAAGTTTGCATAGAACAGAGTGCAATGGAGACGTGCTACTTGACCCCTATTTTCCACACGAAACTGAAAATGCAAGTAATGATAATTAGTAATATCTTGGTACGGGAATTGGTTTGCGTCTGGTTAGGATATATGGAAAGTCGTACCACCTTAGTGAAATAGGTAGAACTGAAGAAGCCTTATCTCAAACTGTTGTAGTTAACTTATTAATGCTGTGAACAATAGTTTGTGTATGAAAGGTAATTCATTAAATAATAATGTTTCACCACAAGATACATCGAATTAATCAAATAGAATGTTGAGAAATTGATCCTTGTGGCAGTCTTAGGCTTACGAGTCCACTTGCATGTTAACAGGAACTGCATTATCAAAGTAAATGTTGTGATAAAATGAATAAATTGAACAAACTGATTGATTGATGAAGGGTTGGAAAATGCATCAGTTGGCGTGTTCTTAATAATTGTTGACTGCTTGATGAAAAAGTCCTCATCAACGCAAATTCTTATCACACAACTGATAATTGATAGGAAGGTGGTGTTCAGAAATCGTTAAAGTAACTATAAAACAGATGGGAGGGGGGTGGGTAATGTGCTACGTTTCAGTGAGTCGGCAGATCTTGTGTAGTTGACATCAAGATTGTGTGTCTGTGAAGATACAGTTGGCTAGTCTGTTGTTGATAACCATGATATTTAAAACAAAATGTAGCGTTCTTTTTACTCTTTGTTTGACCTACTTGCTTCTGTAAATCTTCCAACCAATTTTAGATTTTTAATTCGTCTAGGTAACATGTAATCGTGAGTTTCCTACCTGCCTAATGCTGCTTTTTTTCGGCTCCTCGTTAACTTTTTCTTGTCACTGGAATATTCTACAAATCTCTCCATGTTAATAAATGCAGGAGGATTGGGCACACACTGAGAATGTCGACTGGGGACATCATGTATCAGGCCCTCGAGTGGAACCCGGATGGGAGACGATGATTTGGGCGTGCGAGTGTGGCATGTAGGAGATCGTGCGAAGAAGAAATGAGAGCTTGTGTGCAGTTGTGGAGCCAGGTTCAAAGTTTGCATAGAACAGAGTGCAATGGAGACATGCTACTTGATCCCTATTTTCCACTGGATTCTTATGGGACAAATAGAAATTATATGAGCGTCGATATGTAATTACTATAAAGGCCGTTATGATAACCACTCAAATAATTAATCGGATTACTTGACCAGAGGGGTAGTTTTTGCATAAAGTAAAAATTCTGGGTGATGATTCAAGATGAGATGAACACTTGGACTGCGGTTGTATTCGAACCAGCGGCCGCCGGTTTTGGGGCTCGATGTTCTATCTGCTGAACTGCTAGGTATTTTATCGGGCTTGGAACCTTGTGGTCGCCGGTTTGAATCCGGCCGCCATCTTCATTTTACCTTTAATCATCACCCAATACAAATGCTAATCTGCCAAACGACGGCTATCTCAGATGATCAAAATGGTAAAGTAGAAAATGCGATTGGCCAATTCGGTCTTTGCTAGAGTGGTATTTAAAGTCACTTTAGGATATTTTCATTCTTCTGTTCAGCCAATGTGTTGCTTACATTGTCAGCCCCAATCAAGCCAGAGGTAATTTGTCAAAAAGAAATAGTAAATTAGAGGGCGAATCATAAGTTGAAATTTAGGATTCACTACTTGAAAAGAAGATTAAATATTTAGAAGGACAAATCTTCAAAAGTAAGTTTTGATCAACGTGTTTTGGATGGTGAACAGTTTATTTTGTTTATATTTCCTTCAAAAATGCTAATGAAGTGTAGTGAGAAGAAAAGATGAAGATATTTTCACCTAGACAAACATTTTTGTCGCTGAAATACCAGGTGTAATATAGACGAATGACAATTAACTAATTCCTCACCTTCTATTCATTCTCCTATGGTAGACAAAATTGACCCAAGGTATAAAATTGAATTTTGATGCTACCCAATGGAATTTAATGGTTATTATTTATCAGTATTGTTGATCGTTAAACTCGTTAGTTGGAAATAGCTTCATTCATTGCATAGTTTGCTGACATTATGGTTATCTGGCTGAGACTGTCATTAATTTTTCTCAGAAACATAATGTAACCACTGACATCAGTCACATTATACAGTCATTTATAGTTCTGATTACTGGATGATAAGAAATCACAAGAAACAGTGTATTCGGCTGCATTCTTTCACTGACAAACTTCTATTGCTGTTTAGAGCTGACAAATTACACCAACTACAATTTGAACGTCTACAAATAAACTTAATATATATCGTGATGTATCGCTGAAACCGAATTTACGACTAGTGTTCCATTTCACCAGATGCAAACACTATACTAAAAATCAGATCGAGTTCATCTCAATCTGAAGAAAGTGGAGACGCAGCCTACTGGAAACAAGATCAAGAAGAGGAGTAGATGTAAGTTCACACCACCCAACGTCCAATGCAAGCAACCTACCTTCAAAACCAAGTTGGAAGCTTGCAAAGAAGTTGGTGATGATAGATCACAGTCCAAGTTAAACACCCAGAAAAGAAATTAAAGTAGGAAACTACAAAGGACATCTTAACGTCAGCCATCAGAACAAAATGGGAGGTATTGAGAAACATCTCTGAAGAAACCCGTGTGGAAGAACACTGGAACTCTTTGAAAGCTATATGGAGGGAAACCTGCATAACCGTGTTGGGAAGGAAGAGGAAACAAGGCAAGGAATGGATCTCGACGCACACATGGAAGCTGATAGAGGAGGGAGAGGAAGATGGTGAAGCAGAAGATGAACCAGTGCAGTGCAAGGATGAATAACGAAAAGAAGAACTGAGTACAACGTATAAAACACTACACTAGACAAAGAAGTGAAGAAGAGTGCGCAAAAAAGACAAAAGATACTTTTACGACACGCTTGCAAGTGAAGCAGAACAGGCTACGGGTAGGAGAGACCTGACAACATTATATCAAATAACCAGGTTACTATCCGAGAAGAGATCAACGCAGACGAAACCAATAAAAGATAGTGAAGGAAAGCTAGTTACAGCAAAAGAGCAGAAACAAAAGAAACGATGAGCTAACCATTTCAAAAATCTCTGAAGCGACAACCACCCCCTGTAACTCTTGCAGAAATATCACCAGCAGACCAGCTACAGAATTATCGGTGAACACAAACCCTCCGACAAAAGCAGAAATGCTTAAACACCACATAGTTGCTGAAAGGGTGAGCAAAAGCAGGACCAGATGATTTCTGTTTAATGTTTCGATGTCAAACTCGATGTACAGGCCAAAACCAACAAGTTGGCAGAAGAGGCGAGGTGAGGCAGCGAAGGAAGACAGGACTTACTTCAGGTGAACGTAGAGAAGACGTAGGTGATGAAGATGCCCAACAAACAACAACAACAACAACAAAAAGCACCAATCAACATCAAGAGGAGAAATGTAAACGAAGTTGTCTCTTTCACCTACCTACTTACCTATCTAGACAGCATCGTCTCAACTACAGGTGGCGGCGGTGGTGACGGTGGCACACATGAGGATG
Organism: Heterobilharzia americana; assembly: GCA_944470555.2. Lineage (NCBI taxonomy): Eukaryota > Metazoa > Platyhelminthes > Trematoda > Strigeidida > Schistosomatidae > Heterobilharzia > Heterobilharzia americana. The sequence goes on from OX104132.1 coordinate 8,904,070, forward strand.
TGAAAGTCATCCAGGATGGGAAAGACAGCAAGACAGGCCTTCCTTTATTAATCTGAAATCAGTGTGGAGATCTACTGCACTGCATTGCACTGCACTGCAATGCACTCAGCACATAGCGTGAACAAGGTGCGGATTTTTAACTCTAATGCCAGTCAAGTCAGTGCTTCTATGTGCTGGTTGAGAGACTTGACGCGTTACGAAAAGCATTTCCGACAAACTGTTGACATATATGAACAGCTGCCACCTACTCCCAGTCGATACGGGAGATCATACCATATCATGTCATATCATATGAGATGAGATGAGATCAGATCAGATCAGATGTCCAGAATAATAAGAATGAGTAAGGAGGAACTCTGGCTGACTTGCTGGCTGGGTGGCAACGAACAAACCAACCAACTAAGAATTTAATCTCTCAACAAATATGGAGAGGAAGAAAGTGGAGATGGATTGTATTGGACATAGACTGAGAAGACGGTTTGGGGACATGACGCGTGAGACCAGACCAGGCCAGACCAGGCCAGGCCGTCGAGTGGAAGCCGAATGGGAAAGGATGAGTTGGGTGTGCGAGGGTGAGATGGGGGAGATTGTGTGAGGAAGAAGTGAAGCTGGTTGGCAGTCGTGGAGTAGGGTTAGGAAAACTTACGAGAGCAGTGTGAAATCTTCCATCAAAATTATGGTGGCAATATGTGGATGACGCATTTACTATGTTGAAATCGGAACATATCGGGAATTTCCTTACACATACAAACTGAAGAGGAGCGCAATCCAATTCACTTACAAGGTAGAAAATGAGCAAGGAAAATTAACTTTGTTGGATTACTTAATAAAACGAAGAACCGACAGTGTTTTTGACACTAACATGTACAGAAAACCGACACTTTTATCTGGGATTTAGACTTCAAATCATCCCATCCATTGTCATTTAAGGCAGGCTTAGGCAAATGTCTATGTGATAGAGCTAGAAACCTGACAAATCAGTGCAAGGACTTATACAAAGAATTCGAACACGTAAAAGAAGCGATAACAGTTAACAATTATCCTCCGCAGTTTATGAAGAAATTCGTACGAATATACAAGAAAAGGAAAAATAACAGTCACATGAGTGCGAATAATAACGACAGCACAAGTAGAAAGGAGTTCATAGCCTCCATTGTGTTACCCTATAAGGAGGGTACATCAGAAACTGTACGTAGGATCCTCAACAGAGCTGGGATTAGGGTGGCACTTAAACCTACAAACTCACTCAGAGATAAACTTTGTCGGCTACCTTAGGGATCCGATGGAACCAATTAAGCAAAATAATCTTATCTATCAAATTCCATGTAATGACTGTGAGTCAGGTCAAGTATTTAGGTGAAACTAACCGGTCGGGGTCAGTTAGAATAGCTGAACATAGTGAGCTAGCTAAATAGAATACAGAATGACAGACCCGAATAAGATCAATAATGTAGAAAAGTACTCGGCTATTGGAATGCACACATTAACATACAACCAAACAACAGGGTGGGATAAAGCCACTGTACTTAAGTCCAATATAATTAGGTGGAGAGAGAGAGAGAGAGAGAGAGATTACTGAGTCTGTGTTCATCGAATCAACACGCAACTCATATAATAGAACTGACGCAACACCTATACCAGAGATATGGAAAATTTTGCTACCAATAAAAACAACTCATATAAGGTGATATAACTATAAAAATCGATTGTCGAAAGTAGTGTGATTACATTGATGTGATTATGATTATGAGTGATGATAATTTATGCTCGAAACGTGGTAATCAAGTAAATAATACTAGATGACTGTGTGTTATAAATCAAATAAACAAGTCTAATATGGAATCAATTTCTATCACAGTGCCCAATTTTTACACACACATTCCACTTTTTGTCATGAACAAGAAATTATTCATAAATGAAACGGAATTCTTCTATCGATGTTCTCTAGCTTTTGTTATTTCACTTTAAAGAACAGTCAGCAGTCAGTATTCTTCTTCATTCCAAGTCATTGAGGGAGGGAGGATTAACATGGAGCTAAGAATTACTCAATACTGGTCGGAGTTGCCACATCTCATATCAGTACGTGAAGAGAAAAGTCATTTAGATGTAGGATATAGAAATAAGGAAGAAAGTAGTCAGAATGGTAGAAGGTCATGTAAAGAGAGTCAGAAAGAATGAAACAGTATGGAATTTCGGCATGAATATTAAGATAAAGAGTGAATACATTTGTGCCAATGAGAATGATTCTGAGCCATATCGCCTAAAGCCTCCAACTAATAATTTCGGTTGCCATGCCAACCCTAATCAGTTAGTCTACATTTCCAAATTGGCTCAGACCAGTGGTCATAGACTGCCTACATTGATGTTATTTTTTAGTCTGAGCACTTCTAACCTTTTACAGTCTAAATCTGCTTCAGTTGGAATTTTATGATATGGCAGATGGTGAATAGGCATGCATAACACAGGTTCCAGCCACCTCATTATATGAAGGTTCACAACCTGAATTCTACTTTACTGACATGATGACACCATGACATGGAGCCAATGCTACGAAGGCAACGGTGGTCAGGAACCCTAAACCCCTTCATATCGTTCACCATTAATCGCAACTTTTCACAGCCACATAGTAGAACAGGGAGAATTTTGATGCAGTATACTCTGCCGTTAGTAGGTAATTTGATATCACAGAGGCACCATAAGTGGCGTTACTCAACGAAAGTCAACTATGTCCTTTTTAACTCTGCAGAAGTTCCTTTGGCCACTGACCGAACAGCCAGTGCTTATCCTACTTCCTAGGTAAGTGAAATGGTAAGTCACTTAGCTCTTAACTGTTAGGAAAGGCATTGATAAGAACCAGTCCTAGAGCAACAACCTACATTTAGTTGGTGAAGTAAGCATCCCAGATGTTCTCAAATTGCAATCAGTGTGTCCAGAAGACTGCATCCTTTCTGCGTCGTAACCTAACAAGACTATATTATCTGGGTAATTTAGACTTACCAAAGATTCTCCTCTAATGATATCAAACCGTGTGAAATCACATGATAAGAGGTATAACGCTATCAATCCGTCTATGATAAAGTTGAATAAGGATGAATAGAGTGGACGTCTTTGACGGATACCACCTAGTAACTCACTGCAGACTATAACATGCCCATGGGTAATCGAGTGCAGATCGTTCAACAGGGTGATGTAATTACTTGGCAGAGAGTGAATATCTGGTCGACCACCCAATTTCAGGTCAGAAGTCGGCTTAATTTTTTTGGGTTTGGCGTTGCCGAGCTGCACTCAAACGTCTAATGGTAATAGAACTTGAAATTTTAGACACATATATTCGTCAGGATAATTCCGTCGAGACTATCACAAGAGGAATTCTCACCTTTCTTGAGGACTGGGACCATCAGTGATTGAAGCCAGCTAGAGGGGAAAGTATATGTCTCCCATACATAATCTAGTACTTCAGTAAATTTGACCAGTACTTCTCTAATATTTTCCTTCAATACCTCTGGTACTAACTAGTCCATCTGGTGCTGCTGCTCTTAGTTTTTTCGAATCAATTACATAATTTTAGACTTCTCCAAGTGTTGACTGTCCTGTCTCAGGGTTGCATTCAGGATTCAACTGGATAGCGAAAGACACAATAGTAGGTGGAGTTCAGCTGAACTGTTCCTCAAAGTGTTCCACCCATCTTTCCAGTCATCCTTTCTGCTAGTGAATACCAAATCAGTCCTTTTCAACTATCATCCCACCTGACCATTAGCCTTTTTGTGCCAGTTTCTTTGATAAGTCTAAATTTCTTTCTGCTGTTACCTATCACCAGTCTTTTCTGTCTGTTTGATCTTCGCTATCTAAATTTCTTCGCGGTCACTGCGTTCACTTTTTGTCAGTCTATATCTGAGTTGCTTCCACTAGCCATTGTACTCAGAGCCTATAGTGGTGCATTCACGTTCATCCATCGGTCCAGCTGCTTAGATCTATTGTCCATCTCCAATCAATTCCTGAGAGTCAGCTACGGTCTGTAATGCCATTTTTAGAGCCGATTGGAGATTGAATCAGGCTTCTTCTGTGTGTGTGATGTTGCTCTAATGATAACTGTATAATCAGTTTCTTGGTGAAAGGATTCTTAGTTTTCTCGTTGTCAAGCTACACTCTCAACTGTCTTGTTGTTTTCGTTTCTCCACGTCCATTTACGTGCATTCATCCTCAAGTTAGGGAGTGATTTCTGTTCAAACATGTGTTCCAAAAAGAGCAGTAATCTTCCACTAAACCTCTCAAACGATAATCGAGTGATACTGTTCCCACTGAGAGTCATACACAGTACCCATCACTTTAAACTACAAAGCATCATCCAGTAGGCCACTGAGGTACGATAGCCACCCTCTTGTTCAACAGATATTACTTATTATTATTCGTTGGTACTTGTAATTGGATTTTACTGGACATAGACTGAGAAGACGGTTTGGGGACATGATGCGTTAGACCAGGCCAGGCCGTCGAGTGGAAGCCAAATGGGAAATGACGAGTTGGGCGTCCGAGGCGAGGATGAGATGGGGGAGATTGTGTGAGGAAGAAATGAAAGCTAGTGGGCAGTGGTGCAGCCAGGTTAAAAAGAATGAAGAGAAGAGAGTGCATTCGAGATGTGCTGCTGAAGCCGTAAGTTCCACGAAGAACCCAAGAGACAAATAAAATATGAAAAGACTTCTTGATAGGGAAAGACATTGTTATTAGAAAAGTGAATTATTCCCCGAGTCAGCTGGTTGTATGTTCACAAACAAATATGTCTTCACTGCATCTAAAACATGGCTGATGAGATCATATGTGTGCGAAACCGCGCTTTTTGCTGTCAGTATAGGAGACTGTCCCTGTTTCACAATCTGATGTGATGACTCATCACACAGTATGACCTTTAAGTTACAATTCGGGTAACCAATATTTTTTTAACCTCGCCTGGTTAACTAGTTCACTACTTACTAGCCGGTCCTAAGACCGGGTAAAGAGGGAAGGTTGGGCATAGGGCTAGCAAGCCTACCCCGTAAAACAAATCTAACCGCTAAACAAACTTCAAAGCACAAACGAAATGTAAAAAATGAAAACAAACTCATTCCTCGCTGGAATCGGAGAGGCGAAATGACGCCAGTTGGTGAAAGTCTTCGGGAGGCCAATTGGCCGATGTGTCTTCACTCGATGAAAGCGAAAGTAAACGTGGGGAAATGGAATGTCCGTACGATGTTTGAACCCAGCAAGGCAGCCCAGATTGCAAAGGAGATGAGAAGGTATAACATCGAAGTGCTTGGGATTTGCGAAAGCAGATGGAATGGGAGTGGAGTCTCCAATCTGTCAACTGGAGAATCAATAATCTACTCCAATATTGTCACCCAGACGACAACCAAGAGCACACTGGTTTTGGAGTGGCTATCATGATGTCCCCAACACCATCGAAGGCTCTCATGCAGTGAAAACCAACCTCCTCCAGTATCAGGATCATGACAGCAAGATTCAACTCAAAAGGAAGGAAGGTCACAATCATACAACGCTACGCTGTGCACCTACAAATAATGCAGAGCAAGAGAAGAAGGAGGAATTCTATAGACAACTGCAATCAACACTGGACAAGACAACACTTCAGTTGGCGATATCAAAATTCTAATGGGCGACATGAATGCCAAACTGGGAGGGGACAACACAGGAAGAGAACTAACCATGGGTCGAGAAGCGCTCGGTGAGGTGATGAAAGAGAATGGAGAATTGTTTGCAGAATTTTGCGCATTCAACGATTTGGTGATTGGAGTGAGGCAGTGTGTTCAAGCACAAGGATATCCACAAAGCGACATGGATTTCACCAGACACCAGGACACACTAAAAATCAAATCGACTTTATCTCAATCTCAAGAAAATGGAGACGCAGTCTACTTAACACAAGGTCAAGAAGAGGAGCAGATGTAGGTTCAGACCACTATCTAGTGCAAGGAACCTAACTTCCAAATCAAGTTAAAAGCCTTCAAGGAAGCTGGTGATAGACCTCAATTCAAGTACAACACTCGGAAACTGAAGGATGAAACTACAAAGCAGATCTTCACGACAGTCAGCCATCAAGACAAAATGGGGGATATCGAGGAACATTCCTGAAGAAACCTGTGTGGAAGAACACTGGAAGTCTTTGAAAGCTATGTGGAAAGAAACCTGCACAACAGTATTAGGAAGGAAGAGGAAAGGGGAAGACAAGGAATGGATCTCGACGGATACCTGGAAGCTGATAGAGGAGAGGAGGATGGTGAAGCAGAAGATAAACCAGTGCAAGGATGCTCAACGACAAGAGGAACTGAGCACAATGTATAAAACACTGAACAAAGAAGTAAAGAAGAGTGCACGCAAAGACAAAAGACACTTCTACGAAACACTGGCAAGTGAAGCAGAACAGGCTGCAGGTAAGAGAGACCTGACGACATTGTATCAAATAACCAGGTTGCTATCTGAGAAGAGATCAACACAGATGAAACCAATAAAAGATGAAGAAGGAAATTTAATTACGAAAGAAGAGAAACAAAGGAAACGATGGGCCGACAACTTTAAGAAGCTCTTGAATCGACCACCACCTGCACTTCGTCCAGAAATACCACCTGCAGCCCAGCCACAGAACTACAAGTGAACATAAATCCTCCAACGAAAATGGAAGTCCTGAACGCCATAAAGCTACTGAAATGCGGGAAAGCAGCAGGACCAGATGGGATACCGCCAGAAGCACTGAGAACAGATGCAGAGACAACAGCGGACATGCCCACATCACTATTGCAGAAGGTGTGGAATGAAGAGAAGGTACATGGCTATTGGAAGAAGGGTTACCTTGTCAAACTGCCAAAGAAGGGAGACCTCAGTGTTTGCAAGAACTGGTGCGGAATCACTCTCCTGTCCACCCAATGCAAGCAAAATATTAAGCCGCATCATCCTGGAGACGCTTAAAGATGCACTAGACTCAAAACTACGACCGGAACAGGTAGGCTTCAGGAAGTACAAATCATGTGCGGATCAAATTGCAACGCTTCGCATCATCATAGAACAGAGCATAGAATGGCAATCAGCTCCCTACCTCAACTTTATCGACTTCGAGAAGGCCTTTGACAGCGTCGACCGAGAAGTAATTTGGAAACTGTTTCATTACTACGGAGTACCGCAAACCTTTATCCGCCTCATTCAACAACTATATGAAGACGCCACATGCCAAGTAATTCACAATGGGAAGCTCAGTGATGATTTTGAAATGAAGACAGGAGTGAAACAAGGTTGCCTACTATCCCCCATGATATTACTGATTGTGGTGGACTGGATCATGCAGCAAACAGTGGGGAGTGAGAAGAGGGGGATACGCTGGACTGCAGAAAAGAACCTAGAAGACTTGGATTTCGCCGATGACTTGTGCCTGATGTCACATAAACTTGAAGATCTACAGGCAAAAACTAACAAGTTGACAGAAGAGGCAGCGAAGACGGGACTTCAAGTGAATATAGAGAAGACAGGGGTGATGAAGATACCGCACCAACAACTCCGACAACAACAATAAACTCCAGTCACCATCAACGGGAGAAACTTAAAGGAATTAGCCTCCTTCACGTATCTAGGCAGCACTATTTCAACTACAGGCGGGACAGACGAGGATGTCAAAGTCAGAATCGGAAAAGCAAGACAGGCCTTCATTAGCCTGAAACCAGTGTGGAGATCTTCTTCACTCAGCATAAAGCGTCAACAACATCCGGATTTTCAACACCAACGTCAAGTCAGTGCTTCTATATGGTTGAGAAACTTGGCGCGTTACGTAAGGGATTTCCAACAAACTACAGACATTCATCAACAACTGCTTACGCTCGCTGTTGAAGATCAGATGGATTGCCAGAAAGAATAAGCAACAAGGAACTCTGGCTGGCTGGCAACGAACCAACCAAGAACCTATCACGCAACAAATATGCAGGAAGAGGTGGAGATGGATTGGGCATGCACTGCGAAGGCCGACTGGGGACATCACGCGTCAGGCCCTCGAGTGGAATCCCCATGGGAAGCGACGAGTTGGACGTCCGAGGGTGACATGTAGGAGATCGTGCGAGGAGGAAATGCGAGCAGCTGGGCTGTCGTGGAACCAGTTTCAAAAGATCTCAGAGAACAGAGGCCACTGGAGACGTGCTACTGAAGCCCTATGTTCCACTAGGAACCCAAGGGACTAATAATAATAATATTTTGGTGACCAATCATATAGATATATTCATATTAAGTTTCGAGTCCTTCATACGAATGACTTAGTGTCTACAGTATACATTTACCCGAATAGGCATTAACAGCAAATGTAGCAACTAGGCAACACTGGTACAAACTAAAATCCCATCCGGTATAAATGGATGAATATACAGATTGTCTGTCCTAATCAGATTTCTTTTCGTCCAATTAGCTCTCACCTTCCCTTCATTTGGACTAACCGAACGGGTTGAAACTTGTCACTATAGAGAGACAGACATTGCCCGTATCTCGACATTAGACTGTTAGGGTCAACGTGTTTGTCCATTTCCTCAAAAGTTGTGATGTGTCTGTACATCTCTATATACTAATGCTCTGATTGGAATAACGTTGCATTTGTCCTTGAGAAAAAGTAAACCATCATCCGAAATGCCCAACTGTTCAAATTCAACTCGAAAAGAAGGTGGGCTTCTGATGTTATTTTCCCAAAAGCTGCTTCTCCATTGCCACCATGTGCCCAGTATTTACCTACCCTTGAATATACCTATACTTCTCTTTCTCTCTCCTTATTGGTCGGTTTCTCCATTTAGCTTGGTAAGCTTTGTGTTTTCGATATTCGGTCAGACGTTAGAAAGCGTATTTCTTTGTAGTTTTCCTAATAAACCTTGTCTCCCCTTTATCAATAACTTTTCCTAAATATTACTCTGCTATCCACTTGCTTACTATCAATAGTTAATTACTGTTTCCATTTGGTAGCTGGTTGGCATACTATCCCTTGAAGAAATCAATAAAATTCGATTATTGGCTGTGAATACTGAAATAAATTTAGGCTATTCAGAAAAACATTTGGATTACTACTGTTCACTAGAATATATAAAATGATAGATGAGCCAACATCGATAATGAAAATGGAGGAAACTAATGTAATCCAGTCCACCAATGTCAGTAATTCTACGTTTCCAGGTGAGTACCGATAATTTTAACTGGATTTTATTCAGTTTTCTTTCTGTCAACCAACAGGTTGTTTAGATTTTCACTGACACTTACAAATGTATACTTTTCTAATATTTTATATTGTTAAGTGCAAATTAGACAACAGAACAATGCGTATAGACACCTACTGATCACCTCTAAACCATCTAACATGAAATTCTGGTTTCTTTTCACTTATTGTAACATGTAGTTTGAGGTTTATGTTTAAGGTTGTCTTCATCTTGAACTCCAACCAGTAGGGGAACCCATTGAAAACCTGAGAGTATTGGATGGGTGTTTTGTTCTAGCATGAGATTCCTCAGCAGTACGCACTCAAAATCCCACCATAGATGAAACTCAGGTCCTTTACGTTTCACGGCAAACACGTTAACCATCCAGCCAGTGGGTTGGAATCTAATACTTCTGATATCGGTTTTGCTTTTATAGGTGAATTATAACAGCCCAATAGTGAACTTGTTGGTTTACTAATGATACACTGCCAGAGACGATAAGAAGCAGTGGTTGAGGATTCTTGGTGACGTGGCTGGAAATTGGTCGCAATGTCACAAATGTATTCACTCTTTGACATCTAAGGGTTGAATATTTGCAGTAATTTTTATCTTGAAATTTTTCTTCCTCTCATACACCTTTGTCTACTTTGATATTAGTCTTTTTCTGTTCATCTGTTTTTTTGGGTACTACTGTGAAGTGTGGTAACTTGAACTGATGCACTTGTCATAAGAGGTTCTACCTTGATTTGTCTGTCTGTATAACACTAAACGTGATATGCTCAGTAGCTCTGTAAACTGTTACAGTTAACACCTGATATTTACTTTCATTCGGTTCATATGATAAGAAGAAGAAAATCTGTAAAACCTGGGAAGCAGTGGGGAAATGTTTCATTGGTAGTATTACACTATCATGTCATTTAAAATGGAATGCAGAATCCATGGGTAACAGGCTAATGTGTTCACGCTAACTGGTTTGATTTAAATAACTAGAATACTCAACATCAATAATCTTATGATGTAACGTGAACTGATACTGAGTGATGCTTGAAGGCAGTACTTAACCCAGCAATCACCGGGTTTCTGGCCCGATACTCTAGCAATTGAGCTACGATACCCAGCTGCTGACAAGATTTTCGTTTCACTCCAATCAACAAGTATTCTCTTGGACTGCCATATGAATTCATGACACGTTACTGCCACTTGACTGTACTCACATTGGCTGCCCAATTAGGACTTCTTGTCCCAATCTATCGCCTGACGAGTTCCAAATAGGGCGAAACGTGCATCCTCGAATTCCACTGCTAGCCATTACCTATCGTTAGTCATTGATTATTTTGGTTGGAACAAATCAAGAACGCGAAATAGCAAGTTGTTTTGACATTTTTATTGAAAACAATGTAGACTGATTACTTTCAAGCTTTCACTTCAGCTAGAACTTCATCTGTCAATGATATCCTTGTCGCAACCGTTTAATGAATTTAAAAAATCATAAAACAGATTAAAACTCTTAGTACTCGTTAGCATTGGTGTCCATGGTGCTCATTCCATCCTGTTCGAAATTTTCCAACCAGATGTATATATTGGCGTCTCAACTGGCGGTCGAACCTGACACCCTAATATTTATGAATGCAATGTATAGATTATAAGAGTCTTTATTTCATCCAACTAGTGATGCTGGTTACCACAGTTGTTGTTGTTTCATTTATTAGGCTATTAAATTGACCAGTCTACCTTCGTTTAAATGTTTAGTTTATGATTTTCGGAGTATTTACATTCAACATATTTATGTATACAAATGTTGAAAATATAATTTGTTGTATTATTTCCCAAGTGAATTTTTCCATTTGTCATAAGTTGATTAAAATGATACTTTTTACTAAGGCTAAATTAGATAGGGACATATAAAACATTAGTCCCTTTTATGAATTTGGATAACGTAATTAGAAGACGTAAATTATCTGAACGATATGTGATGTCTTTGCGCTATACATTTCGAACAATCTGATCTCCCACACATTTACTTGTTAAGACATTATATATGAAAACTGGAAGTGAAGGAAAGACAAATATGAATGACATAAAGGAATCTAATAATAAAGGAAGATAAAAGAGAAGATTTGAAGACAATCTTGGTAATACGATTAAATAAGCATTACCAAGGTAGGCTTAGCACATACAATAAGGGGTTACATTTCTTTATGGCTAGGGCCTCAACAAACTTAAGTATACGCCCTACTCTGATGGTTTCTACAAAATTGTAAACGCTGTTTTAGTATCAATCCTGTGATATATGATATATTTTGCAATGGATGATGATGGTTGTCAGCCACCTGCGCTTATCAATATTTGTGAACCCAGCTGCTTTTGTAGCCATTTTGGTACATGTTATGGTTTGTGTATATATTCCGAAACGAATATAATACGCGCGCTTAGCTGACAGCTAACTTGGTACGCAAGAGACACTGGCTGCAATCCCGGGACGAATAGGGAGAAGACCGAAGCTGGCAGATGGGAGAGTGTATTACTCCGAGAATATAATATAATAATGAATCAATCCAAAACACGTGAATAAGTATACACATGAAAACTGACCTTGTCTGCAATTGGAGAAATTCGCATAGTAAGAGTAAAAGTTAACCAATCGGCGAATTACATTACAATGGAGGCAGAAAATAGACTATTAGTCATACCGCAAAAACGATGTGGGAATGACACGTTAAAATGTTCAGATCAATAACAATGTTTTGTACAAAACTGAGGCATCACAACAGTACGTATTCCTCTACCTTCAAGTGCATATCACGATTAGTCTTCCCTATGTACGATTGTCCACACACATACATGTAAATTTATGAACGCAGTGAGATGTGACGCAAACGTTTCAGCAGCGTTGAGGTCTATGTTGCAATAGGTGTTTGGTCTTCTCAACTACGATAAGGTTAGCTGCACTGCACGTTTTGCTAACAGCGGACCTTAACCTTCGTTTTAATATTAGGTTGTTAGATTCTCCTCTGTATGGTAACGCGATGTAAATGCATTTCTTCGAAACAGAGTACAAATTAGGTGTGAATCCTTGCTGATTTTTGCAGCGGTTTATGAACTTCAATGGATATCCACTTTCCACTAATGTTCCTGTTAGTATTTTTATATCATTATCCATTGAGTCCTCCGTATAAATACGCTGTATCCTTTTAAATAAGCAAGTTACCAAACCTCGCCTGTATTGGGTTGGAAAAAAAGCTATGGAAACTTAAATACTAACCTCTTCAAGTGGGTTTCATGTAAATCGACGGTTCTATTGAACCATCATTTCTACGACTTAGGAGTATATCCAAGAACGGCTGATGGTTTCTTTTCTCTTCTTTACATGTTAGGCTTATGCTGTTTTGTACACTGTTAATTCTTTCTAACAAACATGTCCCATCTTCATGCTTGTCACATATCACAATCATATCATCAACATATCTCTTATAGAGAGTAACTTTACTGATGATATATATTTGTCCTTCCTTCACTCCCAGTTTTCGTATATAATCCCTTAACAAGTAGTATGTGGGGAATCAGATTGTTCGAAATGTATAGCGCAAATACATCACATTTTCCAGATAATCTACGTCTTTTAATTACATTATCCAAATAGAGAGAGATAATTTCGAAGGTCAGATGTTGTTTTTGGAATAGTATTGTGTGGTAAAACTCTCAGATTTAATGTTTAAGAAAATTTTCGTAGTCAGTGTATATTACGTAGTGATGATTGTTATTTAATACCTTGGAAAAGTTCTGTGAATATTTTGCACAAAAAATTCAAATCAGTTCAGTTCTCATTAATCTAACTGTCTGGTGAAAATTCTCAACTGTATGCATCTCCGTATATCCATGTGGGTGTATACATCGAGAAGTAGTGTGTGAGATACAACAGTAAATCTTGTGTATAAAAGAAATCAGCTTCCGGATTGAACTCAGGTAGTACACATACAACTGAACTACTGATATCGTATACTAAATTCAGTCAATGAGTTTCATCCTTATAATGACTCTACTTCAATATTACATCACTCACTAAGTCGTTTAGAGGAACAAAAAACCGTTGTGTTCGTCGTTCTGAGCCGTTTTTAGTATAACTCAATCTCATAATACCATTCACAAGGTAGATAACCAACCGGGTTATGCTGCATTACCAACTACTGATGATTCAAACTTAACAAGCACCAACCATAAATTATGTGTTCGCATTGAAATCTTATCATCTGTCCACTCATCTTGTAGTGGGCGTTGCTGATAAGAATGGATATAAGTAGTATACGTTGAGAGGGAGGCAGAAATCATAGGGAATTACCAGGAATGGGTAGAGATTTGGCCAAGAGAAAAGCAAGAGACAATGCGGGTGTAATTTAATTTTATTTTCCCCTTGGCGCCGCGACTGCCCAAAAGCTTTCATTTCTTCCTCACATGATCTCCATGTCACCCTCTCATCGGACGCCCAGCTGGTCGTTTCCCCTTTGGATTCTACTCGAGGGTCTGGCCTAGCCTGGCCTGACATGTGATGTCCCCGAATGGTCTTCTCAGTGCATGCCCAATCCATCTCCACTTTCTTCCAGTGCATATTTGTTGGGTGATAGGTTCTTGGTTGGTTCGTTCCCAGAGTTCTTTGTTACTTGTTCTTTCCGGCCATCTGATCGCCATCTTAAGTATCGAGCGTAGGCGGCTGTTGATGAATGTCTGCAGTTTGTTGGAAATGCTTTTCGTGACGCGCCAAGTTTTTGAACCATATGGCAGCACTGACTTGACTGACAATGGTGTTGAAAATCCGGATCTTGCTTTTTATGCTGAGTGCAGTAGATCTCCACACTGATTTCAGATTAATAAAGGAAGGCCTGTCTTGCTGTCTTTCCCATCCTGGATGACTTTCACATCCTCATGTGTGCCACCGTCACCACCGCCGCCACCTGTAGTTGAGACGATGCTGTCTAGATAGGTAAGTAGGTAGGTGAAAGAGACAACTTCGTTTACATTTCTCCTCTTGATGTTGATTGGTGCTTTTTGTTGTTGTTGTTGTTGTTGTTGTTGTTGTTTGTTGGGCATCTTCATCACCTACGTCTTCTCTACGTTCACCTGAAGTAAGTCCTGTCTTCCTTCGCTGCCTCACCTCGCCTCTTCTGCCAACTTGTTGGTTTTGGCCTGTACATCGAGTTTGACATCGAAACATTAAACAGAAATCATCTGGTCCTGCTTTTGCTCACCCTTTCAGCAACTATGTGGTGTTTAAGCATTTCTGCTTTTGTCGGAGGGTTTGTGTTCACCGATAATTCTGTAGCTGGTCTGCTGGTGATATTTCTGCAAGAGTTACAGGGGGTGGTTGTCGCTTCAGAGATTTTTGAAATGGTTAGCTCATCGTTTCTTTTGTTTCTGCTCTTTTGCTGTAACTAGCTTTCCTTCACTATCTTTTATTGGTTTCGTCTGCGTTGATCTCTTCTCGGATAGTAACCTGGTTATTTGATATAATGTTGTCAGGTCTCTCCTACCCGTAGCCTGTTCTGCTTCACTTGCAAGCGTGTCGTAAAAGTATCTTTTGTCTTTTTTGCGCACTCTTCTTCACTTCTTTGTCTAGTGTAGTGTTTTATACGTTGTACTCAGTTCTTCTTTTCGTTATTCATCCTTGCACTGCACTGGTTCATCTTCTGCTTCACCATCTTCCTCTCCCTCCTCTATCAGCTTCCATGTGTGCGTCGAGATCCATTCCTTGCCTTGTTTCCTCTTCCTTCCCAACACGGTTATGCAGGTTTCCCTCCATATAGCTTTCAAAGAGTTCCAGTGTTCTTCCACACGGGTTTCTTCAGAGATGTTTCTCAATACCTCCCATTTTGTTCTGATGGCTGACGTTAAGATGTCCTTTGTAGTTTCCTACTTTAATTTCTTTTCTGGGTGTTTAACTTGGACTGTGATCTATCATCACCAACTTCTTTGCAAGCTTCCAACTTGGTTTTGAAGGTAGGTTGCTTGCATTGGACGTTGGGTGGTGTGAACTTACATCTACTCCTCTTCTTGATCTTGTTTCCAGTAGGCTGCGTCTCCACTTTCTTCAGATTGAGATGAACTCGATCTGATTTTTAGTATAGTGTTTGCATCTGGTGAATTGGAATCCATGTCGCTTTGTGAATATGCTTGTGTTTGTACACACTGCCTTCAATCATCAAATTGTTGAATGCGCGGAAATCTGCAAACAATTCTCCGTTCTTATTCATTTCACCGAGGGCTTCTCGACCCATGATAAGTTCCCTTCCTGTGTTATCCGCTACGAGTTTGGTATTCATGTCGCCCATTAGAATTTTCATGTCAGCAACTGGAGTCTTTTCTAGTACTGATTGCATTTGTCTATAGAATTCCTCTCTCTTCTCTTCATCTGCATTATTTGTGAGTAGATAGCGTAGCACTGTATGATTATGACTTCCTTTCCTTTTGAGTTGAATCTTGCTGTCATGATCCTGATACTGGAGGAGATTGGTTCTCACTGTATGAGAGCCTTCGATAGTGTTGGGGACATCATTATAGCCACTCCAAAACTCAGTGTGCTCATGGTTGTCTTCTGGGTGACAGTTTGGAGAGTCCACTTCGATTCCATCTGCTTTCGCAGATTCCAAGTACTTCCATGCCATATCTCCTCATCTCGTTTACAATCTGGGCCGCCTTGCTAGGTTCATGCATGGTGCGGACATTCCATGTCCCCATCCTTACTTTCGCTTTCGTCGAGAGAAGAGAAGACACATCAACCAATTGGCTTCCCGAAGACTTTCACCAACTGGCGTCATTTCGTCTCTCCGATTCCAGCGAGGAATAAGTTTGTTTTCATTTTTTATATTTTCTTTGTGCTTTGGAGTTTCTTTAAAGATTGGATTAGTTTTACGGTGTAGGGTTGCCAGCCCTATGCCCAACCTTCTCTCTTTATCCGGGCTTAGGACCGGCTGGTAAGTAGTGAACTAGTTGATCAGGCGAGGTTAATGCGGGTGTATTAAGAGCAAATCAAGAGAGAAGCAGAAGAGGAAATGAAGCACATTTTGCAAATGACTGTCGTAGTGCAAGGTGTACCATATTTGATGACTACAGTACCACATGTTTATATAATAAGCATTCCTTCTTTCGTCTCTGTCTTCTCGTTTCTTTCAGTTTAAACTGGTAAAAGTGCCCATACATAAGGAATAGTTCATGTACCGGTATTTGAATTTATGGCGTTCATAAAATTGGATTTTTCAGCAGTTATTATCGGCCCAGGATGTTAATTGGGTATATCTAAAAAAGTTGACTCTTTTCTGTCTTCAAGGGAATCTCACATGGATTGGTATCATACTGTGTGGAATCAACCGGCCTATCTCACCTTCACCTTTCAAAGACTATCTTTAAAATACAAATACTTGGTTTACACATAGTTCGTATTAGCTAATCGCATGCTTTCAATGTTTAAACTTATTAATTCAGTGTTGATTTATTGGAAATCAAGAAGTCAATTTTGATTAATCATCTTTAAAGATTCCTATAGTATAGAACAGACCAGTGGACTTAAATAACGAATTGAAATTAATCTTAATGCATGACTTTTAAGGCCATCTTAGCAACTGTATAGATGACTAATTACTTTTATGAAAAATTACCTTTCAAACTGGAATACCAAAAACTGATTGGTTACCTCAGCAGTTGCTAGGGTGACTCGAAAGTCACTCATTTGGTTCCAACATTATCCTAGCTTGTTTTTTAGCTGTTTTTTCCTACCTCATTTGCTAATTACCTAATGGAAACACTATTTTTTGAAAATTGCATTTTTTGATTTCCCAGCTGACAACACAACTAGTGATAATCCAACCACAAGTTTGAAGAGAAGCTCTAGTCAAGTAAGGTCTTCTGAACAAGACGATGATCCAGAGTATGCTAGAAAAGTAATGGTTTTAGCACCTGAGGTATGTTGATATCTATTAGTGAAAGTTATTAAGTTGAAAAAAATTACTTGATTTCTGCCTTTCATTTATTTCGTGCTGGTTGTCACTCGTCAGAAAGACGTATCTGCAACTTCAACGGTCCTGATATTCCGCCTGGAATTCGAACCCTTATCATCCTGTGTTACATCCACCCACGTTATCACTGAGATATTCGAGCTAAGATTAACGTCCTGTAGGACTGAATTACATTGACTGCAGAGCGATCAATCTGATACTGATTGCATCCAACCATCCAACATCCATCGAAGTGCACCATAACTAACTTATTATCGCCTATGCTTTCAATTTTGATCCACTATAAAACCTGTAAAATCAGGGTAATATGGGTGTAAAACTTAGGCACTGTGATAGAAATTGATTCCATATTAGACTTGTTTATTTGATTTATAACACACAGTCATCTAGTATTATTTACTTGATTACCACGTTTCGAGCATAAATTATCATCACTCATAATCATAATCACATCAATGTAATCACACTACTTTCGACAATCGATTTTTATAGTTATGTCACCTTATACGAGAAGCGCTAATAGTTAACAATTATCCTCCGCAGTTTATTAAGAAATTCGTACGAATATACAAGAAAAGGAAAAATAACAGTCACATGAGTGCGAATAATAACGACAGCACAAGTAGAAAGGAGTTCATAGCCTCCATTGTGTTACCCTATAAGGAGGGTACATCAGAAACTGTACGTAGGATCCTCAACAGAGCTGGGATTAGGGTGGCACTTAAACCTACAAACTCACTCAGAGATAAACTTTGTCGGCTACCTTAGGGATCCGATGGAACCAATTAAGCAAAATAATCTTATCTATCAAATTCCATGTAATGACTGTGAGTCAGGTCAAGTATTTAGGTGAAACTAACCGGTCGGGGTCAGTTAGAATAGCTGAACATAGTGAGCTAGCTAAATAGAATACAGAATGACAGACCCGAATAAGATCAATAATGTAGAAAAGTACTCGGCTATTGGAATGCACACATTAACATACAACCAAACAACAGGGTGGGATAAAGCCACTGTACTTAAGTCCAATATAATTAGGTGGAGAGAGAGAGAGAGAGAGAGAGATTACTGAGTCTGTGTTCATCGAATCAACACGCAACTCATATAATAGAACTGACGCAACACCTATACCAGAGATATGGAAAATTTTGCTACCAATAAAAACAACTCATATAAGGTGATATAACTATAAAAATCGATTGTCGAAAGTAGTGTGATTACATTGATGTGATTATGATTATGAGTGATGATAATTTATGCTCGAAACGTGGTAATCAAGTAAATAATACTAGATGACTGTGTGTTATAAATCAAATAAACAAGTCTAATATGGAATCAATTTCTATCACAGTGCCCAATTTTTACACACACATTCCACTTTTTGTCATGAACAAGAAATTATTCATAAATGAAACGGAATTCTTCTATCGATGTTCTCTAGCTTTTGTTATTTCACTTTAAAGAACAGTCAGCAGTCAGTATTCTTCTTCATTCCAAGTCATTGAGGGAGGGAGGATTAACATGGAGCTAAGAATTACTCAATACTGGTCGGAGTTGCCACATCTCATATCAGTACGTGAAGAGAAAAGTCATTTAAATGTAGGATATAGAAATAAGGAAGAAAGTAGTCAGAATGGTAGAAGGTCATGTAAAGAGAGTCAGAAAGAATGAAACAGTATGGAATTTCGGCATGAATATTAAGATAAAGAGTGAATACATTTGTGCCAATGAGAATGATTCTGAGCCATATCGCCTAAAGCCTCCAACTAATAATTTCGGTTGCCATGCCAACCCTAATCAGTTAGTCTACATTTCCAAATTGGCTCAGACCAGTGGTCATAGACTGCCTACATTGATGTTATTTTTTAGTCTGAGCACTTCTAACCTTTTACAGTCTAAATCTGCTTCAGTTGGAATTTTATGATATGGCAGATGGTGAATAGGCATGCATAACACAGGTTCCAGCCACCTCATTATATGAAGGTTCACAACCTGAATTCTACTTTACTGACATGATGACACCATGACATGGAGCCAATGCTACGAAGGCAACGGTGGTCAGGAACCCTAAACCCCTTCATATCGTTCACCATTAATCGCAACTTTTCACAGCCATATAGTAGAACAGGGAGAATTTTGATGCAGTATACTCTGCCGTTAGTAGGTAATTTGATATCACAGAGGCACCATAAGTGGCGTTACTCAACGAAAGTCAACTATGTCCTTTTTAACTGGGTTTAAATGATTCAGTTTCTTTTAAGGTCGTCAGTAAGGGAATATGTATGTGTTGTTCATTGATTTTATCAGTGGAAACTTCAGATCACCCTGAGGTGTGTCAAAAAACTTGTCTCTCCGTAATCGATATTTTATTTTTCGTTCTTAAATAACACTTATATTAGAGATCATAAATAAGTGAATATCAAATTGAATTGTACAGTTGATAAATAGGTAACGATGTCGCATATAACTGATTACTACTTAGATATTTCATGATGTCTGGTAACTACGTGATATTTTAAAAAAAACAAAACAATATTAATATCTCAAATTCATCGACTTTGAGAGGCCTTCGACAGCGTCGACCGGGTTTTAATTTGCCAGGCAACTGCTTCAACACTACGGTCTCAGTGCCATAAACCTTCATCAACCTCATTCAATACTAGCTATATGTTATATGATGAGGCTACATGCGAGGTTATTCACAATGGAAAGCTCAGTGATGCCTTTGAAGTGAAGACGAGAAGGAGTAAGACAAGGTTGCTGCCTACTATCATCACTGATGATCTTCCTGATTGCGGTCGACTGAACTGAACTGGACTGAACTGGACTGGATCATGTAAGAAAAAACTGTGAGGAGCTGTGAGAAGATGGGGATACACTATTTGACCAGTGAAAATACCCCCGAAGAAGAAGATTTGGATTTCGCCACCGATGATGACTTATATCTAATGTCTTGTAGGACAAACTCGATGTACAGGCCAAAACCAACAAGTTGGCAGAAGAGGCGAGGTGAGGCAGCGAAGGAAGACAGGACTTACTTCAGGTGAACGTAGAGAAGACGTAGGTGATGAAGATGCCCAACAAACAACAACAACAACAACAAAAAGCACCAATCAACATCAAGAGGAGAAATGTAAACGAAGTTGTCTCTTTCACCTACCTACTTACCTATCTAGACAGCATCGTCTCAACTACAGGTGGCGGCGGTGGTGACGGTGGCACACATGAGGATGTGAAAGTCATCCAGGATGGGAAAGACAGCAAGACAGGCCTTCCTTTATTAATCTGAAATCAGTGTGGAGATCTACTGCACTGCATTGCACTGCACTGCAATGCACTCAGCACATAGCGTGAACAAGGTGCGGATTTTTAACTCTAATGCCAGTCAAGTCAGTGCTTCTATGTGCTGGTTGAGAGACTTGACGCGTTACGAAAAGCATTTCCGACAAACTGTTGACATATATGAACAGCTGCCACCTACTCCCAGTCGATACGGGAGATCATACCATATCATGTCATATCATATGAGATGAGATGAGATGAGATCAGATCAGATCAGATGTCCAGAATAATAAGAATGAGTAAGGAGGAACTCTGGCTGACTTGCTGGCTGGGTGGCAACGAACAAACCAACCAACTAAGAATTTAATCTCTCAACAAATATGGAGAGGAAGAAAGTGGAGATGGATTGTATTGGACATAGACTGAGAAGACGGTTTGGGGACATGACGCGTGAGACCAGACCAGGCCAGACCAGGCCAGGCCGTCGAGTGGAAGCCGAATGGGAAAGGATGAGTTGGGTGTGCGAGGGTGAGATGGGGGAGATTGTGTGAGGAAGAAGTGAAAGCTGGTGGGTAGTGGTGTATTCAGGTTGAAAAGAATGCAGAGAGCAATATGAAATGGTGATTTGCTACTCAAACTCTATCTTTCACTAGGAACCTAAAGGACAAATGAGAAGCATAATATAATCTCAGTAGAAATGTTTCGCTTGTAAGTGGATTTGCTCTGGTAGTAGTTATTTTGAGTAATATCCCTTAAAAACGTTGCATGTAACTAGGAGATGTTTTCGTGGATAATTGAGAGAGGGCGTTCCTTAATAGAAGTGTGCAAATGTGGTCCACATAACTCAGTCTTCAGCACTATTTATTGTACTTGCAGTGACTGAATGAATATTGATAAATGCAC
Source organism: Heterobilharzia americana (assembly GCA_944470555.2). NCBI lineage: Eukaryota > Metazoa > Platyhelminthes > Trematoda > Strigeidida > Schistosomatidae > Heterobilharzia > Heterobilharzia americana. The sequence continues at coordinate 8,925,452 of OX104132.1, forward strand.
AAATGAAGCTAATACGATGAGATACTTTGACTTTATGCGAAAAACTACTTTTCTCTCTTAGTACCTGAGTGACAAAACTCAAAAGACAAAGACCAACCTGTGATCGCAAAAAATACTTTTTATTCGAGAAAATACATTATTTATATACAATTTTCAGGAACATACAAAACTACTAGGTCAGAAGTTAAGTAACATAAAACAAAGGCTGAAATAGAAAATTTCTACCTTAGCAGGTGATGAGTTAAAATGTTTCAGTACATCTTGACAATATGAATTTGACTCTTGTAAGACAAGTATTTTATTGAGCATTCAGTTCCACTTTTATTGGGTTTCAGCTGTTTACAACTATAAGCTGTATCAAATCAAAAGAACAAAACAATACTAATGTTACCTTATGCTATTGCTTTACTCATTTCTAGTCAATTCTATGAAGTCAATTATTTGTGGAAGAGAAAACTGTTGCTTATACCTGTTATGTGTTGTTTGTTTAATCGAAACAACCATAAGCATTTTGTGAGAAATAGTAGCCTGGATAGAATACTACAGTTTTTCTAATGGCTACCTATAAACACGAAATGTAGATATACAGATTCTAATCCTACCTTTCTGTTTTATGAAAAGATATAAATGAGACGGTTTTAAAAGTAAAGTTTTGACAAATATTATAGATGAATAAATGATATTTAAGGTAGTATCCAGCACGAACTGACATCAGATGAACAAGCATTGATAACCTGGCAACACTTAGCAGCTGTTTCCTACTAGTATGGGACTCTTCAACAGTACTCACCCACGACTTCACAAGGAATCGAGCTCAGGGCCCTCAGTTAATGCGATAAATAGTTATCATTTTAAATGTAAATATCTGTTGAATCAGGTGAGTGAAGATGCTGCTGACTGTCATTAAATAGTTCGACAGAGACGTGGGGATTTTATCACTAAACCATATAGATCATACTGTAAATAATGCCTCCATTCTAAGCCATACTCACATATTTGTTATGATGGGTTCAAATTGATTGTGATCTCGTGTTACACTCGGAATTGATGACTGAATTGAACAATCACCCAGATTAAAATGTTATCACACCTTAGTTGCCCAAAATTACATCAAGGTTATGATTACTCATAATGCTAGGAGTATCAGTAATAAAAAAAGACACACTGTTTGCTTTTTACTGAAAAATGTAAAAACACTAATAAGAAGAAAGTTTTCAAGAGATGATAATTTTACTTCAATCGGTGGTTCGGGAAGAATGTTTAACAACAGTCAGAAAATAATTCAATACTTCAGAGCATTGGACAGCTGTTTCCTTCTACTTTTTAACCCATTTGTCTGAATACCCCTTGATCTCTTGAGAGAACAAGCCCAGGACGATCTAATCTTGAGACAAATACTTTACTATTCAGGCATTGGAGTTCAAAAGTAGATATCTTCCTAATCCAGTCAATCCATCTTATGGTGCAAACATCATTTAGTGTTGTCATTTTGGTTGACCTAACAGATCCTGGCTTGCTATTAAAACGTCAAGAAATCCATTCTGTAGAAACTCCTGAATTAGCACTAAATAGTTATTCAGTTAGTGGATTTTCAAGACTGGATTTTAACCCAATGACTAAATGATATGTTCAAGTCCCAATAAGTTCATGAGTGTGAGTGAGCTTTTGAAAGGCTAGAACTTACGTTTCGGTTAACTGCTCGATGCTTCCAGGTCCTCAATTGTTCTTCTATTAACTTCAATCAATGATGAAGACTACTTTGATGACTTCACTTTCCGATGTTTGTCTTCTACAATTAATAAAGGCTGATTTTGGAATTATTCATTAAGAGACTATGCAAATAGTATAGATGTGTAAATAGCATTGGTTTGAAGAAACTTGAAGAATGATTTCTACCATTATTCCAAAATCGAAACGTCAGGCAATATCAAAGCATCCTCGCATGAGTCTACATGCCAACAGATACCGATCAAGTCGAAGATAGGATCATACTATCAGCAACATAAAAACGATGCCCATTACATAAAAATTGGGTGTCGTGGCTCAGTAGGCTAGTGGAGCAATCGATCCCAGGTTAGAGTTTCAATGAAAACAACTTCGGTCACTACGAGGCAGGTACATCCAGCTGATGAGTCCTAGATTGGACGAGACGCTCGTCCTGGATTCCACTGCTAGCCACTATCATCATCATCATCATCATCATCATCATCATCATCATCATCATCATCATCATCATCATCATCACGATCAACAGTTCAGATTAAAATCACCCATTTAACAACTGAGAATCAAAGTTCAGTCTATAGCTGTTTCTTTCAAACTTAAAACTTCTCAACTAGGTGCACTGTCAACCATCGATATGGAGATAATGAACATTTAGCTGTTCAGAAAATGTTTCCTAAGTTGTTTCAAAAAGTATATAGTCGAAAGTACATAATGTGGATTCTGGCTACGACCGGTAAAAATAGTACTAAGAAGAAGCCATAACCCGTAAGGTCGATCAAGTATTAAATGAAGATATTTATCGACAACTTTAGATGGTGATAGCAGTAAATTGTGAATTGATAGAAGTAAGGAAACGTGAGCTTTTGCATTTCCTCTCATTGGGTGGATGGTAATTTTCTTGCCATAGAACATGATAATCCTGAATTTGATCCTTCCCGGGATCGTAGTTTCTTTCTGTTGAGAAGTCTTGAATTAGAATGAAATAGCTGTTCAGGTTTTCAGTGTTTCTTCAACTGATGTCATTCCGTGATAAAAACCACTTTGAGATACTTAGTTAATTTATTTTTACTAGTATCTGAATTGATAATTGATTAAACTCACTCCTTCAAATCTGATCTTATCGTGTTTTATTAATATTTATGAATAAGTAATGAAGTTTTACTTAGGGTATAAACCGTAGTGTTTAGCATAAACTAACTTACGGGTTTATGATCATTGTCATGTTCATTGATGTGACCGCAGTTGCTAATAATCAATACGTGAAACGATAATAACGCTCGGTGATGCTTGGACTCGTTATGAGTTTCAAATAGGACGAAACGCGCGTCCTGGATTCCTCTGCTAGCCACAACCAACCAAATTACTATAAGAACGCCTAGAATTAGGATAAATAACTTCCTTATGATTATCTCCGAGCTATCCAGTGTCAAATAACACCGTTATTGTTGAGCATTTGTTCTCACGTCAAACTTAGTTCGCCCCAACGGTGAATTGGCAGAAGAAGGAAACTATGGAGTTTAGTATTCTGACTTATTGCCTGGATGATTAATGTACTACCCGCGAGGCCTGAAGGCCCTGAGTTCGGTCCCTGGTTGGGTGGAATCATGCATATGGACTGCTGAGGAGTCTCATAGTTAGGGGAGACAGCTGTCCAGCGCTCCCAGGCTTTCAACGGTTCTGCAGCTGACGTCAGTCGGTGATGAATAGTAATTTGAAGTCAGTAAATCCCCATAAACCTCTAAAATAAATACCATTAATATAATAACGCTTCTTATAAGAATCATTTTCAGATGGTCTTACATTGAATTTTCTTTAATAAATTTGTCTTAAATTTCATGTTAATAGGCATCAAAAGTTGAATTCAGTGATGAAAACGTATCCGGGATAGTTCATCCAATTACTTCTTCTGAATCAACTATCTCGTTGCCATCATCATTTTTGAATACAGCCGTGGAGACAGTAGTATCTAGAACAATAAGTACATCTGATAATTTGAAATCAGCTACCAATACAACTTCTGTGGACCTCCAAAGCAGTTGTGATGCCTCTTCAACTATTTCTGGAAATCAACAGCAACAGGAACCAAAAATTACAGAAAAGGGACAAATTAGCTACAATGCATTCAGTGCGACTAGTCCACGTAGACTGCATGTTTCCAATATTCCATTTCGATTTCGTGAAGCTGATTTACGATCTCTATTAGGTGTAAGTTTATTTATATTCGCATAACTTTTATTTTACATAGGTCGCGTTTTGCAAAAGTTGGAGAACTAGAAATTTAGAGTGACTTTAAAGTCCAGTTTAGCAACGACTGAAATAACTGATTAGGTTTGTTTATTTCAGCGGGAAACGCAGATTTTCATAGAATAAAGTCATCTAATAGGTTATTTCAGCAGTTACCAGGGTGGACTTTAAAGTCACGCAAAATTTGGTGGTAGTATGTAGTAAAACGATTTTTCTAGAGGCATAAGGATTTCGTTTGAAGGAGGACTTTAGTCTCAGTTGTGTGTAAATTATCCACGGCTTACCTATTAAGGTTTATTGAATAATCCATCGATTACTTCACTTACACAACCCTTGTCTTTGGTACTTCGAGTACGAAGAAGAAGTAGAAGCTATTTTGATGAAAATGAAGCCTAATTCAAATACACGTACTCATGTAGATGGACATTTATCTCAACTTCATCGACTTTGAGAAGGCCTTCGACAGCGTCGACCGGGTTTTAATTTGCCAGGCAACTGCTTCAACACTACGGTCTCAGTGCCATAAACCTTCATCAACCTCATTCAATACTAGCTATATGTTATATGATGAGGCTACATGCGAGGTTATTCACAATGGAAAGCTCAGTGATGCCTTTGAAGTGAAGACGAGAAGGAGTAAGACAAGGTTGCTGCCTACTATCATCACTGATGATCTTCCTGATTGCGGTCGACTGAACTGAACTGGACTGAACTGAACTGAACTGAACTGAACTGGACTGGATCATGTAAGAAAAAACTGTGAGGAGCTGTGAGAAGATGGGGATACACTATTTGACCAGTGAAAATACCCCCGAAGAAGAAGATTTGGATTTCGCCACCGATGATGACTTATATCTAATGTCTTGTAGGACAAACTCGATGTACAGGCCAAAACCAACAAGTTGGCAGAAGAGGCGAGGTGAGGCAGCGAAGGAAGACAGGACTTACTTCAGGTGAACGTAGAGAAGACGTAGGTGATGAAGATGCCCAACAAACAACAACAACAACAACAACAACAAAAAGCACCAATCAACATCAAGAGGAGAAATGTAAACGAAGTTGTCTCTTTCACCTACCTACTTACCTATCTAGACAGCATCGTCTCAACTACAGGTGGCGGCGGTGGTGACGGTGGCACACATGAGGATGTGAAAGTCATCCAGGATGGGAAAGACAGCAAGACAGGCCTTCCTTTATTAATCTGAAATCAGTGTGGAGATCTACTGCACTGCATTGCACTGCACTGCAATGCACTCAGCACATAGCGTGAACAAGGTGCGGATTTTTAACTCTAATGCCAGTCAAGTCAGTGCTTCTATGTGCTGGTTGAGAGACTTGACGCGTTACGAAAAGCATTTCCGACAAACTGTTGACATATATGAACAGCTGCCACCTACTCCCAGTCGATACGGGAGATCATACCATATCATGTCATATCATATGAGATGAGATGAGATGAGATCAGATCAGATCAGATGTCCAGAATAATAAGAATGAGTAAGGAGGAACTCTGGCTGACTTGCTGGCTGGGTGGCAACGAACAAACCAACCAACTAAGAATTTAATCTCTCAACAAATATGGAGAGGAAGAAAGTGGAGATGGATTGTATTGGACATAGACTGAGAAGACGGTTTGGGGACATGACGCGTGAGACCAGACCAGGCCAGACCAGGCCAGGCCGTCGAGTGGAAGCCGAATGGGAAAGGATGAGTTGGGTGTGCGAGGGTGAGATGGGGGAGATTGTGTGAGGAAGAAGTGAAAGCTGGTGGGTAGTGGTGTATTCAGGTTGAAAAGACTGCTGAGGGGAGAGTGAAATGATTAGGTTCTACTGAAAGTGTATATTCCACTCGAAAAGTAAGGGACAAATAATAATAATTATGTTGATAGAAGGTAGCCACACCTTTATTGTTGGATGCTAATGATACTGCCGGCCACCCAAACCTAGCTAGGTAGAGCTGGATTCGGAGGCACTGCCTGTCGGTAGGAAATCAAATAAATTGACCAATGAGTTATATATTCAAATGAAAATGAAGCAGCCACCTATTTCTCATTTGCACAAATGTGTACCACTAATTATTTAATGGGATTGATGATCAAAATAGCACCGGATCGAAATACCTCAGCGACTTTATGCAGTAGAAAACAGCTACACCTGTTGCGTGGAGGCTAATGATACTACCTGCTTATTCGTGATCTAACGAGTTGAAATCAAGTGCTACATATACCTGTAAACCATGACTCCATTGAGTAAACACTCCTTCATATCTCCTAATTACTAAGTCTAAGCTGACTGTTAGGTTTCAGTTGTCGGAATGTTAAAGATTTAGTAACAGTTTGTTGGATATCATGAGGTATTTTATGACTACCGGACACATCGGCTTGTTATTGCTTTTGCGGAATAATCTGTTGCTTGTGTCATGAATATAACACGACCTTGTCGCTGTTGTATAATAATAGTTTAATGTAGACAGATCTGATTCCTGTTCGATGCGATAGTTTTCATAGAGAATGTCTAATGAGATTTCTCGTGCATAGCCCAAAAGACTTCATTATAGACTATCTCCGTTGTTTGATAAGTTTTACTAGTTTTAAAAAACCTGTTGTTCAAGCAAGTTATCGTCTTAAACTAATTCCATCGAAAGCAAATCAGAACTACTCTCCACAGAAATAGAAACACGACATTTATGCCATACGTCTAAATGTTTGAACAGATCCCAGTGACGTACAATAAACTGCACAATGAAAGTACTCGTTTCTGGAAATTCATTTAGAGTGATTTCTGAGTATCTTTTCATGATTTCAATAAATGGCTGCAAAGGTCACCAACTCAACTATCATAATAAAAGTTATTTGAGTATATTTTAACCAACGATTCTGCTAATTTCTTTCTAACGATAACATTTTCTCAGAAGACATCTAACAGAATTATTCTGTAACCATTTTTACAAGTAATGATAGATGCAAGCAGTTATACTAAAAACTATACCCGTCGCACAAGAAGTAGCTATCGTGGCTCAGTGGTCGAGTGAATAACGCTCTGGCGTTTAAAGCGATCGCTCCAGAGTCCGAATCCCGGTGGGAACAACACCACTCACTAGGAGGCAGGTACATCCAGCTGACGAAATGCGGATTCTGGATTCCACTACTAGCCACTATCCATCATCATTATAATTAGAACACAGGTAATATCGAGGCATCCGCACAGGAGCCATATGCCAATAGAGACCTATCAGTTGGGTTCAATCAACGATGGTATAATACAAGCAATCATACATTTTTACAAGCTTTGTATAAACTCATCGAGGATTATTTCATGCTATTTCACTGAAAAGTAACAGCCAATTATTTGTAACCCATACCCTTCATTTTGTAACCTAAATGACTTTTGTTTACTTGTAAATTTATTGCTTGTTATGGAAATGTTATTCGGTTGTATCCACGTGATGACTTTAGTGGCCACCTTAACAACTATTGACATAGCCAGTTACTTTTTTTTATCTTACGCAAAATCAGCTTACCAGGTGAAATACCAAAACCTAACTGATTATTTCAGTACTTACTAGGATAGCATTTAAGGTCACATGATGTGAAGAAAGTGACCCTAAACTTCACCTTAGTAACTACTGAAGTAGTCAATTAGATTTCTATAATTCATGAAAAAATCTAGTCAGTCTAAAAGCTATCCTAGCAAAGACTGAAATAATCAATTAAGATTCTTTATTTAGCCTAGAACAATAGTTATTCATGAAATTAAGAAAAACAGTTAGTTATTTCAGCAGTTGGGTTAGGGTGACTTTTAGAGTCACTCAGAAAGTTAAATTTCCAGCCGAAATAGATAGACTCCATCGGTTTTTTGAATAGTTACTGAGGTGACCATTAGATCCACTCAAATAATCAACGAGGTTTCTCTATTTTCGTTAGACAGATAGTAATGAAAGAAGCAAGTAGACAGGTATGCAGGAATGAATGTTTATAGTCAGCACGTGAGACAGTAGTCCTTAAATATAGTACACCTTACACTAAAACTGTCATTTGCAAAATGTGCTTTATTTCCTCTTCTGCTTCTTTCTTGATTTGCTCTTAATACGCCCACATTGTCTCTTGCTTTTCTCTTGGCCGAATCTTTACCCATTCCTGGTAATCCCCTATGATTTCTGCCACCCTCTCAACATATACTACTTATGTTCATTCTTATCAGCAACGCCCACTACAGTAATAGGTATGATTAGTTATTTCAGTAGTTACCGAGATGGCACTTAGAGTCACTTAGTCTCGACTGATTCTTTTTGTCAAATCTTATTTCCTTCATAAATATTTGTGTTCTGAGATATCCATAGTTTAGCAGACTGGTATTATGATGATTGAAAGTGAAATGAAAACGTGCATCACAGCAGGATTTAAAATAGCAGCCTATGTATTACTAATTCGACTTTCCTATCAGTTGAGTTTTGGTGGTTAGATGATGATCAGGTCTTGACTGTGCTGAAAAAATTGTTAATATGACTGTCTAAAATCTAACCAATAAATTTTCTTCCTTTTTAAGCCTTATGGTCCAATACTAGATGTTGAAATCATATTCAACGAAAGAGGTTCCAAAGTAAGTATATTCTATTATTCCCCTGAATTTGCTAATTAAAAGTACTTTAAAATGTTAGTTATTGGTGTTAAACCCACCTAAACTTTCAATAGTCGGTCTCTTCACTTTAGGGCCCTAGATCTCTAGTGCACTTCTTAGCTTCAAAGATTATAAGTGCATGTGCTAATAATTCTAAGAGTGAATCAAAATAGCTATTCAGTTCACTGACATAGAATGATCTTGTCTTTCCTCTCATCTTCTGCGTTAAAAGTAGCGCCAAATAGTGTATAATGTTGGATTTCAACAGAGTTACCTACCATATTCGTTAATTGTTAACTTTTTGAAACTGTTTATAGAAATATTTAACACATTAGACTTTACCATTTCCATCGTGTTCTGTCTGTTCAAGTCTCACATCATTGCTACGGTCGAGAAAAAGAAACTCAAAAACCCCTTTGTCCTTATGAATAGGTAAAATTGGAAACATTTAAAAACGATGTTGGTTGTTTGTTGCTCAGCGTCTATATAAGGACTCATGCACTAGGTTATGAATTACAATTGAAGGTTAGCGATACTGCCTGCATCGTTGGAACAGTACTCGCATCTGTAACCTGATGGTTGAAAGTCAAATACTTAAGCCAACGATCCACAACACACTGATTGTGGATTTATCTACTACCACACATTAACTCATAAAGTCTTCTTAGACTAGTCAGTATCTCTATTCAATTTAGTAGTTGGTTATTGAGATTTTAAAAGTCTTTGGTTTCTAGGTCAGCTGAACGTCACCGAACAATAGGCCGGCTTTCAGTTACATGTGTATGCATGAAGACATTGTACGCAACAGGTATTGCACTCATGCTAATGGAGAAGATCCCGATTTCGCCGGTGATATCTTGCACTTATCACTCAACTAATAACAACTCTGGTCTTACTACGGTTAGACGGTGGCATCCAAGCATTTCAGCCCTTACTGCCTACGTAATGTTAGCAGACAACTGACCAAGTTCAGTAGTAAATCAGCGACTGCTTCGAAGACCTATTTCACAGCCTCGGCGGATGATAACAGTTTCATAGCTTTCAGTATTCGATAATGACTGCTGGTGTAGTCACCAGGGTGAACCACATCAATGACCTGAAACACATACCACAGATATAGGGAAACATGCTGGCTAACTCGGTCCTACTTGGGGTAGGTCACAGACCATCATACTTCGCATGCATTTCCACACTCTCCTATCGCCCGGCAAAGCCTGTTACAGATGCGCCGAACGGATGGGCTAGTCACCCCATATTACTTATAAACACCTAAGTGGCTACGGCATTACCCATGTTAACTTAGGTTTCTTTACTTCACTGTAGCAGGTTGATGTTTGCTTATCAGCGGGAACCACGAGGAGGTCCAGTGTAGCATGACTAGACTTGAAACACTATCACCATCAAAATCCCAAACAAGCCAGATATCCAATCAAGGATGACTAACTGTTTGCTGTTGCCTAGGCACTCACATGCGTCACTGATTAGATAATGAGCCATTTGCCCACCCTAAGAGGGTCATAGTTACTCTCGTCAGAGTAGTAGGAGTTTTAAGATATCTATTTTAAGACTTATGCCACAACAAATGATTAATTTACCCAATAGTTGACTTGTAAGTATATAAGAAGTTTCAAAAGAACTGATGAAGCTGTTTGAGAATTTATAACTGTTGCTTACTGGTCATCTGACATCTATATAAATTCGTAACACACTAGTAACAGTAATACTACCAATTACAATGATAACAAAGAAATACTAAATAGTGTCAGTCGATCGTAAGTGGAAAGTTTTAATTTGGACAACATTTTCACGATCGATTTCGTCAGTGAATCCTAACCAGTTATGGGAAGAAAACAGTAGTACAAGCGAGGAACTGAGGTTCAAAACTTTCTGCTGATCGCCTCCATCGAGCTGACATTCATCAAAAGTGCACTCAAATAGTCTATCTTCTAGATTGATGGACACAACGAAATGATCGATAGAATCCAGTCAGCACTCAGGTCTACACAACAAAAAATTGGTTGCTCTCCAGTGATAAGTCAGCATATCTAATCCACTCATACAGGATGCCAATTGCGGTCCACATAGTACAGTGGTAAGATCGCTGACTGCAAAACTGGGTAATATGAGTTTGAATCTCAGAAATGAGCGACAGTTCGATTGAGGTTCTAGATACTCATTGCTGACGAATGCTACCAAGCACGAAACCTAAGTCTAAGGTATTCTGACGATTTTCCCCAATCAGCTGACGTATAAAAAAGAACGCCTCTTATATCATCTGTATGCAAGTACACAAAAACAGATTATAGTTTTCAGTAAGATAAACTGATAAAACAAATACTTCTTTTCTATCCATATTTACTAGAGCCTATATCATAATAATTCACTCTGTGTTCGCCTAACTTGAATAGAAGAATTCAGTTCTATATTTACTGCTATATACATATGATGTGTAGGTGTTAGGTTCCTGATTAATCCTACAGTACTACTCCGTTAAGTAAGTTAACGAAAATGTCATCCAATAACAATTTTGGCATTATTTATTATACTAGACGGAATTGATCGATCTCTTTAGTTATACTGACTCCCTGAGCAGATGCCTGTGTTGTTTACTTGGTAGTGTCTAACAGTGGAATCCAAGGTGCATGTCTAGTCCTCTTTGAGACTCGTCACTTGGATGCACCTTAAATTCAGTGAGTTATGTTATCATTGCGCCCATATGTCAATAGAGACTGGTCAGTTTGTTTCAGTGTAGTAATCAATGAGTAATTACAAGCATTGCCAAATAACAAATTATACCCATTGGATATGAGGTGGATTTCGTAACCCAATAACCCTCTGGAGTTCATAGTCATCAGTGTTGGGTTTAGGTTTGAGCGAAAACATCATCACTCACTGGTTTACAAGTACATTCAACTAATGAGTCTCTAATAGTATGAAACGTTGCTCTTAGATTCCATTGCTAACCACCATCAAGCATATAATATCGAACCAACTTTAACACTTCGAAAAGTGTAGAAAGGGAAGAAATAGCATAGGTTTTTAGTGAGAACTTCCAGTACCGTGCAAAAGAGGAATGCAATTCTCAACATCTTCAGTACTTTAACTAATCAAGAAATAACATTGAAAATGGCAAAAAATGAATTGCATGCCATAGTATAAGAATGTTACACAATTGATAAATTTAAATTCGCAACAATAAATTTAGTTGTTAAAAGGCAGTCTCATGGGCTTCTTTTTCACATAGTTAAGAGGAAATCAAGCTAATCGAATGTATCATTCGTTTAACCTATATTCAACACTTGTGCAGTTCGTTCAGGTAATTGGAATATGAAATTGTACTACTAAAGAGATGAAAACATTACAGTGAATGTATCGAAATTACTTTATTATGGATGTTAACATAATTACTGATACTTTAGATCACTAGAAAGTGGAAACCTAATGGTACTTGTGAATTCTCATCATTGACACACAATAGGTTCACAAAATTCCAAACAGGTAACTGATTCATAGTCATATAGGTGGTGATTTTTATCAGTGAATATTCCATAACTTTTTATCGAATAAAATTTTATTCTCAATTTCCTTCTGTACAAAGGGCTTCGGTTTCGTTACATTTATGAATGCAGCTGATGCCGAAAAAGCACGTGAAAGTCTTAATGGTCATATTGTAATGGGTCGAAAGATAGAAGTAAGCTGTGTTTCCCTCAATATTGATTGAAATACTTTTGATAGTTACATGTTATAATTTACTTTCCTGTTTATCAGGAAACTTTCCAGTTCATAGAGGAGCAGAACGTTTTTTTCACTGACTGATGAAGAAAAGTCGGTGTTATAAATTCCCGCTTTTTCACTTCTTTTCATAAGACGTTTGATACCATCGAACACGGTGAACAATAATACTCTTCAGCTGTTATCTTAGAGCGCAGTGACTGGGAATTAGACTACATAACTAAAATCAAAAGCTGGTTATTTTTTGCTAATTCTATCATACTGCTTATAAGTAGCTTAAATAACTACCAACAATTTATCTTCAGACAGGCTTCTAGTAAAGATCGAATTTGCGGAAAACACTATGAAGTGAAGAGATCTTTTTAACTTTGAGTGTGGAATAGGAATTAAATATTTTGAGCCTTTGTAATAATATATGTTTAAAACATTATGAGAAATAGATTGTAATTTAAACTGGAGCTCAATCTGTGGCTGAATTTTCAAACGATCAAAGTTATTGTCAGATAAACTGTTACCCTCATCCTAGTGATTTAAGTAAGTTTATTCGTACGAATGGAATTTTGAAATCTGACTTCTAAAATAAACGAGGTCAGTACTATGTTTGTACTAATCATTTCGGCAGACACAGCTTATCGTTATCACAAGACAAAAACATCGACGAAGTGAAGTCTCTAGCATATTTGGTAACTTCTTCTATCTCTTTTTGTCGATGTTTTGGGTAGACTTTTCGAATGTTTTAATGAGATGGACTTTCCGTGTGAAATGAGGATAATCCCCCTTCCCTTCAGAAGTAAAAACACTTTCATAACTCTTTGACACGTTCCCACCTTGTCGGCCAATTAACATTTGAATCTGTAGATAAACTTGTTTAGTTGGATGCTTTATCAAACGATGGATTATATTTCACAAGGTGATATCAGTTTAAAAAAGGTTGAAAGTCACTGGAAAGCCTATGGTTGTTTTCTTTTAGTTTTGATCTCCTAATCGACACTTACCTCACAACTTCATACAGGATTGCGCTCAAGATTCCCATGTCGTTTGACAAGCATGCAACAAATGAGTCACTGAGTTAAAATCTAATTGATTTATCATTTAATATCACCTGTGGAAATCCGTCCTAACTTCCAATGTGATTGATCGTATAAGTCACAACATCCTATCGTAACTGCAACTGGAAATCAGTCTCTTATGAACAATAAATTATCGCTGAATTATTCACGTTGAATCTGTCATAAGAAAACTACCTTAAATTGAACCTTTCTGCTCACTGATGCAAACGCTTAGACATTATTTTACTTTCATGTAATCTATTAGGTAAACTTTCAATGTCACCATTGTATTGCAGTTTATTAAGCGGCCAGCAGTGGAATCTAAGACAAGACCTTCGTCTTGTTGTGCACTCATTACCTGGATGTACTCAGATCTCAGTGATGTTGTTCCCTTTGAGAATAGGACTCAGTATCCATCACTTTTAACACCAGAGAGTTGTTCACTAGACTACAAGAGTCACCACTTGTCTAACGGGTATCACTTCTTCCATATTAGATCTGTTTATTTGATTTATAACACACAGTCATCTAGTATTATTTACTTGATTACCACGTTTCGAGCATAAATTATCATCACTCATAATCATAATCACATCAATGTAATCACACTACTTTCGACAATCGATTTTTATAGTTATGTCACCTTATACGAGAAGCGCTAATAGTTAACAATTATCCTCCGCAGTTTATGAAGAAATTCGTACGAATATACAAGAAAAGGAAAAATAACAGTCACATGAGTGCGAATAATAACGACAGCACAAGTAGAAAGGAGTTCATAGCCTCCATTGTGTTACCCTATAAGGAGGGTACATCAGAAACTGTACGTAGGATCCTCAACAGAGCTGGGATTAGGGTGGCACTTAAACCTACAAACTCACTCAGAGATAAACTTTGTCGGCTACCTTAGGGATCCGATGGAACCAATTAAGCAAAATAATCTTATCTATCAAATTCCATGTAATGACTGTGAGTCAGGTCAAGTATTTAGGTGAAACTAACCGGTCGGGGTCAGTTAGAATAGCTGAACATAGTGAGCTAGCTAAATAGAATACAGAATGACAGACCCGAATAAGATCAATAATGTAGAAAAGTACTCGGCTATTGGAATGCACACATTAACATACAACCAAACAACAGGGTGGGATAAAGCCACTGTACTTAAGTCCAATATAATTAGGTGGAGAGAGAGAGAGAGAGAGAGAGAGAGAGAGAAGAGAGAGATTACTGAGTCTGTGTTCATCGAATCAACACGCAACTCATGTAATAGAACTGACGCAACACCTATACCAGAGATATGGAAAATTTTGCTACCAATAAAAACAACTCATATAAGGTGATATAACTATAAAAATCGATTGTCGAAAGTAGTGTGATTACATTGATGTGATTATGATTATGAGTGATGATAATTTATGCTCGAAACGTGGTAATCAAGTAAATAATACTAGATGACTGTGTGTTATAAATCAAATAAACAAGTCTAATATGGAATCAATTTCTATCACAGTGCCCAATTTTTACACACACATTCCACTTTTTGTCATGAACAAGAAATTATTCATAAATGAAACGGAATTCTTCTATCGATGTTCTCTAGCTTTTGTTATTTCACTTTAAAGAACAGTCAGCAGTCAGTATTCTTCTTCATTCCAAGTCATTGAGGGAGGGAGGATTAACATGGAGCTAAGAATTACTCAATACTGGTCGGAGTTGCCACATCTCATATCAGTACGTGAAGAGAAAAGTCATTTAGATGTAGGATATAGAAATAAGGAAGAAAGTAGTCAGAATGGTAGAAGGTCATGTAAAGAGAGTCAGAAAGAATGAAACAGTATGGAATTTCGGCATGAATATTAAGATAAAGAGTGAATACATTTGTGCCAATGAGAATGATTCTGAGCCATATCGCCTAAAGCCTCCAACTAATAATTTCGGTTGCCATGCCAACCCTAATCAGTTAGTCTACATTTCCAAATTGGCTCAGACCAGTGGTCATAGACTGCCTACATTGATGTTATTTTTTAGTCTGAGCACTTCTAACCTTTTACAGTCTAAATCTACTTCAGTTAGAATTGTAAGCAAATCTAATAAGAAATTGAATTCTACCACGGTGCCCATGTTTTACGTCTATATGAATAGTATCGAGTGTATTTTATTACTACTTTTAATATCCCGATGATATACTGAGTGGAATTACTGTACCTTTGTCCGCAGATGCGCTTCTATCAGGATGGCTCAATATCGCTTGAATATTCATTATATTGTAGTCTGTTTAGTGCAAGCAGTAACCTTTTTATATTGTGAGTTGTTTCGTGTGGGTTGTCAAGTTATTTCTGAGATAAAAACTTTGTGAATACTGCATTATTATCTCATATTTGGTGGACTATGATTCTTCGTGACTCAACTGTATAACATGTCTGGTTCTTTATAGATTCGGATAGATATGAGTTTAAGGGATTTAAAACACATGGCAAGAACAGGTTCATTGACATCTTTTACTCTTCCACTATGTTTAAAAACTACAGCGATAACATAACTTTGAGCTAACGAATTCATATTGCTTATACCATTCGAGTGATCAAAGTTGTTTATCTTCTACTGTAATATCTAAGTTGGTGTTATTTGAAAGTCAATTGAAACTTTATGGCGCATCAGGATTCAAAGTGGTGACTGTATAGGTTACTGCCCTGCTATCCCACTGACCGAGTTAAATCACTGCATAGACGAATAGTACGATTGACGCTATTGAACTTATTTGTTGCTTAATTAGTCGAAACATTGTAAAACTTGTCCTGTTAGTTCGTTGGTTTGATTTTCTTTAGGCAACCGGGAAGTGAAGAGTGAACAAACATTAAGAACATAAGGATTTGGACCGCAGCCAGATTCGAACCAGCGACCAACGGGTTACCAACCCAATGCTCTACCAACTGAGATACGAGGTCCGACCGCTGACCATAATTTTATTTCACTTCAATCATCATGGGATTTGCCCGACTACCATGTGAGTTCATGACGCATTACTACCGCTTGATCGTATTCACACTGGCTGCCTAGTCAAGACTTCTCTTCCCAATCCGAATCTAACTGAATTAGAATCAGAGGGGGAGCATCATATTGATCATCATTTAACCATCTGAGATAGCCGTAGTTTGATAGACTAGTAAGTAGTCGGGTAAATCTTATGGTGATTGAAGTGAAATAAAAATGTGATCAGCAGTCAGCCCTCGTACGTAGTCCACTTGGTAGAACATCGGCCAGGTAACCCAGTGGTCGCTGGTTCGAATGCGACCGCGGTTCAAATTTCCATTTCCCCTTCAATCATCAACCAGTTTAAACACTAGTCTGTCGAATTACGGCTATCTCAGATAGTTAAACGATAATTAAGAGCATAAGCGGAAAACAGAAGAATGAAGATGTTGGCGACAACGGAATAATTATTACTTTAGAATCATATGACAAGGAATGGGTGTTCCTTTACTGCTGTATTTAATCTCTACTATATTCTATAGAGTTTTCAGTCGTCAACTTATACTTTGTCTGGTGTTAAAGCAAAAACTGAAATTACCAGCACAATTCAAACGTACAGTCATTTGCAGTCATTACTGACGAACAAATCTATTATTGACGAGTGAAGTTACATTACTGCATAGTGTTTAACAGTTAAGCAGTTCATTTTTTCCAGGAATGCACAAATATTGCATGGTAGTCTAGAATGTAACATAGGAAACTAGGTAGGCATGTCTGTAATGATCAAGCCTATGAGACAAATCAGATATCAGAAATAAGGGAAGGGGATTGAAGATAAAAGTGATATTTTATTGGCCGAGAAGAAGTAAATCAAAGAGGTCAAAGAAAGATCGTAACTATGGTTAAATAAGAGATTTGAAGTTACTTCTCTTTTGAACGCAAAGTCCAGCCATCCTCAAAGCTTCTGCTCTGCTAAAGTGGTGCATCCTCATTTTCATTTTTGAAACATCTAGGTGTACTTTGTTGATGGCTTTACAAAAAATTCTGGTTTTAAGCAGAGTGACTGAAATTGATAGGATGTTCCTGAATGTAGTCGTTAGTCGACTTACATTATTTCCTGGATAACCGAGAGGGATAATGCTCAGGGCTTTATTTGCATCAAATGTATTTCTGTGCAATTTATATGACCAGCGCTGTAGGTCAGTGATAGATATGATAAGGTGGGCATCATTTCCATCATGGTTTTATATTCTGTCACAATTTGAACAACCTGAGGCTGTTTTCAGGATACCATGCACCTAAATAACTACCATAGGTTTGTGTAGTAGTTGTTGTTGTGCATACACAGTGCATATCCGACTAAATCAGTTAATATGGACTCACAATCCTGTTTTCAAAGTTTTGCGCATTGATTTCACCAGCTGGAATCAATATCACTTGCAGTAGGTGCAAAAATCACATTTATATATACTACTGATATAACCTTTCATGAATAATGTCTCAAAGTTGTCCGTAGAACGGGACAAATTGTTACAATTCACACTTTACCCTCTAGAGCACATGGTTATTTCGCCAGTGCTTTCAGTGGTGTATGTTGGTAAACATGAACTGAGGTTCTTTTCATTTGTACCAAGATTTAATCAGCAATCAATATACGTGAAACTGATATAACTAACCATTTAAGTAATAAAAATTGATACAATCTGGACTAGTCTAATTCATTTACATCATTCACTGGATCCGAACAATTTGTTTAATTGGCTCTAACCTATTGTAGACTGCAGGGATTTGAAAAAATATCAAACTAGAAACCTTAATCAAACACTGAAATCGGAAATAGATTTATCCAATCGTAATATATGGATTCGACTTAATGCAAATCGACATTGGATGTTTTTTATTCTCTATGAGGTTGTGAACCTTCAGCGACTGAGACGACTTGGATATGTACTGGGCATGCTCAGCCACTACCTGCCTCGACGTACAATGCTAGGGAAAGCTGGATTAGGTTAGAATAGAGCTCGGGGTAGCCAAAGTGAGATAAGGCACAATTGCTTGAAGTCTCTGATCGTTTTTCTCAGCCGTTTAGTGAGATATAGAGTACTTGTTTGGGCTTCTCGAGATTGCAATCATTGGTTAAGTGGGTGAAATCGGAAACAAAGGCGTAGGTGTATCAACTCTTTAACGTCTTATAAAACTTGAACATTTGCACTAACATGTATCTTCAAATTGTCTCTTTTCTCATACATCTTTGCATCTTTTGATACGAATCTCTGTCTATCAACTTGTTCTTTGCATACTACTATGAAATGTGGCAACCCTCAATCAATGAGCTTCTGTTCTGGGTTCTACATTGATTTGTCTGTCATTATCGGTTATCCACTGTCAATTACACCTATATCAGTCATGCCTATTACATCACTTAAGTTAACCCAATTTACTCAAAATGCTTTTTTCATTGTGGGTCTTCAGTTAAACAATGAAGTGATTAATTTTGTTATTTTATGAATTTATCTCGAGATCAACTTTCTAACACTGCAGTAGTTGACGATTTCTTTTCGCCTAGTGAATACCCAAATTATTCATTTTGAAAACCAGTTTCATTCAAAAAGGGAAGGATCTTTTAATCAAAGGAATTACTGGTGATCAAAACATTCATGGCTAAATATTAGCAAATGATAATCATCGTTTAGTGTGAACAATGGTGTTATAAATCTTTCTTATCGATTTCATATGAATTCACGATGTTGTATTCATCTTGTTGAATAGCAATGGAATCCGAGATGTGCGTTTCATCCACTAGGCCTATAAGATAACGCTTTGGTGTTCGAACTGATGACTAGTGAGTTCGAGTATCAATGGGAACAACAATACTCACTGAAGTTGAAGTACATTCAAATGACGAGTTTCAGATAGGACAAATAGCGCGTCCTGGATTCCACTGCTACTCACATTATGAATATCCGGCGGTATCGAGGAATACGCATAAGAGCACATTTATCAACACAGGTCAAGAGATTCGACCCTGTATAGCAACGATGAATTACAAGCATCGAACATCTTTCAGTTATTCAACATAGTGTCATTTTTTTCCATTATGAAGCAGCTTTTTATAAATACCTAACACAACTGTTCTGATCTATCTGTAGGCTCTTTCCTTATAAAGCTTATTGTTATCTGATAGGTATTTAAAACCAAAAAGTACGGGAAAAAGTGTCTTTCAGTTAGACACTTCAGCTATGTATACAAATGTTGAGGGTGAAATTCTGCTTCATCAAACTGATTAAAGACTGAAGTTTCCAGCATTAAACTTACAGATTAAAATCATCACTCTCACACGGTTCATATCCCAGCGAGCATCAAGTTTGAGCACACTTTGGGAACTTTGAGCATCATCCTTAACATACTTAGGGAACACTTACGAACCTGCTGGGAAGTCCCCTAAATTTCACTTTATTTTCTGTTAAACAGGCATTGTAAGGATCCTTAAACAGTTACGTAGCTCATAAACTGAAATGTAAATTACTGTTAAATTACAATGATGTTGACATTTTGTAGATCTGATTGTAATAATAATAATAACAGTCGCTTTATTCCAAACGGTATGTTGCATACAGTAAGGAATTCTCAGCATGTGAAATTTTAACAAATTTAATCAGAACATTATTATAGACAATCATATGAAACAACTAGCTAGGGTTAGATTAGTGCCTGATCTAGAATTAAGAATGACCAGAAAAGTGAGTATAAGTTTAGTGGTTGTCGTTCATTCAACCAGTCCATGTATCTACAACTCAAACAAAGTATCCTAGTGTTATTGCTTGTACTACACCATCGTTGATTGGACCCAACTGATCGGTCTCTATTGGCATATGGCTCCTGTGCGGATGCCTCGATATTACCTGTGTTCTAATTATAATGATGATGGATAATGGCTAGTAGTGGAATCCAGAATCCGCATTTCGTCAGCTGGATGTACCTGCCTCCTAGTGAGTGGTGTTGTTCCCACCGGGATTCGGACTCTGGAGCGATCGCTTTAAACGCCAGAGCGTTATTCACTCGACCACCGAGCCACAAGTCCCAGATAGGACTTAATGCACATCCTGGATTCCACTACTAGCCACTATCCATCATTACTATGATTAGAACACAGGTAATATCAAGACGTCCGCCCAGGAGCCCATATGCCAATAGAGACCAATCAGTTGGGTCCAATTAACCATGGTATAATACAAGCAATTATACTAAAAGCACACCCGTCGCACAAGAAGTAGCAATTGTGGCTCACTGATATAGTGGATAACGCTCTCACGTTTGAAGCGATCGTTCCCGTAGTCCGGATCCCTATGGGAACAACATCACCCACCGTGAGTCAGGTACATCCAGCTGACGGGTACCAAACAGGACGAAATGCACATCCTGGATTCCACTGCTAGCCACCATCCATTAAGTATCTTAGGTTTGGTATTATTATGTATTTTTGAAAGCATTTTAAAAGTGTGCAAGAGTACTGATACATTTACAAGATATATTTAAAAGATTAAAACAAATTTGATGTAATGTATTAAGGCGGAAAAAGATTCGGTAGCCCAATGTTTAGTGGAGACGTGCTACTGAAGCTCTATGTTCCACTATGAAGCCAATGGGCAAATAAATAATAAAAAATAATGTTCAAGAAGGCCGCCAGATATAAATAACTCTTCGAAATTTCAGTACTTAGTTGAGCATAAGCTTGTTTTCTGTAATAATACTCTTTTTTTTAATAGTAAAAATGGACAACCAACCAGTACATTTAGCTGTATAAATAGTTGAGGATAGTCGTTTTTAACAATTTCTACAAGTTAAAAGTATTTAACCAGATTGACTGCTGTCAATTTGTAGTCAAGTGGATTCTTGAACAGAAAATGTTTATACGTATAGTATTTGGAATACTTTCTAGTTGTTAGAAGCATTAATCTTAATCAATAATGTTATCATCATCATTTCTATCTTCACTATTTTCTTCTGTATGGATCCATTGCAAATCGGTTTATATTTTTCATGACTTTTTCAGAGAAATATACCTGACTGCAGTCGTGTTATGTTGCCAGGCCTAATAACATGTAAACAGCTTATATTACATACACGAAAAGAAGTAGCCTTTGCTATGCACTTTAGGCTTAAAGGTGATTTGAATGTCTTACAAACCACTTTTGCATGTACGTGTGTGTCTATGTGTGAATGAGTGTGACTGACTGACTGAATGTGTGTGTGTGTGTATGTGTGTACTGTGGATAACTTTTTTTCTTCGTGTGCCAGTGTAGGTAACTATTTACATATCAAATGATCTTGATTTTTTAACAAACAATCTAAGGTTTCTTCAGACAGCTGAGGTTGTTCTCTCTCTCTCTTCCCACTAGTATAAATCGCATGCGCTACAACTTCATGTATTGCTTAGAAGTTTCAGTGTATTGTTATTCTTTTTCGAATTGAACAAAAAAGTCATAGAGGTATTAATCAAACCCGCAAATTAGACAGTTTGATTTCTAGAAAACTTATGCCTTGTGACTATAAACAACATATAAGTTATGTAGCAGTACTTTTCACACTGCTACTTGCTTCTTTTTGTCAAAGATTTAGCGAGCGGAAACAAATTGACAAATAAATTTGTTTGAAACTCACTTTTCTCAATGCTTTATACGTGAATTATACACATCAGTACAGTTTGCTTATAGTCTATCGACAGAGATAAATCTGTTATATTACTTTTCTCGCATGTGTAATATTTGCCAATTGAACAGTATTTTGAAGATTTCAGTTTTCTCCCATTTTATACATTATATTCACTTTATTTTTCTTGTTTATCTTGTGGTTGGTCCTCATCAAATTTTCAGTTATCGGCTGGTTGCATGAAATGTTGCGTCCAAGTGTTGTCGACCTGCCTGTTAGCCTTGTCTTCATTCCTTCCATATACAGACTATTGACACACTTCATGGTTTAATCTTTCTCTCAGTACTACAACATTGCCAATTAAGAGTATTCGCTTGATCGCTTGCTGACCAGTAAGCTTACCTGCTCGTTGGTTACATTGTTTACACATCAATAGCTGAGTGACTATTCAGTTGTCTTTATACTTCCTATTTTCTTTCTTTTTGTGCTAATGCTCCGCTCCCTCCCCTGAAAAAAAGCACATCCAGTTTAACTGCACCAAATAATAAGTTTGCTTTGTTAATAGCCATACATATTTACTTGTATCTGCCTTTTTATTTACATGTACCATATATATCTCATAAGTAAGAATCACCTAGTTGTATTTTCATTTACATATTTAAACGCTGTTGATTTTGAACATTTTACAGAAGATAACATATGATCTTATTTTTATACTGGGAATCATACAGTGCATGAATGTACCTAGATAAATGAACGCTTCTGATTTCAAGACTAAATGAAATGTGCGTCATTAACAACTACCTTTCACTGATGCCAAATCCACTAACTGTTATATTGCCTATATGATAAATTATGTATATTTGTGTTCTTCACTGCATTTTGATACACGAGTATGTTACATAGCTACACATTGTATGCAATCATGCGTACACATACAGTGGCTTGGTTGAGTCGTGTTCACTAAGGTGGGTGGATTAATCATGAAGACTGAAATGTCGTTAGCTCTAATTTTAATATTAAGTGAGTGATTCAGTAGCTTGCCCTGACCAGCTGGTTTGTGATCAGTTGTTTCCTTTGATTGTTGCGGCATTGACTGACTGTATAGATTTTCCTGTTAGCTGTTCTTCTGCTTGACCTCTCACCTTTCTGTCGTTTATTATTTTTCTTATCCGCTGATAGATTGGATTTATGTTTATACATCTATTGATTTCTACCTGACCTGAATGCAAAACTTCTAGGAATTCTCTGATATTCTTTATGTTTCCTCTGTCCTAGATTTCTACATTTTCAAAATTGAGTTCATGTTCATAGTTATCTGCGTAAATCATCTATGAAATGTCGTGGTGTTTAATAGTCAGTTAGCGTTCATGTAAGCGAAGAGGGAGACCACTTTGTTCAATGTAGTGTTGACTCCAGTTATTGTAGTTGATTTTGTAAATGATATTTAGTTTGTTACTTTCGCTGTTGTCTTCTTTTGTCTACATAATATGGCTTGAAAAGAATTTGTTGGCTTATGAGCCACACCAATTCCAGGTGGTTTGCTTCAGTAATCTTGTCGTGATTTCCGATATATTCTTTGTATACGGTAGGGTGATGCGTTTGCTGATTTCCGCGGACGACTGCTTAGACAATGATGAATGGGATAGGTATCTTATGACAAATTTTCGTGGGTAGACGTTCTTCTTTAAGATAGATATCAAGTTGTGGTACAACAGTGTATTCTCGCTCTTTTGAAGAGTCTGTATGCAACTAGTTCTTTTTACATTGTTAGGTTGTTACTTCAGTAATTGAGGATTTGATCAATATGCTTTGACTTCCTTTACACTTCACTTTTCAATTTTCCGGCATTGGTTCTACTGACTAGACCATCCAGCAATGACAGTTGGTTGTTTCAATCCTTCTCCATTGTGAATTTGATGTCATTGAAAACGTAGTTATTCAAAGTGTAAATATTCTCTAAATCATCACTTTTAATGGTAAAAAGAGTACCATCCATATTTCGGATACAGATTTGGTTTCATAACAAGTGAAATGATGGCTTCCAGTCCCTGTATCACTGTTTCTGCAATTATTCTGGATATCGGTGATCCCATTGGAGTTATGTTCATCTGTTTGCGTATCTTGTCATTAAATTAGAGGTACGTTGTCAGAGAAAGATTAATGACTTCCATCAGACTTTGAAATTGAAGTTTAGTGCGTTCTCATCCACTTATGCCTTAAACGAAAAGGGGAGACATTATCGTAGACCAGTTGTGGTTCCATTGATGTGTATGATGCTGTGACATCGAAGGACTCAATCGAACCGTCATTTTTAATGTTATTGACTTCGACCCTTTCCAAGAATTCTGCCGGTGATTTGATGGAATGTCGACACGATTGCACAAGGTGTATCAGTTTCTTAGAAAGCTCATTTTATATTGAAGTTAGTGCTGATGATGTTGTCTAGAAAGACCTTCACGATTAAACCACCCAAGTGAAAGCATGCAACTCAACCAAAATCTTCCACCTGAGCTACACACATTCACCACCATTTCAACACAGGTTTGTTTGTACTAAATATCCTGTGAAGTTGATTTTTATTCACAAGGTGGAATTTTCGAGTTACTGGTCAACATCTTTCCCTCCCATATAGTATAATAAATAGCTTACAGAGTAGTTAGATTACATGAACTTAGCATTAAAGTATGTGACACAGAAGTATCACTGTGATAATTGTTTGATGTTCTCTCAACTTTAAGGTTTGTTTTCGAACACATACAACGTCATCAGCATTTACTTTATCTAGAAGCATTTTCAATTTATGTGAATGTTTATAGAAGATATTTGTTGTTGTTAAGGGCTGTTGGATGTGGGCAGGGGCGACCGAAGTTGACCTTTATAAGTGTTGCTATCTTTATACCTAAACTGTCGATCTAAAGTGTGATTATTGATTTGCTTGACTGCTTTCCGGCTGATTGATCTCATCTGAATAACCCATATATGAGGTCACTATCTATTTGTTTGTCGATTGGCATTTGAGTCCTATGCTTCCAACAACTCTCTTCCGGTTTTGATCCAAATTGTTGTAATATTTCCACGCTGTCCCAATCGAAGTTGTGATTATGTTCATCTACATGTATTGACATCAATGATGAAGTATCATGTCGTTTGGCTGCAAGTTGATGCTCATTAATTCTTTGGACTTTTGACCATTGGAGTGCCCAAAATAATGATGTCGAAAGTATTCACAACTAATTTTGTAGATTATATTCGTCTTTTCTTCTTTTGGATGGGGATCAATTAGGTTGCATGATATGTTCTGCAGGAATTTAGTTGGTTTTCTTGCCACTCTGATACCGAGTAAGTGAATTAACC
Organism: Heterobilharzia americana; assembly: GCA_944470555.2. Taxonomy (NCBI): domain Eukaryota; kingdom Metazoa; phylum Platyhelminthes; class Trematoda; order Strigeidida; family Schistosomatidae; genus Heterobilharzia; species Heterobilharzia americana. The sequence continues at coordinate 8,950,794 of OX104132.1, forward strand.
CGTTAACAGTTTCTGAAACATCTTTGATGGATGGTAACATGATTCTTATTGGGGATTGAGATCACTGTCCTAATGCGCGCTTTGTTGATAGGCACTTCTTGGCCAATTTGATTGGATAGCCATTGGCTGTGAACACTTTTTGATGGTACTTTTCTTCTGAATTCCATGGCTGCAGAATGGTATAATAAGTCTTGAAAAGTGTGAATAGTGTTTTTACACAGCTTTTCATATGAGACCTTCGGTTGCTGCCGTTGTAGTTCATGTCTTGAAATTAACTGCGTAAGTCAAACGATAACAACAATTATCAGAATCAATCTCTGATAAAAAAAAGAAGAAAACGTCATCCATACCCACAAACCAATAACCCTCAAGATCATGCAACTTGAAAATGCTTCACTTCTGGATGAAATAAACGCTGATGAAGTCGCCTAAACTCGTGACGAAACGTTTAAAAACAAACCCTTCAAGCTGAGATAACACCAAACCCTTATCATTTTCCTTCTGAGCTACAAATCTTTACTATCTCAAAAGATATATTGTATTACAACATGCACTGAATTTTTCTCTGAATGTTTTAAAATGGGTGTTTTTCTGCATCGTCATCATTGATTCTCTTGATGTGATCCTAACATATATAACTGTGTTTGCTCTCTCAATTACAATAACCACAATACGTAAACACTATTCAGTTACATTCACTGTGTTATAAGCACTCTAATACTCAATATCTCTTGATATCTAGGATGTTTACTTCCATACCATCAAGATTTCACTCTGAGCAAATCATTCTTAGGTTTTAACAACAACTCAACTGAAAAACAATGATGTTCATTTTGCATTCAGTATATTTCCATTTCAGTAATTACCTTCCAAACTTGGTGAAGGTTTCAAGATATTTTGATTGTCAGTTATTGACTTACTAATCATTCTAAAGACTATATCCATTAACATTCGCCGGTGATGGAAACCTATTTTTATAAAAAAATTATTTGGTTTCTGTTACTTCCAAATGTTTGAAATAAATATCATTTAACTTAGGGGTTTATATGGATTGATTAGTGTTAATGAAATATTCACTTGTAGGAATGGAAGAACTAGACAGATGTTTCGGCCTATCATAGGATACCTCAGCAATGGTTAACGTGCTTTCCGTGAGATTTGATAGCCCTGAGCTCAGTCTCTGGCTAGAAGAGGTCATGGGTATGCGGTGCTAAGGTTTCCGCTACTAGGATGAAATAACTGTCCAGTGCACTCACGTTTTTAGTGGTTCTACAACTGATATTGGTTCACAATGAATATTACCTTGGAATACCATCATAAAGGGGAAGTAACCCCCATGCTTGTTCTGTATGTATACATTTGTCAAGGATTAAAATATGAAACTAGTGTAACATACTTAGCAGTTATCGGAGAATACATGAAACTAACCCGTTATGTACAGTAAATACCTTTTTTTTATATGAAAACTACACTACATTATGACTACAATCAATATTGATTGTTCCAAAATGATCTGAATAGTGAACGTATCATGGTATGCTAGCTACACATATATAAAACCTTGTTTGGTCTGGAAGTGTACAACTTAACTTATCGTTTTTTTAAAATCTTCCTATGAATATTATTTCTTCATGAACATTGTCATACTTTTATATCAGCCTTGCATAGATAAGCAATTTAGCAGACATTGAAATGTTAAGGGGATGCCTACTTAAAATTTTATGATTAACTGTAGAAAATGGCAGCAGTGTATGCTATTGAGCCAAGTTCTTATGAGGATCTGTTGAACGCCCTTTTGCTTTTCGTCTGAGGTATTTTTATCATTATTATTTGTCTCTTGGGTTCCTACTGGAACATAGGGCTTCAGTAGCACGTCACCACCTCACTCTCTTCTCTACAGTCTTTTCAGCCTGGATCCACGACTGCCCACAAGCTTTCATCTCTTCTTCACACCATCTACATGTCACCATCGCACGCTCAACTCGTCCTTTCCCATTTGGCTTCCACTGGACGGCCTGGTCTCACCTGACGCGTGATGTACCCAAACCGTCTTCTCAGTCTATGTCCAATACAATCCATCCCCACTTCTTTCTTCTGTATATTTATTGGGCGATAAGTTCTTGGTTGTTTGGTTCGTTGCCAGAGTTCCTCGTAGCTTATACTTTCTGACCATCTGATCTTCAGTATCGAGTGAGCGTAGGCGGCAGCTGTTCATGTATGTCTGGAGTTTGTTGGAAATGCTTTTCGTAACTCGACAAGTCTCTCAACCATCACATAGAAGCACTGACTTGACTGGCATTACAGTTGGAAATCCGCATCTTGTTCACGTTTTATACTGAGTGCAGTGCAGCGGAATGCAGTGCAGTAGATCTCCACACTGGCTTCAGATTAATAAAGGAAGGCCTGTCTTGCTGTCTTTCGGATCCTGGTGGGCTTTGACATCGTCATGTGAGCCTGTGCCGCCTGTGGTTGAGACGATGCTGCCTAGGTAGGTAAGTAGGTAGGTGAAAGAGACAACTTCGTTTACATTTCTCCTGTTGATGTTGATAGGTGCTTCTTGTTGTTGTTGTTAGTGTTGTTTGCAAAATCTTCGTCATCTTTGTTTCCTCTACGTTCACCTGAAGGGAGTTCCGTCTGCGCTGCCCTGCCTGTTCTGCCAACTTGGTAGTTTTCGCTTTTAGATCTCTGAGTTTGTCCTACAAGACATTAGATATCAGTCATCATCGGTGGCGAAATCCAAATCTTCTTCTAGTGCCTTCTCATCGGTCCAGCCAGCGTACACCACTCTTCTCACTCCTCACAGTTTGTTGCATGATCTAGTCGACTACAATCAGGAAGATCATAAGTCCTGCTCCTGTCTTCACTTCAAGGTGTCACTGAGGTTTCCATTATGAATAACTTCGCATGTAGCGTCATCATATAGCATGTAGCTGGTGTTGGATGAGGTTGATGAAGGTTTGTGGCACCGAAACCGCAGTGTCGAAGCAGCTGCCCACCAAATTACTTCTCAGTTGACGCTGTCCAGGGCCTTCTCAAAGCCGATAAAGACCCAGTTGACTGCCATATCTGGGGTATAATATGAAGAAATGAAATTCCCCTCATCCTAGCAAAAAACTATAATTTATTGGTAAATGATATTCATGGGGTTGCATTCGAACCTATTTGTTCAACATGTTGTCAGACTTGAATATTGTAGAATCACAAGTCAAAAGGATTGAATGGTTTAGATCTTGGTTTGTATCATACTTGAAATAATCATCTGTTTTTTGTATTTCATAATAGTGTTTCTTATACTTGTTTGTGAAAAAATGTCTCCAACTTAATTGAGTAGATGGAATATATGACAGGAGATTATTTTTTGGATAATAATTGTCGTCAGTTGTATCTTTAACCCTTCTTGTTTGACTTAGTTCATCTATTTTTATTAGTTGCTAGCGTTTTTAGCTGGAATTTTAAGCTAGTTGGTTTCTTCGCTTCCCCCCCCCCAACCTATCAACGTGTTTCTTGAATGAAAAAGATGGTCTGAGGGTCAATTTTTTACTGTTAGACATTTAATTGAGACTCCATTCTTATCTAGATTTGATTTTACTACTTCTATCAAAAACCTGACCAATCAGTGATACCAGATCAGTAGCATTTGTATATAGTTCTAAAACAAAACGTACATGGAAGAGTAGATCTTTATATTCACTTTCCAAAGGAGTTGCATATCTACGAAAAACTTTTAAACTGACTGTCTAGTTTTCTTCCATGAAAACAGTTTATAAATTGATTGATATTTTCTGTCCTGAGATAAGTTTTATATTATCATTGGTTAGTTGACTACAAAAACATTGACTGTTTGAACCATTGAAATAGATACATTAGATCATAAAGAATTGACAGCAGACATTTCAGAGGAAGAAAGTTTTTGAGATAAATCTTTACAATTATAATTGTATTTATAACAAGATATATGTCCATCAATAATTAAGGGGTCAATAAAAAGTTCTCAGAACGGTCATCAAAAGATTCCTTACAAGATTACAATAGATAAACAAATAATAAATAAATAAAATGACATGAGTAAAATTAGAGATTCAACCAACCTTTTTTGATCGTAGAGATCAGTCTTAAACTGATGAATTGCTAAGGCTTCTACTATGTTCAAGTGGCGAATCCGCATTCCCTTGAGGAAAATTCTAGTGGAGAAAAGTGATCAGATCCTGAAGAGTCTAATTTTTAGTTACTTTGCACTCTCTTTTAGATAGTCATGCAGGATATGGTTCGGAGATGCTTTCGGATAAAATACATTTTGTATAGTCTATGTAACCAACTCTACTATGAGCAGGTGAATGTTGAATTTACCACCTAGACGGTTACAATTCTAAGATTCAACTTCATTACAGTATGAATGAAACTTATTTGTAAGAGATTATGATTTCTGCTCAGTTCATGTGTTCAGCATACATATTTCAATTATTGTCGCCTAAATATTTGACAGTATCCTTCTTTCATAAGCGAAAATTTAACTGTCATTTATATCTAAGTAGTAGACACTGGTTTTAAGGGCCGATGATTATGTAGTCCTGCTACACAATTGTGTTGTGCCTGATCTTCATTTGAAAGATGGGTATTTGCCTCTTTTTTTTGTTTTCTATCGTATTAGTTGTTGAACTCAGTCCAACCTTCCCCATCTGAATCGATTAGAGTTAGGCTTTGTGAACATTAATTTAATGAATAGATTACTTTTCAGCCTGATAGTAAATCAGAGTGATATGATATGAAAAGGGAATGATAAATATTTCCTCCCAAAAAAATAGAACAATCATATATTCATTATTGATTGACTTTTATTTGTATTTGTGTTCATTTTGTTACTATTTCCTTTATCATATTTTGATCTGTGCATTATTGCTTGTTTCACTGCCTTTGTCAACGAATTCATTTATCCGTCTTCTCATTGCACACTTAATATTCTTTTTGGTTATAAAGCATGCTGTAAATCTTATGAATTATACATGATACTACTCTACCCATATTACTCGACAGTAATAGTAGTAGTGGTACTTTTACTACAATTTACTGTTCATAGTAATGATTAATTTTGCCTGTTATCAATTAGTTCGACGTATATCAATCAACGTAAGCGACTATGTCTTATTGGTGAAATATCTACTTGTTCTTTCAATTTACTTTTTTTTGTAGACTGGGTTAAAAAGAATTTCAGTATTGAAAAAAATTATTTTCCCTTTGAAATAATTATTGATAAAATGCATACATTTCTAGGTAAACCATGCAACGACACGGGTTCTTACAAAGAAACGAAGTGATGCAACACTGATTGACGGGAGTAAAGGTAATTATAGTAGAGGAAACGATGAACTGATCTGATGATTTTCCTCTTTATTATTGTTTATTATCTTTTTACGAATAATATATGATGTCTAAGAGTAAGGTAATGCTTGAATTTGGGCTTCCTATCGATTACTTCCAATCAACTAACACTGCACACAACCATCTAACACTGCAAGTTGACATACTTTAAAGCTGAATATCAAGCTAGTAAACGAAGAGGCCAGATGAAATAATCGAAAACTGTAATTAGTAAGTGGAACACCACGAATCAATAGATCGTTTCAACTGTTCATTCATCCTAAGGTATATTTTCTATCAATATACATTTTCGTTGCAGAAATGCACTGCTTAGGATGAAAAATGTTTCAACTCTTACTTCTTAGAACACTAACAAGCACCAATCAACATCAACAGGAGAAATGTAAACGAAGTTGTCTCTTTCACCTACCTACTTACCTACCTAGGCAGCATCGTCTCAACCACAGGCGGCACAGGCTCACATGACGATGTCAAAGCCCACCAGGATCCGAAAGACAGCAAGACAGGCCTTCCTTTATTAATCTGAAGCCAGTGTGGAGATCTACTGCACTGCATTCCGCTGCACTGCACTCAGTATAAAACGTGAACAAGATGCGGATTTCCAACTGTAATGCCAGTCAAGTCAGTGCTTCTATGTGATGGTTGAGAGACTTGTCGAGTTACGAAAAGCATTTCCAACAAACTCCAGACATACATGAACAGCTGCCGCCTACGCTCACTCGATACTGAAGATCAGATGGTCAGAAAGTATAAGCTACGAGGAACTCTGGCAACGAACCAAACAACCAAGAACTTATCGCCCAATAAATATACAGAAGAAAGAAGTGGGGATGGATTGTATTGGACATAGACTGAGAAGACGGTTTGGGTACATCACGCGTCAGGTGAGACCAGGCCGTCCAGTGGAAGCCAAATGGGAAAGGACGAGTTGAGCGTGCGATGGTGACATGTAGATGGTGTGAAGAAGAGATGAAAGCTTGTGGGCAGTCGTGGATCCAGGCTGAAAAGACTGTAGAGAAGAGAGTGAGGTGGTGACGTGCTACTGAAGCCCTACTAGGAACCTAGGAAACAGAGAATAAAAAGTATGATAAAATCTGATTGTTACTGCCCTTAAACAGCATGCTTAGTTCACGTAAGTTCCTTCACCTATTTCAACCATGTTTCATTATGTAAGGTAACGTGCGTGAATAAGCGATAAGATATCAGTTTTAATCCATTTGCTTATTGACTCAAGGATTCTGTATATGTGATTCTTATCATCAGTATGTGAAGACAGTGTTAAAACTAAGAGAAATAGCACTCTTTGTACCAGGAATTAACTTTCATTTCGTACGAACGGGCAAGCATTTTGCAAACCCGTATGAGTTTAGCTTATGTATAATTAACTATAACCTTTTATGCTACTGAAAAATCTAATTAAGTAGATAAAGAAACATCTAAACAATAATTTCCTAAACTTCAACAAAAACAATAAGAAGACTTTAATTGTCTGCACCGTGTAATGTATTTGCGCAACATATTTCGAACTATCTAATCACGCACGTACTTGTCATAGGTATTTGTTTTAAAAAAACTCATGAAGATAAAGGGTGAGAAGATAAAAAGAGGTCAGGTAGGAAGGCTGAATCAAAGGCCGAATAACAATGAAAATCAATAGAGCGAAAAAATAATCGTACATCGAACTTGGTTTTCAATAGTTGGATTTACCAAGGAAGATTTAATGTGACAACAAATTGTTTATGAACACACAAAGGTGGTTTCAACTTTATTAATAACTTATGCTTTGACAAATTTAAGGATCCTTCTCCAACATGTTTTGTAAATAGGTGTAAAGGAAGTAGCCATATCAATCCTGTGGCCTATCTCAACGATGTTTGGCGATCGAAGAACTTGGACGTCTGCTACCAACATTCATGGATTCAGGTGATTTAATTTGCTACTTTGGAACATGTCCCGAGGCCCTTACTTTCATGGACCCATTAGTCCTTCCTATGTATGTGTCACCACACGTACATTTGAATTGGTGGATTCAATGGGATGTGACATTATCGTTCACATGCTGTGGGGGGTTGGGAGAATAAACAGACTTCGTGGTTTTGATTACTCGAACCCTGGCTGCATAGTAAGTCCTTCTAACAGCAGCGTTAAGTCTCTGCTTAAGGATTGCAGAAGGCTGATTAAGACATCCTTCTTTGGGTCAGACTGAAAGTCTAGTTTTAGCGATCTGATAATTTTGTTCTGCTTAATAAATTTTGATGGATAGTTATTTTCCAACAGAATATCAGTCAATATTCCTCTTTCGTCTTCTAAAGTATCCTCTGTGCATACTCGTTGAATTCTGCTGAATAATCACCTTACTAACGTTCGCTTGTACTGAACTGGGCAAAAGCTATGGTAATTCAGATATTGCCCTGTCCATGTAGGTTTTCTGTAAATAGATCATTTTACAGATCCATCCTGCCTTCGACTAACTAATATATCCAGGAACGGCAAGCAGTCATCTTCTTCTCTTATACATGTCAAGGATATGCTGTTCTGTACTTCGTTCAGTCCGTTCAGAATTAAAGTAGACTGATTTGAGTTTTCACAAATGATCAGGATATCATCAATATATCTTCGATACAGATGGGCTTGATCTATTAAGTTCTCGGCTAAGTTCTCCACGTGTGACATAAATATGTCGGCTAGGAGGGGACCAAAAATACTTCCCATAGAAAGTTGAAACCACCTTTGTGTGTTCATAAACAATTTGTTGTCACATTAAATCTTCCTTGGTAAATCCAACTATTGAAAACCAAGTTCGATGTACGATTATTTTTTCGCTCTATTGATTTTCATTGTTATTCGGCCTTTGATTCAGCCTTCCTACCTGACCTCTTTTTATCTTCTCACCCTTTATCTTCATGAGTTTTTTTAAAACAAATACCTATGACAAGTACGTGCGTGATTAGATAGTTCGAAATATGTTGCGCAAATACATTACACGGTGCAGACAATTAAAGTCTTCTTATTGTTTTTGTTGAAGTTTATAAAGGGAACTAATTGTTTTAAATTTCTTGAACGTCAATTTCACATTAATTTCGGTCTTAACAAAATAGATTATCATGGTGTTTTATAAACGTTTTAGTTCACAATTTTGGTAATCAAAATACTGTAATTAATCCTGGTACTGGCACAATGGTCTCGAAATCACGAGTCAGTGGAACAACTGGAGGAACTAGTAGTAATGTTGTTGCTGCTGCAATTTCAGCTGCTGCCGCCGCAGCTGCAATTTCAGGTGCCGGAATTGTGAATAATTCTATAAATGGCTTGAATCATTTTTCAAATATGCATTCGACTAATTTACCAGCGAACAGTTTACTTTTTCGTCAGAATACTTCTGTATTTTCATCGGCCTCACCACCTGCATCTAACGCAGCAATACCATCAATGGCAGCTTTAACATCATCATCATCCACATCGCCATCAGCCATAGCCAATCTTATTAAAGCCCAACAGCAGCAACAACAACAGACCTTAGCTGCAGCTGCTACAGCTGTCGCTTTACAGCAACACAATCAAATTGGTAATACAAATAGTCAAAATACTCAAGCGATTCTTGCAGCTCTTATGCTTCAAAACCTCAATGTTCCCAATCCTCTTGCCACATCTCAAATTTTAAAGCAACCGTTTACTGATCTGTAAGTCCCTAAATATGTAAATTATATTTTTAATCATTTTATTTGAGATAAACTAATAAGAATAGGTTAGGAGAAAGTTGCAGCGAAGAAGAATGTTTCTTTTCGATAGAATCATTCTCTCAGCTGTACATTCGTGAATAAATAGTAGAAAGGATTGGACATTTAAGACTAATTTCCGGCTATGGCCATAGTCATCGTAGAAGATTGATCGGTCTAGATGATTCCCATATAGCGTAACCACTTTTATTTTGTAATCATTTTGTTCATTTCCCCGCATTTTAAACATATAGACATTACGTAACTTTCCTTTGTGATACAATTCATATGGACTTTTGACAGGGAATTACTCGGGAATGTTATATCTTTTGTACTATGTATTCATGAATGTACAGATAAAGAGAATGATTTCATCGGAAAGAAAAAAATTCTTTTCGCTGAGATTGTCATTTGTCTTTTCTTATGATCAGATTGATCTCTTTCGATAATCGGAATTCATCGAACCTAACTATTTTCAAGCATTTTCTTTACCTTATCATCGAGGAACTCTTTTAGATTGACTGTTTTGTCACGTAGTTTTATATTTACCAACTTCTAATCCAATACCCCATTTGCTGGTTGGTATCACCTAGTTTACTAATAAGATTCCAAAGTTTCATCTGCTCCTTATGATGGTGATAGCTAGAGCATCACACTGCTTGTCAACGTGTTGTAATTGATACATCCATATTATTCCTGTTAGAAGTTTATCGTGACCTGAATACCTTGGCAATAACGTCTTTGACTGAGTTCGAGAAAGACAAAACTCTGAATTCTATGAACAGCAGAATTTTTTTCTAGATTGTTTTACCACTGAGTTTTTAACCAACACGAAATCTTACTATTTATTGATGTACTTGTAATTGTCCGTTGTTTTATTGGATCAAATTGTTTGACCTCATTGGCATATGGACTCCTATGCGGAGGCCTCAATATCGTCATATGCCAATAGAGGTCGAACAATTCGATCCAATAAAACAACGGAGAATTACAAGTATATATCAATAAATATTAGTAACTACTACCCGTTGTACAAGAAGTGGTTATCGTTCCTCCGTGGGATAGTGGATGAGGCCTTGGCGTTTGAAGTGATGGATACGAGGTTCGAGCGTCAATGAGAACAACATCACTGAATGAAGTGCAGGTACGTTCAGCTGACGAGTCCCCAAAATAGGACGAATCGCAGGTCCTGGATTCCTCTGCTAGCCACAACCAACTAAATTACAATAAATACGAAGTCTTTTTAAATAAATTTATATTCTCTGTCTGTTTTCTATCATTCCTTTACAGGAATATTCAGTCGAAGTTATAAAATGATAAGGTATTTGTGGATTGAAACATAGTGTTATATGAATATTTTGCCGCCGATTACGTTCAGTGTTTAAACTGTAGTCACATAAAGTTTGTACTTGATTTTTAAAAAGAAGTAGATCTTAGTATGAAGATTAAAAGTTGGCGTTTGTTTAATATGATAGGAAAGTTGTACATTTTGAATAGTTTGCCCTAAATTATGCAATAACAATTAATATTCTAAACTTTTGAAAATTGTACATTGAATTGGTATGATTTTTTGAGGTTGATCTGGTGTTGGATATGTTGTAATATAATGAATTTTCAACTCAAAGTCGATGTGTTGACTATAAAACACAAAATTTTTAAATTTAACTTTTCGGGTATATTCGATTCACAATAATGAATATTGTTGTAAATGTAATGTGTGTAGAACTAAACGTACATTAGATTGAGTAGTTGAACTCCATACTTTAATACACAATTTAATACAGTTGGCTGATTGTAATCTATAATCATTTTACCTTCAAATAGCCAATCAAGGGAAGTTTTTAAGGTTATTAGGTAATCAATCACTTTGTAGCCGTCGATACAGATCTAGACATGATATCTGTCCATGAAGTCTTTGACTGTTAGTCTGAGCCATGTAGGAGGGTATATATTATCCTGCTGGGGTTATGGGAATGACAGGAATCAATGATTGAGGACTCTTGTTGACATCGTTAAAAATCAATCAAAATGGTGCAGATGTAATATGCACACTTCATCACCTTCAAAATTTTGAAGATTTCGTTAACCTTCATCACTTTATTCTGTCTCTCTGCATATACATTTCTGTTTACCTTTATGGGACTTTTTCAGTATACTCCTTTCTTTCATGCTGCTGTTAAGCAGAGTAATTTAAGCCTATGCACATCTATGGTGGATTCTACGTTGATCTACCTATCTTCCTCCTCTAATGACTGCATTTAAATATTTCTTTTTGATCTATAACAGATAATTTTTTCTGGCATAAATTTCATTTTGGTATGTAGCCTGATGAAAAATGTGTATTTTACTTATTCTTTTGCAAAGAAATATGCACATTATAATCTATTTATAATTTTTAGTTCATTTCCTCTAGATAATGTTATTTCCAATCTTCCACTACAAACTCAATCTCAGTCTCAACAGCAATCACAGGCAACCATATTCAGTAGTAATTCCACTGTTGCTGCTTCCAGTACTACCACTATTACTACTACTACTACTACTCTGCTACGACTACTACTACTACCAATGATACTTCATATGCAACTCCTACTAATAGTGCAAATATGATTGGTACCAGTAATAATGGTATAAATCCGTTTACTGTTTTCGGTTTTACTAATCAAAGGTGAACCAATCAAATCTTGGTATTGATTTATTGTTGAGTAATCAACCTGGACGATCTTATCAATTATTGAAACAAACATTTGGAAGTTTAAATCCATTTGTATCAAATAATTTTTCTGTAAGTTTATCAACTTTTATTATATATGTTGTAATTAGTAAGTGTCAACATTTAAAGTTTGTCTGTTATGTATTACGTAACAAATGTGTTATGAATTCGATATAATAAGATAAAAGCACATATTGTATCCAGTACATTGAAACCTCAAAGTCATCTACACTGTGCTTTATTTCTACTGTAATAATTTCTATTGGTTCTCTAAGATACAAATTAGTTTTTACGTATATTACACTGGTATATCTACTTGAGTATGCAAACTTGCAACCAATTTAGGACCCTAGGACCACTGAAAATTGTTTCATTTCTCGTTTTCGGGATCATTTCCCTCGACTTCTTTCATATATATAATTAAGGGTTATGAAGCTTTGACAGAACAAATTTTATAAGCTTATTGCTATTCAGCAGTACATCTTCAGCCTATTTTACTACATGATCATTTTATTTGAATGAGTTGATTTTTAAAGGTAAACAGAATAAAATAGAAGAAATCTACCTCACAGTTTTTGATATTGAGACATTTTCACTAGCTTGATTTACTATCAAAGTTCATTTGTTGTTGTTATTAGTGAATTCGTTATTCAAGATGAAAAGATTCGATTTACAGATAAAAGTGTTCATTTATCGATTCGATTGTAATATAGACTACTTGTCTTCTCATTACCCTTCATAATTTCCCGTTGTAGATTCTTAATTGAATTGATCAACTTTTGTTGACAGATAGGCTGCCATACAGATGTTTCAATATTGTTTGATTATTCTCTATGTTGTAATCTGTTTGATAAAGGCTAGCTGTATAGTGTACGACTGACATGTTTTTCTATTTGAGATTCGTCAACTGGATGTATCTGAACTCAAGTGAGTAGTGGTGTTCTCACTGAAAATTGAACTAAGTACTCATTACCTCGAATGCCAAAGCATTATCCACTGGGCCACTGAGGTGAGAGAGTCACTTATTGTGTAAATGATATTAGATTAGTATTTATTGATACTTTCAGGTGTATGCAGCTGACGAGTCTCCGATGAGATGAAATGTGGATTTCGGACTTCAATGCTAGCCACCACCAAACAAATTACGGTATAATGAATAATTTAAATTGAAGTTCTTGGGATGTTTACTCCCCCCATAGTCACTAACTTTAAAATACTTCTCACTTGGGAGGGAGAATGTAAACTCAACTTCTCCCCGTTTCTCAGGCAGTTAGAGATAAATGATAATAAGTGCAGTAAGACTGAAGATCAACTTGATTGAACTATGTACAAGAAATCAGTTTCACGAAAGTTGTTTAACCTTAGTACCAGTGCCTGAATTCATTATTTATTTATAAGAATTGAGTGAAAAGTTCATGTTATTCCGTGATGTCACCATGTGAGTAAGTAACATAGAAGTCAGGTGTAGAGTTTTAGCTAGTATAGGTAAATCAGTTGACGAGGTTGTGAACCTTCGTCGACTGAGATGGTTGGGATATGTGTTACATATGGCTAGTCACCGATTGCCTCGTCACACAATCTTGGTTGAGGTAGGTTCAGGCTGGAAAAAGGCTCGAGGCGGTCAGAATAAAAGATGACATCAATGCATGAAGTGTTTGACTGTTGGTTTGAGTCATGTGGAGCGATGTAGACTGGGTGGTTGGGGTCCATAGGACAAGAGGAACCAGTGGTTGGAGACTCTAGGTGATATGGCTCAGACCCGGAGTCACCGGTGCAGATATATGCACACATTATCCTCATCTTAACGACGCTATATCGAATCTCACCATTTTCTCATTCTTCGTTTCTCTCTTTTCGTACTTTATATCTTTTTTTGACTGAATTTTCTTATCTTCCTCTTAAACTTCACTGCCTTTTTACTTGATGTACTGTCTATGTACTATCTTCTTATTTCATCTGAAAAGTAGCTATATTTGAGCAAGTTGACAATATCACTTTTTGTGATGAGTTTTATTATCACGAATGGGTTAATGGCTAGTGAAGCTTATTTAAGGATGTTATATTTAGTACATTTCAAATAAATGAACTCCTAATCAATGAGTTTATGGTTGATAACAATAGAATAGGCTTAAGCATAACCTAAAAAATACTTTCACGCTTAAACTGAAGCTATTTTTTGTGTATTTTTTTTTTGTGATCTGAAAGTTCACACTAACACCTCGGAATTAATTTTTTATCAGAATCATATTTTAATATGTGGGAGGAGTGAGATAGTAATGATTATTTTTATTTATCTCTTGATTTATGTTTTTATCTTGTTGTTTCTAGTGATGATATACTCTACAGTACATGTACATATGTAAACAGAAATATGATTGAAATTTGTAAAGCACATGCTTATTCATCAGAGATCCATCATGCATGACATTTACGCTAAAATATAAAGATATCCCCACTAGATACTGATATCATGCAGGTGTAGGTGTTTATTTATACCTTTTCAATTTCATTCATTTAGTAATACTACTAGTGAGATTGTATACTGTTGAACTTAAACATACTACTACATGTAGCAGGAGTTGTCAACATTCACTGACTCATTGGAATAGTTGATACATGAATTAAACATGCGTTCACATATGGATAGAATTAGTGTAAAGTATAAAAGATAGAGGAAGTTTTCAACAGATCAAGTAAGTAGACATAGAGTCTTTCTGAAATGTATCCTTTTTAACAGCTTAACTATCTGGTAGTAATTACATAAACTTTTTGATTTCAGTTATATTTTGTCTTATCTTCACTGAAAGTCTTAGTTACTACTTATAGAGAGTGTGTTTCATAACTTACTTGGATTGTAGTAGTTTACTCCGTAGCTTGCAGCGGAATCGAGGACACGCGTTTCGTCCTATCTCTAACTCATCAACTGGATGCATCTGTATTGAGACCTCTTGATATCCGAACTGAGAGCCCATTGCTTTAAACGTCAAAGGATTATCCATTAGTTCACTGGAGTACGAGAACCACCTCTTATGCAATAGTTATCAGATGATGTTTACTGATACTTACAATTCTTCACTGCTATACTGGGTCGAGTTACTCGATATCTATTAGCAGATGGGCTTCAATGCAGAAGCCTCGATACTGACTAAATATTCATCATGTTGTAGTTTACTTAGTGATAGTCGGTAGTAAAATCCACAACATACGTTTTTTCTAACTATAAACACTTACTAAGTGCTGTCCACCATCATATGATCATTTTAATTTTGGTTAATTTATTCGCTTTTTGTACAATATTACTTGTTTGCCTACATCTTTGAATTTTCTCCTTTCACAGTCGGTTAATACTCCATTTATGACTTCAAATTTAAATCTTCCAACTCATCAACTTGGCCTGTCTTTAATAAATCATACTAATGGACAAAATTTAAATCTTTTCACATCTTCTTCATCACCATCAACATCTATTGCTTCATCTATTCAAGGGGGAACAAATTTTGATATGAATTCAAATGAAACTAATTTATGGCTTACATCTTTAATTGGAAGCGGTATTCAATCTGATTTTACAGGGAATAATAATCCTAATAGTTTAACGAATCAAATTTATCAAATGCACAAATCTACTGCAAATTTAAATGATAATACTAATAATTTATTAAAGGCCAATTGTCTATCAAAGATACAATTTTATACCGATGATAGAAAGTCGAATTTGAATGGATTAAAGGATCCAGCTAACATTAATATTCCACACATTTCTAATATCTCTAATCATCGCACTACAACAAATAATACTGGGAATAGTATAAAAACTAACGAATATAATATAATGTAAGTTGTTATCAACTTTATATGATCTAGTCCTGAATGTTGACCTGCAGGAGATCAGTAGTGGCAATTTCGACTACAACAATAGATGACAACGGGGTTCAAATCTCACACGCGTCATCACTTCCTTCACAGTTTTGAGATATGCCTTGTTGACGAGTGCCAACAAGCGTAAAACTTACATCAATCAAAACTTTCTACTGATTGCCTCCAGCCAACTAAGTGTATTTAATAGTCCACTATGCAAACTTATTAAAGATTTATCAGCAGTCCTTACAGAATTAGATCATTCAGTTGAAATTCACTTAACTTTTCAACATATCCAACTTAACTAGAGAAGACGTAGTTTATCTGAAAAAAATATCATGTATTTGAGCAATATATTTTTTAAACAATTAAATCGGATACTTTTTAAGCTATTTCATATAAAAATGAAAATAGAAGGATAAATATAACATATAGGAATTAAATAATAATAAGAAGAAGAAGAAGAAAATTAACGAAAGGAAAGAGATTCGCTTTGAAGTGAAACTTGATAATCGGATAAGATGAAACATTACCAAGGTAAAGTTAGCCTAACAATCAATTGTTTTTCAACACACAAAAGGAACTTAAACTTGTTTATGATTAGCGCTTCAACAAACCTAAATATATGCCCTTGACAGTTTCTTTACAAATATCATAATGCCTGTATCAATGTCAATTGTGTAACCTTTATGAACAATGTGTTTTTCAGTTGATGATGATGATGATGATGATTGTCTGCCACCTACGCTTATCAATATGTTTGTCAATCCAGCTGCTTTTTTTTAACCGTTAATATAAAAGTAAAACTTGGGCACTGTGGTAGAGTATAATTCCATATAAGATTGTTTTATTCGATACAGCACACAGTGACAGCATAAGTTACTGGATTCAATTTCAAGCAGAATTTATTGCTAATACTAATGTCAAATTAATCGTACGATTTTCAGACTTCACTTTTATAGTCCAACAGTTTTTTAGTATTTTATTTTAATCATGGTAAATGATAGTAATATTTGGTGAATCTTGTTATATGTGTTAGGTGTTGTTTTAATGAATGCAGATTTTTTAATCAATCTCCCTTCAACTAACTATAATTGATTTTAAAATTGTCTCCCTATTCCACCCTAAAGCGTTACTGTATGCAAAGTGATAGCCGGATTTCCCCCTGAATCACTGACTTTAGTAAAGTCTACCATTCTATGTTTCATCAAATTTTTGTGATCCACTACTTTGACTGACGCTGATTGGCTACTTCGACTTATATACTTGATCTCCCCACCAACACATGGCGTTTGATAGATTAATATTACTATTTGTACCTTGGGTTCCTACTGGAACATAGGGCTTCAGTAACACGTCTCCAATGAGCTCTGTTCTCCGCAATCTTCTCAACCTAGATCCACGACTGCCCACAAGCTTTCATCTCCTCCTCGAACCATCTCCTACATTTGACTCTCGCACGCCCAACTCGTCCTTTCCCATTTGGGTTCCACTCGACGACCTTACCTAATGCCTCATGTCCCCACACCGTCTTCTCAGTCTATGTCCAATCCAATCCATCTCTACTTTCTTCTTCTGCATATTTGTTTGGTGATACATTCTTGGTTAGTTTGTTCGCTGCCAGTCAGCCAGCCAGAATTCCTCCTTGCTTATTCTTATTATTCTGACCTTCTCATCTGATCTTCAGTATTGAGCGTAGGGAGCTGTTGGTGGATGTCTGTAGTTAGTTGGAAATACTTTTCGTAGCGCGTCAAGTCTCTCAACCATCACATAGAAGCACTGACTTGACTGAATTATTGTTGAAAATTTGGATCTTGTTCATGCTTTATGCTGAGTGGAATGCAGTAAATCTCCACCTGGTTTCAGATTAATTAAGGAAGGCCTGTCTTGCTGTCTTTCCGATCTTGGTGGGCTTTGACATCGTCATGTGAACCTGTGCCACCTGTGGTTGAGACGATGGTGCCTAGGTAGGTAGGTGTAAGAGACAACTTCCTTTAGATGGTGATTGGTGCTTGTTATTGTTGTTGGCTGGGTATCTTCACTACCTCTGTCTTCTCTACGTTCGCCTGAAGTAAGTCCTGTCTTTCTTTGCTGCCTCGTCTCTTCTGCCAACTTGTTGTTTTTCGCCTGTGGATCTTCAAGTTTGTGCTACAAGACATCAGACTTAAATCATCCTCGGTGGGGAAATCCAAATCTTCTGGGGTCTTCTCATCGGTCTAGCCAGCGTACACCACTATTCTCACTCCTCACAGTTTGTTGCATGATCCAGTTCAGTCCAGTCTATCACAACCAGGAATATCATCGGTGATGGTAGGCGGCAACCTTATCTTATTCCTCTTGTCTTCACTTCAAAGGTGTCACTGAGCTTTCCATTGTGAATAACCTCGCATGTAGCCTCATCATATAACATATAGCTGGTATTGAATGAGGTTGGTGAAGGTTTATGGCACTGAGACCGTAGTGTTGAAGCAGTTGCCTGGCAAATTACAACGCGGTCGACGCTGTCGAAGGCCTTCTCAAAGTTGATAGATTAGCTTATTTCACTTAATTGACTGCGTTGTATCTATTATCCTAAATAGTTTCTGAGTTTTTGGGTTTAGGGTGGCATATTACCACTTTGTTGTGATTGGAAGTAGTCTAAGTGACTAAGTAGACTAAGTGGACAAAAATTTATTGATAATCAAAGGTTACATTCATGGTAGCTGCCACTGAAAGATTCTGTTTAATATTGATCCTTTGCAAGTTTGCAAAAGCTCTACTAGTTAGTAGATTATTAGTCATTAATTCCATTCTCTTTTTGTTGGTGTACTGTGATATTTAGTCACTTTGCTTATGGACTAAATTACACACACCGCTCTTCATGATGTCGGAAAAAGGCTTTGACAGATGAATTTCCTTTCATAAACACTTTCCATGTTCTTACCACCAATAAATTTTACAATAGGGACTAAAGAAAGCAACTGCCTGCCTTATAACTTATCCCTCTTAATGATTCACTGAAACAGAGTTCAGTCGATTAAGTTGTTTAGGTTTAAGAGTTGTTTCCCTGCATTGCCTCATCTCGCATCACATGTCTTGTGCTATAATGATATCTTCATTAAAAGATAAAGGGCTAACATAGATGCTGACCTAATAAATATATGAATTCAATGAGAATTTCTACGTGAATTAATATTTTATAGTTAATAGTTTAAAATTGAATTCTTGTTAAGCAGATTGCATTTATCACCTAAGAGTTTTAGGGTTTGTTGTACTTCTTGAAGAATCCATAGGGGGGGATATATAAGCTCCCTCTCTGGGTTGCAGATACGCCTTACTGACAAGTGCTAACAAGCACAGAACCTAGGTCACTCAACACTTCTAGTTGATAGCCTCCAACCAACCATCTAACAGAAGTAGTAAACTCTGGAAGTAATATTCATCAAAGTTTCAACAATTTTTTACCATATAAAATTCAGTTCATACATAGAATTGTAAATAAAGGGGTATGTTTTTAATATATCTAACTGATTTGGAATTTTCTTTTAACCAGCGATTTGTTTCCAATTGCCACTCTGTATATGTGACTTGGATAACTAAGTCATGTTCAGTAGTGAGAGAATGTTTGAGAAGTCGTAGATGTAGACTAAATAATTGTTGTCAGCACTGTAATTCCTGGTGGATGTTAGATAGATATGAGTTGGTAAAGAAAACAGTATTTTTGTTTCAGAAAGTAGAAAGTTAAAGAATTATATTTCTTTTTCAACCAAAATATCTATTCTATCTATTGAAATTCTTTTGTTTTAACAGGCAAAATCAATCTATCATGAATACTGCTAAGAATAGTGTTCTTGTAACACACGGGATAGCTAACCAAGATTCGAATAATATAGTCAGTTCTGGTGTTACAGCATCATCTTTCAATCCGCTTACGTTTGGCCTTAATCCTCTAGTATCACTTTCATATAATCCCACTTCATATCTAAGTGGAACAGGATTACTTACAGATTTATTTAACGGTGTTCCAGCACAACAAACAACTGTGTCAGTCAATACTATGCCTGGGACTAGTCCTGCTAGTTGTTTGTCCAATTTTTGGCCAATGATACCATCTGCTTCTGGTCTTAACCTACCTGTATCTGGTTATACTTCACCATTAGTTATTGGAAATCAAGCATTATATCGTAACAATGTTAACATACCTCGTTTCTCCACTTACTAATGCAACTGATACATAGACATGCCATCCAACTAATTAGTTGCTTTAGTTCACCACTTAAATTTGTTTCATTTTGCTTATAGAGAGGAGAATAATCGTGTATTCGTACAGACTTTTTTTGTTGTACATACACATAACACTTATTTAATGTCTCTTCTTTCTAGTCTTCACATTATATAAGTTTTACAAATTACTTATGAATTCGTGTTGAATACATTTTTTATTTTCATGCTTCACTTGTTTCGAAAATAAAAATTCCTTTCGCTTAATTATTTACTCAATTTCTAACTTCTTGATATTTTAGTTTGAAAAATACCAAGAAAGTAGAGCATTTATTTATTTATTTCTTCAATTCAATGTTTCATTGTAACCAATAAAACTAATCGGTATTACGTAACTCACATAAGTAGTAAATGAGTAGTATGTACTTTTCTCTTTGATTTATTCTAATAATATTTTGAAAGTATTAACCATTTAGAATGAGTAGATAATTATCATTCTTGATAAACGATGCTTGTATTATTTGTTTCAATGCTTTGTAAATAAAGATCAACCTGAAGGTGCGCAGGCCTCTAAAAGACAGGATACTCTCAAAAAAACTTGAGCACTGAGTCAGTAATCACCCACTATTCTAGATAGTTCTGATAGTCAGAACCAGCAAAAATGGGTATCTAATATGATTCCTTCACATTGGTTTATCACTGGAAGGTGAACGTTCTCACATTCGTGGTGTTAAATGTTGAAAGAATTCTACCACTCAGCTCTTTAGTTTCGTCACCAAATCAGGAGACTGAATGCTAGGTTACACTCTGGTTGACGTTGTGTGGTTGAAGTAATCGGAGAGTAGCTTTCCTTGACCTAGCTTTCATGTCTGTTCGCATGTAAAGCATAACTGCAGTCTTGGGGTTGCACGGAGTAGTGGAATATGTTGACCATTTCACTTACTTGAGAAGTTGTATCACCTCGAACGGGCTGGTTGCTGACGGTATCTCAGCTCGGATACAGAAGGCCCGTTTGACACTTACCAACATGAGTCATTCAGGGCCCCAACTGGTAAGATATCTTACTTTATCAGAGGACGAGTACACTACAGTGTATTTTGTTCTGTCTTGTTATGCGGGTGTCAGATATGGCAGTTAAAAGTAGAAGAAATGAAGCGGTTACAAGGTTTTGATCACAAGTACCTTCGTGGTACTGCTCGCGTTCGGCGAAATGCAATGTGTGACCAATGTTGACGTCAGGTGAAGAGTACAAGGTATGTCGACTGGCGACTTTTTGAACCTTAGTCAACTGCGATGGTTTGGATCTGTGCTGCGAATCCCGAGCCACCGCCCACCTCGACGTGCGATGATGGAGAGAAGCTGAATTAGGTTGAAAAAGGTTTCAAAGTGTTCAGACCAAGACCTGGCACCAGTCCATGAAGTCTCTTATTGTTGAACTGAGTTGTGTTTGAAGATATGGACTGTCTGGCTGGGGTCCTTGAGACGGTAGGAATCAATGGTTGAGGTGTCTTGGTGACGTGGCTGAATATAAGTCACAACGGTGCAGATGTATTGACTGCCTGATATCTTCTAAAGCGTGAATATTTGTACTAACTGTTATCTTCAGACTGTTTTTCCTATCACATTACTTTGTCTACTTTGATATCGTTGTTTTTCTATCCACCTTTCCTTATACACTACTGTGGAGTGCGGTAATTTGAGCCGATACACTTGTGTACGAGTCACTCAGTCAGCAGTTTTGAAGAAATTGTCATCCCTTCAGGGATGCAAAGCCACTTCATCTAGTACTTCGTTCACAGGCGTTATCATGGATTTATTCAAGCTATGGTTAATTTCCTACAGGACTTCAGGTGGCATCAATAATAATACGGTTATTATCTCTATCCGCAACACTGGATTACGCAGGTTTTGATCTCTACGGTAAAGATATTTTTTTCAAAGTTAGAGATACCCCTTAGTGATGAGTACCAACAACCACTAAGCCTAGATCAAGTTTGACTTTATGTCAAGTGTCTCTAACCACCTAAAAATGTTTCGTCAGTGAATTTTATGCCTTTAAGCTAATATGTCTCATAAAACTTATTCATAAATTTCGTTCATCTTGAGGATATAGGATTCGATAGATATACTGATTATCTGTTGCCGACATTTAATCAGTGTATATTGAGTACAGTGGATACTAACAATAATCTAACTTCTACTTCACGCAAGTAAAACGACCCAACCGACAGCTTTTACATTTACGTGGTGGTTGCACTTGTGTTTCGCAATGACCGAACGAGCTACGCTGAATTGCACGTTTGTTCCTTAGTATTATATCATGCGAGAAATGTCTGGTAAATAATGATAAGTGAGAAAACAGTTACCGTTATAATATAAATAGCTACTTTATGATTGGAGGTTCGAGGGAGACGTCATGCTGGCTGGTTGGATGGAATGTGACAACATTAGCGTACTTTCCGCGGATGAATAATAGTACTATCCTCATGCTGCCTTCCCTATGGGAATGGGAAGGACCCAAGTTTAGTTGTTAACTTGACCTCACTTGACCAATGTAGTGAATGTGCAAACTCACTTGACAAGTATCCGAAGATTTTATCACAATTTCTTATGGTATGCATATAACATTAAGTTGTCGAGCAGACAGCGCAATTCTCCACTGCATGCCACTCAATAGCTGTATGCTGCTTTCTCAATGAATGGATACGTAGCAACTGTGAAGGATCATGACACTCATCGATACCTACCGGTAATTTCCGATCGCAGAATTTAGTCCAGATGATGCAAAAGATGAATTCTATAAAAATAGGCAATTTCTCTACGTAACCCGAAATGCCCATATATATTCATACTACTAGGTGACTTTAACATAGGAAGATTGAGTCAATCGGAGTGGTATCTTGAAGATATCAATGATATACCACACCAAAGAACCGACAGTAGTGACTGTCCCCTTATAGTTTTGTAGTGACTACTGAATGTTTTTAGTTAGCACCAAGTTCAGACATAAGAAGAGATGCTATTTCACATGACGTCTGCCAACACCAAACTAACAATGAATATGTAGATTAAATTACTATTGTCATTGCTACCAGTATTTTAATTTTTAACAATATATTTCGAATAATAAATTATGCGAACGCGTGTCGTTTGTACAGACAACATCCGAACGTTATTGTTGTTTATGAGTCTGAGAAAAGTAAGAAAGGATACATTGGTACACCATATATAGTCTGCCAGTATGCAGTTATTCAGCTGTTGCTGGCTAAAAATATTAGATACCAACCCTTTTGCTACATAACAGTAGTGAATAATAACACAGGCTTTATCACCCAGTATCAGCTTTAAGCAGGCACCCGTGATTAGGCCTCTACACTTCAATTAATGAGTCGCATAATCAGTAAACGTACATAGGATATCAAACGCCGAACAATAGTAGGGCTTAAAAAGGTGCGAATAACCAATAAGTTATTGCTGTTCATAGAGGGTACTTAAAACTAGATTCAAATCATGGTATGGGTCGATGACAGCTTGAAACCAGTGGCACTCGGTATCATGCAGCATGTAGTGACTGTTTGGTTCAGTGCCACTGGAAACAAATTCAAAGGGATAAATTAAGTTAAAGTTATGAATCTGTCCTGAAACTGTTTTCATTTTGTAGCCCACGAAGCGTAAGGCCTCATCATTAAACCATTCAATATGTCTTCAAGGTTGGCGCTTCACATGAAGTCAGTTTCGGTTCTCTTCTCTATGAGGTGAGTGGGTGCTGTTAGTCGGAGAGCCTGCATATTTGGATACAAACAGCATGTAATGCCAACATTTCTAGGAACAATCCCAACTCGAGCCATAAATTTGAGGTGAACCGTCGAATTAATGAGTATGCAGCGGTTTCATTGTGAATCTGCCCATGAGAAAGAAAAAGAAACATGGGTATGGAACAATTTATTGCGTACTTAAGTCAATGAGAAACAAGATATGGACAGAGTAACCAAAGAAAGAGAGATCAGATGTAGATTTAAGAGCTGTTGCACGACAATGATCTGTCTTTTCAGTAATAAACTATAGCGAGATAGTAAGTGTATGTTTGCACCGTAATAGTTACAAGCGGCAGTGAACCTTATGTACACCCTATTCGAGAATAGAAAGGTCAAGTGCTTATCTAGGGAGGAGGTAGCAAAACAATTATCTGAAAGTGGCGGCAGTTATCATCTTGAAGAAGCCTGGTGTGATATTTAGTCTGCGGCACAGACAGTTGGGAACCTACCTCCGAAGTTTAGCAAAAGTCAATGGATTCCCGCTAACTCATCAAAACTGATTAATGTGAGGAGACATTCCAGCCGGCTCTAACCACAATAAGTAGTGGAAGCAGCTCAAATGCAAAGTGACTAACAGTCTTCACAATGATGTGTGGTAGAGGTGGGTAGCAGTAGCGAAGGAGATGGAGACGTCATCAACATTGGGTAGTAATCGGTGAGTTTTTAAGTTTATTCGCGATGATGGCTGCTGAGACCAACACTGGAAAAGATGGGTCCTTGATAACCTCTAAGAACAGGCGTTTTGTTTCGGAAGACAGTTCACCTGACCTAAGATGATGCTTCAGATATCCAGCATCCAGTCCGAACCTGAACCTCAAACTTGAAAAGGCTATTTCAAGCCTATAACTAAGCGAAGGGGTAGGACCTGATGATTTACCAACAGGATTGTTTAAGGAAGAAGGTGGATGATCGCGGAGTAGGGTAACGAAGGTACTCGGTAGCGTATGGGAATCAGAGGTGTTCTCTTCCGACCGGTCTAGACCATCAGTTTTTCCAGTGTGTGCTAAGTAAGAGTAGCCTTCTTGTGGCAATCGTCAAGGGGTCAGTTTAACTAACATCCTAGGGTACACAGTTATCTGGTGCCTAAGTGCAGCTGGGAAACAGCAAACTCGAGACAGTTAAGTAGGTTTCAGACCTCAGCGATAGTGGATCAACCAGATCTCCACCCTTCGACAAGTTTTAGAACACATGCATACTTACCGACAGCTGGTGCTTGCCATTCTTAAAAGCAGAGGTGGCCCGTCGACTGAGGCGTGTTGTGACAGTGCACGATTCTGAAGGGGGTACCGAGCAAGTATGTAATGATAATTACTGCTGTCTACTCTAACTCACGCATGCGTGGAACTTCAGGAAATCTCACCTTGAAGCATGCCACTACTGAGTAAGTGAAAGTAATTCCGCATGGAAGACTAATCCAGATATGCATTTGAGGGTAATGCAACCTACACCTAAATGACTACAAAAGCAGCTGGATTTTAAAAAACAGATACTACTACGTGGTACATATCCACTTTCATCCATTACGAAACATAACATTGTCAAGAGATACAGAATCGATTCCGAAACAGCTTATGCAATTCTGTATAAAAATCATCAGAAACGTATACTTAGATTTGCTGAAGGGCTAGCCAAATACAAATCTAAGTCCCTTTTTTTGATCCAAAACAATTCGTCCTTACGACTGTAGTGGGAGTTACTGATAAGAATGGATATATGTAGTATATGTTGAGAGGGAGGCAGAAATCAGGGAATTACCAGCAATGAGTAAGGATTCTGCCAAGAGACAACGCAGGCGTATTAAGAGGAAATCAAGAGAGAAGCAGGAGAGGAAATGAAGCACATCTTGCAAATGACTGTCTAAGCGAAAGGTGTACCATATTTAACGACTGCGGTATCACCCGTTAGCAACAAATATTCTTTTCTTCATCTCTGCCTTCCCGTATCCTTGCACAACTAGCCTACCCCGGTAACATTTATCTTGTCCTACTTATTACTACAGTTGGCTTTAAAATTGTCTTGATCTCATTAGCTCTTTTTGTTCTTACATATGATATTGTCATGTACGTTTTATTTGATCTCTTTCTATTTCTATTTTTGGGGTAAAATGTCTTAACAATTGTAATCAGTTCGATCGAAATGCATGGTGCAAATAACTTCTATTCTCCTGAAAAACTAGGTTTTTCAGTTACACTATCAAAATTCATAACGGGAACTTTTTCAAATTACTGACTTTCACTGATCAACTATCTATCCGTAAATATTGTTTTTTTTTCAATATCTTTTCATCTCGACTGGTTTTCTCTTTCTGTGAAGTACAACAATTTGATTCAGATCACTTTTTTGTGTCTGTGTGTCAATCTACTCCCTCTCAATCTGAACTAGTAGTGTATAGTAACTCAACAACTATGTACATGATTGTAGACTAGACAATGAATCGTATCTCTAGTGGGCGAGCTAATGACAATGACTGATCTGACAGCTCAAATCTTGGTGGATTGAGTGGAATTCAAGCCGGTTACTCATCAATTGAAAGTCGAGCGCCTAGAATAACCAACCACAACTCCAAGCGCATCTGAAATGCTAAAGAAAATCATTTGAAACTTAACCGTGAAGTTATTTAGACAGTTCTAGATGATATATTTTGAAGTGACTAATGGGATTAGTATGTACCCTCATATATTCTTAAACACAAAACGCTTAATAATCTAGAATATTTCTTTGTTGACATAAAGTAAGTCATCAAATGGTTTTCAACTTACTAAGGTGGAATAGTACCATTTTTCAAACGTCTTTCAGGCCACATTCTTGAAGTATGCGAAATTTGTGATTTAGACATTTTTGTATCATTCAAACAAACATTATGATAAGTTTTATCATTGATCAGTGATGATGATGATGATGCTGATAAAGAATTCATACTTGCTACCCGACGAATACCAGCAGTGCTTTTTATACTTGGTACTGATGCTAGGTGTGCATTAGCTCGGACAAAATTTATATCACGTCTAATGAATTCAACCTAATAGACAGAAGAAAAAGAGGTAACATAGAATAAATAAACAATTTCAATATTCAATGCACACTTTAACATGAATAGGAATATCAACTTAATTTTCTTAACGTATGCGTGAAACACAAACGCAGAGTCGTGGCTGAGTGGTTTAGGGAGATTACTATTAACTGGTGAATAATCACGGGTTAGAATGCAGCTCTACTTACTGGGATTTGATCGGCCAGGTAGTATCACTAGCTGTCATACAATAGTTGTGGTTCGTTGTCGACTGTACAGATGTGCACAAGGTTGTTGAGTGAGTTTGGTTTCGCTTCGAAACACAAGCAGAATGATACAATAGAAGTAATGACAGAATCTTTATTACTATAGGCAGCAAGAGAGGTTTAGTGAGGATACTGTTTTTGAGATAAGAAAAACTGTACTCCGAAAAGGGGCTAGAAGTAGAACTTAAGCTGACTCAAAAATATTCTGCCACTAACAGGTACCTGATAAAATGTATCTAGAAGTACCACAAAGGTAAGAAAAAGAGAGGAGTATATCACTGTTGAAATGAAGCTGATGTTCTTTAGACTACTATCGAAAGATGATGATGCTGCGGAGAGAATCAACAGGCAAATGAAAAACCCAGTATATAGGAGTTATCAAGCTACAGAAATTGCTTCGCTGTATTGTGATGGTATGTTCAATTATACAGTTCAAATAAGACTAGTTTCCAACTCCCGTTAACTGTAACTGCATCCATTGATTCACATCTACATACATACATAAATAAATCAGAAGAACGTGGAGATAGTTTTCTACCAAGATTGTTGAAGATGTACCCAAGATTTTACACTTTAGAGGTTCAGTAACGATTAGGAGTGCAGTAGTACGTCACTTTGCCGACATAGGGCACAAAGTTGGCACATCGGAAGCCTTCACGACTGTGAATAGATATAGGAGTCCACATCCACTTCAAATTACTCAAGTTATTCCCATGCCAAGATCTTAATACCCTTATTTTGTGCTTATTTTAAATAACACCCATTTTAACTATTAATTAATTGCTATGGCACTTATTTTTACCACGATCGTACACATCTTATCCAATTAGTACTTTTTTTCAATAAGTTTTTTTTAAAAATGATTTCGTAACTGTTTGCCCTATATGTGATTTTAACTCTCATTCTCTCTAATTTGCTTTACCTTATACAACGTATCCCTAACCCTAACTGAATTTCATTATTTTAACTTCCTTTTTATTATGAATTGATCTACTTTTTCTGATCTTCAAAACACTAACTAGTATTCCAACACTTGATAAAAAGATTTTTAAAATTTATTGAAATGATCACTCACCTATTTATTTAAGTTGCAACTAATGAAAACTCTATGAAACAAAACAATTTCATCTTATTCTGCTGATGCATCCTGATTGAGTTGTTGAGATGAGATTATATGTGTACTTTTTAGAGAATTTAAACATTATCATGATGACCTTTCTGAGATTCGAATCAATTCTATGACACTGAAGCTTCAGTGATAGCAATACCTTATCGATCGAACTAATCAGAATAACATTTATAATACAGAGAGAATTGTTGGATGAAAACTGTTCATCGTTTAAAGATTTATATGATTATTAAACGAATATTCACTTGTATTGAAAATTCTTCACGAGAATATTAATTACTTAATATGCCTACTTCAAAATTTATTACAAAAAATATAGAGAAGTAAAGTTTATACTTGATTTTTGAACTTTTGAGTATATGTTTAGTAAAGTATAGCTGGTGTAAAGCTGTAGCTCACTAGTTTAGGCACTTTCAACCGATGGGTCATAGGTTTGAACCCCATGTCACCTAAAGAGCTTTGGGAATCTAAGTAGTATCAGTAACTTTCACACAATATGTGTGACTGACTGCCTACTGCATTAATGTGCTTATGTTTGCCGGATGAATCTCGATTTCCATCAACATAGTTAGTTACCGTAAATATCGAAGTTAGTGATAAGATGCACGTATAAATGCATGATTCGATATGATATGCTACACTGGGAAGGATATACAAGAACGAATCTCAGAATCTCATACATATGATTCCCAACCCTCCCATTAGTAAGTACGAAGACAAAGTAGAGAAAAACTGAACGCATTTAAGGTATATCTAAATTAATGATGAACGAAGCGAAAAATTGTGAGTTTACATATGTAGGATTTCTTGAGGTGACCACGTGGATCGGCCATACAAGAAGCGAGTTTACGGAGTCCGATTTACAATTTTGTCGACACTCAAATCTCCTATGACAATGTGATTTAAACTACTGTCTCTTTTAGCTTTTACGGATAGAATTTTTGGAAAATAGTAATGTTTCCTAACATGTTGCATGTCATGTTCTTTTCGCAATCAGATTACCTTTCTTGTCAATTAACCTATTAGTCAATTTATCTGGCAACCTACAATGAATACTCTCAGATCACAATTTCGGCGTTGAATATCTTATACGACTGAAAGACTTACGTGTAAATCTACGAAATCTCAGTTATATTCAGATGATGAGTACTAACCGAATCGAAACTCACCTTCACGCTTTCTTAAGGGAAGTCTACAACTATTAGCAGCCAAGTAATATATGAGGCCATACACTCAATCAATCTGGTGAATTACAGATATATATATGAAACACTGAAAGTGAACTATGTGCAGTCGAAACTGTGTATCATTTTTATCTTTCCATAGGATCGACTTTCCTCACTATCCGACGATTAAGGTAAGTCATATGTCAGAAATTAAATAAATCGAATTTTTAACTGCCATAGAGTATTTCCATGAATACATGACTACGAAGTACCGTCAATACGGATCATTGGTTAAATAGTCAGAAACCACACTCATACATCTGATATGTTTTCTAAAATTCAGCTGAAACACTTCACAGAATGGTAAACAATCTCACTAACTGATTTGCCTTCCTTGCTTAGTGATCTTTACCTAGGTTTAATATCGTTTACATGATGGTTTTGTTATGTTCGATAACAAAATACCTCTAGCCTACTCGAGTTATTCTACTTCGAATGATCAAGTTTCACAGCTGTACAGTAGGAAAGAAAGGACCACTGTGGTTTCCGTTCGTTCTTTGATTTGCAGTCAAAAAGCTTGTTGATAGCAAAGATGGTGTTAGTTCTCAAACATAAAACAGACATTCAGTATCTCATCTGAGATTTCATGAACAACTAGAATATTATGATCGATGTAACATTTTAAGTGAGAAAACTAACGCACTGAAAGACAGATAGGTCGACAAAAGATATCAGCGTAGAAACTTGCACACAAGTTCGTCACTTCAAACTGTCACAATTCACAGTAGCACAGTAACATGTAAACAACACGTGGACAGAAAAATACTTATATCAAAGTAAATAAAGGTGTATAGGAGAGGAAACATTTTGAAACTGAAGGTCAGTGGAAATGTTCAACCTTCAGAAGACGTCATAGAGTTGATAAGTCAGCACCGTTATCACCGATATTCCGCCACTAAACCGAGGGTCTCTAGTCATTGATTTCTGTGGTCTCATGGACTCCAACCAAGGTAGTCTACACGTCCCGACACGGCCTCGACTAACTACGTGAACTGATGTCAAATCTCAGACTGGCCACTTTGAGCCTTCTCTTTCAATCTAACCCAACTTCCCCTAGCACTGAATTTCAAAAGAGGTGGTAACTTTGCACGCTCAACTCATGTTACCTCAGTCGGGTAAGAGTCACAACCTCAATGATCAATTTTCAATCTCTCCCTAATACCCTTCGTCCAACCTTAACATTGTTTACATGATGATTTCAATATACACGGGCCATGCTACGAAAACACATGATTAAAAACCTATAACAGCTTAATATCTACTTTTAATGGTCATATCTCAAAACCGTATAACAGGACAGAATGAAATCCAGCGCAGTATACCCATCCTTTAACAGGTATTCAGATACCTCGCCAGCGCCACAGATGACGCCACTTGGTACACTTTAAACAGGGAATTTGTATCTGAGCTGAGATTTCGTTAGCACCCAACCCGTTTGGCCTCATGCAAGCCCCAAGGTGAAGTGACACACTTCATCACTTCAGTTCCTATCATTAAACTGGGAATGCTTGGAGTAGACGAGTAGCGTAGCATCATCTTTTATTTGACAGGTGCGAAGCATATGCCTAACTTACACAGATTTCTGCTCAAAGAGTTCAGAAGACCCTGCATTGTGTCAGCGTCTTCATCCGGCAGGACAATATCGTCTGCCTACTCGAAGCCAACCAGATGACCTTCGTGGAGTTGATCAGTCCCTGTGAAGTTACACGTACTTAAGTTTATGCCCATAAATATGTCTATTACGAAAATAAATAGGAACGGTGATAGTGGGCAGCCCTGGCGGACACCACTAGCTGTTGTTAATTCACATGACTACTTTCCATAAAACCTTACATGGCTGCGTGAGGTCAAACAGAAATCTTTGACTAGCGTTATATACTTTCTCGGCACTCCCTTCAGTCAGACACTGCCACAACACCTCACAGTCGACAGAGTCAACACACCACATTCAGACCAAGAAATATGGCAAGTGTTGGCTGCTGACCAGTATGTATGGCTGTGTTCCAGAACCTGTTGGAGGATGAAAATATGATCGATATACCCTCTTCCAGATCTGAAACCTGCCTGATTTTCTCGACTTTGCTGTTCCCAAGCTTTAGTTAGGCATCAGATAACCATGGACCCCAGGATCTTGGACATGGTGTGAGCCAAACTCGATCCCCTATAGTTGTCACAGAAAGACATCTCTCCCTTCTTATAGACTGAGATGATCAAGGAAGTAAATCAATTTGACGGCACTACCTCTGATTCCCAAACAATACCTAGTACCTCCGTCACTTAAATCAGTAATTTCCTACCTCTATCCTTGGAAACTTTAGATGGCAAACTGTCAGGTCCTGCTTCTTTTTCACTGTTTCAGGTTTGATATAGCCCTCCTGACTTTAAGAAGAGATGGAAGAGCGACATCTACGTGATATTCACGTTCAGACTGGATGTTGGGCAACTGAAGCGCTTTGGGTCAGTCGAACTGCGCTTCTGCGTGTTCCATCCGACGTGTTGGCCATCACTCCTGAGAGGTTATCAGGGTCCCATCTTTTTCAGTGATGGTCTTGCTAATCATCATCACGATCTCGCTAGTATGCCTAATAAAGCTGAATATTTGTAGGGCATTGCATGAACTTCCCTACCAAACTAATGTAAGATAAAATATCGCTACAAACCAGTACTGAAGCAACATCTCATTCTAGGAGATGGGAAATGAACTTCAAACCATTCCTAAGTTAATGTTCAGGATGTTTAGAAGGTTTTGTATGTTTTCAGCATCTTCAGCCAACAGGAATATATCGTCTGTGTACTTCAAGTCAACCAGACTATTACCAAGTTGAAAATCAACCCCCCTGAGAAGTTGCAGATAAGTAAGGCTAACGTCCAACTGAACATGTATGCCTGAGTCACAGAATGATGACAACTGACACTACTTGTTATCTTTACCTCAAAATACACATTTTCATAAGTATTTACATTAATATGTGAAACATATACATATAACCCCATTTGTGATCTCTGGTTAATCGTCTTACATCACTGACAACAGATATAACAGGCAAGAAAACAAAAAATTGCATGTTCAACTTACATTTTTTGCTGATTCTGCCTTAGGTACAGATATCTTAGCTGAATTTAAATGTTTCTGCATCGAGGAGATAGGTTTATTACCTAATATTTTTAAATCGACTCCATCTTCAACATCCCGTGTATGCGCACGTAAGTAGTCTGTTCTGTTGACAGATTTAACTGGTGGCATTGTCGATGTAACTACTGTTCGATGCTTTTTATCAGATGTATTTGTTGCGAACCGTTGATCTTCATGACACTGTGTTCTATGATTTATAGATGAATTCTCTGAATTGGCAACAAGCATTGGAATAGTTTGTGTTAAGCGATTAACAAGTGTGTCAATTTGGGTAGTTGTTGAAGCATAATTTGAAGGCATAGATGGTTGACAATTTGGAGATGATACCTTATGTTTTTCAGCATCAATGAATTCATCTTTTGCATTACTGTCATCTGTTTGGCTTGGTTTAGTTACAAATGAAGTGGATCTTGCGTTACCATTATTACAACGTTCAATTTGTTTACCTGAATCATTTTGATCATATTGTTCATTCGATGATTGTTTTGAAGTATTGAATTTAGGCTTTAGAGATAAAGTCAACAAAAACAGAGATTTTAAATTTTAACACAGAAGATCAAGAGTTATTTTATGATGCAATACAGTAAATTGTTTATTGTTTAGACGTAACCTAGGTCGTACCTAGGTTACCTGGTTTTTAGACAGTAACTCATACAATCTTCCCCTGTTGTCAAGACTGCACTTCTATCTGCGTAGATAGTAATAACAAATTCAAGAAAATAAATCGATTTAAAACGAGATCTTTTGTAAGTTTTTTTCACCTGATAAATTATATCATTGGCTAAATTGTTAGATAGTGTTTATTGAAACTCACTTTACCATTGAGCGAGTGGGTCGGATTCCAATGCTCCAAATTTCCCTACTTCCGTCAATTCGCGATACAGCACGACTTAACCCAATGCGATCACTCAGTATCTATCCTCACTTGGTTTGCCCCGTCAGTTAAGACTTGTCATTAAAACTCCGGGAAATTTTATCTCGAAGCATTATTGTCACTAATAAGCACCGGAGAGTTACTCACTTTGGCGGTTTGTGGGGATTTATTGGCATTCTACACGGATTATTTTGTGAACTCACAGAAGTAAGATGTGGACCATTGGATTTCGACCAGCCAGCTCAATGGTAACGTGTTCGTCGCAAAACCTGTGGGCCTTAGGTTCGATCCCTGGCGGCATCGTGGATGTGCACTGCTGAAAAGTCCCATGTTAGGACGAAACAGCTATCCAGTGCTCCTACGTTTTCAGTGGTCCTCTAATTGATGGCAATCTGTGATGAATACCAACTTGAAATTATGATGAACTACTTTGGATTAAAAAAGCTTAGTGACTCGAAAATTTAGTGCGGTGATATCTTGCAGACTAACTTGACATATGCAATTCTTGAATTTGCGTCATCAGTCAATATAACCTTTGACAACAAAAGAGAAATAAAGAAAGCTTCGCAAATATGAACAAGAGACCTGGCATAATTGGCTAACGGACCAAGTTACCACACGTCATATATGGATGCTTTTCATTAGTTAGTGGATGAAGGTCATCTTAAGTTTCGTTCAAGGACGTTGAGAATTTTTCAGTCCTACGGAAATCAAACTGTACTTTAACTTGGCTGATAAACTTTTGAAGATTGATTTAAAAAAATAGGTTACACTTCTGCTTGCCAAATAAAAGCATTTCTATCACTAAAGGAAGTCCGTTTTTGTAAAAACTTTCCCATAATTCATACTATTTGGTGATCAATTTTCACAGGGTCCTATGAGTTCAAATGTCACTCTGCTAACTCAAAATGTGACAAGCAGACGACATAAATTTCCCCTAAAAGAACCAACGTAGCTCATCACTTCAGTTTACAGGAAGAGAGAAAAAGAATGTCATTAAAACTGACAAGAGTATATGAGGGGATGGAAAATAAATAAATGAAGGTTACCGAAAGTGTTCAGAATTCCAAAGATGATAAGGAATGTATACATCTGTGCCACTGTGTCCAATTTTGAGCCAAATCACTTAGAGTCTTCAACTGTTGTTTTATATCATCTTGAAGACGCCAACCACACATTGAGTAGAACTCTGAAGATTCTCAGCAGAACCAATGGTGTACCTTTAAGCCTTCCACTTGAAACTGTTGCGGACAAACATCATAACTCATGTAAATATCTGGCAGGAGTTATTTTATCATATGATCAGCATCTTCTTCACTCAAAGCTCTCTGCGTATCGGTCCTCAGGTAAGACCAGGAATAAGTATATAAAACTTTATGCACGTTCTACTAAATGCAAAAACTCTACAATACCGTGTTTAGCTCGTCTCCTGTACGAGGAAGAAAGTGTTAGAGATTGGTTAACTAATCAACTTTTGTTCCTGAAAGCAAACTAATTAAAGACTACACAGATTGCTATTATTTATGCATTATGAATCTGATTGCTAGTGTCATTGTTTACCTAAGTTAACTCTGTATTTTAAGAAAATTTGTAGCTGGAGTAAATATTATCTTTTGCAGATATAATTTCAATTTACTTTATTTTACTATGTATATAATATAAATTGTTTCTGTCCAATTGATGCTATAAGACATGCAGAGAGTTCTGTGCAGTATTATCGAAGTATCGGTCAGAATAAAACCCTTTATTATTATTATTACCAGTATTATCATTGTTATTATTACCATTACTATTATATTACATCTGTCTACATGGCTCAGACTAACAGATAGTGACTCTTTGAATTGGTGTAAGATATTTTTAAAAGATTTAATTCCCAATATGCATAAAGCAATATAAGTGAAGAAATGATGTTTTTATTGTACAGCTTATGGAAACTTTAATTTGGTATAATGCACGGACAATCAGTTTTCCTGAGATTTGTTGGACGATAATTTTATTGTAGATATAGCTTTTAAATACTTTTTCTTCTTCAGCTTCCTAGATAAGAGTGATTGATAGAACTTAGCTGTGGCTGTCAGTGGAACTCAGGAGGCACGTTTCGTCCTACTTAGGACTCGCCAATTGGATGTACCTGCACTCCATTTAGTGGTTTTGTTCCCACTGAGACTGGAACCCCGTAACCATCCCTTCAAACGCCAAAGCGTTATCCACTAGGCCACTGAGGCACGATACCCATCTCTTGTACAACGGATATTAGTTATTATTATTTGTTGATACTTGTAATTCTCCGTTGTTATGCTGCATCAAATTGACCTACCAAGGTTGGCATATGAGTTTCTATGCGAATGCCTCGATCTTGCCTGAATGTCCCAACAGAGTGATTAATAAACTTACAAACTTTCGGTGTTAAACATTAAGCTCATTACTACTAGACTAGGCTGTCTTATCAGAGATGAAACTGTGATTTATTCTATTGGTACACATGCAGTGTGATAAAAACAAAACATTTTTATCCCTATATTTGAATCACATAAGCGTAAGCTGTTTTTCTTTTTTCTCATCCAGTATAAACCAATGTTAATCAACTGGCTATTGAAAATTGGACAGTATTGGTCATTGATCTATTCCAAAATCACCGAAGCTTGGTACTGAAAACATCAGATTTTGAAGTAGTACAATTAACTAACCAAGAAATTACAATTAAAACACATTACTGTAAGGCTAACAGAAAGCTAATCAGGAAGAATGAACTAATGTTTGCATTACTATTACCTCTGAGATCTGCGTTTTCATTGACGTAGACGGTTGTCTAGCTGGTAAATGATGACCTGATGATGCAAGTTTCGTACATGTAGTATTATACTGTGTACGATCTGTTGAAGTGATTGATCCCCCGGACTGTTCCATCAAACGTTTAAGTGTCATATTCGCTTCTAATTGGCGTAAATGACGAATATTTTACGAATATAATCTCTTCGGTATTCATCTAGCAAGAAATTAGGTAAAACACACACTTAAAATACAGAGTTATGTACAGTTTGAAAGAAATACCAATTCAATGAAATGTATGCCTAAGTTTCTATTGAATAGCTAGACTGCAGCATCGATGCATCAGACACTGACTGAGTGGATTATTGGATTTTATCGAAAAAAGGTTTAGTTGAGATAAAGGTGTGCCTTGTTGATGAATATCGACTAAAAAACTTTCTTATGTTTTCCAACAGCCTTATACAGAAGACTACAATAAATTCACTACTAGACATTGAAATCTCAAAGTTTGAAAATCCCTTCTTTCTTGTGAAGCTAGATGTCAATCATTTTGAAATTTCTCAAACCAAGTATTTGTTTTGATGATAAGTGTTTCCAAACCATTGCTCGTGTTTCGTGGGATCGCAATGTTGAGGTAAGGTCATATTTTGTGTGTGTGTATAACTATGTGCTTTTGAATTAATGAACTGGTTTGGTTATTATTCTCGGAGGAATAAATTCTCCCATCCAGTAATTTCGGTCTTCTTCTCTATTCGTCACGAGTTGCAGTCGGTGGCTGTTGCTTACAAAGTTAGCTGACAGTTAAGCGTGCGTTCAGAATATACAACACTTGGCGATGAAGGTGTTAAAAATGGATGCACAGAGATTAGAAAAATTGATGGAGGAGCAACGAAAGATGGTGGGACTACTTGCTGGGTCTACACGTCACTCCATCTTTTCTCGATGATAAAACTGGTTGCATTAATATAAGTGTAAAACTTGGGCACTGTGGTCGAGTGTAATTCCATTTTAGTCTGTTTATTAGAAATATCACACAATTAAACAGTAGCATTTACTGGATAACGTTTCGGACACAATTTATTGTCCATATTCATATCAGGTAACTCCACAACTTCGAGACAGTCTTTATATATTCCTAGTTTTTCTCTCTTTCTCTGTGATGACAAGGGTAGTAGAATTTCCCATATATCTGGGACTGGTGCACAATCATTCCTATTACTGCATGTATTTGGTGTTGATTCGATAAACAAAGATTCGGTTATCAATCAATCCCTCCACCCAACTAACTTAGTTTTCAACACTGTCGCCCCGTCACACCCTACTGTGTGACGGATTATGTGTAATTGTGTGCAGAGCTATAGCCAAGTTTTCCTCTAGATTTCTTATTTTATTAGGATCTACTAATCTTGATTTAGCTAAGTTTTTGTGCTCTGTTATTCTAATCGACCCTGCTCGACTGCTTTGACAAACGCACTTGACCTCGCAATCATTTCAAGGGATCTGGTAAACCAGATTATTTTGCTTAAATGCATCGATAGGATCTTTTGACCTACAAAGCTTGTTTCTAAGTGACTTTGTTGGTTTGAATGCCACTTTAATCCCAGCCTTATTCAGAATTCTTCGTAGTGCTTCTGAGGTGCCTTCCTTGTATGGTAACACAGCAGAGGCTTTGAATTCTCTTTCAACCCTGTCGCCATTATTACCACTAGTAGTGGGATTATTATTAATAACATCTGTATAACATCTCTGTGTATAATGATAATTCATGCTGTCTACTCTAACTCACGCATACGCGTAAGGGTTTATTAAGTGACGACAGTCAGTGGGATTCTCCAGGGATGCCCGTTATCACTGTTCCTGTTTAGTTTCCTTATGGACAAACTAATGGAGATAACCTTAGATACAGCCAACCTCACAACAATTGACCAACATCCTGAAGGGTATCTAATCGACAAGGATTATGCGGATAACAATAGCCTGTTAGGCGAAGATGCCGATACAGTATGATCTCTTCTGAATGCTTTGGGTGGAAATCTGGGTATGTTCGGTATGCATTCGCACCTGTTAAATGTGAGATGATGCCTGAGGACTAGTATGCAACTACTCCCGTTTTGAAGATTGAGAATGGCGTGGTAGAAATAGTTGACCAATTCACTCACTTGAGAAGTTGCATTAGCACAAATAGGCTGGTTGTAGATGAAGTCTTGCTCGGGTACAAAAGGTTGACTTGGGATTTGTCCAAAAATTTCATCTCTGTGCTGGAGAAATTTCTGACCGCCTACTAAACGATATGTATACGGCGCTGCAACTCTCTTTGTTCTATTATTTATCTGTGAGACATAAGCATTAAAAGTAGAAGGTATGAAGAGATCAAAAGTTTTCTACCATATGTGTCTTCGTAACGTCACTTTCCTATGCTGAAATTACAGTGTCAGCAACGTCTAGGTTAGGCCGAATGTTCTAGGCAGGGAAGCCAAGTCACTCAATGAGGTTGTCAACCCCCATCAACTGAGGTGGTTTGGACATGTGTCACGCACGATGAGCCGCTACCTACCCAAATGTGCAACGCTAAGAGAAGTTGAGTCAGACTGAAAGAAGGCTCGGGGTGACCAGGTAAAGACATGTCACCAGTTGATGAGGCCACTGACTACTGGTCTGATCCATGCAGTGAGGTGTAGGCTGCCGGAATGGAGCCCTCAAGAAGATAGGAATCCATGTTTGGTGACACGGATGGAAATCGGTGGAAATAGCACTGAGACGTTCACTGTCTGACGTCTTCTAGAGTTCGAAAATTCTTCTAACCTTCTTAAGGAAACAGAATTTCGTCCCAACGGTAGTGCGTTATCCCTTCGTAGTTCCTCTTTTGATATGTACCACACAGCAAAGCAATATCATTTAGTAATCCCATTTCAAACAGAATTTATTGCTCATAATCATGTCAAGGCAATGACACAACTCTCGTGTTTAGCTTTACAGTTCTACTGTTTTTCGTTCTTTGATTTAATAGTTGGCAAAATTATTCACTCATCGAATTGACATTTGATATATTTAAAAGAAATGAAGCAACACCAATTCTGTAGAAGTGGAAATTTTCACTACCAATTGAATCAAAGTGTTAGAAATAACATACTTATAAATCTAGAAAAGATTTTGAAGAACAAATTCCACCTGGAATGTCATCAGCAAATAATACTGCTTCACTTCGTGATAAATATAAAAAAGGAACTATCCTAAAAATAATCATTAGACTTCATGTTTCAAATCCTTTCTCTTCCCACTCACTTTTATCTAGTTTAACAGCATTCCTTTTCTACTCACTTTTTCCTCGAAAGCCGTTAATTAGTGTGACAACTTGAATGGCTACAATTCTGTACTAGATTCTAAACTGCTTTCGTCTGCCTATCTTCCCATCTATCAATGAAACGATGTGAAGCTGTACACATTTCGGACAAAGGTGGTTGAGTTCTAAAATAGCCATTATTAATATTAATATTTGTCCCTTGGGTTCCTACTGGAACACAGGGCTTCAGGGCGACTAGAAAAACAGATCGAGCAGCAACTGAAGATAACAGAACTGCTTGCTAGCCTACACGTCACTTCGTCTACATCCACTCCATCTTTCTGGATGATACAATTGGCTCCAGTATTTCAGAGTTTATGTACAACCCAGATGCCAACATGACTTTTAATACGTGGTTTCGAGGATATGAAGACCTCTTCAGAGTTGATTCCGCAAATCAAGAAAACGCATGAAAAGCTAGACTTCTACTCCGAAAGCTCGGTTCAGATGAGTTAGATAAATATCGTAATCTCATCCCTCCACAGAACCCACATGACAAAACATTTGATGAAACAGTAGAAACACTGCGGCGGCAGTTTAGAGAACACCGCTCACTCCTCAATGACCACTACCATTGCATGAAGCTGGTACTCAGTGAGGCTGTAGACGTCCATATGCAGCTTGGGATTGTGAATCGAGCATGTGAACAGTTCGGGCTGAAGCGCCAGTAGACAAACAATTCAAAGTAGTCACATTTATTTGTGATTTTCAGTCAGCGACATTCGCGGATATACGCACCTGCCTAAATCGTCTGGAACTAGATCCAAAGCTGACATTGAAAGAACTCGACAGAAGTGCATGCTATAAAGCACCCAGTATCAACACCTAGATCGACCAGGCAGCACAACACGCCGCCCTACAAACAGTACCCAGCAAAAACCACCATCCACATGTTGGAATTGTGGAGCTTGGTATTATGTGGTCGTGCCCCTTCAAACAATATAAGTGTCGCCATTATCATACGGTTGGGTATAAGAATGGGTTTTGCCGCCAGCCAAATTCAGCTAACAGAGAAAGAAGCTTATCTCGTCGTCGGTCTACATCAAGATCCCTCAATATTGCGGCAACTGTTCATATCAGTAGCCTAGTACAGCGGAAGTATATAACGCCCAACATAAATGGTCCACCTGTGTGTCTGTAAGTGGATAAGCGTCTGATATCATCTCAAAGTTTGAAAATCCCTTCTTTCTTGTGAAGCTAGATGTCAATCATTTTGAAATTTCTCAAACCAAGTATTTGTTTTGATGATAAGTGTTTCCAAACCATTGCTCGTGTTTCGTGGGATCGCAATGTTGAGGTAAGGTCATATTTTGTGTGTGTGTATAACTATGTGCTTTTGAATTAATGAACTGGTTTGGTTATTATTCTCGGAGGAATAAATTCTCCCATCCAGTAATTTCGGTCTTCTTCTCTATTCGTCACGAGTTGCAGTCGGTGGCTGTTGCTTACAAAGTTAGCTGACAGTTAAGCGTGCGTTCAGAATATACAACACTTGGCGATGAAGGTGTTAAAAATGGATGCACAGAGATTAGAAAAATTGATGGAGGAGCAACGAAAGATGGTGGGACTACTTGCTGGGTCTACACGTCACTCCACCTTTTCTCGATGATAAAACTGGTTGCATTAATATAAGTGTAAAACTTGGGCACTGTGGTCGAGTGTAATTCCATTTTAGTCTGTTTATTAGAAATATCACACAATTAAACAGTAGCATTTACTGGATAACGTTTCGGACACAATTTATTGTCCATATTCATATCAGGTAACTCCACAACTTCGAGACAGTCTTTATATATTCCTAGTTTTTCTCTCTTTCTCTGTGATGACAAGGGTAGTAGAATTTCCCATATATCTGGGACTGGTGCACAATCATTCCTATTACTGCATGTATTTGGTGTTGATTCGATAAACAAAGATTCGGTTATCAATCAATCCCTCCACCCAACTAACTTAGTTTTCAACACTGTCGCCCCGTCACACCCTACTGTGTGACGGATTATGTGTAATTGTGTGCAGAGCTATAGCCAAGTTTTCCTCTAGATTTCTTATTTTATTAGGATCTACTAATCTTGATTTAGCTAAGTTTTTGTGCTCTGTTATTCTAATCGACCCTGCTCGACTGCTTTGACAAACGCACTTGACCTCGCAATCATTTCAAGGGATCTGGTAAACCAGATTATTTTGCTTAAATGCATCGATAGGATCTTTTGACCTACAAAGCTTGTTTCTAAGTGACTTTGTTGGTTTGAATGCCACTTTAATCCCAGCCTTATTCAGAATTCTTCGTAGTGCTTCTGAGGTGCCTTCCTTGTATGGTAACACAGCAGAGGCTTTGAATTCTCTTTCAACCCTGTCGCCATTATTACCACTAGTAGTGGGATTATTATTAATAACATCTGTATAACATCTCTGTGTATAATGATAATTCATGCTGTCTACTCTAACTCACGCATACGCGTAAGGGTTTATTAAGTGACGACAGTCAGTGGGATTCTCCAGGGATGCCCGTTATCACTGTTCCTGTTTAGTTTCCTTATGGACAAACTAATGGAGATAACCTTAGATACAGCCAACCTCACAACAATTGACCAACATCCTGAAGGGTATCTAATCGACAAGGATTATGCGGATAACAATAGCCTGTTAGGCGAAGATGCCGATACAGTATGATCTCTTCTGAATGCTTTGGGTGGAAATCTGGGTATGTTCGGTATGCATTCGCACCTGTTAAATGTGAGATGATGCCTGAGGACTAGTATGCAACTACTCCCGTTTTGAAGATTGAGAATGGCGTGGTAGAAATAGTTGACCAATTCACTCACTTGAGAAGTTGCATTAGCACAAATAGGCTGGTTGTAGATGAAGTCTTGCTCGGGTACAAAAGGTTGACTTGGGATTTGTCCAAAAATTTCATCTCTGTGCTGGAGAAATTTCTGACCGCCTACTAAACGATATGTATACGGCGCTGCAACTCTCTTTGTTCTATTATTTATCTGTGAGACATAAGCATTAAAAGTAGAAGGTATGAAGAGATCAAAAGTTTTCTACCATATGTGTCTTCGTAACGTCACTTTCCTATGCTGAAATTACAGTGTCAGCAACGTCTAGGTTAGGCCGAATGTTCTAGGCAGGGAAGCCAAGTCACTCAATGAGGTTGTCAACCCCCATCAACTGAGGTGGTTTGGACATGTGTCACGCACGATGAGCCGCTACCTACCCAAATGTGCAACGCTAAGAGAAGTTGAGTCAGACTGAAAGAAGGCTCGGGGTGACCAGGTAAAGACATGTCACCAGTTGATGAGGCCACTGACTACTGGTCTGATCCAT
The DNA here is from genome assembly GCA_944470555.2 of Heterobilharzia americana. NCBI lineage: Eukaryota > Metazoa > Platyhelminthes > Trematoda > Strigeidida > Schistosomatidae > Heterobilharzia > Heterobilharzia americana. The sequence continues at coordinate 8,993,549 of OX104132.1, forward strand.
GCAGTGAGGTGTAGGCTGCCGGAATGGAGCCCTCAAGAAGATAGGAATCCATGTTTGGTGACACGGATGGAAATCGGTGGAAATAGCACTGAGACGTTCACTGTCTGACGTCTTCTAGAGTTCGAAAATTCTTCTAACCTTCTTAAGGAAACAGAATTTCGTCCCAACGGTAGTGCGTTATCCCTTCGTAGTTCCTCTTTTGATATGTACCACACAGCAAAGCAATATCATTTAGTAATCCCATTTCAAACAGAATTTATTGCTCATAATCATGTCAAGGCAATGACACAACTCTCGTGTTTAGCTTTACAGTTCTACTGTTTTTCGTTCTTTGATTTAATAGTTGGCAAAATTATTCACTCATCGAATTGACATTTGATATATTTAAAAGAAATGAAGCAACACCAATTCTGTAGAAGTGGAAATTTTCACTACCAATTGAATCAAAGTGTTAGAAATAACATACTTATAAATCTAGAAAAGATTTTGAAGAACAAATTCCACCTGGAATGTCATCAGCAAATAATACTGCTTCACTTCGTGATAAATATAAAAAAGGAACTATCCTAAAAATAATCATTAGACTTCATGTTTCAAATCCTTTCTCTTCCCACTCACTTTTATCTAGTTTAACAGCATTCCTTTTCTACTCACTTTTTCCTCGAAAGCCGTTAATTAGTGTGACAACTTGAATGGCTACAATTCTGTACTAGATTCTAAACTGCTTTCGTCTGCCTATCTTCCCATCTATCAATGAAACGATGTGAAGCTGTACACATTTCGGACAAAGGTGGTTGAGTTCTAAAATAGCCATTATTAATATTAATATTTGTCCCTTGGGTTCCTACTGGAACACAGGGCTTCAGGGCGACTAGAAAAACAGATCGAGCAGCAACTGAAGATAACAGAACTGCTTGCTAGCCTACACGTCACTTCGTCTACATCCACTCCATCTTTCTGGATGATACAATTGGCTCCAGTATTTCAGAGTTTATGTACAACCCAGATGCCAACATGACTTTTAATACGTGGTTTCGAGGATATGAAGACCTCTTCAGAGTTGATTCCGCAAATCAAGAAAACGCATGAAAAGCTAGACTTCTACTCCGAAAGCTCGGTTCAGATGAGTTAGATAAATATCGTAATCTCATCCCTCCACAGAACCCACATGACAAAACATTTGATGAAACAGTAGAAACACTGCGGCGGCAGTTTAGAGAACACCGCTCACTCCTCAATGACCACTACCATTGCATGAAGCTGGTACTCAGTGAGGCTGTAGACGTCCATATGCAGCTTGGGATTGTGAATCGAGCATGTGAACAGTTCGGGCTGAAGCGCCAGTAGACAAACAATTCAAAGTAGTCACATTTATTTGTGATTTTCAGTCAGCGACATTCGCGGATATACGCACCTGCCTAAATCGTCTGGAACTAGATCCAAAGCTGACATTGAAAGAACTCGACAGAAGTGCAATAAAGCACCCAGTATCAACACCTAGATCGAACCAGGCAGCACAACACGCCGCCCTACAAACAGTACCCAGCAAAAACCACCATCCACATGTTGGAATTGTGGAGCTTGGTATTATGTGGTCGTGCCCCTTCAAACAATATAAGTGTCGCCATTATCATACGGTTGGGCATAAGAATGGGTTTTGCCGCCAGCCAAATTCAGCTAACAGAGAAAGAAGCTTATCTCGTCGTCGGTCTACATCAAGATCCCTCAATATTGCGGCAACTGTTCATATCAGTAGCCTAGTACAGCGGAAGTATATAACGCCCAACATAAATGGTCCACCTGTGTGTCTGTAAGTGGATAAGCGTCTGATATCACAGCGATTTCCCGGAAATTATGGTCCAGCCTTGGTCAGTCAAAAATGTTGACAACGAGACAAACGGCTACCGCTATATGTGGTAGTAAGCTTCAACTGGTTGATCAATTACACCGCCGTGTCTCATTTAAAAATACTACTTTTGATGGAGTTTGTTATATTACGAATGATAATCTCAACCGTCGGGTCTCGATTGGTTCAAGAGTTTGAAACTCACCGACTTTCCTTCGAATACGGTCTGCAACAAAATGGAAGCAGCGTCAAATGTTCCTACACCTAACGAAGACACAGCCACCCCATTAGTATCCACAAGAGATTGTGCAATTAACCTACTGAACTGTATCGTCCGCGCACTTCCTGTCACGTCAGCTCAAGTGGAAAATGAATCCTGCAAGGAACATATCATACAAAAGGTCATGCATCATGTCCAGACGAAATGGCCACAAAACTCGTTTACCGGCAACCTGAAACAACTGTTCTGCAAAAGAGAATCCCTTTGTGTTGTCAGCATCTGCCTCATGTTCAGAGAAGGCGTGGTGATCTCCCAGTCTCTTCGTGTAAAATTCCCAAGTCAATTTCACACTTATCATCCAAGAATAGAACGTACGAAAACCATGGCCAGAAGCCATGCTTATTGATCCGATATGGATTCTGATATAGCTGAATTTGTCAGTGGTTGCGCATCATGTCAGAAGTCAGCTAAGAATCCTCCATGTCTCCCAACGAAGAATTAGTTGGCCATTGCCAGATAGACCTTGGCATAAAATCCACACGGATTTCGCAGATCCATTACATGCAACCTACTATCTGATTGTTGTTGATGCTCATTCGAATTGGTCGGAAATCGTCGCAGTATCTCCCGGATCATCACGCCGAACAACTGCTGCACTTACAAATATTTTCATCTGCCATGGGTTGCCCGAGACCATTGTTTCAGGTGATGGGTCACAACCCACCTCCCGTGAGTTTGCAGAATTTCGCAATGTGAATGTAATCCATCACATCCGTACACCACCTTATCATCCGTAAACCAATGGCCAGGTAGAAAGATTTGTTGACACCTTTAAGCGAGCCCTCATCAAAGCAGAAGGAGTAGGAGATACGGGTGTCATACAACAATTTCTATCCATCTACAACTCAAAGCCGAATAACACCCCACCAGATGGCAAATCTCCCGCAAAAGTTTTAATGGGAAGGAAGCTACGTACGCCACGCCAAGCAATGCTACCACCACGTCGTGCACAAACACTGCGAACGGTTGGATCACAACCCGACAAGGGGGACTCCTTCCACATACGAGATTACTGGCCAGGACATGACGGGTGGACAGGTGTCGTCTTTGAAGGCGCCGAAGTGTGATGCATCATAAAATGGGGCGTTAGGAGAAACGGGGGAGACATAGGGATCAGATACGTCATAGAAAAGCCAATCAACCAGAGAATCCAACCACACCGCTGATATTCTGCTGGACACCTTTAATTTACCGACGCCGATGAAGAAGCCAGAACCCAAGCCCAGCAAGGAGCCCCTACCCAGAAGATGCACGGATCCGAAGAGGTCTCAAACAGTAGGTTTCCAAATAGATCCCAAAAAGCGAAGGTGTTAAACTTTTCTGGCTTAATTTTTTAAAACGGGGAGGTGTTGTAAGGCGCCAGTTTTGTATGAAACACTGTTATTCATCCAAACATTTTATCACATCATTCTCAAGCCGTTTTTCGCAGTACGACTAGTAGTCTATTTTCTGCCCCATCGTAATGCAAATCGCCGATTTGTTAACCTTTACCCCTACCATGCCAATGCCTTCGATTGCTGACAAGGTCATATTTCACGTGCACACACATTCACGTGTTTTGGGACTGGTAGATCACTATATTCTCGGAGTAATGAACTCTCTCATCGTCCAGCTTCCGTCTTCTTTCTCTGTTCGTTCCGGGGTCGTAGTCAGAGGCTCTTGGGCACTAAGTGAACTGACAGCTAAGAGCGCATATTATGTCCGTTTTGGAACATATAACATTTGGCGATTAGAGATATAACAGTTTCATTTCTCCAGCCCTGTCTCGTGGATATCAGTTAGTCTTATTTTCACGTTTTGATATGGTAGTCCAAAACTTGTCTTGAGGCTTTTTACGCAGGTGAGTAATGGATGTCAAAATCCGCTCAGCCAGCTTTTGCACCTTCGGGTAGCGGTCAGTGGGCACGCCCATTATATTGGGACCAATGCTAGAACCTGGCCGTTCAGGTCTGGATAGGCTGAGCGGTGTTTGAACCCGTCACCTGCTTGCTGAAGGTCAACCCCCTAAACCACTGAGCCACAACCCCAGCTCCACAGTAGTTGAAAGGGAAACGTGCCGTGGAGAATGGAGCATGAAGTGGCGAGAAGGTATTTATGGGCTCTTAAGTAGAGTTTAAAATGATGTAATGAAATTCTGCAAACTTTTTGCCGAACCACCACCGGAGTGCTCCTTTTCCGTGCACTTGCGCAAAATAATACAGTAGATATGGTTCAGCATCATTTAAATATGAAAACAGCTTAACATATGAAGTTATTATGAACTACTTTCTAGTAAATACTATGAAAAATGACCTAGCTAACTCCACTGGCCTATAATGGTCAGTCGCCTTTTTCTTTAGATCTCGCTCGTTGCTTCACCTCTCCTCTCTTTTCCCTAATAGTACCACTGTAGACTCAGCTACTGGGATGGCTTAATTTTCCACTGATATCAATCACCAGAAATCAGTGTGACACTTCAAAGTACGTATTCTCCTCTTCCAGCATTATATCAGCATGTGAAGTATCTCTTTTTCACCGAAGGTTAGCTCCAGTAGTGCTGTTTGTACAATGCTTATCACAAACGTCTTAAAAACTCGCCATCACACGTCGTCATGCTTTACTTACCGGTAGTTCCCGCACTCGATAAACTTCTAGTGCATTCAAACGGTTGCAGCGCTGCTAATTGCGAAACGTGCACATGTGAAATACTCTTACTGGAATTCTTTCTTCCTTGTCCCGCACAAAGAGATCTTGGCGTCCACTTGATGAGTTTAAGGAAACCCACTACATTTGGTACTAAGTCATAGTATTCAGTGAGATTATCATCCTTTGAAGTGAAGCGGCGCGATAGTACATGAAGTCCATAGCTCTGAACTCATTCAAGAACAATAGGCAACAAGCGAAATGCACTTGATATTTACTAGTAACCCGCCATCTAAGAGGGTTTCGTTTGCCGCAAATGACGAGAATACCAGTGCCAATTTCGCTTGAAATCCAGATAAAGTACTCTGATTGAGAACTAAGGACGTGAATATGCTTTTCGTGTCAATCAGCCATGTCATCCGAATGCTTTCCTTCGTAAAAATGGTTTGATTCTGCCGTGCAAATAAACATTATCATTAAGCAAAATATAAGGAACGTGACTATGGAAGTGTTAGATTCGATATTTAATTTACGTAGAAATGTGTTCTTGCTCTTAAAAATGGTGTATGGCTGCACACTCAAGGACAGATATCTTCATTGTTAGTATAAGGTTGCCTGTATGAAGTGGGGTCGCAGCTCCAAGTAGAAGTGTACCAGTATCAAAAAAACAGCGTATGTCTACCTGAGTAGGGTGATAGTCCGCTTACAACTTGCCCCACTTACAACTCTGCCTCATACACCATACTCATCAGTTGGCAAATTAAGTGCTTAAGTTACTTGCCAAAACGTGGGTTTTAAGCAGCATGTGTTCGTCCGTTACTTTAAACTTTAGCATACGTGCCGTGACTTACCGTCGTGTTGATCGCCCGAAAGCCTGATGTGAAGAATGGCGGTCTGAAACAATCTGCTGGCGAAAGTCTGCCCTAACTTTTACAAAGCATATCACCACACCGTTTTGCCTCAGTAGCCGAAGCTGAATTGCGAAAGTTACCTGCCTGGCGCGGAAAGCCTAAAATGCATGGTGGCAAGTGGGAGTAGTGTTGTTAGTGAAAAAATAATAATTAGTGGAGGCTTGTGTGGGTTGGAAGAGCCACTAGTTTGTTACACCCATTTGAAATCCAAGAGTAAATGACTGGGAAAGAATCTAAGATGATTAGGAGGTGAAGGTTACATATTTGAAGAATCACCGTCAGAACCTGAGATGCGTTAACTAGGTTATTGTAAACCAGCAACGCAGCGTAATGCGCCAACGTGCCGAACGACGTTAATGCTCCGCCGCAAACCTTCTTCTAAGCACGGACGATAAAGTTATGTGGCTTAGTACCATTGCAGAAGAAAAATAAACTGGAGGCTGTCCGTTCGTGGAATTCGTTCTCCCAAGCTCATACTTCCATGATGAAAAGTATCTGGAAGAAGTTCATGCTTTCTTTCATTCACCGAACTGCTAATGATTGGTACCGTTACTATTCACTGACATAAAGTCAGCCATACATAAGCAGGCGTGTGAGCGCAACTGTGATTCGTACACTGACCAAGAATGAGTGCTGATTCAAAAAAGCAAGTGAGAAGAAAAGTTGGCAAACAAAAGAGACTAGAAGTGAAGTTTATTTATCACTCTGCAACCGAAAATCATTTGGGGAAAAAATTGACCTATTGGGCTGTAAATATGTGAATCACAAACTCTGAGTGCGCAGTTATCAGTAAGCAAAAGTCTCAGGACGCCTGATGGTACTTATGTACATTACTTAGCTAGTGTCAGAGTGCCTTGAATTTTCATTTATTCCCAAATCGAAATGTATTTCTGCAAAGTGAACATGCACCACATGCCATCAAATGCCCTGAAGATCCTCGGAACACCGGCCTTGTTCAACCGCGTGAGGCAGCTGCGAAGTGTAGGTCCAGCGACTTCCTACATTTTGGATGACTTAGGTGACATGTTGACCCCGGAATGAAGTACAGTTATGTGCAGTGACAAAAAGTAAAAGCCTGCAACTGTAGGAAACGCTTCTTACGTTCGCGGTGTACGATCGAAAGCCTACATCTACATCTCCACTGTGAAACATTAGTTACTGAAGAAGATTAGAAATGGGTATTTGTTCATGTAACAGAAGAACAAGCCCATCGGCATCTTTAATATCCAACTTGCACGCGATATTTAACGAGTCTCAGTTTGTCTGTCATGAAAGAAACGCGTAATGGTTCTAAAAGAAAAAGGTAAAACTGAAAAACGCACTGAATATGAAGTTAATAAAATCAATAATGATAATAGTAATCAGCACAAATTTATTGATACTTTTGCTACATCAGATTTTGAATACTTTTTCGCCGATTTCAAAAATTTTTATACTTCAGGTAGTAAAGACTTGTGTTCATAAGCAGAAATCGCTTGGTGCACGCTGAACAGCCACTCAGATGAAAAAGGAGGGCTCGTCCAGTGAAAATCGACTTCCAAGGGCTATGTGATGAGATTTGTGAGCCGTCTAGCCCGGTTCACATGTCATCCTGGGCGTATGAAGTGTACTTTACACCGCTACTAGTGATATCTGTATCAGTGGTTTGTAATCTTTTTGAATCACGGCGTCTTCCGTTGGGTCACACAGCATAAATCTGGCTGGTGCTACCAAATGAGGGATATTTTAACCTAAGTCAATAAATGCAACCTTCAGACATCCGAAACTCCCGTATTTCACCATGATGAACTTTTACTGACGAATAATTGCCCCCTCTTTTGAAAGCCTTGAAGCGTATATAACAGGGCACTTTTAGGGGTTTCATTGCTGCATTACAACACGCAAGGACGTAGATGCGGTCATGAAACCTATCGTTTAATCATATCTTTTCATACTGTATGCGGGTGAGTGGTAACTGAATACGATGCACCTAAAGTTAGTGATTCTGAGCATGGCCATAGATATCAGGAGGTGGCCAACTATATGCCGAGGCAACCAGTTTATCCGGTAGATTAGGTTTAGTTTCGTAGACTAGGGTGTAGGAGTACATTGCATATCCGAGCTGAGTACAGAGTGAATGACAAGTAGAACCGGGGGCAAATGTTTGGTCCGCTTGACGATATCGACTCGCATTTTGGAGGCCATAAGCTGCTGGTAGAACTGTCCTACCAGACCATTAACAGTTGGGTGGTGCACAGTGTTTGAAGTGCCCTCGCATCTCGCAAGATTCGGTTGCTTCTTCAGGGTAATAGATTCAAACTGTCCCTCTCGATAAGTAGTCAAGATAGAAAGGCGTCCAGACTGCAAAAACTTCGATCAACGAAAATTTGACAGGCTGTTATTTTCAAAGATTCACACTTACTTTTAAGTAAATTGGTCGGTGAAGTTAAAATGTGAACGAAATGGAGAATATTATTATGCCGTCGTGGTTGATCCTTTTAAGAAGTGTGCATGGCGCTCCTAAGTACGTTGACAAAGAAAAATTTTGAATCGCATACGTAGTTTCAGGTACTGGGAGAACGCTAAGCTTATCAATGTTGTCGTCAAGAAGAGTCAACGAAATGACACCAAGCTGACTAATGGTCTTTGGACACCTAAAAGCTTCGCATGAACTTGCCGCAACTAACTACGATGGGCATTCTCGTCCGAAATTTCAACAGGGGTATGGGTAAATAAATGAGTACTCTATTCCCGCATTGGGAATATTGCATGAGAAAAGCCAGTTTACAGGCATCATCAGATCGATATATGTTGATATAGGACTTATCCTATTGGCAAGCAAGTTGCGTGGAACTCCGTCGAAGGCTTTTGTGATGTCGAAGTAAAGCATTATCGCTAGCTTTAACTGATCCCTTTTGCATGTGGTCTTGTTAAAAAAAGTCGGACAGGCTTGGGGTGAAAGATCTTTTTCGGAAAGTTGTATTGGGACTAGCCGACATTGGTGGACTCTAGCATGTAATCGGACACTTGTTTTTCAACCACCCTTTCCATGATCCGTGAGACGACTGCAGTTATGTTGATTAGTCTGTAACTGCTAACTCTGGCCTGGTCTCCTGACTTGTGACTTGTTAATATACAAGCAGTTTTCGTTCATAAGGATATATCTCAGAATCCAAAGAGAGAGTAAATATTCTGGGTGATAAAACTTCCACATCCGCGCCGGCCTTTTTGTAAATTATTGACGTTATCTCGTCCATCCCATAGGTAACACTTGGTTTTAGGGTTTTAACTGCGTCGTTGGTGCTACCTACGCCAAACTTACGCTGCTCGTCGTACTAATACTTGTACTGGGTATCTCGATGCCTGGAGTCGGGGGCCTGTTAGTACTGTTAGGAAACCAGTTACTGGGAGGTACACGAATAGCCCGTGGATCATGGAAACCTCTACCTTCTCACTCTAAATGACTTATTAAAAAGTCGTTTGTATTTTTTCGCTTTCTCAGGACACCGCAAGAGTTTTGCGTCTTGGACCTGCGCGATTCAATCAGTGCCTTAATCCACTGTCAAGACAGTCGTACCGGAAGTTGATATCACATAGTACATCGTTGACGAATCACCGGACCTCCAATGCAGTCGTCATTTCCCGCTTTTGAGGCAATGGGTATCGACTAGGAACGGCCCTTTCACCGGGCTATTAATAATCACCACTCGTCAAGGCTACCTGTCAGTGCCATTTTCCGTTAGGGCAGCAATCAAAGGAGAATACCATGGGCTGTTAGAGGGATAACTGTTCCCACTCCAAGAACATATTCAAACTAAGCCCCAATGGCTCGCATTTTTCATGGTGTACAGATCGTTGTTTGGGGAAAACTTGGGGACCAGTCGTTGTTATACGAGGCGGAACATTAGACGCCGAGGAAAACACGCCAAGTGCTGGCTTCAAAATGCCTGGCGGGAGTTGAATGGTAGGGACATGAAAGCCGATAATACCAACCTTAAAACTGTCCAGGCTAATAGAAAGGATATTGTTGATAACCTGCGACAGAAATTGTTGCAGCAGATAAAACCAGCGCGTTTGAAAGCGACTGACGTTGCCGCGGGGGACTTGCACCATGATGTCGGTGGTTGCTTGGGCTATAATGAGGACAATGTAATCAGCGGCGGATTTCAGGGTCAGGAGCAGGGAATTTTCAAGCGTGCGCGATAGAGACAAGTCAGTTGGTTACTTGATGCTGCAGAGTGATGGCCCCAGTCGCTGTCCAATTACCTATGGGATGATGTGAATCTTTATCTCAGTACCTACCAGTAAGCGCATCGCAAAAAGGGGGTTTGCCACGCAGAAGGGGTGGCACACTAAGGTTCGACCAGCGACCCCAGCCAACATTACATGCTGACAAACACGATTCATGGTTGCTTGGGATGGTTTGTTGCACTTCAGCGTACTGTTACCACATTGTTTGTGGTACCAAGAACTTCATGCCATGATTGCTTGATTTCTATCCATGATGATGCCATGAAACGGGCCCAGAAAATGATCGAGAAACACAACTGTGCAAAGATTGGTGTTCCTGCATATTTCCCTACATGCCACACAGTCTTCCGAACAATTTCATCAGACAGGCAAGTGGATCAAATTTCACGGAGCCTGAAAGTACACATACAACCGCGATACATTTTGCAACAGCAGACGCATCGTGGCTGCTTCCAGTCTCGAGTTCCGTCCAGAGACTTCTTCCCACAGCCCCAGCCAACCGTACCAACAAAAGGGAATAAAGACGTCTCGAAATGACTGCCAGAGAAATGGGTTCATGGTTGCTGACGAAAGGCATGGTCCACCTTGAAACTGAAAACCGGCTTTTCCGCTTGACACTGCCCTTCGGCAGGCTTACGTTCACTAAGGCGAACATCCTCAAATATTTCCCGCAGGTTTTCTTCAGTCTCTATGGGGCAGCAAGCTGTGTGACAGCCTATCTCAGACGGCCATAAATGCTCGGAGCAGGGTAATCAAGCATATCAGGAATTTCCTCAAAGGTGCTTTCCGGAAAACTGACCGCAAATAAATAAGCTACATTTGGTTTCCTGTCGGCTGATCTACTCTTGAGGGAACCAGTGTGGTGGTAACGATGCCTAGAAAGTGGGGACGGCAACCTGTCCAGGTGAACCTTGATTTTAAGCCATAGTTAAAGTGTTTCACGTTATGGAAGCCAAGATGATAAAAAGGAGATGGAAGGTAAAAAGACATAAAAGAATGTGACAGAAACTGTCATCTTTGGTAATGGCCCATGAAAATAATCGGAAGTAATATAAGCACCACATGAAACTCTAAGTGAATGATATCGCTCCGCGCTAACTGTAAGTGGCTGATTCTGTTATCATTACCGAAAGCACCGTCAGTCTGCTATAAATCGATATGCACAATTGCCAGGCTAATCAGCCCCGCATCTACGTGTAAGTGCCGGCAAAAAAGACAACTAAGAAAACACGCGAGATAGTAAGAGTACTCAGAAGAGCACAATGTTTATTCACTCATTTTAAGCGTTGTCAAGGTTTGCTACCAAGAGATGCACTACGTACATCCTGTTCTCCATACAGCTGTTCTACCAGTCGTTTAACCCAAGTGCATCGTGCGGTTGGCGGTAGTGAGGTATTGGTCTACTTCTAAAGGTCTCGTCAGTGAAGCGACAGCAGCTCATCTGGTTCTTAACTGCTTATTAACACAGGTGGTCAGTGCATCCTTCCTTTAGTCACGACCTCGTCCCTAGTAATCCCCTCGTACTCATTGTCATGACAGCCAAGTCACAATCATAGGTAGAACCTTTAGCTCGAGATAAGAATGCTTCAACCTAAGGTGGGCTATTTTAACGTCTGTGACTAAATAACTACAGGTGCAACAGTCGGTGCCTCTTATTGTCCGTTTGTCGAGGTGCAGTGGTATATTCTCGAGGCAAGAAAGGATGTTGGAACCCAAACCGATTTGCGACTGGAATTCAGGCGCCTGAGTTTTGTGAACTTGACTGGATCCGATTGGGGTTTTTGAGCCACTGAAATGTATGTCTTGTTTGCCACTCGGCAGTTTCAGCAGTAACAGTGTGAACAGGGCAAGTTCCACTTTGTTGAGACACTCTACAAATGAGGTAAAATGGGAGCAAATCCATATTTCAAACCGCGAGAAAACTAGCCTCTGTACCGTTTCTTCACAACAGTTTTGAACGCTTCTGAAAGCGAATGGCATGTATCACATCACTGCAGAGAAGGATACGAGCCAGGGGTCCTTGCAGCCATTTAATACTTTGGGTTAATGGGTACGGAAGTCTGCTTACACCTGCCACCGCAATCTTACTCGTCCAAATCCGGTTCAGCTGTCACTTCCAGCGTCACTGTTATTCGCTTGAATTTTAACGTACTAGGAATAAAGGTCCTCAAGTAGCTGGACGCCTCCTTGGGGCCAGAAAAGCCTGAGTGGTATAGTATCTAGCACTAGTGTGCAGAATTTGCATACTGCTACCAGCCAATCAAAATTCCACGTTTAAGAAGACGGTCGCAGGTCAAAGGTAAAGCTGAAGTAGACCAATGTGTTCATTCATCAGTTTAACTGTTTACTTCCAGACGCTCAGGTTCAGCATCACAACGAACTGTCCTTCTAAATCGTGCTGTTAGCCTTGTTATGTAGAACGCCCCATTTTATGAAAGAGGACGAGATTTGGAGCTTGATATGCATTTGTTGGTGCTGAGATAGTCGTTTTTCAAATTCTTTGTAGTCACCTGTTTCACCGCCATAACATGCTAGACAAAAAATTCCCCTCAGAGTAGCTTAACCATTGATATTACAGGATCGGTCGACGAAAATAAGGAACGCTGACGGCTTCCCTAAATACACCAGAAGCTAAAATAAAAATCACTGGGAGGCATTTATCATGTGCACCATGGCAGAACATAGGGGCGATTCATCAACAAACTGGATTACTTGTGGCTGCCGCAGGGGTAAACAAAAGTTGGCCATTGCTCCGTGCACTGAGTTGTCCGTAAGGTCCCATTTTCCTGATTTCTTACTCCTTCTGTACTACCTTCTTAATAAACATTCGACCCGGCATGCTAAAAGGGTGGGTCTGAACGCTGCAGTCAGGGTAAGTCTTCCAGTCCCCAGAACAAGACGCTTCGTATTCCTGTAAACAAGTGGACTGCTTAACGGGACCCAGGGGACCGGTAGCCCTAACTTCTCAGTGGTGGATAACGCTCAGGAACTCAGTTCCCTTAAGTTATCCTCTCAGTTCTTGTTAACTGATCGTGTTGCAAACCGGTGGGGGGGGGCAACCACCTTTTTGATAACGACGGATCTCACTCAGGGCAACAGTTCCTGGCCTGTACCTACGAGGCTTCTTCACACCGCGGTGGCTGGGGGTGCTTCTAAAAGCAGCTTTGATGGCCAGCCGTTTCCTCGGGGCCCCTCTTCCAGTCTGTTTCGCTCTTGCCACTTCGAAAACTCCGAGAGACAATGACCTTCATAGGGGGCTGGATCACTGTTTTTTGACGGTTAGGACTTAGCTGAAGAGAATTCGCCAATTTTCACATGTGAAAATATGAACAGCACAATAAACAGTTGATTATTTCAACTCTTGCTGTCAGTTATTGAGATTCTGACCAATTAAGCCTACATTGGTCGTGATTATACTGCCGATGAAGCTGCATTTGTGGATTCAAGCCAACAGACCTGTGATTAACTCCTCAACATGAATATGATAATAAAATAGGAGTGGAACTCGAAACTTTTGCCAGCAGTTTATTGTGAATTCAGCTAGAGGAGTGTCTGAAAGATCCTGACATAAAATTTCACAAAAGACATGAGAATTATGACAATGTTCTGCTGCAAACAGGACGGACGCAAAGGCCAGTCACTAATCATTCGAACTTGTTATATACCCACAAATACGAGACCAAGAATTAACACAATAGGATGGTCGGATGGAATAGTATATTTGGGTGGTTGTGCCAAGATACCGATGCCTTTCAACTAATCGGCTAAAGAGTCCCTTATGAGAGGTGCAAAGCAACACGACGGCTTGCTCAATGGCAAGGATGCTTGACCGGGTGCCCTCAGCTTAGCGAGTCCAGTCGACCTATCAAGGTCAGTATCAGTGTTGAGTCTCATCGATTCTGGAGAAGTGTGTGATGGTATAAGGCAAGAAGCGATTATGTTAGTAAGCTTTGGCAGCGGTCAGCCATCATCACGGTGGTCATCAACAAAGCTAAAGAATACAGAATGCCTTGTGGAGAATAATAGGTACATTTTGACAAGCATAGGCTTTTTCATAAATTCGCTGAATTAGTTAACGAGGAAGCACGTGAGAGCAAGGCGGCGATTTGTAGCAGAGCTTCAGGCAGTATATACTACTGCCTGCTTATTACATCGAAGCCCATTTTTCAAGGCCTTAAGAAGTCCATACAAAGTCTTCAATAACCATCAATGCAATATCGAAAGGAACCAACGAGTCACTCACAGTAACCACGAGACTAATTACTTCAAACTTCAAACTTCTTGTTGCAGAATTAGTGATGGTGGTTCCTTAGGTTCTAAGTCTGTCTTATCGGAATACGTTCTGAGTTTTAAATGGTCACAATTATCTTCCGGGTTCTGAAAAACCTAAAAGGATAGAGGTACGATTATTGATTAATCTGGTCTCAAGTTGGTATTACTGCATGTGATCTGCGGAAAGCTTCTCGAGTACAGCCCATTGGTACCGTAGGACTCGAGGTGTGCGTCTAACCTCCTTTTAAAAGTATCATGGGATTGGGCCTGTAACAACTGCTGAAAGGAGGGAGTTCCACAGTTTGCAGACTAACTGCAATCGCACTTACTGGTAGTTTATAATGTATTAATTTGAACTCTCTTAAAAGTGAGACTCATCAAGGGATCGTTAGTTAGACAAAAGCAATGCCCCTGAGTCACTTCAGTAACCCCATTCGAACGCTTTGGGCGGACCTAAAATATGCTTCCTCATAACTGGCTTTGTGATGGCCTGCATATTTGTATTCATTCACGGGTTAGTGCTGTCATAACTTTTATTAACTATGGCTTGCTGAACCGGGAAATAAATGTGTCTTGGTACTGAATTAGGAAATAAATAGTTTTATTTTTACCTATTTTTCCACAGGCAGTTAGAAAAGTTGTCCGTAGACACCTTCAAACTTCAAACTTCGTGTTGCAGAATTAGTGAACTGCGGTTCCTTGGGTCTTACGTCTGTCTTATTGGAATACGTTCTGAGTTTGGAATGTTCACAGTTATCTTCTCGGTTCTGAAAAACCTGAAAGGATAGAGATACGATTAATTAATTAATCTGGTCTGCATCTGGTCACGGCAGTTCTCTAAACTTCCCAGCAACCCGTAGCTCCCTAATCACTCTACAAATTACAACCTAGTAACCCACAAAACATCCACCTCACCGACTAAAAGCAGGAAGCAGAGGGTATTTCCTCGTCCACTGCAGGAGTAAACCGAACAACTGGAACCAAGCCCTAAGAACTAGACGCGAGAGATCAAAAACTACCAGTTTTCTACGCTCGCACTATCAATATTGGATATATTGGATATTGGTCTAGGGAAAGCTTCATAACTGAATTACGTTGAGCCTCAACGCTCTGAATAATCTTCTCCCCAACATATGCTTCAAACCATTTCCCTTTCTCGGCTTCTCCACAAAGATTTTGTTTTATTACACTGAAGATTCAAGCGCCTAACTCTGGGTTTGCGTCGTGATTGTGGTTGTGTAGATTACGTCCTAATTTGTTATACAAATATGGTTTCTGTCGTCGAGAATAGTGCCAGCCCAGATTCCGGATTTACTGTTGTGCGGATGGAACCATCAGATATTTTAAGTCTCGCTGGACAGTTTGTTGTGCAATATTACACTGTCATGAAAAAGTGTCCATCTGGCATCCACCGTTTCTACAAAGATGATTCATCCATGATACGAGAAGATACTCCAGTTTGCGGTCAGAGAATGATTCATGAAAAGATCATGAGCTTGAACCTTCAGGGCTCACAAATCGCGATACTCAAACTAGATGCATTGAGAGCCAATGGCAACAGTGTACTAATTCACGTAAGTTTCTTCTGCTGTCTTATTGTGCGCAGGTGGCTGGAGAAATAAGCATCGCCAACGAGGAGTTTCGGCGATTTACTCAGTGTTTTATTCTGAGAGAACAGTCACCGTGTGACTTCTATGTGTTAAATGACATATTTCGGTACCAAGATTATGTATATGGAGACTTGAAAAATAACGCGGAAACCGATAGTGAGTTCATGTCTCAATCAAAATTTCTATTGAAGGTGACCATTTGGCGAAAACCAACGATTATTGTCCATCTGAAAATGTTTCACGTTGCCCTATGTCTCATACGACCAGAGAGGTAAGCGAACTTGTTCAGCTAATACATGTTTTCGTACAGGATCATACACACAGTTGGGAAACTACACGTGAAGAGAATTACAAACAAGCTGTCGATGAAGTCCAAACACATGACTCAGAAATGAAACATGATCAGCTGCCTGTGGATCATGTGGTACCACATCCATCTGTTGCACTATCTGTTCAACAAGAAATTGTACATCAGTCTCACCCTGCTAGTTCCCCGCCACTGCAACCCGTTCAGTCTGGTCCTCGCAGTTGGGCGCAAATGGCATCTAAGCAGCTTTCTCAATCTGTTTTGAATGCGCAAATACCTAAAGGTGTAAGGAGTAATACTAACGTTTCCGAGTATGAGGTTGCAGAAGAGCAGCACAGGTCGGGTTTGCGACAATCAACCAATACAGATGGTCCTCAAAGGTATGTTAAAATTGCTTTGTATCCCGAGGAGTTCACCTGCTGTCATCCATAAGATAATGCAGTGGTTGAAAATTTTGACAGTTTTCAGTTCTAAGGACAGTAGGCCTGTGTTAATCCTTGCAGAAAATACCTGTGCGGAGATCTAGTTTCTCCTTAAACTCGTTGACAGGTGCTGATGCTACTTACTGAGGTAAGGAGTCCCAGTGGTTGACTACACGATAGGAGGAACGCAGATTTGCGTCAAGTTGATTCGATCGCAGTTTTTGGATTTTCTTGTGACACTGTTGGAGATAGCCAATCCTAGCATGGAAAAAAGAGGATATATCAGTACCTAAGTCGTTATTAAGTATACGAAATGCTAGTATGAGATCATCGCGTTTTCTACAGTGACAGTCGAATTAAGTATAGCCGATCTAGTCGTTCTTCATAGGACAGATCCGAAAGGCCTGTCACAAGCTTAGTACCAACCCTTTGAGCACATTCGAGTACGACAGCATCCTTTTATAGACATAGGTTGGCTGCCTAAATGCAGTATTCCAAGTGAGGTCTAACATAAGTAAAATATATTATTCTGAACATATCCTGATCAAAACATTTGGATGCCTTGCGGATAGACTATAATACACGGAAGGCCTTTACTGCACCTGCATACAGTTTCCGAGGTTTTCAAATCATGGCTTATGATGACACCTAAGTACTTCAGTGCCAAGACTAGGAGTAGTGGTGTATCACTAACGGAATACTGGGAACAATTGCTGTGACCAATGAACATTGTTGCACTTTTATTAGAGTTGATTTCCAGGCACCAAAGTTCGGACCAACCTACTTTTCATCCAAATCCGCCTGAATTACGTACCTATCAGGATCACTTCGTGTGGCTTTCCAAACATTTACATCCTCGGCGAATAGCGCCACCAAAGAGTAGAGCATTTGTGGTAATTCGTTTACATATAACAAGAAAAGTAGTAGGCCTAGGATTGTCTCTTCAGAACTCCATCACAGGTTTCCACGCGAATAACCTCGTTAACCCCCACTCTGCCTTCTGTCGTACATGAAGTGTCTAATCCAGGTTCGAACTGCAGCACCAAACCCAAAAGATGAGAGCTTTTCTAGTAGTTTCACTGTATTGAATGCCCTGCTGAAGTCTATCAACACAGGATCTAATGGCAAGTTGCCATCACGGGCTGCAACCCATTCCTCCTCACGATGAGGATATTTGTTTAAAAAAAGTGTCCAGCACGAAAACCGTGTTGTTGTGCCAACATGGTTAGGTACCTTATCACGAATTATTTTTTCTAAACCTTAATAACTAGTTAGACTCAGAGCAATGGGTGGCCACCAACTGGCGGTTACTGGCCTTAAAAACCCGGCTGATTATAGCATCTTTCCAGTCTCTAGGGTGGCGAGTCTAAAATATGGACATACTGAAAACATCAATGACTGTCTCAGCATCAATGTACTCCAGAGGTCTGCGGTGCAACTCGTCAGGACCCGGGGATTTTCCAGGTTTAAGATTAATGAGCTACTGTAGGACTTTCCTTTGTTATGAACACTATCTATCAGTAGGTAAGTGCTGACACCATTGAGCACTTCGTCGTGATGTACAGGGAAGACTTAACTAAAGTAATCCAGTAGTCGAATTAGGTTTCGCCAGACTACCAGACTTTCCATCCGTTACCACAGAGGGGATTTCACATTTTCTTTTAGTCCTAATGAATGCCAACAGTCTTTTAGAACGCTTTTAACAATAATTTACAAGCTGTTTCTTGTACGACGTTCGTGACTGTAGTCAAAGTTTTGCACAGTTTATGGACTTCACAGTACCCAGTTTTAAATTTCGGCAGTTTCTATAAACAAGTCCCATAAACTTTTCCTACATTTTAATAGTTTCTGAGTGTCTTTACTCAACCATGGAGGTCAATATGAGGATCTTCGTCGAGTTGACCATGGGATAACTGGCGTCTACCTCTTCAACTATAGTTCTAAACCTATCCTATGCGTTCCCGATTGATGTCCTTGTCTATGGTCTAACCCTCTCCGATTGCGCAATCCCTTATACATGGAATGTCTGCGCGCCAAACATTAGGTCTAAGAGAAGCAGTGTCGTAACCAAACTCACGTTCAAAAACCGAATGTAAGCACTACAACCTCGCCGTTAGTTAACGGAGGGAAGTATCGTAGGTCCATGATATCATCACATTGGTGAGTTGAAACTAAATCATAAGACGCTGTCTTGTGTTCAAAATCATATCGTGTTGCACGAGTTGCGTTTTGCGCTAAAGCAGATTGTAGTGCCGTTAAAAGAAAATCATTCCCGAAGGAACTGCCCGAGGCTATGTCTGCTAGCTCCGCCCAGTTTATATGCGGAGCACTCACATCCCCAACTATTGGACATTTGTTGCTTCTACTCCAGTTACGTATATGGGTTAGCACAAAGTCATTTGCAAGGCAGGATGAACTGGGGGTAAATTGCCCTAATCGTACGGAAACCTTGCTTTGACTTGAGCTCACAAATGACCACTTTGCAGGTGCCACATTCATCCCTTTGGTAAGGTAATTGGGTTCAGAAACTGTTGCTCTTCCGTTCTGTGTTCTTCGGGTTGTGTCACATATCGAACTTATCATTTTGAGTTAGCATTTACCTTAGACACGACGGGTTTTCAGGCAAACGTGGACTTATATAAGAGATTGGTTGTGTATAGTTTCCGGGTGCTATTAGGCTCCTCATGGTCGTAAGTTGGTCAAAATGGTTCTCCCTATCAAATGCTTAGGATAATTTTGTCTATTTGTCACAAGATAGTTAACTAAGTTCCAGTAAAATACGGGCGATCTGATGTTACTGTGCCTAGACCATTTATTTCTCGCTGGTCATCTCAAACTTCAAACGTAAGGAGATACTGTATGGTGTGGCGTCAACCGACCTCAACTCAGAGGTGGACAAAGGCCAACCATTTGCTATCAGTTATTGCTGAAGAAACAGTAGAAAACTGCCGCTCATTCTGAAGAATGTGTTTAGACAATAGCCATACGTTGATTTGAATGTGTATCTGGATAGAAGAATGAAGTCCAACCCATTAAAAACAATAGAAACGCTACTTTTCGCATAACCTAAAATAAGCTTAGAAGCAGCAGACTTACAGAATGACAGTCAGATCCAAATATCCACAGATTCCCCTGCCTCTTCGTTATATGGGGTGGGCATAAGTTGCTATCATAATCACATAGTTTAAAGTAAATGGGTCGGTTTTACATTGCCTGATAGGTCTACGGAATTTGTGTATCACTAAGTTTTGTAGTCATAATCGTATATTAAGATTCTGTATCTGAGTCTATATGAACTAATGGTATTCTTTCGATAAGTTCATCCACCTCTTCTGTTTGCGTAATCGTGGATTTCGACAGCCTAAACTAATGCACTTCCGTGGAGTTTTGCGTTGGTTTGTATCGTAGTGTAAGTGCTTTTGGGGAATTCTGCTGATAGTTTGGCGTCCATTTAGACTCTGATTACACTTGATTTAAGTTTGAATATGTGCATCTTTCATGTCTATGTTATTAATATGTCTAATTTTAATATACCGTTATGTTAGCTGATAGTTCTTTGACAACTTTTATTCAGAGGACTACCTGACAAGTAAGGCATCTTGTCGAATTCATATTCTATGAAAATATTCTAGTAGTTGCCTTTTAGCTTAATAAACCTCAAAACAGACGGACGCTAGACATACAGTTCCATCAAAATATCAAGTCCAAACCAAAAATACGAAACAAAAAAACTACCTAAAACCCTTAGGGTAAGGGGTTGAGATTATGGAGACGGCTTTCGTACAAATATATAGTATTTCCATTTTATAAAAGGAAATACCGCAGTGAAGATGCTGTCGAAACTGATTTCAAAGTGTTCAGGCTAGTGTTACTTCAAGTTGGAGAAAACTGGTGTCAGTTGATTTTCTGAAGTTGCAGTCAACTACTCTAAAACTAGTGTTTCCCGTAGAAACGGCAGTACACTAGCCGTCTGCAAATTTCGAGGTGCGCATTTGAGAAGTAAAATGTTGACTGGCGACCTTCATAAAGATATCCGGGTGTCATGTATTTATGTGCTCCACCGGAATATAACGTGTGTGTATCTAGGGCGATTGGAAATCATTTATCTAAATATTACTGCAATCCTCTTCCTCTTCTCATTGTATTCCGTGCAATAGAAACAGCGATAGAGACAGTCGATAAACTGCATCCAAAAGTTGGCGAATAAAGGGTATTTCCACACCCTTATCCGAACTGATTAATGAGAGAGGCACATTCTAGCTGGTTCTGATCACATTGATTAGTGGGAGCTGCACAAACAAGGTGACTAAGAGTCTTCGTATAATGACTGGTAGAGTTGGGTAGCAAAGGTAAAAAGTCATCAGCCTTCGGGTATACGCGGCAATTATTTAGGCTTATTAAGAATTCTGGCGAAAAGAAGGCGATTATTGGTGAGACCGTCACCGCAGAGTCCCTGATAACCTTTCAGGGTAGAACACTTCGAAGAGCAGTTCAGCTGACCTAAAATAATGCTTCAGATATCCAGTTCAAGTCTAGATTGAACGTAAATTTCAGTCCTACAACTGTCCTCAAAGTTAAAAAGATTGTTTTGAACTTGATTCAAAGCAGCAAAATCTAATGGTTTGCCACCAGCACTTTTTGAGGGAGGTGGCGAATCACCTAGTGGAGTAACGGAGATACTAAGTAGCCTATGGAAATCAAACGTTGTCTCATCGGATTGGCCTACTTTACTGACGATTCCAGTGTATAAAGTAAAAAGGTCCTATGACAGGCATAAGGGACTCAGTCTGACTAACGGGATGTCCAAGTCATTGAGTCAGCGTGTATCCGACACCTAATGGTAGCACGAGAGCAGCAAACTTGGCAGGTTTTTAGACCTGGATAGGAGTAGGTCAATCGGATATTCACCTACTTTTTGACAGGTTTTGGGACAAAAGGATAATTATCGGTGCCCGATATGCCATAATTTCTGACACTGTCGATCTTGAGATTCTTCGGCTGTGTCTGAATTGTGAAGGGAGTCCTAAATAAGTATATTATGCTGACCGAGGCTCTCTATTCAGACAGCCATGTGATAGCATATGGGGGGTTCTCTAAATCGACGGCGACCAGTGGTGTCCCCCAATGATGTCCACTGTCACCGTTCCTATCCAACATCGTTATAGATATAAATATAACCTTGGTTACCTCCGACATCATGGAGGGCAATGCGGGGCTTTTAGTCGACTGTGTATGCAATTGACACTGTCCTGTTAGGCGTATATGTTGACAAAACACTTCTAAAAGCATTGAACAAAAACCTGAGTATGTCTGACATGCGTTTTGCACACGTCGAACGTGATGACGCGTCAGGACTGGTGTACAGCTTTCAATTTGAAAATAGAGACTTAAGTGGAGAAATCAGTTGACCACCTACTTGCGTAAAAGTTTGCATCAGCCCAAATAAAGTGGTTTATGGCAACCCCACCACGGATGCATGAGTTTGGTTTGGCGTCTGCTAACTAGTGTTATCTCTGACACTGGAGATGTTTTTGACTACCTGTGCTGCAGTCTGCTCTGTCCTGTTATTTAGCTACAAAACAGTCATTGTAAGTAGATGCGAAGAGTTTATACGTCTTCTACCTTAGGTGTCTTCTCAGTATTACTCACTTTCAACGGGATCACTGAGAGCTACGTAAAAGTTAAGCGAAGGGTATCGAGCAAGACATTAGTCAGCCTATAAGGTTGCAAACCCTCAGTGATTGAGAGGGCTCAGATATGTGTTGCAGATGAGTGCTACTGCCTACCCCAACCTGCAATGCTCGCTGGAGTAGGATTAAGTTGAATAAAAGTGTAGGGTGGCAAGAACAAGGCAATAACAGCAGTCCATGAAGTCTGACCATTGGTCTGAACCACTTAGGGGGAGGTATAGACTAACTGGTTGAGGGTGCTTGAGATTATAGCAGTGTGTGTAGTTGGAGTCCTTTAGTGACATGGCTGAAAATCTGGCGCTGATATATTTACTGTTTGACGTGTTCTCAAATTAAAATATGATCACTTCGTTTTTCAGATAGTTTCCCCCATATAATGTTTACTTTGCCGGTATTTTCTATCCTCTTCTACCCTTCGTGCTGCAACCTGAGCCGATGCATTTCTGTGCAGCGTTTTATGTTAGTTTTGACTGTTTGTTTACCATGAATTTGTTCCAACCTGGTATGATGATCATAATATGTGGATGCATCTGCTGTTGCTTATTCATAAAAAATGGAAATCAAAATAGTATGAAAAGACACCATATATAGGAAATTGCCTAGTTGACTGACAATTAGTGACTTTTTATCAATGTATGTAAGGCTATCTGATTGCCTACTTTCTATAGAAAATTCTGACTCAGTTTCGTGATAGGCGTTAGGTTGCTTCCCATTACTACACTGGCGTGAACACCGGCACTAACTTTTTATGATGGTCAAAGGAAAACAGTAGAGCATGGTCCTCACAATTAATGCTGTTTTGATTGTTAGATATTTCAAGAAAACAGGATACATTGAAATTTCCCATGATAGTGGACTAAACTGCTTATTTATGGAAACCGGTGTTGATCCCTTCCTTTGAGAATTTGCATCAGTCATAATAGGTTGTTACTGACGAAGTCTGGAGTATGTTTATGGTATAGTACTTTGCTACTTGTCTTGACGTTCATTGGTTAACGAAATGTTGAGATCCTCTTCTTCAGTCGTTAGTTTTCAGTATTTCGCTCTCAAACTTTTCGGTTAAATGTGTGTTCTCGTAGTTTTATTCTATTTGACATGCCCCTGTGATGTATCACCGATACTAGATTACGCCAGTCTGTACGTAGATCCACAGCCATACAGACTAAGATTTTGCATTCTCTTAGTACATTTCAGGTTATTATCAGTCTTCTCTGAGGTAGTAAAGGCTCTCATCGGACCAATCTACCTCCCTTCTCTATTTCATCTGGGGTGTTAGAATCAGTGGTCTATGGTTAGACGTCGATTAAAAGCGTGAGCACTATCTACATACTCAGGAACATAACAGTTAGTGAACTTAGCATCTTTTAGTTTGTATTACTTGTTCTCATAAAAGCTGTGAATATCTTGTTGTTTGTTTTCTAGAATACGCAGTATGGGTCCTCGTCAACAAGCAGACTCACGAGGCATTTCTGAGATGAACTATGCCCAAGATGTAAGTGCATATTTCTGTTTGTAATGTTCTGCATACTAGTTTCAGCAAGCCTTAAAAAGCGTATTTTTATAGCCTTCAATGAATTAGTTTTACCTGGGTTTTTTCGCTTCAGGTATGTGAAGACTAAACGATACGAGCGTATTTGGGTGCATGCAATTTGAATACTATGACTATCAGAAGTAATATAGTTGACAACAATTAAGAACAATACAGTACATGAAATAAGAAAGTTCATTAAATTTTAAGTAGATGATTCCACATTAATGCACCACTCTCGTTTCTGGGATACATCTAAGAAATCTAGGAATGTAATACGGCAGGTAACGCAACTTAATGGGATGGGTAGCCTAAATACCAGGATAAACTCGAGTGAGCGGATGTCAAATACGTTTTAGGTCAAAAGACTTACTGAAATATTCTTCATGAAATTGCACTGTAGGCAAATAATTTGGGAAAGGCTTACTGTTTAAAATGAAACCCGATATATATCCACCCAGCAACCCTGCGCACATTCGTGCAGTAGGCAATGAGCCACACTTGTGTGAGGGCTAGTCTTACTACCTGGCTGCCCACACCTCAGGAGGTAGAGCTGGATTGAAGCCTGTAACTCGTCGACTGGAAAAGCAATCCTTAGATCAGTGAGCTACCGCTCCACAAAATTAAGTTATATCTACCATGAAAAGAAAAGGTTATAGTAGCCGCCCCGATTTGAGAATAAGACGGGTTTAGTTCTTTGAATGACTATCACCTCTTTAAATTAGGCCAAGGTTTTGTTTTTTCAGATGTTGCACCAGCAACTTTACCATACACATTGATCTTGGTGACTAGCAGGGGAACCCGGGATGCGCGTTTCGTCCTATTCGGGACTCGGCTGGACATACCTGCACCCCAGTGATTGATGGTGTTCCCACCTGGGTTCGAACCACCTACCCTTCGCTTCAAACGCCAGAGCGTTAACCACTAAGCCACTGGGGCACGACAGCCACCTCGTATATATCGTTACTATAACCATATGTACTTTAAGTGGTACATGTCAGTCATTTCGTTTACATACATAATTTACAATTTCCTCCCGTGCTCTTTCGCCAATTGAGGTCTTCTTCATGATCATTAAAGGGTGTAGATCACTTTTAGTCACATTCTTTAACGTATATGAAGTTAAAGGAAAGACAAAATTTAGTGGATCCCCTGTATGCTACCAAGCATATTATTCATGCTGTACTTAAATTCACACAGGTGGCAAATTTTATAAAGCAAAATAGTTTTGTCAGAATGTGTCTACCTGTTAAGCATCGTGTTGACGATGGACTGAGAGTGATAATTGACATTTGGGACAATTTTACATTTGCGAAAGGGTATGTGCACATGTTTTGCCTGTTATGTAACTAGTTCTTTATTAATGTAGACAAGTCACTGAATAACAATCTTGTTAGTGTCTGTAGAATCCCATATCAACGAACCAACATTGGTAACCATTCTGAGAGTTGGTTCCACCAATCTCGTTGCAATAAATTACAGCGTCGTTTACATGGTTTTAAATCTAGAACAATGACGCATATTGAGTAGTCTGTTCTCCAGATCTAGGTGGCTTTTGAATTTGTCACTTTCATCTTTTTATTCTTCCTCTTTCTAGACCCTTTCTTATTGATTTTAATATCATTCCTTTTTTCACTACATCTTAGTATGTTACTACAATGATGACCTTGTTCTACTGTGAATTATCTGTTTGTCATCAACCTCATTCCTTAAGCGGTATGCCTGTTTCAAAGTATGTAGCAAAAACTGGGATTTGAGCACTGTAGTTAATAAAATGTATAGATAGATGTATTTCACAGTGCTAAATTTAAAGTCAATCCGTAATCGATTATCTCACTCCGTAATTGAGGTGAAATCAAAATCTGGTTGGGATTCAGGTCCGCTTTTTCTGACGATAGAAACCTGAAAGTAATTGTCATTAGTTATAACATGGGAAGTAGTGGTGGTTTGGCACTTTAAGGCATACCAACTTGCACTCACTTGTGCCTACTTTGCATTTTTTAAAAAAATGTTTTTATTTAGAATCGTGTGTCTTCAAGAGGAAATGCTTCCAGAGGTTTTGGTGGATCTGCTCGTGGTGGTGGTCGGGGTGGTCGAGGTAGCATGGGCAATGGACCTGTGGGTCGAATCTCTGGTGCAGGAAATCCACGCAGGACAAGTTAGTTTCAGCAATGTTGCAATCCTACAAGTTGGACAACATAATCACTAAACTTACAGATATCTTTAAAAATTGATCAACCTACTGTACTTTTTACAACCCAGACTACATGTTCTGAAATAAAATTAGGAATTCACCTTTCGTTTACAAACTTGCGAGTTGTCTGCTTTCCGGTCTCAAACTTTTTAGTTAATCTCCGTTGGTGTGTTTTTGATTATGGCTATCGAACTCACAAGCTCCCATTAATATATGAGATTGTAAAGCACCTTATTTGTGTTTTCTGAAATTCTTTCTTTCAATACCTTTGTATATTAGTCTGCATTGCAAATTATTATTATTATTAGTCCCTTGGGTTCCTAGTGGAACATAGGGCTTCAGTAGCACGCCTCCAGTGACCTCTGTTCTCTGAGATCTTTTGAACCTGGTTCCACGACAGCCCACAAGCTCTCATTTCCTCCTCGCATGACCTCCTCCATGTCACCCTCGGACGTCCAACTCGTCGCTTCCCATGGGGATTCCACTCGAGGGCCTGACGCGTGATGTCCTCAGTCGGCCTTCTCAGTGCATGGCCAATCCATCTCCACTTCTTCCTGCATATTTGTTGTGTGATAGGTTCTTGGTTGGTTCGTTCCGAGCCAGAGTTCCTTGTTGCTTATTCTTTCTGGCCATCTGATCTTCAGCAGCGAGCGTAAGCAGTTGTTGATGAATGTCTGTAGTTTATTGGAAATCCCTTTCGTGACGCGCCAAGTCTCTGAACCATACAAGAGCACTGACTTGACGTTGGTGTTGAAAATCCGTATCTTGTTCCGCATGCTGAGTGCAGAAGATCTCCACACTGGTTTCAGGCTAATGAAGGCCTGTCTTGCTTTTCCGATTCTGACTTTGACGTCCTCGTCCGTCCCGCCTGTAGTTGAAATAGTGCTTCCTAGATAAGTGAAGGAGGTTACTTCCTTTAAGTTTCTCCCGTTGACGGTGATTGGAGTTTGTTGTTGTTGTTGTTGTTGATGGTGGTGGTGCGGTATCTTCATCACTTCTGTCTTCTCTATATTCACCTGAAGTCCCGTCTTCGCTGCCTCTTCTATCAACTTGTTAGTTTTTGCCTGTAGATCTTCAAGTTTATGTGACATTAGGCATAAGTCATCGGCGAAATCCAAGTCTTCTAGGTTCTTTTCCACAGTCCAGCGTATCCCCCTCTTCTCGCTGCCTACTGTTTGCTGCATGATCCAGTTGACCACAATCAGGAATATCATGGGGGATAGTAGGCAACCTTGTTTCACTCCTGTCTTCACTTCAAAAGCATCACTCAGCTTCCCATTGTGGATTACTTGGCATGTGGCATCTTCATATAGTTGTTGAATGAGGCGGATAAAGGTTTGCGGTACTCCGTAGTATTGAAGCAGTTTCCAAATTACTTCTCGGTCGACGCTGTCAAAGGCCTTCTCGAAGTCGATGAAGTTGAGGTATAGAGCTGATTGCCATTCTACGCTCTGTTCTATGATGATACGAAGCGTTGCAATTTGGTCTGCACATGATTTGTACTTCCTGAAGCCTGCCTGTTCCGGTCGCAGTTTTGAATCCAGTGCATCTTTAAGCCTCTCTAGGATGATGCGGCTTAATATTTTACTTGGGGTGAACAGGAGAGTGATTCCGCACCAGTTCTTGCAAGCACTGAGGTCTCCCCTCTTCGGCGGTTTGACAAGGTAACCCTTCTTCCAATCGTCAGGTACCTTCTCTTCCTTCCACACCTTCTGCAATAGTGGTGTGAGCATGTCTGCTGTTGTCTCTGCATCTGTTCTCAGTGCTTCTGGCGGTATTCCATCTGGTCCTGCTGCTTTCCCACATTTCAGTAGCTTTATGGCGTTCAGGACTTCCATTTTTGTTGGAGGATTTATGTTCACTTGTAGTTCTGTGGCTGGGCTGCAGGACGAAGTGCAGGTGGTGGTCGATTCAAGAGCTTCTTGAAGTTGTCGGCCCATCGTTTCCTCTGTTTTCTTCTTTCGTAATTAAATTTCCTTCTTCATCTTTTATTGGTTTCATCTGTGTTGATCTCTTTCCAGATAGCAACCTGGTTATTTGATACAATGTCGTCAGGTCTCTCTTACCTGCAGCCTGTTCTGCTTCACTTGCCAGTGTTTCGTAGAAGTGTCTTTTGTCTTTGCGTGCACTCTTCTTTACTTCTTTGTTCAGTGTTTTATACATTGTGCTCAGTTCCTCTTGTCGTTGAGCATCCTTGCACTGGTTTATCTTCTGCTTCACCATCCTCCTCTCCTCTATCAGCTTCCAGGTATCCGTCGAGATCCATTCCTTGTCTTCCCCTTTCCTCTTCCTTCCTAATACTATTGTGCAGGTTTCTTTCCACATAGCTTTCAAAGACTTCCAGTGTTCTTCCACACAGGTTTCTTCAGGAATGTTCCTCGATATCCCCCATTTTGTCTTGATGGCTGACTGTCGTGAAGATCTGCTTTGTAGTTTCATCCTTCAGTTTCCGAGTGTTGTACTTGAATTGAGATCACCAGCTTCCTTGAAGGCTTTTAACTTGATTTGGAAGTTAGGTTCCTTGCACTAGATAGTGGTCTGAACCTACATCTGCTCCTCTTCTTGACCTTGTGTTAAGTAGACTGCGTCTCCATTTTCTTGAGATTGAGATAAAGTCGATTTGATTTTAGTGTGTCCTGGTGTCTGGTGAAATCCACGTCGCTTTGTGGATATCCTTGTGCTTGAACACACTGCCTCCAATCACCAAATCGTTGAATGCACAGAATTCTGCAAACAATTCTCCATTCTCTTTCATCACCTCACCTAGCGCCTCTCGACCCATTGTTAGTTCTCTTCCTGTGTTGTCCCCTCCCAGTTTGGCATTCATGTCACCCATTAGAATTTTGATATCGCCAACTGACGTCTTGTCCAGTGTTGATTGAAGTTGTCTGTAGAATTCCTCCTTTTTCTCTTGCTCTGCATTATTTGTAGGTGCATAACATTGTATGATTGTGACCTTTCTTCCTTTTGAGTTGAATCTTGCTGTCATGATCCTGGAGGAGATTGGTTCCCACTGCATGAGAGCCTTCGATGCTCTTGAGGACATCATGATAGCCACTCCCTCAGTGTGCTCGTGGTTGGCGTCTGGGTGACAACATCGGTGTAGATTATTGATTCTCCAGTTGACAGTTTGGAGAGTCCACTCCCATTCCATCTGCTTTCGCAAATCCCAAGCACTTCGATGTTATACCTTCTCATCTCCTTTGCAATCTGGGCTGCCTTACTGGGTTCAAACATCGTGCGGACATTCCATTTCCCCACGTTTACTTTCGCTTTCATCGAGAGGAGAGAAGACACATCGGCCAATTGGCTTCCCGAAGGCTTTCACCAACTGGCGTCATTTCGCCTCTCCGATTCCAGCGGGGAATAAGTTTGTTTTCATTTTTTATATTTTGTTTGTGCTTTGAAGTTTGTTTAGCGGTTAGATTTGTTTTACGGGGTAGGGTTGCTAGCCCTATGCCCAACCTTCCCTCTTTACCCGGGCTTAGGACCGGCTAGTAACTAGTGAACTAGTTAACCAGGCTAGGTTCAAAATAATCATACTCAAAAGGCTGGGTGTGACAGGCCTCAAGCAGATGTCCGATGGGCTCTGCGGTCACACAAATCTCTTTCAGGTACCTTAAGAAGAAATAGCCTTCCACGGTGTGGGCAGCCGGGAAGTGTCAACCGCCCTCACAACTCTGTCAGCACCCAAGTTTCTTCTGACTGCTA
Source organism: Heterobilharzia americana (assembly GCA_944470555.2). Classification (NCBI taxonomy): domain Eukaryota; kingdom Metazoa; phylum Platyhelminthes; class Trematoda; order Strigeidida; family Schistosomatidae; genus Heterobilharzia; species Heterobilharzia americana. The sequence goes on from OX104132.1 coordinate 9,023,172, forward strand.
TCCTCCTCCTCCATCATTACCTTCTAATCTTCCTTCACGTCTCTTAATTAATGATGCTGCATCATCTTCAATTTCTCCTACCTCTGCAGCCTTCGACAACGATCTGAGTCCACAGAACAGTATCCCTGGTCTCCTTAAACCACGCTCCAAATTACATATTGGAGCCTTCAATGTCCGCACCCTCCGTCAAATTGGCCAACAGGCTTCGTTGGCAAAGACTCTAGCAACTCGGGCATGGATGTGTGCTGTGTTTGTGAGACACGCATACAGGACCCAAGTGTGGTTATTCACCTGACCTCTCCTGACCAATCTGGTGAATCCAAAATTCACCCTTCGAGTTTCTGGAGATTCGATAGCTAGCTCTCGTGGTCTTGCAGGTGTAGGTATAGCATTAAGCACCAGGGCAGAAAACTCACTACTAGACTGGATCCCAGTTGATAGTCGCCTCTGCGCTATGAGGCTGAACGGCACAGTGAGAACTAAAAGGAATAGTGAGACTCGCCGTTGTCTCTTTGTAATCTCTGCTTACGCACCCACTGACTGTAGTTCGGATGAAGTGAAGGACGAGTTCTACCATAAACTGTCTAACCTCCTCTCGAAAGCCAAACGTTCGGACGTAGTGGTTGTTGCAGGTGACCTCAACGCACAGGTGGGTAGACTGAGTGAGGCAGAAAGGCACTTAGGTGGCACTTTCGGAATCCCAGCTGAACGTACAGATAACGGTGATCGCCTATTACAACTATGCTCAGATAACCGCCTATTTTTAGCCAGCACAAATTTCAGACATAAAGAAAGGCACTGTCTGACCTGGCGTCCACCGAGCTCGACTCAGCGATGGACACAGATAGACCACATTGCTATTAGTCATCGCTGGAGAGGATCGGTGGAAGACTGCCGCTCCTTCTGGAGTACGTGTTTGGACAGCGATCATGCGTTGGTCCGAGCACGTATATGCCTGCGTCTCAATGGACGTAGAAAAAATTTGGCAACAAAACCACTACGAGTTCTGCTGGACAACGAAAACACCAAAGCCGTGTTCAGTGAGAAGTTGGCTAGGCAGTTATCGGAACAAAAGACTGTCACTCATCCAGAAGAAGCTTGGTGCCATCTTCAGTCTACTGTAAAAGCAGCACTGGAGACTGTAGCCGACTCCAAGATAATGGCTAAAAAGAGCCAGTGGATATCAGCAGCTTCTTCCAAACTAATGGATGCACGTGAATGCATCCCTGCAGGCTCTGAGTACAATGAAGAGCGAGCGCAACTTAAAAATAAACTGACGAAAAGTCTGCGCAACGATCGTGAACAGTGGTGGGCAGCAAAGGCTAAAGAGATGGAAAAGGCAGCGGCGATCGGTAACAGTAGACAGTTATTTAGACTTATTAAGGAGACTGGGGGGAAATGGTCAACAACAGTTAGTGAGGTTATAGCGGAGAAGGACGGATCGGCGATTCACTCGCAGGGAAGGCGACTGGGACGATGGGCAGAACACTTTGAGGAACAGTTTAACTGGCCTCCAGCCACCATTGCGCTGCCCGCTATCCAGTCGGACCCTGAATGGGACATAGAGACAGGTCCCCCAACACTAGAAGAAGTTGAGAAAGCGGTAGGTAGCCTGAAACGGGGAAGGGCAGCAGGACCAGACGGACTACCTGCTGAGGTATACAAGAATGGTGGTAGAGTTCTCTTAGTCAGGCTAACGGAAGTGTTAGCCAGTATATGGGAATCAAATACGATCCCCTCCGACTGGTCTAAGTCACTCATCATCCCAGTCTTCAAGAAAGGCGAGAAGTCCTCTTGTGATAACCACAGAGGAATCAGCCTGACAAACATAGTGTCTAAGATCCTAAGTTCTATAATTCTCCGACGCCTGAGTGGAGCTCGGGAACAGCAAGCCCGAGAAAACCAGGCAGGCTTTAGACCTGGCCGTGGATGTATCGACCAAATATTCACACTGCGCCAGGTCCTGGAACATAGGCATGCTTACAGACGCCCGACAATAGCTGTATTTCTCGACCTGAAGGCGGCATTTGACTCCGTTGATCGAGAAGTCTTATGGCAGTGTCTGTCACTGAAAGGCGTGCCTAGTAAGTACATCACCTTATTGAAAGCTCTCTACTCGAACACTTGTGGGCATGTTAGAGCCTATGGTGAGTTGTCCAGGGAGCTATACTCATCAAGTGGTGTCCGTCAAGGATGCCCACTATCCCCATTCTTATTTAATTTTATCATAGATATTCTTATGGAGGTTTCCCTCTCGTCACCTAATTACAAGACGTTGACCGATCACAGGTGAATTTTCCTTAGATCTAGAATATGCAGATGACATAGTCCTGTTAGGTGAAGACGCTGACAAGATGCAGAGTCTTCTGAACACTTTGAGTGGGAATTTGAGAATGTTTGGGATGCGATTTTCACCACCCAAATGCAAATTTTTGCTCCAGGACTGGTCTTCAGCGGTACCGCGGTTAACAATAGAGAGTGAAGTGGTTGAGTGTGTTGACCACTTCACTTACCTGGGAAGTAGGATCAACCCGGTGGGTTAGTTGCCGATGAGATTTCTGCACGGATACAAAAGGCTCGATTGGCTTTTGCCAATTTGCGCCACCTATGGCGCCGCCGTGATATTCGTTTGTCTATTAAGGGTCGCGTGTACTGCACAGCAGTCCGCTCTGTTCTACTGTATGGCTGTGAAACATGGCCATTGAAAGTGGAAGATACAAAAAGGTTCAGGTGTTTGACCACCGTTGCCTTCGTAGTATAGGACGTATTCCGTGGTGTCACCATGTGAGTAATGCAGAAGTTAGGTGTAGAGTTTTGGGGAGAAGAGGTAAGTCAGTCGACGAGGTTGTGAACCTTCATCGACTGAGATGGTTGGGACACGTACTACGTATGCCTAGTCACCGATTGCCTCGTCACACAATGTTGGCTGAGGTGGGTCCAGGCTGGAAAAAGGCCCGAGGTGGCCAGACTAAAACATGGCACCAATGTATGAAGTCTCTGACTGTTGGTTTAAGCCATGTAGGACGATGCAGACTAGGTGGTTGGGGTCCACGGGACAAGAGGAACCAGTGGTTGGAGACCCTAGGTGATATGGCTCAGAACCGAAGTCAGTGGCGCAGATGTATACACACATTATCCTCATCTTAACAACGCTATACCGAATCTCACTATTTTGTCACTCCTCTTTCCTTTCTTCTCATACTTTATATTTCTTTTGACTGCATTCACTTATCTTCATCCTTCACCTCACTACCTTTTTACTTGATGTGCTGATATGAGGTGTGGCAACTCGGACCGTTACGCAGTAATGCCTGGTCCTATGTTGATAATGAATAAATGAATGAAAGTGCACATCTTAAAAGAAGCTTTTTCATTTTCGCTTCTCTTCTTATAAGTTACTATTATACAAAATATCAACTATCCAATAACCTCTTACTGTTTATTGACATACTTGTTATTCTCCGTTGTTTTGTTGGATCGAATTGTTCGACCTCTATTGGCATATGGGCTTTTATGCGGATGCCACGATATTGCCTGAATGTTAATTATGATAATTTGGTTGGTTGTGGCTTACAGAAGAATCAAGGAAGCGCGTTTCAGGTACATCCAGCTGACGAGTCCCAAATAGGACAAAACGCGGGTCCTGGATTCTTCTGCTAGCCATAACCAACCAAATTATCCAATAACCTGTTCAAAACTTCACAAAATAATTTTTACTCCTATAATCATCCTTTGCTTTAGTTATTGTCTTAATTACCTCATCAACTATCACCCTCTTGATGCTTTCAGATTGATAACCTGTTACTAAATAATTCTCACCACTAGATTGGTATGTAATTTTACGTTTTGAAATTGCTATGTATTAGTGTAGAGCCATTGATGAGGAAGTAACTGAAAATAAATATATTTCTTCGCTCAAACTTTTTATCTAATCAGTGTCTAAGTGAGAATTCCTGCATTAACTCCGTTACCCAAAACTACCAAGACAACGGTATTCCCACACCTTGAGTCTCATTATCTCTACGTTTAGGAGTCATGCCCATTTTCGTCTACTGGAAGGAAGCGAATTACTACGTCTACCCTTAGTAGACTTTCGGATATCACGTAGGCACGTCAGATGGCGAATTGGGGAATGCCAATCGAACTTTTTGTATCTGTACAGAGATCTAGTTGGTTGGTTACTAGTTAACCAGAGCTAACCGGACAACTCACAAATTTAAGTGGTTGAGAGCTTGACCACTTAAGTTGCTAAACGGAACACTAATGAGAACCTGTACTGGAAGGACAATATACATCTTAATAATGGGTGACATTTCCTATATGTTCTCTCATTGCTACTCAAGGTTTCCAGAAGACCGCATCATGTCAGCATGTTCACCCAACAGAAATAAGCTATCTGCATACTACAGGCTTACTAAAAAGTTCCATATGATGAGATCAACCCTTGTAAAATCAAATGAGAAGGAGACCTTCATAAGTAAGTCTGTGATAAAGTTGAATATGAATGAAGGGAATGAACATACTTGACAGGCACAACTTACTGTAAGCTTTGAAATGCCTATATCTGTTCGAGTACAGAGCCTTCAATTGTTATGCATTAACCGGGCAACTATTCTAGTGAACCTCGATCGACGGAGTCGAATGCCGCCTTGAGGACTAGAAGTAAAGCTAGTGTAAATGTGCCTGTGTTCTGAAACCTGGTGGAATGTGAGTATCTAGTTGACACCCACTACCAGGTCTGTAAACTACCTTATTTCGTCAGGTTTGCTGTTCTCGATCTCCATCAAGGTGTCCAATGGTTGGACACTATATTCGTCAGACTGGTTCCCCTACGGTTATCATGTAGGATTTGTCTTTTTTCGAAAAATAACCAGTGACTGAGATTATATGCTAGCTAACTTTTCAGTTAGGCTACTGTTCTAAATTACCTCTAGTACTAGACCACAGAGGTTGCTTCTCTTTTGGAAACATTGAAGGGTGAATGGTAGACCCATCCTTCTCCTCTGCGGTCTCACCATTGGTTAACGTTTTCCCCCTTTTTCTTTGGTCAGTCTAAATAAACGTCCAGTGTCTTTTAATTAGTTTGACCTCTCTCTCTACCCACTGTACATAGTAATTGCGCAGTTTGTTTCAGCCTAAATTTGGGTTACTTCCGCTCCTCAGAAATGAGTTCATATATATCCATCAACTCAGAAGAGACTATTTAAATCCACTAACTTTCTCACCTTTTTCTTAAGGTTACCATCTTTAACACTGATACTACAGCAAGTTAAATAGTGTGCCAGGCTTCCTTCTGTCCACTTGGGCTTTGTATACTACTGCGAAGTGCGGCAACGTGAACCAATACAAGTATGTGCGAGGCTATACGTTGATTCTGCCTGTCTGTCCATTATGTTCCGATAAGTCTATAGGGTTGCTTGTTCGATTTGTATGTTAGATATGGAAAAGTTACTGTCAGACCTCAGTCATAATTACGAGCGAAACTCTAAAGTCCAGAATTGAAAAATTGAGTTTATTTGAAAGGCGTTATTGTAAGTAGGCATGACAATAAAAACCTTCAATTATGGCGGCTTTGCGAGATTAAGTCAGCCATTGAATTTATCACTAGGAAGAAACAGCTAGGCAATCTAAATTAACATAGTCAAAACTAGGTTCACAGAGACAAAGGTAGCGAACTGAGATGAAAATCATATTTGGGAAAGGGGCTGACAGTCATACGCCAGCAAGACTCATAACGTAAAGAGAAATTGTCAATGGAATAGAATTGAATTGGGTTGCATTACAAATATACCTTATTGGGCTGCGAAGATTGACGCGATGAAGACAGGGAAGCATGATATGTTCAAAACCGACCTTAGCATCCACAAAACCGAATTGCGTTCAGAACAGTCTTGAAGTCGGAGGTTTTTACGTCATTTTAGACGCGGACATACGTGTATCTAAAGAAACACGTGGTCACTGTTCAGCTACAAGCCTTAGAATCAATCCCAATATTCCACCGACCTCGTACCGTAAGATATCAATATGGTCTTCTTCCATCGCCAAGTCGAGTGAGGTTGGTGGGCGACACGTTAGGCAGTGTCTCTCCCTATGTCTATCCTCGTGCTGGTCAAAAATAGATTGTTGTTTAAGCAAATCTGTAGCAAGCGATCGCCACTATCCGTTCGTTCGGTTGGGATATTGAAAATGCCTTCCTACCTGGCCCAGCCTACCAACTTTTGCATTGGAATCGCCTTCTATGACAACCACATCTGACTTTCATTAAGAGGCTATTTGGTTATCGGTAGAATTCATCCTAATTGCAGCGCATAAGTGACTGTCAAACAGTACACTTTCTGCCTTAAAGGCAAATGCTATACATACACCTAAAAAACTGCGAGAACTAGCCACTGAATCTCCAGAATCCTCAGAGGTGAATTTTGTGAACTCAGCATTCTGATTTGATGAATAACCGCATTTGGGTCTTGTGTGAGTGTTTCAGGAACAAAGCTACCAATTTTTATGAGTGCAGCTAGCAGATATTCAAGTTCTTCGACTACGAGACATATCGTTGAGACAGGCTATAGGTTTGGTGTTTCTATATCCTTTACACCTGTTTACAAGATGTGTTGAGGACGAACCCATCAATTTGTCAAGACCTCAGCTACTACGAAGTTTAAGCCACCTTCATGTACTTGGAAATTATTTCTTAGGACGTTAATCTCCCCTCGATGAATTCAACTCTGGAATCAAGTTAGATGTATCATTATTATTTTCCCCTTGGGTTCCTAGTGGAACAAAGGGTTTCAGTCACACGCCTTCATTGCACCACGACTGCCCACAAGATTTCATTTCTTCCTCACATGATCTCCTCCATGTCACCCTAGCCACGGACGCCCAACTCGTCGTTCTCCCTCTGAGTTCCACTCGAGAGCCTGGCGCGTTACATCCCCAGTCGGCCTTCTCAGTGTATGCCCAATCCATCTCCACTTTCTTCGTTCGTTTGTTGATCGGTTCGTCCCCAGAGTTCCTTGTTGCTTATTCTTATTATTCTGGCCATCTGATCTACAGTATCGAGCGTAGGCAGTTGTTGGTGATGTATATCTGTAGTTTGTTGGAAGTGCTTTTCGTGACGCGCCAAGTTTCTGAATCATCAAATAGCAGCACTGACTTGACATTGGTGTTGAAAATCAGGATCTTGTTCTTTATTCTGAGTGCAGTAGATCTCCACACTGACTTCAGATTAGTGAAAGCCTGTTTTGCTTTTCCGATCCTGGTTTCGACATCCTTGTCTGTGCCGCCTACAGTTGAAAAGATGTTGCCTAGATAGATGAAAGAGGCTACTTCCTTTTTCTCTCATTGATGCTGATTGGTGCTTGTTGTTGGTTGGGTATCTTCATCACCTCCATCTTCTCTACATTCACTTGAAGTCCCGTCTTCGCTCCCTGCCTCTTCTGCCAGCTTGTTAGCTTTCGCCTGTAGATCTTTACGTTTGTGTGACATTAGACATAAGTCATCAGCGAAATCCAAATCTTCTAGGATCTTTTCCCCAGTCCAGTCAGAGTATCCCCCTCTTCTCGATCCTCACTATTTGTTGCATGATCCAGTTCACTACAATCAGGAATATCATGGGTGGTAGTAGACAGCCTTGTCTTACTCCTGTCTTCACTTCAAAGGCATCACTCAGTTTTCCATTGTGAATTACTTGGCATGTGGCATCTTCACACAGCTGTTGAATCAGGTTGATAAAGATTTGTGTTGAAGCAACTGCCTGCCAAATGACTTCTCGGTTAACGCTATCGAAGGTCTTTTCAAAGTCGATAAAGTTGAGGTAGAGAGTTGACTGCCATTCTATACTCTGTTCTATGATGATGCGTAGCGTAGCGTTACGATTTGATCCGCACATGATTTGTTTTTCCCGAAGCCAGCCAGCCAGCCAGCCAGTCTGGTCCGGTCGGAATTTCGAATGTACAGAATTTTTAGTCTCTCCAAGATGATACGGCATAATACTTGCTTGGAGTTGACAAGAACAGGAGTATGATTCCGCGCCAGTTCTTGCAAAGACTAAGGTCTCCCTTCTTTGGGAGTTTGACAAGGTACCCCTCCTTCCAATCAACCAGCAGGTACCTTCCCTTCTTTCAAAACCTTCTGTAGTAGTGGTGTGGTGTGAGCATGTCCGCTGTTGTCTCTGCGTCTGTCTTCAGTACTTAAGGCGGAATTCCATCTGGTCCTGCTGCTTTCCCGGATTTCAGTAACTTTATGGCGTTTAGGACTTCTGCTTTTGTCAGAGGGATTGTGTTCACTTGTAGTTCTCCCGTTGCTGTTGGCATTTCCGGACAAGTTGCAGGTGGTGGTCGATTCAAGAGCTTTTCGAAGTGGCTATTCCCATTGATTTTTGTTATTTGGCCTTTTTGTTGGACATCTTTTCATATTCCACCGTTTTCTCTTTACAAGTTTCGTCTAAAAAACCTATGACAAGTACTTGTGTGATCAGATTGTTTGAAATGTGTTACATGAATACGGTACACGTTTCAGACAAATTACCTTATTATTTTGTTGGAATTTAAATTTAATTCAGAATATCAAAACTTTCAAACAAAAGGAAGCAAATACAACTAGCCTTTGATTTATCAAAGCACTAATCAATTACATTTAGTTGGAAATATCAATTAGATGTGAAAAAAGTATCGTAAGTCTGTTAAACTGTGTTTGATCAAATGGTGAAGAGCTCAGTCTAAGAATGTGCACATATCTAACAGAATTAAACAGGTCCTATAATTGAGTGTTCATAGAATGAGGAAAGCGTTAATCAACTGCAAGCTATTCTCGGGATGAAGATGGACCAAAGTCTAACGTTTCGAAAATAAATTTCTCACTTGCTTGAGGTGATTATCACTTATATTGAACAGTAGTAGGATTAATTTTGTTCTAAACGATCTTCCAATATAACGAATTCGCCGAAATGCAATCCTAATCAACAAGAGATACCTGAGGACTGTAAAAACATCGGTAGCAGGCTTAAACTTCATTTTTTGAAGGATAGCGTTTTCCAAGACAAATATTAGTGGCGAAAAACATTCTACACTCACATGGGCATAGTTGTACGCAAACTAAGAAATAAATGCATATTAAGTTCATTTCGACAAGGATAGTCACAATGAATAAATTTTCTTTTTATCCGAGTTTTGTAGTAGTAATTACTGCGTCACCTTCATGCTTAGGTTGGTTAAATCATCTGTCCTTTCACTCAGATGTTTACAAAAATTATAGCTGAGGTGACATCATTCATATCATTAACATTTCTGGAATGATTTCCGCTATTTCGCAAAGCTACCACGAAAAGTACCAAATAAAGGACTATAGAATCACCACTAGTGAATAGTTAACGTCCCAAAGCAACAAATTAAGAAGCACAAGGAAAAGCCCTAGTGGTTTTTTGCGTGAAATGAACAGTTCACTGGCTTGGTGTAAGCGTTCACTACTGTTCACCATAGCACCTATAAATAAAAATTGATAAGATTCTCAGATTTCCGTCCATATGGACAGTCTTCTGCTAACAAATGATGATCAAGACGCACGAACAGCAACACCCGCGCTTAAAATATAAAACTCCAACAGAATTAAAATTGGGTTCGACCAAGCAAATCGATTGAACGTGAGTCCAATATTCATAAACATTAACAGAGTGTATAGTAATGATGGGCAGTGGCTAGAAGTGGAATCCAGGATGCGCATTTCGTCCTATTTAGGACTCGTCGGCTGGATGTACCTGCTTCCCAATGAGTGATGTTGTTCCTACCGGGACTTGGGAGTGATCGCTTCAAACGCGAGAGCGTTATCTACTACACTACCGAACAGCCTCTCGTGCGACGGGTATAGGTTTTAGTGTTATTGCTTGCATTACACCGTCGTCGGTTGGACTGAATTGACCAGTCTCTGTTGGCATATGGGCACCTGTGTAGATGCATCAATACTGCCTGCCCAATGGGAACAACATCACTCACTGGGAGGCAGGTACATTCAGCTGACGAGTCCCAAATAGGACGAAATGCACATCCTGGATTCCACTGCCTATCATTAACAGAGTGCTTTTAATTTCCTTCCATGAACATGTTAAGTGAAAGATAACAAGGTGACTGTGGCTTCACTTCATGAAGCTTCACCGTGTATTTTGTCCAGCAGAGAGTTTTGATTATCGTAGTTACCAAAGATGATGATGCATAGGTTAACACTGATGAGTCTGAAAATTCTAACTCGAATAGTCAACGAAAATTACCAAAATTAATTCAATTCAAACTGGTAAATTGTTTGTTGAAAAAGCTGTCAGTCATACTTGTGTAACCAATAAGAATGTTATCGAACTGCCGTGAGCGAAGGTGAGACGAAGTGCAATTTGATTTCACGATCAGCTGCTTGAAAGCTAAATGGATCATAGTCTCACAATTACTCTACTGTAATATACACTCATACTTTTAGTCATTACGTTTTATTTTGTCAGGCGTAGGATTACTTATAATGAACATTTTGATTACAATCATTTGAGTTAACGTATCAGAAACTGAAGGACGAAACTACAGAGGACATCTTCACGTCAGCCATCAGAACAAAATGGGAGGTATTGAGCAACATTCCTGAAGAAACCTGTGTGGGTGAACACTGGAACTCTTTGAAAGAGATGTGGAGGGAAATCTGCATAACCGTATTAGGAAGGAAGAAGAAGTAAGACGAGGGATGGATCTCGACGGACACATGGAAGCTGATAGAGGCGGGAGAGGAAGATGGTGAAGCAGAAGGTGAACCAGTGCAGTGCAAGGATGCACAAAGCAAAGAAGAACTGAGTACAACGTATAAAACACTACACTGGACAAAAGAAGTGGAGAAGAGTGCGCGGAAAGACACTTCTATGACACACTTCCAAGTGAAGCAGAACAGGCTGCTGTTAGGAGAGACCGACAACATTATGTGGAAAAACCAGGTTACTATCGCTCTGAGAAGAGATCAGTGCAGGTGAAACCAATGAGAGATAGTGAAGGGAAGCTAGTTACCGAAGAGAAGAAACGAAGGGAAGGATAGACTGACCACTTCGAAAAGCTCTTGAATCGACCACCGTCACGACCTGCAACTCGTCCAGAAATACCACCAGCAGAGAGGCCACAGAACTACCAGTGAACACAGGCCCTCCGACAAAAATCCTGAACACCATAAAGTTGCCGAGAGCTTGGAAAGCAGCAGAACCAGATGATTTATGTCTAATGTCGCACAAACTCGAAGGTGTACAGGCGAAAAGTAACGAGTTGACAGAAGAGGTGAGGCAGCAAAAACGTGACTTGCTTCAGGAGGACGTAGAGAAGACACAGGTGATGAAGATATCCAACCAACAACAACAATCACCATCAACCGGAGAAATCTAAACGAAGTTATCTCTCACACCTAGCTGCCGAACTACATTGGCAGCATCGTTTCAACTACAAGCGATAGATGAGGATGTCAAAGTCAGCCAGGATAGAAAAGACAGCAAGACAAGCCTTCCTGCATTAATCTGAAATCAGTGTGGAGATCTACTGCACTGCATTCAGCATAAAGCGTGAACAAGATTCGGATTATCAACACTAATTCAATCAAGTCAGTGCTTCTATGTGATGGTTGAGAGACTTGACGTGTTACGGTAAGCATTTCCAAGGAACTATAGACATGTATGAACAGCTGTCGCCTACGCTCACTCGATCCTGAAGATCAGATGGCCAGAATAATAAGAATAAGTGAGGAGGAACTCTGGCTGGCTGTCTGGCAACGAAGCAACCAAGAACCTATCGCCCAACAAATGCGCAGAAGAAAGTTGGGATGGATTGTATTGGACATAGACTGAGAAAACGGTTTTGGGACATGACGTGTCAGGTCAGAGCGAGTGGAACCCGCATGGGAGAGGACGAGTTGGACGTGTAAAGGTGATATGGAGATGGTGTGAGGATGAAATGAAAGCTTATGGGCAGTCGTGGAGCCAGGTTAAGAAGACTGCAGAGAAGAGAGTAAAACGGCGACGTGGTACTGAAGTTGTATGTTCCACTAGGAACCCAAGGGAGAAATAAATAATAATAAGAACACCTAATAAAACATTCTGTTATGTAAAATATAGCACAAAGATGTGTTACCATTTAACCGATAAATCATGGGATTCAGTTTCTATAACAAGAAGTATTTATTCAATCATTATTTTCCTATTTCGACAGACAAGAAACATGATCGACAGATACACAAAGCGACATGTCGCATTCCCCATCAAACTCACTCCTTGGTAGTATAGTGTTAGTGTAGAAAAATACATATGCATACACATTGATTGTCAATCACAAATCAAGACAAACACTGTCCGAATATACGGCTACACACATCTGTTTACTGTTATTAAAGTACTCACAATAAACAAAAAGAAGGAAGCGAAATTATTGACACTAGTTAGTGTGTACAGGAGATAAGTCATTCTCTGTTGTCAAAATTCTTCCCAAAGTGATAAGAAAAAGATTAGGGTATGCAGTATGTATCTCTATCTGAAAGACACAATATAAGGAAACAACAACAGCAATGATACTTAGAATTACATACACAGGAGAACAACACAATTGCATGTGTAACAAGTATACACCTTAGATCACAGTTAGTCAAGTATTAATATAATAATTAATGATATAAAAAGAAAGACAATTAAAAAAAAGAACTCAAAATACGATGGAGTACTGTGTGATAAGTGTTTGTGTAGAAAAAGAAAAAATCACAATCACAATTTCAATATAAAAAGAATAGAATCAAGTTAAACAGACAAATGATAAAAGACAGTTTGACTGAATAGAGTGAAAAGAAGAGTGATATACTTTACAGTTCAATTGTCAACTGTTTGAATAGATTTATTAAGCATAAGTTACATGATTGTACTGTCTCTTGAGATATTGACCGGATATCCATTCGAACTGAACCAGTAGTAAACTATATACAGGGTAAACGTGAGAAAATTTAAAAAATAATAATAATAATAATCAAGTTATTCATTTTAAAGGTATGTGCAGATTTATTTACTGTTTTTTATTTGGTATTCGACACAGAATAATATCAGTTAGAGAATCACAGAAAACCTCGCGTAGAAGTGTATCGACTCAAGTTTCCACATTTCCCAGCAGAATACAAAGAATAGGTAGATAGAAAAAGAGCAATATCAAAGTAGGCGAAATTCTATGAAAGTAGTGCTCATATTCAACCTTTAGATATCAAGGAGCGAATAAATTTGCACTATTGTAACCGATTTTCAACCATGTCACCAAGAGTCCTCAAACACTTAAACCTTTTGTCTCGGGAACCCCAACCAGGCAGCCTACATCTTACAACACAGCTCACGTCAACAGAAAGAGACTGGTGCCAGGTCTCGGTCTGGTCGCCCTGAATCCTCTTCTAACCTAATCTAACTTCCCGTAGCGTGGCACATCGAAGTAGGTGGTGGCTCGACATGCGAAGTACATGTGCAAGTCATCTCAGACAACTAAGGTTCACAGTATCATCACTCAACTTGCCTGTCTCGCCTAGTCCTTTTCACCTGACCTCAACATTGTTTACACGTTGATTCCATCACACGTAAGCAATGCTACCAAGACATCTGTGATCAAAAGTTTCCAACCACTTCATGTCATCTACGCTAAACGGCCATGTCTCACAGCCATACAAAATGACAGAACAAACTGCCGTGCAGTATACTCGCCCTTTGAAAGATAGTCAGATATATCGCCAGTCGGCGCCACAGTTAGTGCAAGTTGGCTAATGCCAAACGAGCCTTCTCTATCCCAGCTGGATTTCATCGGCAACCATCGCGTCTGGACTGACACAACTCCTCAAGAAAGTAAAGTGATCGATACATCCCACCTCTTCACTCCCTACCCTCAGACTGGGAGTAATTGCAGCAGACCAGTCCCGAAGCATTTGTCAGGTGTGAAACTCATACCAAACATACACAGATTGCACCTCAACGCGTTTAGAAGACCCTGTATTTTGTCAGTCTCTTCACCTAACAGGATAATAACGTCTACATAATCCAAATCAACCAGATGAATTCCAAGGAGCAGGTTAATCCCTGTGAAGTCAGGCATACCTAAGGATACATCCATTAGTACGCCTATTACGAAGTTAAGTAGGAACGGTGACAGTAGGCATCCCTGGCAGGCAACACTTGGTGTCGTCAATATTGAAGAAAATAACTCTCCATAAATCCGCACACACCTCTGTGAGTTCGAGTAAAGAGTTTTAATTGGCGTTACATACTTGCTCGGTACTCCTTTCACAGTCGAACACTGTCACAACATCTCACAGTCGACTGAGTTAAATGCCTCATTCACATCAAGAAATATATATGGCAAATGTCGGCAACTGGTCAGTACGTATGCCTGTGTTCCAGGACCTGTCGGAGGGTCGAGATCTGATCGATGTGCCCTCGTCCACCTCTGTCTGAAACCTGTCTGGTTGTCTCGAGTTTGAAGTTGTCGAGCTCCAGTTAGGGATCGGATAACTATGGGACCTAGGATCTCGGACACAATAATAGTCAAACTAATTTTCCTGTGGTTGTCACAAGAAAACTTCTCTCCCTTCTTACAGACTGGGACAATCAGACAAGTAGACCAGTCTGACGGAGCAACCTCTGATTCTGATGCACTACCACCTAGTACCTCTGTCTTCTTCTTGCTGGTATCCTGAATAACCCTAAAAAGCTTCCGAGTGTTACCAAACACTGATACCTTGTCTATCTCTCTTTCGCCATCCACTACTGCTTGCGACCACTGCGAAGACTCTTGGTAAACTTACGTTTGAGTTGTCTCCGCTCTTTATCATAATCACAGCTAACTGGAATGTGTCTTCTCACATCAATCAGTTCGGGTGATGTCGCGAAAATCCAATGGCGTTTGCTAACCTTCATGTGTAGGTTACCAATTGTCTTTACCGGTGTTTACACACTAGACTTAATATTAGGCCAGGTTTCCTCAGGATGAGCATTGCTGTAATGTCCAGATGAATGCTTAGCTATCTCTTCTCTAAATTCCGACTTGACGTTCTCATCTTCCAATCGACTATGGACAGATTTCCCAGTCACCTATTTACTGAGACCAGTAAGGCATAGACATACACGAGCCAATACCAGCGCGTGATCGGAGTCGAAACAGGTACTCAAGAAAAAGCGGCAGTCGTTCACCGATCCTCTCCAACGATGGCTGGCTTATAGCAATGTGATCTATCTGTGTCCAATGTTGGTTTGATTTTGGCGACTCCATATGAGACAGTGTCTCTCTTTATGCTGAAAGTTAGTGCTAACCAAAAACAAGTGATTGTCGGAGCAAAGTTGCAACAGACAATCAACCATGTCGGTTCGTTGGCGTAGGATTCCGTGAGTACCTCCAAGATGCCTTTCCCATTGGCTCAGCTTCTCCTACTTGAGCGTTAAAGTCACTTTTCATTATGACTACACTGGAACGTTTTGCTTTCTGCAGCAAGTCGACAATTTCTCATAGAATTCACCCTTTGCATCATCTGAGCTACAATCAGTGGGTGCGTAGGCGAAGATTACGAATAGGCATCGCCTAGTCTTGTGACATAGCACGACATGGCATAGAATTCGGACATTGAGGCCTCCTACATGGAATCGATAGCTGGGTCTTATAAGACTAGGAAAAAGGTTTTGATGGCTTTGATCATTGACACTGGTTGCAGATCGAGAGGTTGGGTAGGGCGAAAGAGGTTCAATATTAGTATCAAGAGGGGAAGGCAAAGGAGAGAGAGAGTTGAGGAGGATAGGTTACGTTTGACTGGGTCTTATGCACTACTGGAAGCGTGCGGGCGGTTGACACTTCCCCGCTACCCCCACCATGGAAGGTTATATCTTCTTAACGCACTTGGAAGAGAAAAAGACTTTTGTGACCTCAGAAAACCTGGGAGCAAAGTATCAGTAGTAACGTGCTGGTCGCGGAACTTGAATGTCCTGGGTTTAATCCCTAGCGGGGCCATGGGTGCTTACTGTCGAGGAGTCCCAGTGCTTCAAGTCCTCGATGATTCTCGAACTGATGTCAGTTCCTGATGTATACTAACATGTAATCAAGTTATTTTCAGTACCTTTTCTACATTATGTACTTCCAATGAAATCTTGTCATATCCAGGTGAAGTTGTTTACTAATATATATTAATTTTGTAGATGGGGATAAGTTTGAATTCAACGTAGTATTAGTTATGGAATAACATCAGTTTGAAGATCATAGAGGAACTAGGAGAATTGGATAGCTGTTACGTTCTAGTTTAAGGCTCCACAGCTGTGTACACCTATGATCCTGCTAAGGCTTGAGTTCAAGAATATGTATACGTCCAAATCAATTTACAAATACAGCCACATGTAAAAAGAAAAGACAATACACTTTTTAAAGTAACAATAAATGGGGAAAAATGGCTTTATTCATGACGAATAGTAGTGAAATTTATGATAAATATGAAAGGAATTCTTTGTTTTATGTCAATGGATGATAACTAGTTCGACAAGTGATGGAATGTTATATCCTTTGAAACATCATAAAGGTGTATCTTCTTAAATGAACAACACTATTCCCATCCACTTTGAATCCAAACAGTGTGATAAGGATGAAGGAAATTTCATACGATGAAAAATGAAACATGCGATTAATTCATTAAAATAACAAACATCTGAAGAATATATTTTCTAACCTCAGATCTTTCAGACAACAGAAACTTATGGCTGTATATATGTAAATAGATCAGCTCAAAATCAATTTCAATATGATAAAAAATTCTTCATTATTTACTTCCATTGCAAAAAATTGAATTTGTCTTTTATACAATGACTATAAACTTTCGAACTGTAATGAAAACTTCACTATTGTACCGTCTTCAGCACCATGGAGCTAGTCAGTTATTTAGTTGATACAGATTGTGAGCAAATATGAATAATCGTTAAGAATAGTTTAACAAAAGAGATATGCTTATTCAATTTATAAAAATATTAAGGATTAAATAATATAAACCATAGCTAATAGAAGCTAGGAAACAGTTTATGAATTAAAAACTTACAGATATTTTCATTAAAATGCATAAAGGCTCTTTAAGTAGATTATCTTCTGTATAGAATGAAGCAGCGCGATTATCCAGTAATTCAATAACTAGAATAATTGTGTTAATACAAAAATGAATAAGATAGTAAATAGTCAGTGAACTTTGTAGGTAACGTGAACAAGACTCATTTTAAGATATACACCTATAGATTTTGATAATTTAGGAAAATTTCACTTTCAACTACTGTCATTTCTTTATTGCCTAGTAAGACAATTTTGTAAATAACCACAAAAATGCTGCTTTATAAGTGTCAATTACATGTTATGATATCTTAACCTGCAAATATCATGTTCAACAGTTCAATATTCAACAATTTATGATGGATACTATGAAGTGACCAAATTCTACAGCCATGAGCGGTGAATAAAATATTTTCATTCAGCTATCCTTGAGAAAATTCTTTTGTATTCCTCATGTATATCTGAAGATTATGTAAAATGTAGTAGAGTTCAATATTAGTTTACATGAACACTTTGATCTACTATTATGTTACCGAAGTATTGGTTCACTGGGTTTTTTTCACTTCCTGAACGATATTCACATTTATCAATGACATATTCACCTACATTATTATTTTTCCTTTATTAAAAATAATTATCGGTCAAATGAAAGGTTGTGGCTAGCAGGAAAATCCAGGACGCGCGTTTCGTCCTATTCTGGGGACTCGTCAGCCGCACGTACCTGCACCCCAGTCAGTGATGTTGTTCCCACCGACACTCGAACCTCGTATCCATCACTTCAAACGCCAAGGCCTCATTCACTATCCCACGGAGGAACGATAGCCACTTCTCGTACAACGGCTAGTAGTTAGCACTATTTATTGATATATACTTGTAATTCTCCGTTGTTTTACTGGATCGCATTGTTCGACCTCTATTGGCATATGTGCTGGCTGGTATGCGGATGCCTTAATATTGCCTGAATGTCAATTATGGTATTTTAGTAGGTTGTGGCTAGTAGAGGAATCCAGAACACAATATCAAGGTATCCGCATAGGAGCCCATATGCTAATACAGGTCGAACAATTCGAACCAATAAAACAACGGAGAATTACAAATAAATAAATGAATAGTAATTACGATTATTATTAGAAATAGCCCTAAACAAAGATCGACTGCAAACTTACTACAGTATGTACCATAAATTAATTCATCGCGAGACATCAATGTAAAAAATATGAAGAAATTACGCTTCAATGCAAATTAATATCACTTGACTTTATGACGGAATAAGCATAGATAAACGTGCTACTGTTGTGATAAGTCTGCCAACTTACACTCTCATAAAATCAAGATTTCAATTTCTTTAGCGATAACTTCATCAGATGAAATCCCGACATAAGGATAAACGACACATTTGGAGTGGCACACAAAAAAACTTCAGCACTTTTTAACATTTGTCATAATGACGGTGAGATACCTGACTAGCTGTCGAAAGACCAGTATACTGCGCAACAGTCTATTTTGCTCCATTTTGTCGCTGAGACATATCCTTGGAAGATGGGAGATATAAGGAGGCTATAAGGCTTTAATCGTACGGGTCTTCGTAACTCTGGTGAAGCGACTACGTTAGCAACGTTTAAGTTATATACATTCTACCAAGCAGAGCATGCAAGTCGATCGATGAAGTTATGAACTTTCAGAAACTGAAATGGTTTAGATTATTGTTGCGCATTTCGAGGCACCACGTACTTTGATGTGTAATGTCAGTCAAAGTAGGACTGGGTTGGAAGAAAGCTACAGGTTGTCAGACCAATTCAACAACTATTTGACTGCTGATGTGAGATGTGGATCGTCCGACTAGGGTCCTCAAGACGATAGAAATCAGTGGTTGCAAACCATTGATCATATGACTTGAAATTGACCACAATGGCACAGATGTATGCACCCTTTGTCTTCTTTAAGGTCTTGAATATTTTCAAGTACTTTCATGTATTTATTACTCTTTTTTAATAGCTCAATGTCACTCATTTTCTATCCGCCTCTTGTTTGCATACTGCCATAAAGCGTGGCTACTTGAACTGATACATTTCAGTATGAGGTTGTATGCTGATATGCCTCTATGCTTCAACTAGCTAATTAGCATGACGCTGTAATGCTGTGCACTTAATATCACACAACACATGAATTTAATCAGAAAATCGGTTCACATCAGGTTTCGAGCGACAGTTCCATTCTACAAGGAGTTAGAAAATATTCAGATAAACAATATGGTGATCAACTATAAAGATTCGAGTTGTATCAGAAAAAAAGCATTTCTTTAAGGTTACAGTAACACTAGTGATTGATTATCATAGAGATTTATAAAGCGTTTTCACAGTGATCCAACGAAACCTCTGTTGTGAGCACTTAAAATGTGTCTTCAATAAGTCTAGTATTTCTTCGTTTCTTTGATACGATGAAAATAAACAACCACAAAATTGATAATTATTGACGTGGTTTATACGACTTTGCTTACTTGAGCATGGAACTTTCTTCTCAAGCATAGATATGATTTGAGTAAAAATTTTGTTCGTGTTTATCAATGATGATGAATTATGCTTTACTGATGTACGAATCAATGACAACAGGCTAGGACATTGAATTTTTGTAGATTGGGAAGCATTCAATTTACCAGAGGATAAAAGGGTAGTAAATTTCTCATTGTTCATTGTTGAAGAAATACAGTATTGACTTTTAGACACAAAAGTATTGTTGGTTATTAGTTCATCATATTGGAAAGATGATATTGAGCTGTCATGACACTGCAAAGTATTACAAAAAGATGACGATGATAAATTATTACCACAGGTATTGAGTGGCTCGTTTTTATTTAAAAAAAGGATTGCTGCAATACTACAACTTAATTGATATATGGGCAATTTATGCAATAGTAACCCATTAGATTCTAAGCGTGTTCACCTTGCACAATCACTGGATTATGGAGATTTAAATCCTAGATAGCCTTTGCATTATAAATCTTTATGGCATTATTGAGTCCAACTACTTATATATTGGGTTGATTGATAATAACGACACAAACTGATCATCCAAAAATATTATTACGTTATGAAAATAAAATTTTATAGTTTCTTGTAAAACTACATATTCATTTTATAGAAGTGCTTTTCACCCGACTATCACCTCCTACGACAGCCATTTACAAAGATATGTCAGCTTGATTGAAACGACATGCTCTTAGTTTGAAACAGTACTCAACGTATTTTTACTCCAAACTACTGACCCAACTGATAGCCGCTACCTTGGCGTAGTCGCCTAGTTTGCATTTCACAATGACCCAAAGCGCAATTCTGGCAGAACACTTCTTCCGAAGAGGTCCTACCATACCAAAAAGGTCTGTTGGATAGTGATTAGATGCAAAGCAGTTATCGTTATGGTGTCAGCTGTTACACTATGATGGAGGTCTCAGGGCAAAGTCGTACAACTGCTCACTGGATGGGGTGTGTGACAGCAGTAAGGTGTTTCCCAAATATCACCACTCTTTCTATGGCATAGTCGACAAAAATAAAATCAACATACCTGATAATCGTTATTATTATCTCGACTAGAAGTTAGGGATGTCTTGGAATGTGTTGTCTTCGATGATTTCTTAGACTGTTTCATATCGGAATCAAATGCTATGTAACCAGAACGAGGTGTTGCTTCATCAGCCTTATCATGATCCAATAAATTGTTATTATTGAAATCCTCTGATAACTCTAATTTATGGACTGATTCATGATGATTGACTTTTTCTTTACCTTCTTTATCCGTTTCCTGATTCTTGAAAAGAAATAATAATTAAAGCAAGAAAATGATATGATATTTAAACGAAAGAACAGTAGACAACTAATTTGCCAGTGACATACATGATTCTAGTCAGAATAAATTACCTAGCGCTTTGATGAGCTACACTTCGATTCCAATTATTATGAAAGTATCGAATGGCAGATTGTGCGTATCTGTGTATCTACAAGTTGAGTCGCAAACGCACTGAACTGGAAACGTTGAATACGATATTTAACCATCAGTAGAGTATAACTAAGAACTTCGATTGTTAGTTACATTCCAGTGAAAATATGCGCTAAGAAAGTTGAAAATGAATTCAAAATAGTTAGAATTCAGCGGGAAATATATCACATATCGATTGGAGGAGTGATGTACGGTTTAGCGCGAATCGCTGACCCACCAACCACTTTGTACTCAGTCAACTGTGTGTCGGACATAGTTTAATTAAAGTGGATGAAAAGAAACACAGATTATTACATTCGCTAACATGGACAGTTAGTTACTCTTAAAAAGTATATTTTTTTCAGACACTTTCTCCACAGTTTTATCTTCTCATTGTACAACGTATTTACGAACAATGGAGATCTACTGCACTGTACTCAGCATAAACCGTGAACAAGATCCTGATTTTCAACACTCAGTCAAGACCGTGCTACTGTATGGTTCAGAAAATTGCCACGTTACAAAGAGCATTTCCAACAAACCACAGACATACATGAACAGCTGCCGCTTACGCCCACTCGATACGCAAGATGGAGATCGGATGGTTGGGAAGAATAAGCAACACGGAACTAACTCTGCCTGGCTGCCAACGAACCAACCAACCAAAAACCTATCGCCCAACAAATATGCAGAAGAAGAAAGTTAGGATGGATTGGACATAGACTAAGATGGTTTTGTGACATCACGCATCAGGCTAGGCCAGACCCTCGAGTGGAACCCGAATGGGAAAGAATTGTGTAGGGAAGAAATGAAATCTCTTTGGGAGTCGTGAAACCAGGTTAATAACACTGCAGAAAAGAGAGTGAAGTGGCAACGTGCTACATAAGCCCTATGTCCCACTACGAACCCAAAGGACAAATAATGATGGTAGTAATAAAATCCCTGATAGATAAATGTAGAATAAACATTATATTGGTTACTACGATGCACCGAACAGACACTGATAAAATTATTATAGACTATAAGAAAATTACACATAGAGTTTAGTCAGTGACAAAATTAATAAGATATAGATTTACTTCTGGGTTCATTTATAAAAACATATTGCATTTCTTCAATTTTACCAACTATATTGAGGCAGGTATTCCCACCTGATGAGTCCCTAACAGGACGAAATTCGCATCCCGGATTCCACTACTAGCCACTATTCATCTTTACTAAATATTGATATATTCTTTTAAAACCTATGTCCTGAATTATATCAAAAGTTGATTTTCATCTTACATATGTTAAAATTCGTAACCAAGACATCCAAGAAAGTGAGAGACTTTTTTCAAGTGTATGAAAATGTTAAAGACATGTAAAATCATTTGATTTATATTGTAAAAGATCCGATAGAACCAATTAAGCAAAATAATATAATCTACCAAATTCCATGTAATGATTGTGAAGTCAAATACATAGGTCAAACTAGCCGGTCGGGGTCAGTTAGATTAACAGAACATAGGAATTTAGCTAAACAAAGAACGGCAGACCCCAATAAGATCAATAACCTAGAAAAACACTCGGCCATTGCATTACATTCATTAACACACAACCACACAATAGGGTGGGACAAAACCACTGTACTTAAGTCTAATATAGCTAGGTGGAGAGTGAGATTAATTACTGAATCTTTGTTCATCGAATCCACACCCAACACATGTAATAGGAATGACGCAACACCTATACCAGAGATATGGAAAACTTTACTACCAATCAAAAAACAAAAAAACAAAGAGAGATCAGGTGACAGGACCATAAAATCAGATGTCGAAAGAAGTGTGATTACATTGATATGATTATGAGCAATAATTTATGCTCGAAACGTAATCAATTAAATAATACTGCATCACTGTGTGCTTTATATCAAATCATCATCATCATTATCAACATAGGACCAGGCATTACTGCGTAACGGTCCGAGTTGCCACACCTCATATCAGCACATCAAGTAAAAAGGTAGTGAGGTGAAGGATGAAGATAAGTGAATGCAGTCAAAAGAAATATAAAGTACGAGAAGAAAGGAAAGAGGAGTGACAAAATAGTGAGATTCGGTATAGCGTTGTTAAGATGAGGATAATGTGTGTATACATCTGCGCCACTGACTTCGGTTCTGAGCCATATCACCTAGGGTCTCCAACCACTGGTTCCTCTTGTCCCGTGGACCCCAACCACCTAGTCTGCATCGTCCTACATGGCTTAAACCAACAGTCAGAGACTTCATACATTGGTGCCATGTTTTAGTCTGGCCACCTCGGGCCTTTTTCCAGCCTGAACCCACCTCAGCCAACATTGTGTGACGAGGCAATCGGTGACTAGGCATACGTAGTACGTGTCCCAACCATCTCAGTCGATGAAGGTTCACAACCTCGTCGACTGACTTACCTCTTCTCCCTAAAACTCTACACCTAACTTCTGCATTACTCACATGGTGACACCACGGAATACGTCCTATACTACGAAGGCAACGGTGGTCAAACACCTGAAGCCTTTTTGTATCTCCACTTTCAATGGCCATGTTTCACAGCCATACAGTAGAACAGAGCGGACTGCTGTGCAGTACACGCGACCCTTAATAGACAAACGAATATCACGGCGGCGCCATAGGTGGCGCAAATTGGCAAAAGCCAATCGAGCCTTTTGTATCCGTGCAGAAATCTCATCGGCAACTAACCCACCGGGTTGATCCTACTTCCCAGGTAAGTGAAGTGGTCAACACACTCAACCACTTCACTCTCTATTGTTAACCGCGGTACCGCTGAAGACCAGTCCTGGAGCAAAAATTTGCATTTGGGTGGTGAAAATCGCATCCCAAACATTCTCAAATTCCCACTCAAAGTGTTCAGAAGACTCTGCATCTTGTCAGCGTCTTCACCTAACAGGACTATGTCATCTGCATATTCTAGATCTAAGGAAAATTCACCTGTGATCCGGTCAACGTCTTTGTAATTAGGTGACGAGAGGGAAACCTCCATAAGAATATCTATGATAAAATTAAATAAGAATGGGGATAGTGGGCATCCTTGACGGACACCACTTGATGAGTATAGCTCCCTGGACAACTCACCATAGGCTCTAACATGCCCACAAGTGTTCGAGTAGAGAGCTTTCAATAAGGTGATGTACTTACTAGGCACGCCTTTCAGTGACAGACACTGCCATAAGACTTCTCGATCAACGGAGTCAAATGCCGCCTTCAGGTCGAGAAATACAGCTATTGTCGGGCGTCTGTAAGCATGCCTATGTTCCAGGACCTGGCGCAGTGTGAATATTTGGTCGATACATCCACGGCCAGGTCTAAAGCCTGCCTGGTTTTCTCGGGCTTGCTGTTCCCGAGCTCCACTCAGGCGTCGGAGAATTATAGAACTTAGGATCTTAGACACTATGTTTGTCAGGCTGATTCCTCTGTGGTTATCACAAGAGGACTTCTCGCCTTTCTTGAAGACTGGGATGATGAGTGACTTAGACCAGTCGGAGGGGATCGTATTTGATTCCCATATACTGGCTAACACTTCCGTTAGCCTGACTAAGAGAACTCTACCACCATTCTTGTATACCTCAGCAGGTAGTCCGTCTGGTCCTGCTGCCCTTCCCCGTTTCAGGCTACCTACCGCTTTCTCAACTTCTTCTAGTGTTGGGGGACCTGTCTCTATGTCCCATTCAGGGTCCGACTGGATAGCGGGCAGCGCAATGGTGGCTGGAGGCCAGTTAAACTGTTCCTCAAAGTGTTCTGCCCATCGTCCCAGTCGCCTTCCCTGCGAGTGAATCGCCGATCCGTCCTTCTCCGCTATAACCTCACTAACTGTTGTTGACCATTTCCCCCCAGTCTCCTTAATAAGTCTAAATAACTGTCTACTGTTACCGATCGCCGCTGCCTTTTCCATCTCTTTAGCCTTTGCTGCCCACCACTGTTCACGATCGTTGCGCAGACTTTTCGTCAGTTATTTTTAAGTTGCGCTCGCTCTTCATTGTACTCAGAGCCTGCAGGGATGCATTCACGTGCATCCATTAGTTTGGAAGAAGCTGCTGATATCCACTGGCTCTTTTTAGCCATTATCTTGGAGTCGGCTACAGTCTCCAGTGCTGCTTTTACAGTAGACTGAAGATGGCACCAAGCTTCTTCTGGATGAGTGACAGTCTTTTGTTCCGATAACTGCCTAGCCAACTTCTCACTGAACACGGCTTTGGTGTTTTCGTTGTCCAGCAGAACTCGTAGTGGTTTTGTTGCCAAATTTTTTCTACGTCCATTGAGACGCAGGCATATACGTGCTCGGACCAACGCATGATCGCTGTCCAAACACGTACTCCAGAAGGAGCGGCAGTCTTCCACCGATCCTCTCCAGCGATGACTAATAGCAATGTGGTCTATCTGTGTCCATCGCTGAGTCGAGCTCGGTGGACGCCAGGTCAGACAGTGCCTTTCTTTATGTCTGAAATTTGTGCTGGCTAAAAATAGGCGGTTATCTGAGCATAGTTGTAATAGGCGATCACCGTTATCTGTACGTTCAGCTGGGATTCCGAAAGTGCCACCTAAGTGCCTTTCTGCCTCACTCAGTCTACCCACCTGTGCGTTGAGGTCACCTGCAACAACCACTACGTCCGAACGTTTGGCTTTCGAGAGGAGGTTAGACAGTTTATGGTAGAACTCGTCCTTCACTTCATCCGAACTACAGTCAGTGGGTGCGTAAGCAGAGATTACAAAGAGACAACGGCGAGTCTCACTATTCCTTTTAGTTCTCACTGTGCCGTTCAGCCTCATAGCGCAGAGGCGACTATCAACTGGGATCCAGTCTAGTAGTGAGTTTTCTGCCCTGGTGCTTAATGCTATACCTACACCTGCAAGACCACGAGAGCTAGCTATCGAATCTCCAGAAACTCGAAGGGTGAATTTTACGGATTCACCAGATTGGTCAGGAGAGGTCAGGTGAATAACCACACTTGGGTCCTGTATGCGTGTCTCACAAACACAGCACACATCCATGCCCGAGTTGCTAGAGTCTTTGCCAACGAAGCCTGTTGGCCAATTTGACGGAGGGTGCGGACATTGAAGGCTCCAATATGTAATTTGGAGCGTGGTTTAAGGAGACCAGGGATGCTGTTCTGTGGACTCAGATCGTTGTCGAAGGCTGCAGAGGTAGGAGAAATTGAAGATGATGCAGCATCATTAATTAAGAGACGTGAAGGAAGATTAGAAGGTAATGATGGAGGAGGAGGATAGCAGTCAGAAGAAACTTGGGTGCTGACAGAGTTGTGAGGGCGGTTGACACTTCCCGGCTGCCCACACCGTGGAAGGCTATTTCTTCTTAAGGTACCTGAAAGAGATTTGTGTGACCGCAGAGCCCATCGGACATCTGCTTGAGGCCTGTCACACCCAGCCTTTTGAGTATGATTATTTTGAATTTTTGTATTTTTGGGGCCGGATGGTCGAAAGGAAACGACAAGTGAACCAACACCGCCGGCCCGGCAGACCGTGGGGCGTGGTGGAGTGTGTTATTTTTGGGGCCGACCTTTTCTAACCCCCCCTTCCACTGAGAAGGCAGCATCAGCTTGGCACTGCTGGTCATCCAAGGGAAACACCTTACTGCTGTCACACCCCATCCAGCTAGCAGCAGTACGACTTCGCCCTCAGACCCCCATCATAGTGTAGCAATTTACACTATAACGGTAACTGCTTTTCGTCTAACCACTACCCAACAGACCTTTCTGGTATGGTAGGACCTCGAGGGAACAAGCGTTCCACCAGCATAGCTCGTTGGGTCATTGTGATATGCAAGCCCGACCACCACGTCAAGGTAGCAGCTATCGGTACATACATACATACAAAAGGCCTTTACATATGACAATATACATAAACTCTCATTCATTTTACAAAATATAGAATGGGAGACGTTTGGAAATGATGACTTGGATGACACAATCGATGCTATCACATGCAATCTTGAATTTTTGCCTTGATATTTGCTGTCCTATCACCAATTAAAAATACTACGAAAAGAAGGGGAAAAATGTGCAAATCGAAGGATAATACTGGTGTTAGACGACTTAACTATCTGATTAAGTCGGAAATAAAATGTAAGAACTTAATGTATAACCAGAAAATTATACCATGTAAAACTCTTCTAGTATAGCAAGACGTTTAGGAATTTAACTGGGAAGAGAAAACTTGAAAGTGAAGCCTGCGAAAGCATCTTCACACTTAACCAATCATTTATACGTGAGCTTTCTAATGTTATCTTATCTAGTTCTTTGTACGTAACAGAAAGCAGGTTTCCTTATGAGCTAAGTAGGTCAGATCTGCCCTCTTCTAATATACTTCTACCTTTAATTCTGTCCCTTCAACCTTTTAATTAAAGAACCCTGTCATTGACTAAACTCTATGTGTAATTTTCTTATAGTCTATAATAATTTTATCAGTGTCTGTTCGGTGCATCGTAGTAACCAATATAATGTTTATTCTACATTTATCTATCAGGGATTTTATTACTACCATCATTATTTGTCCTTTGGGTTCGTAGTGGGACATAGGGCTTATGTAGCACGTTGCCACTTCACTCTCTTTTCTGCAGTGTTATTAACCTGGTTTCACGACTCCCAAAGAGATTTCATTTCTTCCCTACACAATTCTTTCCCATTCGGGTTCCACTCGAGGGTCTGGCCTAGCCTGATGCGTGATGTCACAAAACCATCTTAGTCTATGTCCAATCCATCCTAACTTTCTTCTTCTGCATATTTGTTGGGCGATAGGTTTTTGGTTGGTTGGTTCGTTGGCAGCCAGGCAGAGTTAGTTCCGTGTTGCTTATTCTTCCCAACCATCCGATCTCCATCTTGCGTATCGAGTGGGCGTAAGCGGCAGCTGTTCATGTATGTCTGTGGTTTGTTGGAAATGCTCTTTGTAACGTGGCAATTTTCTGAACCATACAGTAGCACGGTCTTGACTGAGTGTTGAAAATCAGGATCTTGTTCACGGTTTATGCTGAGTACAGTGCAGTAGATCTCCATTGTTCGTAAATACGTTGTACAATGAGAAGATAAAACTGTGGAGAAAGTGTCTGAAAAAAATATACTTTTTAAGAGTAACTAACTGTCCATGTTAGCGAATGTAATAATCTGTGTTTCTTTTCATCCACTTTAATTAAACTATGTCCGACACACAGTTGACTGAGTACAAAGTGGTTGGTGGGTCAGCGATTCGCGCTAAACCGTACATCACTCCTCCAATCGATATGTGATATATTTCCCGCTGAATTCTAACTATTTTGAATTCATTTTCAACTTTCTTAGCGCATATTTTCACTGGAATGTAACTAACAATCGAAGTTCTTAGTTATACTCTACTGATGGTTAAATATCGTATTCAACGTTTTCAGTTCAATGCGTTTGCGACTCAACTTGTAGATACACAGATACGCACAATCTGCCATTCGATACTTTCATAATAATTGGAATCGAAGTGTAGCTCATCAAAGCGCTAGGTAATTTATTCTGACTAGAATCAAATTTGATCTTCATTAGCGAGTGAGTGTGTGCGGCAGCTATTCATACTTCTCTGTAGTTCCTTGGAAATGCTTACCGTAACACGTCAAGTCTCTCAACCATCACATAGAAGCACTGACTTGACTGGCATTAGAGTTGGAAATCCAGATCTCGTTCACGCTCTATGCTGAGTGCAATGCAGTGTGCTGCAGTAGATCACCACATTGATTTCAGATTAATGCAGGAAGGCCTGTCTTGCTGTCTTTCCTATCCTGGCTAGCTTTCATGTCCTCATCTGTGTCGCCGATGCCCGTCGTTGTAACAACGCTGCCTAGGAGATAGGTAGGTAGGTGGAAGAGACAACTTCGTTTAGATTTCTCCCGTTCACTGCAATTGGTGCTTGTTGTTGTTGTCGTCGTTTTTGGTGGGATGTCTTCATCACCCCCATCTCCTCTACATTCACTTGAAGTCCCGTCTTCGCTCCCTTGCCACTTTTACCAGCTTGTTGGTTTTCGCCTGTAGATCTTCGAGCTTGTGCTACAAGGTATTAGACATAAATCATCATTGGCGAAATTCAAATCTTCTAGGCTTTTTTCATCAGTCAGACAGCATATGCCCACCTCGCTCCTCATCGTTCGCTGCATGTTCCAGTCATCCATAGTCAGGAAGATTATGGGTGATACTAGACGGCAGCCTTCTCTTGCCTTACTCCTGTCTTCATTTCAAACAAATCAATGAGCTTTCCATTGTGTTGTTAATCACTTGACATGTGGCGTCCTCATATAGCTGTTGAATGAGGTTGATAAAGATTTGTCGCACCAAAGCCGTAGTGTTCAAGCAGCTGCCTGCCAAATAATGCTGTCGAAAGCCTTTTCAAAGTCGATAAAGTTGAGGTAGAGAGTTGACTGCCATTCTATACTCTGTTCTATGATGATGCGTAGCGTAGCGTTACGATTTGATCCGCACATGATTTGTTTTTCCCGAAGCCAGCCAGCCAGTCTGGTCCGGTCGGAATTTCGAATGTACAGAATTTTTTAGTCTCTCCAAGATGATACGGCATAATACTTTGCTTGGAGTTGACAAGAACAGGAGTATGATTCCGCGCCAGTTCTTGCAAAGACTAAGGTCTCCCTTCTTTGGGAGTTTGACAAGGTACCCCTCCTTCCAATCAACCAGCAGGTACCTTCCCTTCTTTCAAAACCTTCTGTAGTAGTGGTGTGGTGTGAGCATGTCCGCTGTTGTCTCTGCGTCTGCCTTCAGTACTTTAGGCGGAATTCCATCTGGTCCTGCTGCTTCCCGAATTTCAGCAGTTTTATGGCATTCAGGACTTCTGCTTTTGTCGGAGGGCCTGTGTTCACTGGTAGTTCTGTGGCCTCTCTGCTGGTGGTATTTCTGGACGAGTTGCAGGTCGTGACGGTGGTCGATTCAAGAGCTTTTCGAAGTGGTCAGTCTATCCTTCCCTTCGTTTCTTCTCTTCGGTAACTAGCTTCCCTTCACTATCTCTCATTGGTTTCACCTGCACTGATCTCTTCTCAGAGCGATAGTAACCTGGTTTTTCCACATAATGTTGTCGGGTCTCTCCTAACAGCAGCCTGTTCTGCTTCACTTGGAAGTGTGTCATAGAAGTGTCTTTCCGCGCACTCTTCTCCACTTCTTTTGTCCAGTGTAGTGTTTTATACGTTGTACTCAGTTCTTCTTTGCTTTGTGCATCCTTGCACTGCACTGGTTCACCTTCTGCTTCACCATCTTCCTCTCCCGCCTCTATCAGCTTCCATGTGTCCGTCGAGATTCATCCCTCGTCTTACTTCTTCTTCCTTCCTAATACGGTTATGCAGATTTCCCTCCACATCTCTTTCAAAGAGTTCCAGTGTTCACCCACACAGGTTTCTTCAGGAATGTTGCTCAATACCTCCTATTTTGTTCTGATGGCTGACGTGAAGATGTCCTCTGTAGTTTCGTCCTTCAGTTTCTGAGTGTTCAACTTCAACTGTAGTCTATCATCAACTTCTTTCAAGGCTTTCAACTCCATTTGGAAGGTTCCTTGTACTAGAAAGAGAGTGGTCTAAACCTGCATCTGCTCTCCTTCTTGATCTTGCGTCCAGTAGTCTGACTGCGTCTCCACTTTCTTCACATTGAGATAGAGTCGATCTGATTTTTAGTGTAAAGTGTCCATCTGGTGAAATCAATTCCATGTCTCTTCGTGAATATCCTCGTGTTTGTACACACCGCTTCGCCTCACCTCCAATCGCCAATTCGTTGAATGCATAGAATTCTGCAAACAATTACCCATTCTCATTCATCAACTCACCGAGTGCTTCTCAACCCATGATAAGTTCTCTTCCCCTGTTGTCCGCTCACAGTTTGGCATTCATGTCACCCCACCCATTAGAATTTTTATGTCGCCATCTGGAGCCTTGTCCAATACTGATTGTAGTTGTCTATAGAATTCCTCCTTCTTCTCTTCATCTGCATTATTTGTAGGTGGATAGCGTAGCACTGTATGATTGTGACTTCCCTTCCTTCCTTCCTTCCTTTTGAGTTGAATCTTGCTGTCATGATCCTGATACTGGAGGACACTGGTTCCCACTGCATGAGAGCCTTCGATGCTTGTGGGGACATCATGATAACCACTCGAAAACTCAGTGTGCTCGTGGTTGTCGTCTGGGTGACAATATCAGAGTAGATTATTGACTCTCCAGTTGACAGTTTGGAAAATCCACTTCCATTCCATCTGCAGATTCCAAGCACTTCCATGCCATATCTCCTCATCTCGTTTGTGATCTGGGCAGTCTTGCTAGGTTCATACATGGTGCGGACATTTCATGTCTCTATCCTTACTTTCGCTTCCATCGAGAGAAGAGAAGAAACATAGGCCGACTTGCTTCCCGAAGACTTTCACCAACCGGCGTCGTTTCGTCTCGCCGATTCCAGCGAGGAATAAGTCTAATTTTATTTTTCCATATTTACTTTGTGCTTTGGAGTTTCCTTAGCGGTAGGATTGGTTTTATGGCGTAGGGTTGCTAGCCCTATGCCTAACCTTTTCTCTTTACCTGGGCTTAGGACCGGGTAGAAGCCAATAAACTGGTTAACCAGGGAATAGAGTATAAATGGGTTTTATTTCAATGCTTATTTACAAGGGATCCACTTATCTGCAAAAAGATGCATAGATAGAAATGAAATTGTTGGCAGAGACACTACTTTATAATACATTTCCACTGAGTTTCCTCAATAGGTATAAGAACGTATCAAGGTTGCAAACTATTCAGTATTGTGTCCCTAGAATGGGTGTTTGGATCACGCTATCGTCTAAGGTGGAATCAAACAGTATGATCTTAAGGTGAAGGCTTCATTCTGTTATCAGAAAGGTTTACCATGCACTCAGACCGAGCATTAGTGAGAAGACGAAACTTATACCTGGAAGTAAACCTTATCATTACACTGATAAGTAAGTCACCTCCCACTGAGTGTACACCGATTTGCATATGCGTGCGGTGATACATACATTGGGAGTAGTAATTGAACTATGAAATCAAAGGTACTAGAACATATCCGTAAATGTCAAGAAGGACGGTTGGATTCAAAGTGAATGGGTTATGAAGAACTAATAAGTACGGAAAGCATTGCTGTAACTATCTCACATTTTTGATCACTGATTACCACGTTTATTTTATATTGAAAATACTTTAGAGTACTTGAGTTCAAGCACTCACGAGATCGAATGGAACAACTTAAGGTACAATAGGTAATGTGTAACTGTTCACATTTGGGTAAGGTTTTAATGATTTATTTGTTTGCCAGTTCCTTTCCATGAAGAGAAGCTCTCAAGGATATTCTTTTTTCGATTATGGAAGCATTAAAAATTACACGTGAGTAAAACGGTGACATGAAAAAGATTCAAAAATAAATCATAATTTCATCACAAACGTTAAGTAAATAGGCTGTCGAGTATCTACAACTTACTTTAACGGATAATTTTGATGCTTTTATTGATGAATTCTTATGCTTCATTGAATGTTTAGCCAACCGAGATGATGTAGAAGCGTATGGTTTATTTTCTTGTGTAATAAAATCATCTAGTACAATATTTAAACGATGATGTGGGTCACTGGTGTCTTCAGGATCAGTTAACAATTCATTTTCAATTGAAACTCCCTAAATAGTAATAGTAATAATGATGATAATAATAACGAGAACAATAATAAAGTTATCATTATGTGTTGATACTTGTAATTTTCCGCTGCTACACTGAATCGGATTGACCAATCTCCGTTAGCAAATGTGCTCCTATGCGGATGCCAAGATATTGCTTGAATATTCATTGTTATAATTTATTTGGTGTTTGAAGGGACGGATACGAGGTTGGAGTCTCAGTGGGGATAGTATCACTCACTGGAGTGCAGGCACATCGAGTTGATGAGTCCCAGACAGGACGAAACACATTCTGCATTCGACTGCTAGTTACTACCAAGTAAATTATACTGATAAACATTTTTTGAATTAATTCAGAATAAGGATGAAGATGAATGTACTACTTTCGATGAGCTAGTATATAGAAGAGAAAGAGAATTGTATTCATGCTAGACCGTAAAAAATATTTTTTAAACAACTGTCAACATCATAGTAATTTGTTTGGTTGAGGCCAGCAGAAAAATCTAGGACGCGCGTTTCGTCCTATTCTGGGGACTCGTCAGCCGCACGTACCTGCACCCCAGTCAGTGATGTTGTTCCCACCGACACTCGAACCTCGTATCCATCACTTCAAACGCCAAGGCCTCATTCACTATCCCACGGAGGAACGATAGCCACTTCTCGTACAACGGCTAGTAGTTAGCACTATTTATTGATATATACTTGTAATTCTCCATTGTTTTATTGGATCGCATTGTTCGACCTCTATTGGCATATGTGCTGGCTGGTATGCGGATGCCTCAATATTACCTGAATGTCAATTATGGTAATTTGCTTGGTTGCCGAGTCGGTTGACAAGTCCCAAATAGGATGAAAGGCGAGTCCTGGATTCCTCTGCTAGCCACATCCAACTAGATTAGCATAATTAACATTCAGGCAATATCGAGGCATCCGCATACCAGCCCATATGTCAATAGAGGTCGAACAATTCGATCCAATAAAACAACGGAGCACTACAAGTATATATCAATGAATAGTAATACCTGTCAACATCTTCTAAAAATGACTTTTCGTCTAATCATAGCTAGTGTAAATTTTGCAATTGCCTAGAAAACAATCATTATAGTGTTTACCGGTTTCAGGTGATAAAAAAATACTTAAAAATTTTATCGGTATATACAGCAGAGTGAAAACTTGTTAAGCAAAGAAATTATTAATAATTGGTTAGTTAAGAGTAACCGATTTTACACAATCTGTTCCCAAATGTTAACCGAACTCAGTTGGCAAATGTGATCATTAAATAAAAGACACTAACAACCTACCTCAGGCATATCATATTCACAACGAACAATATGTGAAGCAGCAAGTTTATCTTTGATATGATTCACTTCATTCTCTTCACCTAATTTTTCAATAACATTTACTGCTTTCGAATCAATTGTTAAAGTAGAATGGTTTTTCTGACGAGATTTCTTCAATTTATCCCCTGTTGATCTAGAAAACAAAAGAATATTGTAGAATATGAGAGTTTGCTCGTTATTAAAATGATAAAAATATTCAATAGAAACATCACCTGCTATACTGAGACTAGTTAACAAAGTAAGATATATCAAATTTACAAAATAAGTTGAAAAACTTTATGTTTTGTTTCAATAAAGATAAGTATGAGTGGATTAGATAACCATTCAAATTGTTATATTTTGCATTCATATATCAAAATGCAAATTCAGGGATATTTATTAGCTGACATGTTTAAAGTAAGCCCAACTACTTCTTTTATTTGAACACGATTGAACACCCACCTATGTAGAAGACTATTTGTCAGTCTTTTATCTGTATACTGATAAATGTTAATTCTGATTAGTATTCTTGTCATTATAATCATCATTATCAACTATTTTCAAGCAATTTTCATAATACACTCTACTGAACAGTACCAAATTGGAACCAAACAATGGTTTACTACTTACAGGCTTTTATCGCTTATCTGACTATTTTTAATCTTTAATGCGAAATACTTGAACAGAATCAAACCTCACTTTCTCTCCAATAAAACTACTTTTATATAAACAAGATTCTGTAGATTGAAGTTTATTAAGGTCATATTTTTTTAAGGGTAGAATTCATTGCTGACTCATGTCATTTGGAGGTGCCCTACAAATCTGGAGCACTGATCAGTTGTTTCGTTCTATTGTGGGACTCCTCAACAGTACGCAACCATAACCGTGCCAGAAATCGAATTCGAGACCTTCTGGTTTCGAGGTGAACGCGTTAACCATTCAGCCTTTGGGTTGGGGTTCAACGGTTCACAGTCTCCTACTTCTGTCGATTTACGATACAACAGAACTGTCCACTAACGTCTTCAGTCGACATCCGCTTCATTTTCAACTGATTGACCTCAAAGGTCACGGCTTTTCATTAGAACTTCAGGATAGCCATCTTGAATCATTTTACTAATGAGTGCTATACAGTTTTTTAGTTTGAGGTTAATAGTTATTTTATTTTCAAGGTAGTATTCATTAGAAGTAGGAAACTGTGAACCGTGGGACTCTGACCCACTGGATGAATGTAAGTCTATGATAAATACTGAAGGAAACAAGAAGACAGAGACAAAGGAAGGAATGTTTTTTATTAATATGTGGTACAGTAGTTGTTAAACATGGTACACCTTTCACTAAGACAGTTATTTGCAAAATGTGTTTTCATTTCCGGTTCTGCTTGTCTCTTGATTTGCTCTTAATACGCCCGCGTTGTCTCTTGACAGAATCTTTAGCCACTGATGATTTCTGTCTCCCTTTCAACATATACTACTTATATCCATTCTTATCAGCAACACCCCCCTACAATAGTACCTTGAAAACAAGATTACGTATTACCTACCATTACCACAGAAACTAACAACTGCATTTTTGTTATTTTGTCACAATCACAAATTTCAGTATAATTCATGTTCAGCGTAGAAAATAATTTGAAAATGGTGCTTATATATTTCAGATAATTATTTACTGATTGAAAAGAAACAGATTAGAATATTTTGAAGACACTGTCGGTAAATTCAGTAGAAGAAACTACATCAGCTCAAACACAATTTTTAAAAGTTCATCGAATGAGAACATATAAAATAAAGGAAGTTGTGGAAATCGATTTGAGCTGAAATCAAACACCAGTAGTTGAACTGATGAAAGCAACTTTAATATTTACAACGAAGGGATGATACCTGATGAAAATAAAAATGATCACGATCGATACAGTGATAAGATATCAATGAGATAAACAACAGTGACTAGAGTAAGAAATAAACAACCTGAAATACCAATCAGGAAGAATATGATCAATCAACTATTTTCTAACTACTTAGTTTACTCAGACATTTCAACTTGATAGCAATGAAAACAACGTATACACCGAAGTCAAAATCTCTATACAAGAAAATTCGAAGATTAAGAATAAAGAATTTTATACTGGGTGATGATTGAAGATGAAATAAAAATTTGGACCATGGCCGGAATCAAATCAGTGACCAACCAGGTTTCCGGCCTGATGGTATACCAACTGGGCTTCGAGGTCCAACTGCTGACCAGATTTTTATTCCACTTCAATTACCAAAGGTTTTGCCCGAATATCATGTTGGTATAGCATCGGGTCGGAAACTCAGTGGTCGCTGGTTCCAATCCGGCCACGGTCCAAATTCCTCATCTCACCTTCAATACACTACAAATACTAGTATGTCAAATCACGGCTATCTCAGATAGTTATATAATACTAAAGAAATTCGCACCAGTAGTGACTTTGAATTTTTACCACGAGATTAATATTCTACAACTATCTACGTACTATCGATATGCTAAATCAAAGAATTATGCTTAATGAATTTGTTGCCAAGAGGAAGAAATAACATCAACTTTCAATACACATATTCTTTAAAAATCACTTTGTATTTGAGCGTTGCAATGATAGACTTTAGATAATAGATAGGTAGATGAAAAATTGCAGCCTAAAACGTATAAGCAAAAACCATTAAAACAAATGTAAACATAATTCGTCAGCCACATATAAGTTTCTCTACTGTATAACCAGTAGAATTTTGTTGTGCGAGGAAAAACGACGCAATCTGGGTATCGAAACCTTGTTGAGTGCAGAAATATTCTAAGCGGTAGCCCAGTGTTTAAGAATTATTATTATTTGTTCCTTGGGTTCCTGGTGGAACATACAACTTCAGTACCACGTCACCATTTCACTCTCTTCTCTACAGTCTCCGTGGCTACCCAGAAACTTTCATCTCTTCCTCACACCATCTCCTACATTCCACCCTCGGACCCCCAACTCCTCGTTTCACACGCAGGTTCCACTCGAAGGTCTGAACTGGCCTGGCCTGACCTGACACGTCATGTCCCCAAATCGTCTTCTCACTCTATGTCCAATACAATCCATCCCAACTTTCTTCCTCTGAATATTTATTGCGTGATAGGTTCTTGGTTGCTTCGTTCCATGCCAGCCAGCCAGCCAGAGTTCCTCCTCACTTATTCTCATTATTCTGGCCATCTGATCTTCAGGATCGAGTGAGCGTAGGTGGCAGCTGTTCATACATGTCTGTAGTTCCTTGGAAATGCTTACCGTAACACGTCAAGTCTCTCAACCATCACATAGAAGCACTGACTTGACTGGCATTAGAGTTGGAAATCCAGATCTCGTTCACGCTCTATGCTGAGTGCAATGCAGTGTGCTGCAGTAGATCACCACATTGATTTCAGATTAATGCAGGAAGGCCTGTCTTGCTGTCTTTCCTATCCTGGCTAGCTTTCATGTCCTCATCTGTGTCGCCGATGCCCGTCGTTGTAACAACGCTGCCTAGGTAGATAGGTAGGTAGGTGGAAGAGACAACTTCGTTTAGATTTCTCCCGCTCATGCTGATTGGTGCTTGTTGTTGTTGTTGTTGTTGGTGGTGGTGGTGGTGGTGGTTGCGTATCTTCATCACCTCTGTCTTCTCCACGTTCACCTGAAACAAGTCCTGTGTTCGCTATCCTGCTTCTTCTGTCAGCTTGTTGGTTTTTGCCTGTAGATCTTCGAGTGTGTGCTACAAGATATTAGACATAAATCATCGTCGGCGAAATTCAAATCTTCTAGGCTCTTTTCATCAGTCAGACAGCGTATGCCCATCTTCTCGCTCCTCAGAGTTTAAGAATGGATACGCTTAAATGCGTGATATGATCTATCCACAGGAAGATTCTTTTTTCGGGGGCTTCATCAATTGGCTGTTCATATGATTATCAAAATAACACACAAAAATAAGCTTCTCAATTTTCTGTGAACTTCAGAATTCAAATAAAACAGTGTGTAAAAACAGAATGGCTATCAACTAAGTAAATACCTTAGAAGTGATGATACTGATATAGGATAAAATCTAGAATATATTTCACTACCATTCATTAATATGGAAACAGTGAAGTATAAACATAACATGATATTTTTACCTTAATTTACGATTATCATTAGAAGCGATAGTTTGAAATCGTTTACGTATGTCAGCTGCAAACTGATCGGATGTAGCCAGTGTGCGCCCTATAAAAAATGTGATACATCGATAACATTTATATTGACTTGAAATACAAATTATTCTTAAAAAAGCAGAATAGGATAGAAGGCCATATAAAATTGAATTACAACGATCTAAAAATATTCAAGAAACCAGACTCGATATGTTAAACTTCTTGAAGTGGGCGAAGAAAAACAAAAATAGGAAACTTAAATAGTTATGCTTTGATAGATTATTTTCATGTTTCAACAGAATCTTATAAAGATAGTTATCTAATCATTTAAAAAGTCTAAAAGGCTTTTATTTTAAATATTTTTTTACGTCCTGCTGTTCAGAAATCATAGTTATCTAACACAACACTAAGTTCGGAATGTGGACCATTGGATATCGACCCAGCGGCTTAGTGGCAACGTCCTGGTCACGGAACCCGAAGCATCTGGGTTAGACCCCTGGAGGGGTCATGGGTGCGCACTGCTGAGAAGTTCCATACTAGGATGAAACAGCTGTCCTGTGCTTCCAGACTTTTAATCTTCTTTCAAATGATGTCAGTCCACGACGAATACCAGCATGAAATCAATAAATCCCCACAACCCTCTATATTGAATAAGCCTGAATAATCGTGCTACGTAATCATAATTTATTGCTTAATGTGATCTTGTTATGGACACATTCTGAAATATGAGTTGTCAATCATAGAAAGTTGTAAAACGGTTGACTGTACCTTGTGTTGCGTTCAAAGCTATAAGATAAGAGTGAAGCAGGTGATATTTTGAATAGGGAAGTGCACTTAAGTCATGATGTGTCATTAAATGTAACAAGTTATAAACTTGATCACATGATCCAAGTTAAAAGTATTATTATTATCACTATTTATTAGTTGTTTACTTATTTACTATTTATGTACATCTCCAGTATCTTCACTTTGATTATTTCTTGAGGAAGCTGGAGATGGACTTCTATGCTTATTATTATTATTATTACTATTATTATTTATTTGACCTTTAGGTTCCTAGTGGAACATACAACTTCAGTACCACGTCGCCGTTTTACTCTCTTCTCTGCAGTCTTCTTAACCTGGCTCCACGACTGCCCATAAGCTTTCATTTCATCCTCACACCATCTCCTCCATGTCACCTTTTGGTATTTATTTATCACTGACGGGTATCAGTTGGGAAACTAATGAAAACCTGGTACCACTGGACAGCTGTTTCGGTGTCCAATGGGACTCTTTAACAGTGCGCACCGATGACCATACCAGGAATAAAACCGACAACCTTCGAGATTCGCGGCGAGCACGTTACTATTAGCCACCGGGTTGGAATTTAATAGTCAAAATTTTCCTACTTCTGTCAGATTACGAAATAGCGCGAGAGTGGGGTTGGATAATAAGATTTTAAACTTCAGTCTTTATTTCAATAAAACATTGTCTACGGTTCGAGATGAAAGCGTGTAGAATATTCCTTTGATTATTTTCAATGTATCTACTAACAAAACGTTTTTCATTTTAAGGATGAGTTGAATAATATTTAAAGATTTTCAAACTCATACATAGTTATGCTTTAAAGTTAATATACGCATGATTCAGTAGGTTCATCCCAAAATTGAGATATATTGAACATGCATAAGACATCTAATATATTCATCTAGGTCCTCAAGTTGACTACAATTATAGTTGGAAGAGAAAACACTAGTGTTGACGAAGCATAGAGGTAAAACTCAGTTCAGGTATTGACTAATTTTGTTTCAGTTGGTGTAAAAAATATGACTGCTTGGTTGATTACTGAAACTGTTAGTCAAAGAAAGTAGTAAAGTGAATAAATAACTGAAAACTAAAATAAATTACTTACCAATATTTGGTGTTTGAAAGCGTTGATCCCCTGTTGTTTTTGCCTTTCCAGTTATACTAGGGCTATCTGAGTTAATAGCATCTCGATGTTGTCCAGTCAAGGAATCTTCTGATTGGGGTACATTGTTCTTCTTTAGATTTATTGGTTTCAGATAATTAGGATTGTTTTCTTGGTTTTGCAGCCGCCTTGAACGCATCTTAAAGTTTATCGTCAAGAGGTAGAGTAAGCAACAAATAACAAGTCATCCAACTAATATAAAGTGAAATATGAAATAATCTCTTAAAATGGGATTACCAATTGGTAGACATAGAATCGAATCGAAATCCATTCAGCAATCTTGTGCACATTCATGCAGCAAACAATGAAACACACCTATTGTGTGAGGAATAACGATACCACTACTTAACTCCCAAAACCTTGGCAAGTGGGGCGAGGCTCGAATTCACGGTTCACTAGTTTAAAGTCACCCCTTCAAACCAATGAGACGTAGCTCCACTTACCAATACGTAGAAACAACTAAATGGTTAAACCCCGTTAAACTGAAGAATTTCAAAAGTACACAATTATCTTTCCTTGTTTAAAGTATTTTCTGTAACGTTTACTGCGATTCTGATAATGAACAATAAGAACAGATATTACTTCAACTATGCAGTCTACATTTTATGAACTAGACTCTGAATCAATCTTGTTATGAAAAAGAGCTTAGAGCGACTCTAGAAGCTACCATAGCAACTGCTGAGATAACTAATTAGGCTTCAATATTTTATTAAAAACTACCTTTCTAACCGGAATACCAAAACGGGATTGGTTAATACAGCAGTTTCCAGGGTGGCCTTTAAAGTCGCCCCAAAAATACATAAACTGATTTCAAAAGTCGTACCTGTTATGTAAACTTAAGAAAGGGAGAGAGAGAATGAGTATTTCGATATCAACTAAAATAACCAATATGATTTTACCAACCAAATGTCAATGTAGCACCATAATTTAGCTACTAATAAATGATGAGAGGAAATGTGTGAACAGGGAATAATCTACTCATAATTTAATCATATCTCATGTTTTATGTGCAATAGGTTCTTTCATTTATCTTAAGTAAGCTACACAAGACAGTAAGAAAAATACAATTTATCCAACTCACTTCAGCCAACTCTTCAGGTGTCAACTGAACAGAATGGGGTTTACAGTCCTGTAGATCAGTGAATATATCACCTTCTGTGTTGTTCAATTCCTTATTCCAATGCATAGAATGATCATCATTTACCGACTTGTTTGAAAGCTAATGAGAAAAAAAGCATTAAACTAGAGGATAGTGAAAGGTTTATCAATTGCTAAAAAGATTCATGTCAACAAATAAACATGTTTGCGTCGAAACCTGACCTATAGCTGCTAACTTGATGAGGTAGTCAAGCTTGTATATCACAATGACCCAACAAGCTATGCTGTTGGAACGCTTTTTCCTTTGAGGTTATACTATGCCAGAAAAATTACTTAGAAAGCGGTGAGACAAAAAGCAGTTGTCATCATAGTGTAAACTGCTATGCTATGATAGCAGTCCGAGAGCGGAGAAGTATTCCTGGCTGGATCGAGGTATGACAGAAGTGTTTCGCATAGACAGCAAGTAATACCCCACTGATGCTGCCTTCTTCTGTTGGAAAGAGCGTGGTAAGAAAAGCAGAACACTGCCCTCTACACTGTGATCTAGTACTGGTGGTAAGAATTCGAAATGAATTTAAATCTCACAATTTCGACCTCAATTAGATGTCTCTTAGGCTTCGCGATCATGCAGCACAACTCCACGTCTCTCGGTCAGCATTCTTAAAGAAATGGAAAAGGCAACAATGACAGGTTATAGACATCTACCTAGACTGATCAAATAAAACTGTCACAAAAAATGTTGGCGGTTAATGACACTATAGAGGAGAGAATTGGGCCTGTTATTCACTAGCAGAACAGCTGATTAGAATGATGAACAGTTTAAATATTACGTTGGATGCAAATGGAACCTTGAGGCAGGGTCTCCAACAACTTTAGACGTGAAGACTGTAAGTAATCTGAAATGACGGAGGGTAATAGGTTCAAACAGACTAAGGTAGAGGACTTTACAAGACTTCTGGAGTTCGACCCTAGCCACCTTTGTAACAGAGGCTGTTTCATGGCGCCATCATATCAGTAACTTAGAAGTCAGCCATAAAGTTTTAGGTAGAAAAGTAACGTCAGTTTTTGAAGTGATGAGCTTTCATCGACTCATGTGGCTGGGATGTGTGTTACGCATACGTAATCAATATCTACCATGTCACACAATTTTGGCTGAAGGAGATTCTAGTTGGAAAAAGGTAATAGGCGGACAAATGAGAACATGGCAAAAATTCATGAAGTCTTTGACTGCTGGTCTGAGCCATGTGGGGAAATCTAGATTTTCTGGTTGGGATCCGCATGACAGCATGAACCGGTGGTTGGAGACTACGTGGTATGGCTGAGAATCAATCTCAGTGGCACAGATGAATGTATCCACATATTGTCTTAACCTTAATCGTTATACCTAATTCAGTATTCTCTCACTCCTGCTTGCTGTCTTTTGATGACTTTTTACCACTCTTTTGACTATTTCCTTCTTTATTTATTCAACGTTCATCTTAGTGCACTTTTGCCTGATGTGCTGATATGAAGTAACTTGGATCGCTACGCAACAACCCCAGTTACTACATTGATGTTGCCTGTCTGCATACTTCACAAACAGGATTCGGATACGAAGTTAAGTCAATGAAGTTATGAAGGTGTCTTATATAGTAATACTGAAATAATTATGACTGAGAAAACAACAATCTAGGTTGAAATACTTTAAAATCTGATATAGATGGTTTCGTCTAGTTCTTCTACTCATACTTGGCCACTAGCTGTTTCGGTGCATAATCCCGGTTTTGTTGGGTATAGCATAAAAAATTTAGTACAATGACTGAATCGAAGCAGCAAAAATTATTTAGTCGTAAAATGGATAGAGAACATAAATTCACCCACTGCTGAAGACACGCTTTATTGATGAGACAAGTAAAAAAGCCAAAGTTTAGGGTTCCCGAATAACTGGTTCTTAAAATTTAAAACGGTGCTTTTCAAACCTTGAGTAGATAATGAATATATCATTGTTCTACAACCAGTTATTCGTTATCTCACACCAGATGTATATTATCCACTTTTCAAGTTACTTTATGTAATCACGTTTCACTTCTTCTTCTCTTTCTTCACGTTGATTTTTCTTCCTTATGCTGTTGAAAAGGGGGAGACATTATTTTTCATGGGTCTACACTATTATTATTACTTAGTATCAGGCTGTAGATTTCACGCGCCTGGAAG
Source organism: Heterobilharzia americana (assembly GCA_944470555.2). Lineage (NCBI taxonomy): Eukaryota > Metazoa > Platyhelminthes > Trematoda > Strigeidida > Schistosomatidae > Heterobilharzia > Heterobilharzia americana. Next base: position 9,066,590 of record OX104132.1, read on the forward strand.
ATTCCTCTAAGAAGTAAAATACAGATTTATGGAAAATGAATTAGACGGTAAAAACAATCAGTTGAAATCCAATATGAAACAATAAAGCAGGCAGCCCATTATCAACTATTGTTTATAACAAACTCGATGAATCAACCATTTGTCAGTGGAAATTAGAAACTAAATTGAATGGGTCATACCAAAGTAGAGAAAGACAAGAACTCTAGAGAAAGGGTATTACTTAGCTCTGAAGAAACCCATACTCAGGAACTTTATAATTAATTACAATAATTCGCTAGTGGAATATAATAAGATGTCAAGGTAGCTGGTATCACAGAATATATCGGGTACACAGAACTACAGATTTCTGAAAAGGAAAAATGCTCAAAGCTGCTTATAAAGATTGTCTGAATTCTATGTCTTAAGTGCTACACATTATCTTTGTCATACATCGATACACAGTAGAGAAAAATTAACAAGATAAGTTGTATAGGACAAACAGAATCCAACCACAATTTTAGAAAATGAAGAAGCGACTTCCACAGCGTTGTGAAACGTCAAACACCTATCCTAATGGAATTTCACAAATAAATTTCCGGTACTAGACTGTTAACCTACTTCCAACTACTTATATAAAACCATTATAAAATTAAGAAATGAAATAGCTCATGTTTAAACTCCTACCAATCACTTTATTCAAAATAAGACTAAAAACTGATCATTTTCAGATAAAAATTTTCTTCGAATAGCATGTCAACCACTCCTTAGAAGTGCGATAGAGAAGTAACTAACTTGGGAGGAAAATTATACTAGACGCATATTAGTAGCCGCGTGAAAGTTCAAGCACACACATACACGCATCACCAATCTCATCCATAATTTTTAAGGTTTAGTGATACTGATAATTGTCCTAGACGAAAGTGGGTGTAGTAACATTGAACATTTTGACCGAACTCAAAGTACAGAATCATACACACAGTAAAATACTCTGTAATTTTTTGCTTTGAGTCTTTTATTGATAGTTAAGCATTGTGCTATTGAGCTAACTAAGGCATCACAATGAAGAAATGATCCATCAATAATAACAGTTTGCGGGGTCACCATTTACTCGATGCAACTGCACCAGATACTAATTTGCATTCCAAGGTGCTACACTTCATATTCGTACAGCAGGTGGAATTCCATAGGAGTTATGATAAAGAGATGAAAATAACAACAAAAGATTTTTACATAGTACAGACAAAAACAACGTGGAATAAGTGTAATGAATAATAACATTTCTCAAATTCACATGAAGATAAGGCATAAATAGATTTCAGCCAGTACGATTGATCCAATGGTTGTGTATCACCTGCAATTCCCAACATATATTTTATACAGTTAAATACGAATGGACAGAGTGGGTATTCTTCATAAGTACCAATTGATTTAATCTCCTTACTACAATATCTGATAAAACCATGAGTGTTCAGTTAAGGTTCTCTTTTGGATGAAACATAGTGTTGTGAATCTTCTCCATTGACGACGATATTCATTGCTACTTTCAATCTGGCAGTCTGTTTGAACAATTGGTTACCAAACATTTTCTACCGAAAATATTTTATCAAATTCTTCCCTTTTGATTTTTTAAAATCTTCTAATTATGTCTTTCAAACGTATCATGTACTGTTGCACGTTTTTAATATGTTTTCAAACTGTAGTTTCTCAAGCCAACAACAAAACAACTGAAAAACATTACACCAGTAAGAAATGGAGTTATAAATACACAAAAATGTAGCACATTGTCATTCCTAAAATACCTATTTACAGTAGCAGATTTATGTACTGGTTGAATAAACTACCACTACGAAACATTTTGCTTTACTTTCTATTCATTCACCAGTCTAGACCGGAAGCTAATGTCCAATAACTATTTCGTTTAAAAATATTCTACAAGGAATGAGTTTGTTGAAATATTAAGTGCTGAGAATTTCGCACTGTATCATACATGTTGTCTGGAATAAAGTGATTATTGTCATTATTATTAAACCAAGAAATACATCTTGTTTCAGGAACTGGGACACGTTTCCAAGATCCAATGTAATGTGAATGTGTTATATACATGCACGAAAAATTCTGAAACTTCACTGACTACTTAGTATCTGCTGTTCTGAAGCTGTTATCAGGCGTCAAGTGAATATGTATCACTAATTGACCCATCTATCACTTTATTTTATACATGCTGTGTTGCCACTAAATAATATTCGTCGTGGAATTCAAAGTGGTGAATATGTTGAATTGTGTTCTATTCCGAGGATTTATATATCGAATAATACCTTCATTATGACCATATACACATACCACGAAGGCTTCGTATAAGGGTTTCAGGGAGATAGATGGTTCAGAACAAATTTGTTAGCTAAGAACAAAAAGTTCTTATAAGTATGGAAACAACTGTATGCAGCCAGTGTTGTACACTTAACTTTCAGTTAGATGAAAATCTGGCAGACACTCTTAACTACCTAGATATACAAATCTTCTAATGACTTGCGACAAACACTTGTAAAAACAAATTCTCGATAAGGTTTAATTATAATAATCTTATTAAAGTCTTTCCTATGAAGTGAAATGTGAACAGTATCATATGGTTAGTGATTTTGAGGGAGTAAATGCTTATTCATCCGTATGTAATATATCGAAGAACAAAGCGATATTACTTTCAGGTTTTGATAGATGTACACGATCTACACAACCATCAGGAATAACATTTAAATTTTCAGCAATAATATCATTTGATAGTGAAGTTGAGAAGTGAAGCAATGAGATAAATTGGAAAAAACCTACATCTTGTTTCATGGTAAGCAAGATATGAAACTTAGTTTCTAGTCGAAAGAGTACTAGAAAGAAATGACCAAATCAATATCTACCCATAACTCATAGGTATTGACATTCGTTTTACATCAATGATAAATGTTTCCGATCTTCAACTTGACGTATATCAAACGACAGAATATCTGGCGAACAGACTGAGTGAAAGCGCATGTATTTTCTGATGAAATAATAAGTTCTCCGCTAGAAACAAGGTGAAAATAACCAAGCAGGTAAAGAATTCTTATCAATAAACTATCCTTTTACCGTAGCTGAATCAAAACTCAGGGGTTCAATACACCAGTGGATTGCCTCAAAATTATAATGCTTACGTACATCACTGGTTTGCAATCAAGTTTATAAACTGCCTTGGTTTAACTGTTACAGTATGAGAATTCGGTTTAATTATAGGCATTTACTTTGATTTACTTTAATTTTATGAAAAGTATTACTGCCGAAATCCAAACCTACATGTAAACAGCAATAATGTGTATGTTTGTGCAATAGGCAATAGGTCACCCTGCTATATGAGGGCTAATACTACTACCTGGCTGCCTACATCGAGATAGTTGGAGCGCGATTGAAACCCGTGACCCACAGGTTGGTAGTCAACAGCCTAAACTAGTGAGCTACAGCTTCACAAACAAAAATTTCGAAGAGATTGAAATTATCGACGGCATGTGACGGAATTTCAAAAAGAAAGAGTCGACTTCTTCCATTCTTCATCGTATTCATTGTAATACTATATATTCATGTATATCTTTAACTGCGCACCAGATTGTGAACCACACTTATTATGGTGAGGTGAGGTATACAATACATCTGAGAAATCGAAAAAGGTTGATAAGGACGAAAACACAATTCAGTGAGAGAAGTCAACCAAACTACCTAACTAGCGAAACTATAACTCCAACCAAAAACATAAGTACTAAATATGCCGAAGAAATAACCACAAGGTAACCAAGATGAATTAAGAAATTAAATAACTTACCCCAATAAAATCTACAGTATTTCTCCATGGTTGTTTACGAACTGGAGCAGGTGGATTTATCCAAGCATCTAAGTCCAGTCCCTCAGGAATCGGAACTTTTTTCTGTGCTTTCGGTGCTACTGGGATAATTTCACCAGCGAACAACGCATTCAATTCATCTGTAATTAACTGAATTAAATTAAGCACTACAGACGGTGATAATGCAGATGTGATTGTAGGTAAAGTTTCCTTTTGCATTGAACTGCGTCGTGATGGTGTATCATCATTGTCACCTGTACTGACATTAATAGGAGTATTAGTGACAGCAAGACCTGAAGGTGGTAACCTCTGAAGTTGACTCTCAAGATTATTCAATGACTGGTGACTAGGTGACGTAATTGGAGGATGATTTTTCAAGACAGGTTTTGATGAATCAGGATGTGGTACAGCTGATGAGGTAGTTAAAAATGATTCAATCTTTGTCAAACGTTTTGTGACCAAGCTCAAAAGTTGATGAATTGATACAGCCTTAAAGGCATTTGAAATAAAAAAGAAACAGCAGGAAATAACTGAATATAAGGTGTAGTTTACTAGCTTTAGCACTTAAATTTCAAGTAATGAGTGCTATTTTCGAACTGGCTCTATCTCGTCCATCCTGGGCAACTAGATGATATTATCATGTAAATGAAGTCATAACGGTATGTTGACTTGTGTTTACTGATTTTTCACTGAGTCAAAAAGAACATTTACCGATATTTATTGCTGATGAAAAGACCACAGAAGAAGATTTGGATTTCGCCGACGATGATTTATGTCTAATATCTTGTAGCACACACTCGAAGATCTACAGGCAAAAACCAACAAGCTGACAGAAGAAGCAGGATAGCGAACACAGGACTTGTTTCAGGTGAACGTGGAGAAGACAGAGGTGATGAAGATACGCAACCACCACCACCACCACCAACAACAACAACAACAACAACAAGCACCAATCAGCATGAGCGGGAGAAATCTAAACGAAGTTGTCTCTTCCACCTACCTACCTATCTACCTAGGCAGCGTTGTTACAACGACGGGCATCGGCGACACAGATGAGGACATGAAAGCTAGCCAGGATAGGAAAGACAGCAAGACAGGCCTTCCTGCATTAATCTGAAATCAATGTGGTGATCTACTGCAGCACACTGCATTGCACTCAGCATAGAGCGTGAACGAGATCTGGATTTCCAACTCTAATGCCAGTCAAGTCAGTGCTTCTGTGTGATGGTTGAGAGACTTGACGTGTTACGGTAAGCATTTCCAAGGAACTACAGACATGTATGAACAGCTGCCACCTACGCTCACTCGATCCTGAAGATCAGATGGCCAGAATAATGAGAATAAGTGAGGAGGAACTCTGGCTGGCTGGCATGGAACGAAGCAACCAAGAACCTATCACGCAATAAATATTCAGAGGAAGAAAGTTGGGATGGATTGTATTGGACATAGAGTGAGAAGACGATTTGGGGACATGACGTGTCAGGTCAGGCCAGGCCAGTTCAGACCTTCGAGTGGAACCTGCGTGTGAAACGAGGAGTTGGGGTCCGAGGGTGGAATGTAGGAGATGGTGTGAGGAAGAGATGAAAGTTTCTGGGTAGCCACGGAGACTGTAGAGAAGAGAGTGAAATGGTGACGTGGTACTGAAGTTGTATGTTCCACCAGGAACCAGAAGGTCAAATAATAATAATAATAATAATAATAGTAATTGCTGACGATGAATATCCAATCCTATTTAGACAAATTATAGCTGACGTTATATTACATGAGTCCAATTAGAATTTGAGAGTTTAACAGCTAATTCATATGACGTATTATAATCTTCATAATATAAGTTTTCATACAATCCCAGTGTGTTTAGAAAATCAGAAACAGGATTTTTCTGAATGTTTCGCTGTGTGTAACAATTACTATGATAAAGCTATTGGTTAGCCGATTTATTGTTCAGATTGATTATTTCTAACTAGTTAGTCATTACAAATTCATGCGGTTATTGTCATTTGTCATCAGAAACAATTCAATATTCTAAACATCTGCTAACACAAATTGTTACATATACCATTTGACCGTTTATATTTTAATGTTTCATTAAAATCCGGATTTTCTGCTTAAGAAGCTGTAGTATAGACAGAGAAATGCTTAGAAAAATCTTGTTTTGATTTTTCTACTTAAATAAAGATTAAACTGGACTCGGCCCTCAACTTCAATCAGGACCTTCGTAACAAGTATGGCGTGGATGTTTATAATATTATAAAAAATTAAAAAAGTAATGCACTCAGACACCTTAAGAACATCTGTGCAGTAGACAATGAACCACACCTATTGTGCGAGTGCTAGTGGTACTACTTGGTTGTCCAAACCTTGGTAGGTGGAGCGACGTTCAAACCCGTGACTCATTAGTCAATACTCATCTCAAACCACTGAACTACACCTCATTACCTGTGAGAATTAACATCAAAATTATGTTAGCTGTTGAGGCAATGAATATGATTAAGTTAGCTAATGTGCTAGCGACGAGAACACTTAAGTAACCAAACCTAGATATCATAAAAAATATACCATAAAATTAGAATAAGAACAAGACTTGAGTACTTGAGTAGACTATAGCTATGTTTAAGTTGATTTCCTAGATGCATAACATAGTGGAAACAGTAATATTTACTGAATAACATTTCAGACATAATTTACCGTCAATTCTCATGTCAAGATAACACTATATAAACCATTTCTCAAAGTTGTGCAGTTATCTAGATATAACTAAGGACTAATAAACTGTGTTCAAAATGTTATTCATTAAATGTATGTAGTTCTGTGTTCCCCAGTTATCCATTAAACTTCATAAATTAATACACATGTAGAACTAGAAAGATTATAAAGACGGATAACGTTGCTAAAAACCCCTTACATCTTAGATTAAGTTCCAAAGGTGATATCAATTCTGATACCTTAACACCTCAATTGAGTAGATCTGTCAAAAAGGCATTCACTGCAGCGAGAATTGTCGTCAGCTTCTTAAACAAGCCATCACTGACACAGAGAACCAAGAATAGTTTATCAATGATGGCCACTTCAATGTGCATTTATGAGTTTAACTGCTCCTGTGGAGCTAGTTGCATAGGCCGTACTCAAAAGACTGTAATCCACGAGCGCTGGTGAACATGCACCAGCTTGGTTAGGGAAAGGAATGACAAAGTGCACCAACGGTACAATCCTTTCGCATCAAATTAGGTTAGATAACGTCTTTTTGTGATATATTGTTTTTAAACTGGGTGATGATTGAAGATGAAATGAAAATTTAGACCACGGCAGGATTCGAACCAGCGACCATCGGATTTCCATCCCGATGTTCTACTGACTGAGTCATGAAGTCCGACTGCTGACCAGATTTTTATTCCACTTCAATCACCTGCAATCATTTACTCACAATCTCCCAAAAGGATCACCACTATGCCTCTTATCGATAGGAATCAACACAATGATACTGGATCTGTGTTGAAAAGAAATATGTGCTTCCACTTTGTCTACCTTGGCCCACAATAGGGTCAGCATGTTATTTGTGAACTTTTCAACCACCAATTTCACATTCTAACCTCCCATCTCATTCTATTCTTTTACTTTGTCTCTCTCATTTCATTGACAGTCATTCATTTTCTTATGCCTTATGCCCTTGCTTATTGATAGGATTACTACAGGCAGGCACTTCTAAACATTACGTAACACTTCACATTCATTTATTCATTCACGAAACTTTTCACCACAGTTTGACATAACTTATCCCTACATAATGATTATGTGGGCCTTACTAAGTAAAAACACACATTTTCATAACCCAGATAGTTAAAATAAAGGAGTTATATTGGGCACTGTACTAGAATGTAGTTCCACTTAAGTCAGTGTATTAGAAGTATCACGCAGTGGGAAATAAGCTTTTCAGGGTAAAAGATCCTATTGATTTCATTAGGCAAAATAATTCAGTTTACTAAAATCTTTTGTAAAGACTGAGAAGTGAAATACATAGGTCAAAGTCGTCGATCAGGGTCAATTAGACCATTCAAGCACAAAAGTCAAGTTCTATTTTTGGTTGATTTATTAGCTTTATTACACGGCGGAACAGTAATGTGTACTGGATTCTACCACAGTGCCCAAGTTCTACTCTTACATTCACAAAAGTCTAGCTAGATCGAAAATGGTAGATCCTAGTAAGATAAGGAATCTAGAAAAAAGGTCGACAATAGCATGCATGCGGCTAAACACAGAGTGAAAATCTTTAAAAGATTGATAACCGAATCTTTTTTTTCGGATCAACATCTAATAAATGAAACAGAAATGAGTCAAAATTCTACTACTTATATCACAAAGAAGGCGATGAAAGTATGCATTACATTGGTTATTGTATTTCACCTATTTTCATGGATTTATAACTGTAAAGTTTGAAGACAAAATGTTACTGAAAACACTTTCTCCCTCAAATTATTCATGTTCTGATTAATCTGTGGGGATCCTTAAATTACGAGGTTAGAACGGGACCAAATTGTGTGATTCATTGTGTGGGTGAACTGAACGAATCTAAAGACACTAGTAACTTGAAATGACGAATAACGTCTCTCTTTTTCATCTAGAAAAGCAGTTTCTTCATAAGATGAAGTCTAAATGGCTAATGACCCTTAGACTCACTTGAACTGTCCATACAAGATGTAGTAAATATGCATGCAAGATCAATCCTGAGCAATGCAACTGTTAGGGTGTGTGTGAATTAGGAAAATCGAATGGTTTAGAAATTCCCTACTGTCCCTATCGACAGACAACAGCTTACAATAATACAGCAACTGAGGAGCTATCAATTCCGACTTCAAAGGTTAGGATATGGGAACAATAAACGAAGGAAATAATTAACATCTGATGTACAATATGAAACACTTGTAACTAAATAGGTCAATAAATAACACTATATCGTTGAAACTTATGAAAGTGTAGATCGATAAATACACCAAATAAATGATGAGTCAAAATGTAATGAGAAATTTCACTGCTAGTACTGGAGGTGGGACTCAGTGGCTTAGGAGGATGACTTTTGAACAATAGGTTACGGGTTCAAACTCCACTTCAACCACTAAGATTAGGATAGTTACATAGTATCTTTAGCCCTCACACAATAGGTTTGGCTCATTACCTAACCCCATACAATAGTACTATCAATCAATCACAATGAAATAAACAGAAACACTCAAAATAACTTACCCTTTCTTGAACTTCTAAATCTGATGAATGAATATAATGAGTAAATTTACGCATAAGAAAATTTGTTAATTCTATAAGATGAATAATTAAATCTTGTACAGTTTTCAATTCTTCAAACTGTTCAACATTATCAATATTATGATTAATATTCATTATTAATTGTTCACTATCCCCATTCAACTTGGTATTTACAGATGGTGTACATATATTTTCAACAGTTTTGTTGATTAAATTTTTGATAACAATATTGTATATTTTAAAGGCATTAAATAAAAGGATAGCCTGAATTGAACAAGGTAATCCAGGTATTTCAAGTGCAATCGAAATAATTGAATTCAATGTTTGTTCTGGATTGGTAAGGCTACTGAATACGAGATAACAATAATAATGATATAAGTTAGGCAATAATATAATAATATTGGTGTAGAAAAACTATTACAGGATATTTTAAAAATAAACTGTATTTATTCAAAATGATATATCCTATTTGGAACATAAAGATTATTAAAAATTCGTATTTAGATATTGCAAAAAAGACTGATTGAACCAAGAAATATATTCCTTTTCAATTAAGTCTTCGTTTTCGGTTATTCAATCACTAATGCTTCACCTATCCCAAGATATCTTAACCTTACTCCTTTCGAGTGGCTTGGTCACATTTTGTATAAACATTTTGAAGGACTTATCAAAAGGAGCCAAATATCCTGAGTTTATTTAGTGTTCTGTTACAGAACTGAGGATGCATTTCTGCTCTCCCCTTGTCAACAAGTCGGATAGTATTCACGAGCACGCTGCATAAGCTGGCTCATAGTATGACCGATGTACTCAGCTCCACAGGAGTAAGTAATCTCATAGGCACACATTGGTATGGTTCAACGCTCCAGCTCATCCTTTGCGTACTGACGAATGACTTCTTAACAGGAGAATATGATTCTAAGATTAGCGGTAAAGAATGTTCTGTTTATGGATCTTGAAAATCTCTAAGTATATCTGCCACATTGGCTCGTTTGAATTCGAAGTTCAATAGTAGAATCTTTTTCGTAACAAAGATGAAAACCTAACTGTAAAGGAACATATTTCTTTGCTCAATCAGTAGCAATGATAGTTTCTATATTAATTCAGTAATGACAATTGTGATTATAAAAAACACTCAAGTTACAACTAAAGTTGAGTCAATAACCTTCAGACCATCGATGAATTTGAAGCAGCAGTTGTTGAGTTTTAGTGTCAATGGAACTGTCTACATTAGGGCGAGACTACAACAGAATACAATTTACCCTTTGAATTCTATTGCTAACAGCATGAAATACAATCAACAAAGCCTAATTACATTGAATACTGAAAGGAAGTTGCGTAATACAAGTGAAGGTTTATGATAAGAAAGTAAACAAGGGATTATGAAAATGAAAAGTATATTTGCATAATGCAGGATAAATATGTGACATTCAAGGTCTTATGAAGGTTAAGGTAAAAACAAAGGTTGAAAGTAACCCGTTTGGAAACACGCCGTTGGTTTGAACTTCCGAAGAACTACTGCTTCCCTGTTTATCTTCTTACTATAAACTCCTAATTGTATTACGTAACTTCGTTTCGTTATTCAATATACTTTGAGCCCTGGCCGGAAATAATTCTAGAATGCTCCACCCATTGTACCATGTTTTCACGAACTTAAAGCTTAGCTCGAAAAGAAAAATTTTCCTTCGCTGCAACTGCCTTTTTTATAGTTCCCTATGGCCGAATAAGTGTATTCCACTGTTTAAAGTTCGTTAGAATTTGCGTTTTTTCGATCATCTTTATTGGTGATGGGATCAAACAATGAGGCTGGATTTATAGTTGTTGGGAAAGAAGACAAGTCAGTTGATTATACTGTGTGAGCCTGGATCTATCAAGGTGACACATACTGAACCATTGGGTACTCTTATGTGCGATAATGGTTAAGCTGGGAGAAGGCTAACCAAAATAAAACATCATACTAATATATAAAGAAGCTAGCTATTCTTCTGACTCATTTAGAAATTATAACCTATCTAGCTAGAGTTGATGAAAGACTGAGAGTTCACGGTTGGAGAACCTAGATGACATAGTTTACACTTAACCACTTACTTTTCATCTCTTATAAAATTTTGGCAATTTCATAACTCTGTGTTACCATGTTTCATGATGTTTCTCGTTGACACAAACAGCTGATAAAGTATAATGAACATATGTACGCAAAAAAACTGGTGTAGGAAAATTAGTATGGCAAATCACTTCACATACACAAGAGAAAGAAGAAGGATATGAAAATATTGACTATTATTTGTCAGACTGTTCATCAATGTTAATGTGTACATGACAGGCATGTCATACTTGGATTCTTCTAGTAGACTCATTCTTTAAATAATCGTAGATCATATTCATTTTGGTGACTAGCAGTGAAATCTAGGATGTACGTTACGTCCTGTTTAGGACTCGTCAGCTGGGTGTACACCTACACCCCAGTGAATGGTGTTGCTCCCACTGAGAATCAAAACCAGTACACATCGCTTCAGACGCCTAAGCGGCTCCGTGTAGCAAATAGGAAATTACAAGTATCAAAACAACAGCTGTGACCGTTTGCGCAGGAGGTGGCTATGGTGTCTCAGTGGCCTAGTGGACAACGCTTTGGTGTTTGAAGTGATGGGCACTGGCTTCGAATCTCAGTGGAAACAATATCACTCACTGTGGTGCAGGTACATCCATCTGATGAATCCCAAACAGGATGAAACAATCATCCTGGATTCCACTGCTAGTCATCAAGACAAATACAACATCATGAATATCCAGCAGTATCGAGGCATCTCTCCATAAGAGCCTGTCTGACAACAGAGGTTGAGCAATTCGGTCCTTTATATATCAAAGTATAAAAACAATAATCGTAGACTATTTCACAATAAAAGTACACAAATAACTAAAAATGTGTGGAGTACACCTACACACAAAATTTACACAGAGAAAGACAGATTTATGGTGGTTTTCTTGGTTGTGGTTAACAGAAGAGTCCAAGATGCGCGTTTCGTCCTATTCTGGGGACAAGTCAGCCGCACGTACCTGCACCCCAGTCAGTGATGTTGTTCCCACCGACACTCGGACCTCGTATCCATCACTTCAAACGCCAAGGCCTCATTCACTATCCCACGGAGGAACGATAGCCACTTCTCGTACAACGGCTAGTAGTTAGCACTATTTATTGATATGTACTTGTAATTCTCCGTTGTTTTATTGGATCGCATTGTTCGACCTCTATTGGCATATGTGCTGGCTGGTATGCGGATGCCTCAATATTACCTGAATGTCAATTATGGTAATTTGCTTGGTTGCCGAGTCGGTTGACAAGTCCCAAATAGGATGAAAGGCGAGTACTGGATTCCTCTGCTAGCCACATCCAACTAGATTAGCATAATTAACATTCAGGCAATATCGAGGCATCCGCATACCAGCCCATATGTCAATAGAGGTCGAACAATTCGATCCAATAAAACAACGGAGCACTACAAGTATATCAATAAATAGTAAAGACAGAATTAGCAAGATATGTACTATTTCTTTCCAGATAAACAGCCAAAAGAATCTCAATGAATACTAAAATTCATTTCGCGGAAGTGTTGTACCACTTAGATTCAGCTTAGTAGTCCTATTATGTTATCGGAAGACTTCGATTAGCGTACAACAACACATAGGGATTGACAGCTATATCGATTAGCTTCTGGGAACTGATTCGTGTACAGAATCTCCATTAACATTCTACATACAGTCATAAGAAAATAATTTTATGTTAAAATAAACTAAGTTAAACTATTACGGCTTCAAAAACCACACAGCATAATATAAAGTAAACCATAATCCTACTTTGCATATTCACCACAAATCCATGCAGCAGCACGAAGTGTTTCTTGAATAGCATTTTGTTGTGCCCCATTTGTCAAAGAATGACTCAAATCCAATAATATTGCCATCTGTTCAACACAGAATGCTCTAACAGTTGGTACACGAATTGCAACATCCATAAGTTGAGCTGCCAAAAGTTCACCATTTCGAATCCCATCAATACTAGCTAACTCCACAAGAACAGTAACATACCTGATACAAAGTAAATGTATTAGAAATAATGTACTATAAAACTAATCTTGTTCAATCAAAACGGAATGGAAAATAGATATGATGTGAACTAGTGATTTATGACTACAAACCTCTATTGTGATTTGGTTTATCTAGACTCGGTAACAAGCATATAAGTGAAGATTTATGATGCATAAACACGAAAAGTTCATGTTTCAACCAACTTCTTCAACATAACTTCGAAAACACACCAACTAACTTACTTTTCATAAGTATAATCCTGCGCTAGACCTCAAAATTTCATATTCAAGAGACTCACTGAACACGTGAAATGCTCAGGATTATTAATGAATGACCAAATACATAATGACCAGTAAATAATACTAATTCTGATGCAATATATATATATATATATATATATATATATATATATATATATATATATATACATATATATATATGGATACTTAAAAAATAATCTTAGGCTTCACCCTTGAGGGTCGCTCAGTTCCTCGAAAACAGAAAGAAGCGGTAAAAATGACAAAAGGTTTATTGTCAAGTTGAATATGTATAAAAAGTAACCGTTTATTTATGTTCTCGATAGCCTTGATATGTTTTACACTTTTAGGGGCTTTCTTTCTAGAAAGCCCCTAAACCAATCTGAGATTTGTATGATTGCATGGCTTTCTGCGAATGTTCGGTATGCCACGATTGGTTGTGAATGCTTTCCAGATAATTCCAGGCTTTTTTGTGGAATCTAAGGGATATATATAGTAAAGCAACATTAATGGTACATAGAGGTTTTTCACATCGTCTACTTTGTACATGCACATCGTTGTGGTGTATACTTTCTTCTCGTAAGGTGGCCAAATATTCCACCAACACTATAAGCAGACGATTCATCAAGACCAACATGACTATTCGGTAAGTAGAACTGTGAAGTCACTTCTTACAGTGACTTATTTACAGTATTTAAAGAATTGTATTTTTGTCAACGTTCATGCAAAAAAATCATATGTACCCAATAAAAGAACATTAAACAACATGCAACAACACTAAACAATTCCAACTTCCTTACCATTCAAATGATGTAACATAATGATAATTATCTTGTGAACATATATAAACAACTTTGTTCAACAACTCATTACGATAATGCGTACCAGCTGACATATTGCTGATATGAATCATTAAATGTTTAACAATATCTGTTAAATTTGTCTTAGATACCATTCCATGGAGTAAATCCAATGCACGCAGTCTGATAGATTCATCTTTATCATCTAAGCAGCTTAATATTAAATCTTTGTGCGGTTGAACACTTTGTGGATGATATAATAAAATCTTTCGCATTGCCAATAATCCCAGATATTTTACTTGAGGAAAGAGAGAAAAAATAATAAGTTTAGAAATGAAATTAATATGAAGTAGTTAATTATCAATTTCTAAGAAGTAAGCATGTTAAGTATGAGAATATTCCATAAGGCTTTTTTTGCGTACATGGTAGTTATCAGCATAAGGAATGTATACGTAGTGTAAGCCTACATAGCTACGACATAACACACAAAAGGGGAAAGAAATTGTCATGTGACGTACGGGTCAATAAAACTTGAAAAAAAAACCATTTGACATGTTTGCTGTTTACAACAGATTGACGAACGATGGTGGAATAGACAAAGTTGGAAACGTGATCCCCGCTGATGTTAATCCGTAAAGAGAACTACATTCAGGTTCAGGTGACCAGCACGTTACCATTGAGCCACTGGGTCGGAGTCCAATGGTCCATATTTCCAACTTCTGTCAATTCACGACATAGCGCAACCGCCACCCAATGTCATCGCTGAGTAACTGTCCTCAAGACCATCAGGTTGGCCCCACTGGTCACGACTTCTCATTGGAACTTCGGGAATCACCTCCCGAAGCTAGTCACCAATGAGCACTAGTTCAATTGAATTTTGAGAGGAGTGTGGGGATTTAGAAATATTTCAAGTGCCCTTGAAAAATGATTTCATGTCCTTTTTAATTACGCAGATATCTGAGTAATATAATACAGAAAAGATATTAGAAGTACAAATCTTCCTATCTTACAGTTTTGATCTGAGTCTTCGATCAAGATACGTAGCTTCTGAACACATAGCTAGGAAGCAAAAAGAAAATTAGAATGAAAGTAAAATTATCATAAGTATTCAATTCAATTCAATAAACAGCCAATGTGCACTATCTTGATGAGAATAAATATCAAATAGTACCAATTTATTAAACGTCTAAGATGAATAATTCAATTTGAAGTTTCATGGTAAGTTGGTATTCATCATGAACTGAAATCAGTTGGAGAAGCATTTAAAAACTGGAAGCAGTGGTTAGCTGTTTCGCACTAATACGGGACCCCTGGTGAAGTCATGGATGCGCGCTGTTAAGCAGTTTCGTACTGGGACGGAACAGCTGTTCAGTGCTCTCAGGCTTTTAATAATTTCCCAACTGATGTCATTCACTGATGAATATCAACTTAAAATATTTTAGTCAAAATTATTTCCATGAATATACGGTCCCAATCTTGTCTGTATCATCGCCCAGCTTATGTAAACTTCTGTAAGCAAGGATTCTCCGCTGAACTGATGAAATAATTGAAAAAAATTTCACAACATGAACTACGATCGTTATCCTAATGTATCCTATAGATTATAAAGTATAAATCCCACTTATTGAATTATTCTCATAAATTCATATACTCATGGCTGAATGCCACATTATTAACACGAAAAAATAATATCCACTAGTAATATTTTGCTGTAAATAAGTCCCAAGCTTAATAAGCTCCTGAAGTTTTTGTCATATAGATCAGAAAGAGATTGATTCCAATTCCATACAAAATATGAACATTGTCAATAGCAGCAACTATAGTATAAATAAGTTGTTTCTCATGTACAAAGACATGAACTTAGGACATACTAGTCCGATAAAGTATCGAGCTTAAAACAAAGGAAGAAAACAAAAGTTAACATAAACACACTAACAACACTAAGTAGACAAAATATATAACTGACTATTAGGCTGGTTACAAAGTGAATGAAATTACATAGGCGTGATCGCAGCTGAGATAGATCATTCAGGGTTTCTTGTCACCACTTCATACTATTATCAAGTTGTTGATTCTAGTCTACTGTACACAAACGAAACACGATTTACAAGAGTGGAAAATAAGGTTATAAGTGTACACCTTTAATAGTATCCATGAAAAATGATTTCATAAATCTTAGATTGTCAGTTAGTGATTAGTCAAAATACTTTCAGTCATCAGATTTACAGACGAGCAACTCAATTTTGAATTGATTCGCATCATATCAGCGCGAATCTAGAGGAAGTATGTATGAAAATGACTAAGATAGAGACAGATACACTTCAATAACCGCATACAATTGCGCATACTAACAAATAAACTATATGTATTATGTGACAAGTGTTGGACTAGCGGACCTTCTAAACCACGCCGTACTGGTAGAAGTTGAATACTTTACACCTGACCTTAATAACATTCACATGGTGATTCCACCACATTTGAACAATACGAAGAACCTATAGCCTACTGATAGCTTAAACTTTCTATGTTCATGTCTCACAAGCATGTGACAGGATACAGCAGACTGTTGCGCAGTAAAACCATCCTTTAATATGTAGCTGGATATTTCGTCCATACCACAAATGGCATAAGTCGATAAACGTCAAATGAACCTTTTCTATTCCAGCCAAAACTTCGTTACCAACCATCCAGTTAGTGTGAAAAGACAAACAGATTCCTCAACTTTACCCCCGAACTTTAAACTAAAATTTTATACAGACGACTACTGAAGATTGTATTACATTTGACAAGTGCGAAAGGCATACATATTCGCATGCATATTTTTGAAACTATTCAGAAGATTCAACATTTCGTGAATACCATCGCCAAAAGGAATTAAATCGTCAAACAGATAGTCTTCAGGTAGTAATTCGATCTGTGGGAAGTTGGAGGTACGTAAGATTATATCCGATAGCACATCAGTAGGAATAGTCAAAGTGAACAACCCTAGTGGAGACTACTGGTTTTTGTCATATCAAACGCTTTCATACCACTAAATGAGTTTGAACAGAAAGATTTGATAAGCATTAAATCTGTTCGATGCCTAACTGAGTATGCCACAGCTCCGTTACAGTGATAAGTGAAGGTATGGTAAGGAATTCCTTCATTACTATGATAAGAAAGTATGCTTGGAAAGTTTATGAATTCATACAACTTCAGTCACTGAAAATATGAAGTGCAACACTTATCCAGTATTTTTCTAGCTTGTACTATGAATGGATGAAGCGAAATGCATTGTTACTACTTTGTGCACATTCGTGCATTAAGTAATGAGCCACACTTATTGTGTGACAACTACTGGCTGCCCAGACCTTGATAAGTGGAGCAGGACTGGGACCCGTTTAGTAGGCATCTCCATAAACGACACAGCCACAGCTCTACTACACATATAAGTAACAGATATTTTTCGATTGATACACTAAAATCATCCTTAATGATTCAATAACAGATCACCGAATACCCGCTAATGTAGTTTAAACAGTGAGTTCCTGACTTTCTACGAATCATAGCTGATATAAAACATCCATGAAAGTGAATTCATATAAACTACATTAGTCACCATTGAATATCAAGAAGCTCAGACAAGAATTTCGAGTAAAACGTGGAAGTTATTTCATTTTAAACACATTGGTTTTGTATAAACATAATTTATGTATATACAGATAACATAGCTTTCAGAAAGTGGTATAGAAACTTTGAACATATCAACAGTGAAGAGGAATTTGAAAGCAAAAGGTTAGTTATTCCTTCTTCATTTTTTCTATTACACCGAGTGAAATGTCTACCTCTACGTACAATGCTAGGGGAAGTTGGATTAAATTAAAAGAGAGTTTAGGGTGGTCAGACTAAGACCTGACACTAGTTCATTAAGTCCCTGACTGCTGGTTTCAGTCGCGTAAAGAGATTCAGAATACCTGGCTGGAGTCCCGAGACGACAGAAATCAGTGGTTGAGGACTCTCGGTGACAACGCTGAAAATAGGTCGAAATGATGTAATGTATTCACTCTTTGGCTTCTTCTAAAGCTTAGATGTTCTAATGAACCTTACTTTTTAAATTTCCTCACCTTCCAAACACTTTTTCTACTTTGATAATAGACTTTCTTATCCACCTTTGTTTTTTGTATGGTACTGTGAAGCGTGGTAACTTGAACTGATGCACTTGAGTGCAACATTCTATGTTGATTCTTGTCTGTTTGAGTGAAATGGAGACTAATTCGTCAGATAATTTAACTTGACTACCATAAATAGTTGTAACATAAAAGTACTTAACAATATACACTGACTCAATACGATAAGTACAAGAAATGAGCATAAAATCATTTTTAAACCATATTCGGCATAAGTGTGAAAAGAAACATCAATGTCGTTATTGATAGGCATTTCACTAAAATGTGCAGCATAATTCCACTTACCTGTATAGAAGCTTGATGACTAGGAATTCCAGAAGATATTGAAATTAGCACTGAAAGTTGAAAAAGTAAGAAAATAAAAGAGATGAAATATTACACCAAAGCTTGACTAAACCAACTTCTGGTAACTTGTGGACTAAAAAAGCGAGGACTAAATACAAATCATACACATAAAAGGTTCACACTAAATACAATGGTTAACATTAAAAATCTAAAAAACAAAAAGTAAAGATAAAGTGATCTCCTCGGTGATGCCTTATTCATGAGAATACAGTTACAGTGAAATAAAGTGAGATTAAATCTACCCCATATATTATACTTCAATTGAGTGAATGATTGTTTACCACTCTTTCATAGCTGAGAATAATCTCAAGAAAGGAAATACCTTCTAGTAAGAAGATACAGTTTGTTGGTTAAATCAGTTTTCAAGTGTGTTATTCGCCTCTTCAACCGAACGATCACTTCCAGCATGCAGGCCACATTCAGGTAGTAAATCGCTTCGTACACTGCCCAAAGTATTAGTAACAGACCATTAGTCCTTTACACATCTTTTTGGTCATTGTGAATTTTCATCCAGTTGATAAGTACTGATGTATTTTCAGTATATAAATGGGAAGCAGTAAAGTTTGTAAATATCTACACATGTGTTACCCATATACCGCAGGAAATTTGATTCTTTTTGGATCCTTATTTAATTGCAATCTCAGTGTGTTTCAAAAAGCCAAAATAAGATTTTTCTTAACATTCCGAAGTGTAAACCATAACTTCTGATTGTTAGAATCGAAGTGACAATTTTTTAATCCAAACACCTAAAAACAACAATAGTTCGCTGCATGGTCCTACTTATAATATCGTTTAAGTACAACAATTAAGGTTCACAGTCATACGAAGGACTGTTTTGCAGAACATACATCTTTTAATCGCTACAGATCGTGCAGACTTGCAAGTGTTAATCGACCCTTGAAGTTTGTGAGCAACTAATTTGTCAAGGTCGATGCAACTTTTATGTTGCCATTGCACTTTTTATCCATAAACTATGTCAGTGAAAACAAGTTCTGCAGTATTAACTTAACTTTTCTCAGTGAGAAACATAATGAAAAACATGCTTAAGATTTTGCTGAAAGCATTTAGAAAAGCCGGCATTTCTTCAGAATTTTCGCTAAACAAGAATATGTCATTTACAGGCTGCAGGTCTAATAGTCATTCCCATAAACGGCAAACCAATTCCGAGGAGTTAAGAGTGAATTTTGATTACGATAAACTACAAGTGAATGAAAGAATGAAGTGCGCCCAGCAGCTTTGTGCACATTCGTGCATTAGACAATGAGCCACAGCTATTATGTAAGGGCTAATGATACTACATGGCTGTCCAAACCTCAATAGGTCGGGCAGGGCTAGAACCCGTTACCCACTGGTTAAAAGTCACCCCCTCTAAATCAATGAGCCACAGCTCCACATAAACTAAGAGCATTTAAAGTCATATGCTAAATCAGTTAGATATTCTAACAAAAATATTACAATGAGTGTCCCAAGCTCCAGTTAAAAGAAAATAACAATTTCGTCTTGAAAACTATGACATACTTCTAGATGACATTATGATATTGATCGAACGACAAGTTTGATGGTTTGTACATTGTGTAGCGAATATTATTAGTGTCCACTTATGTTGTGGCAGACGGGAATATAAACTTTACGCTTTTAAATACAAACATTGGCCAACTGGTTAGTTGACTCAATAATTAAATGTAACCACTTGCTCATATAAATGGTTTGCATATACAAAGAGAGTGTCACTGATTGAGTTACTGATTTACTCTCACAAAAAAGTGATTCATAGTTCACAACTGCTTGCATAATAGATTGAAAAAGTTAATCATGTAGATCATGATTGCAGTGATAAACAATGACAGATTTATGTACATACCTAATAAGTATTAAATTTCACAATACTATACAAAATAAAGAGCTCAAATGAGATATCAAAAAATACTAAAAATGTATATTGCTCAAATATGACAGATAAACAGGAAAAAGAAGATGCCACCCCAAAAATCGGTACTAAATTTGATCATATCATAACGAGAATATATACAAGTGTGAAAGGCATGAAGGCTTCAGTTCGAGTAGACCACACACACACTAAAGCCTTAGGGATATTGAGAGACTAGTAAACACTTTACTAGGCACTTTTGGGTAAAAAGCATTCCGTAGATTATGAACTTTGTGTCGACTGTGTTGATTTCATATGGTTAACTTTCATGTAAAATCCGTCAGCTCTTAATACACAGAAATTTATCCACTAATAAAGCTGTGGTTTATTGACTTTCAACCAATTCACCAAGAGTTTACACGGCATTCCACTTAGTGAGGCTTGAATAGCTCGATAGTATCATCAGCACTTACACAATCGGTGTTACTCATTCAATGCTGAGTACACAAACCTTTAACATCATTATTATTTTACAATGCAAGAGAACATTTAGTTAAGGTTGGAAAAAAAGAAATGGTGACAAGATGAGCAGTCAGTAATTTTTAAGATAGTATTCATCACTGACTGACATCAGTCAGAGGACCACTGGAAATCTGGGAGCACTGGACGACCGTTTCGTTTCAGTGTGAGACTTCACAACAGCACGCACCTACAACCCCACCAGGGATCGAACTCAGGACCTTGTGGTCTCACGGAGAACACGTTAACCATCCAATCACTGGGTCGGTGGTTCATAGTTCCCTACTTTCATCAATTCACAATATAATGTGACTATCTACAAAGGTCTTTAGTTGCCATCCACCTTACTTCCGATTTGTCGACCGCATAGGTTACAACTTCTCACCAGAACTTTGCGATGTCTACCTTGAATCATGTTACTAATGAGTATTATACGGTAGTTCAGTTTGAGGCTTAAACTAGATAATAATATTTTCAAAGTTTAGGTAGAGATAAAAAGTTAATAAATTAAAACCAATGGCATTATCTATCTTCGCCTAAACCATTAAGAGAAACTCAAAACTAGTCCACCTTTTTCCAGTCCAATTGTTAGCAGTTAATCGCATCAATGCTGTCATCTTTTCTACTTTTTATCTAATTTTAAAATACAAGAATAAAAATTGCAACAATACTACATGATCCATAAAAAATAAACACATACCTGCAACAATTGTATTTATACATTCATATAACAGTGACATAGCCGAAGTGCTATAAAATAAATAGTTAAAAAACACATTGTTGAATTATACCGCCTGAATTGCGATTACACTGAAACATTATGTGCATTGCATGGTAAAAATGTCCGTATAGAGAACAACATACTGTTGAGAAGAGATTCTAAGGACAATTATCCTTGAACTGATTACCCTTCATATGCTTTATGAAAATAGTTATTTTTTCGATACTGTTATGTAACGTTGTGAAGTGGAATAAACTTTCTTTTCGTCCACTAGTTGTTGGTAAATATTTCACCACTAGGAAATGAACCCCAATTACTCGTTTCCCTAGCCCGATCGACTGACTTGAGTATATGTAGCTCATTGTAGATTGTGGTCTCATAGGTCTCATATTTGAACGGAAGAGTTGTAGGCTATCAAACATATCAGATTAGATGGAGAAAGATTTGAAACCGACTTCACTATTCAAACCACTGGAGTTGTACAGTTCATAACGCAAAAATCGATAACTGGTTGTCTTAACTACCAAGCTTTAAATTAGAAACTTGACATAAACATATAATCCACCTGACCTAGTGAAGCCTTGTACGCCGAAATTAGTGTTGCTTAACCAGTGGCACTAAGCGATGTTTACTATGGGCTGCATAAGAACAATAAAACGTTTGGATACACCAAACATTCAACTTTGCCTTACGGCTTTCCACCGTCAGAGGTGAGGTTCCTCAGGTAATGCGCACGACTCTTTGAAAACTGATACTATCAACTTGAAGCAAATGTAAGCTCTGTGATGAATGTAGAAACTAAAACCTTTTCTTTCAGGTATCTCGAGAAGAAGTTGTCTCCAGTCTTATGGGAGGTTGAGAAGTGTCAACTGCACTTCTGCTTTCAATAACATTTGGTACTCTTCTTGTCATCGCCAAAAATTCCTATCATTACCTTTTATAGTTTCCTCATAACTTCAGGCTAAACACTACACTCCTAGCAGCTAGGACAATTCGCCATTTATCCAAAAGCATTAAAAAAGTGTGGTACGACAAACCTATATCACAATGGACAGATTTGAAGAAATCAGTCAGAATAAAGAATTCCAACATCTACTCAATGTCAGCACTCAGTCAATACTAGCCACAAATAGATGTGGTTTTTTAGACAGTTAACTACCCAGTGTAAGAATTCGCTGTAGACGTGTATAGAAGTGACGAAAAATCAGTCATTTATATGATTAGCAAACATTCATCCTTATACACCTTTGAAGTCAACAAACTGGTGTCTAGATCACTATGTTTCCTTGACTTTTTTCGGTTGGTATGCGAAGCAAGTTAGTAGAAACTCAGTAATACAGGGATATTATATAAAATCTCGAACCGATGGGTTGTGTAACTCTTCTAAACTCCTGAAACAGAATCATAATACCTGAGAATATACCAAAATGAACATTTTTTTTATTTTGAAGGAGACAAGTTACACCGACCCATCATCTTTCTCAACTAGTTTCAATATCACCAAGCAATACTAGAAATAGGAAATGGGTGGGTATAGATGCAAAGTGTGAAAACCAATCTTTGATGTAGGATCGGGAAAATCTTGTACTAGGTGGTTAAAATAATCAAGTGGAAGTGAAATACAATATGATAATCTTGACCAGTAGTATTCATCTCTACCACCATACAGTTTATCCATATTTCTTAAGGTGTGTATGTCTGAAATATAACACGCATATCACTCAGTTATGTAGAAGACTGGTAAAGCAAAATACAATAAAATGAAATCATCAACATCTTAAATACCCACCTACCTATGAATTAGACTTGTTAAAGGTCCGATTAGCTTCTTGCCTAATCTAGGCTCCAAAGGTGTTAACGTACCAAACTGTTGGCAAAAAGGGGTTTACATATGAAACGAAGTCGACAACATTATCATCAATGAATAAAAACAAGTAAAGTGATGTGGATAGAACTTAATGAATTCGTAAATTTCTGTAGAACTTAGTCGAATACTCTGGTCATTTGATTACATGTCAACTATATTTCAACAAAAAGGGGTACAAATAGTACGTCGCGAAACCAGTCAGTTAGTCAATAACAAAATGGAACGTAGCATTACTGCATAACCGTTTATACTGCCACATCTCACATTAGCACATCGAGGTAGAAAGCATCAAGACGAAACACAGAGAAATGAAGAAGACAGTAAATGAAAGTAGTACATTTATAAAAATATAAAGATAAGGAAAAAAGCAATCATGAAATTTGAGAGGATGATTAGGATGAAGACAATGTAGGAATGCACTTGCACTGAGAGTGGCTTTGGACAACACCACATTGTAAAACAAGACAAGTTCATTACATTTACGTCTACTACGATTTGCATATCATATTAAGGTAATATGAATACGGACAGTCCTGACCAATGGCTTCTATCCTGACGTAATGGTCGGACTTGCACATCGCAATGCCACAAAGAGCTACGCTGGTCGAACGTTTGTTCCCTCGATGTTCTGCAATACTAAGCAGGTCAGTCTGATAGCGGTAAAACAAAAGCGGTTACCGTTATAGTGTAGATTCCTACGTCATCATGGGGGTCTGAGGATGAAGCTGTACTGCTAGCTGGACGGGAGTGTGATAGAAGTGAAGTGTTTTTCACAGATCAACAAGCCACATATAACCTCACTTTATTCAAAAAGGTCTTTACCATTCATCAAGTTTTTGTTTTTTCTATTTGTCCCTTGAGTTCCTAGTGGAACATACAACTTCAGTACCACGTCACCATTTCACTCTCTTCTCTACAGTCTCCGTGGCTGCCCAGAAACTTTCATCTCTTCCTCACACCATCTCCTACATTCCACCCTCGGACCCCCAACTCCTCGTTTCACACGCAGGTTCCACTTGAAGGTCTGAACTGGCCTGGCCTGACCTGACACGTCATGTCCCCAAATCGTCTTCTCACTCTATGTCCAATACAATCCATCCCAACTTTCTTCCTCTGAATATTTATTGCGTGATAGGTTCTTGGTTGCTTCGTTCCATGCCAGCCAGCCAGCCAGCCAGCCAGCCAGCCAGCCAGCCAGCCAGCCAGCCAGCCAGCCAGCCAGCCAGCCAGCCAGCCAGCCAGCCAGCCAGCCAGCCAGCCAGCCAGCCAGCCAGCCAGCCAGCCAGCCAGCCAGAGTTCCTCCTCACTTATTCTCATTATTCTGGCCATCTGATCTTCAGGATCGAGTGAGCGTAGGTGGCAGCTGTTCATACATGTCTGTAGTTCCTTGGAAATGCTTACCGTAACACGTCAAGTCTCTCAACCATCACATAGAAGCACTGACTTGACCGGCATTAGAGTTGGAAATCCAGATCTCGTTCACGCTCTATGCTGAGTGCAATGCAGTGTGCTGCAGTAGATCACCACATTGATTTCAGATTAATGCAGGAAGGCCTGTCTTGCTGTCTTTCCTATCCTGGCTAGCTTTCATGTCCTCATCTGTGTCGCCGATGCCCGTCGTTGTAACAACGCTGCCTAGGTAGATAGGTAGGTAGGTGGAAGAGACAACTTCGTTTAGATTTCTCCCGCTCATGCTGATTGGTGCTTGTTGTTGTTGTTGTTGGTGGTGGTGGTGGTGGTTGCGTATCTTCATCACCTCTGTCTTCTCCACGTTCACCTGAAACAAGTCCTGTGTTCGCTATCCTGCTTCTTCTGTCAGCTTGTTGGTTTTTGCCTGTAGATCTTCGAGTGTGTGCTACAAGATATTAGACATAAATCATCGTCGGCGAAATCCAAATCTTCTTCTGGGGTCTTTTCGTCGATCAAACAGCGCATCTCCATCTTCTCGCTCCCCAGTTTGTTGCATGATCCAGTCGAGTTGACCACAATCAGGAAGATCATCGGTGATAGTAGTCACTTTATACAAAAATACCATATGGATTAAAAGGTTGATTAAATAGGATGAAAATAAATAAGTCTAGCTGGTACGTGTTTACAGATGAACAAAAGATCATATTCAACCTAAATTCTGTGTACATTAACATTTATGTAAAACGTTTCTGTAATCTGTATCCATGCTGTTTTTTTCAAAATGCAAACCAGTATTTTTCAATGCTACGTTTTTAAGGTGGTTACTGACTTTGATGAGATCACAATGTGCACAAAGTGGTCGTCAAATAACAAACAGAAGGAAAACAAGTTTCTGTGAATTCTTAGATACATCTTGGTTATGAATATTGATAAGCAAGAAATCAGCTCGAGACTGTTGTCGTTTGTTTTTAATAATCACTTAAATCACACCACAACGTTGTGTCAGTCGCAGTAGCAGTCTAACGTACAGCAAAATGGGACAGAAGTCCATGAAGCAATCATATAAATTTAAAAACCAATTTTTCCTTCATCAAAATAATCTTCTTACCAGTTTAATGATTTTGATAAGGACCCAGTTATTAGTTGATGTGGTCATAAGTTTGAAAAATATAGGTGAAAGAGAGAGGTAATTCTTCGGATTTTTACGAGCCAATTCACAAATAACATTAACAGCCGCGGACTGTACACCTGAAATGAGCATAAAACTAAACTGACGATCTAAATTCAATAAAAGTCTATACAACCACGAAAATTTGACTTGGTCTTCATTACTATCTCACTATAGTGAGCTTTTATGATGTGTTACCATCAATACAATGAGGCTTTACAGCATTTCAGCTGATCCACTTTTAGATCGGGATTCTGCGAATAAAATATTTGATATATTTATACTAAATGATAATTACTTACACTGTGTGGTTGTTCGAAAGGGACCGTTGTAAAGAGTTTAATAATACTTAAAGTGCACTGGTGAATTTAGCAATTAGCAACAGTAAATTTTAACAAAGATATACCTTGAAAACATGTGAGGAAGCAGCAAGGACAACCTGGCTTTAAACCATAGTCTTTTCGACACTCATTCACTAAACTGTGATATGGTCAATGAAGCTACACAAAACCAGTCAAAATCTCTAATATCTAAAAGTAAGATTTGGATGTTGTAGTAGAACGTTTCTATTTAGTTTGTTTACCATGTGTTTTATGTAGCAAATAATACTGTTTCACTGTGTGGTACATCTGATAAACAAACTAAAATAGGATTAGTCATAAACTCAAACTGTAGTTATTTACATAAACTTCATGAGTTGAAGAGTAGTAAATGCATTGGTGAATTCGTCGTCACTCGGAATCCATTGCCAAAAGTATTGCTGCTCCACTTGATGATTAGATCATGTTGTTTAGCAGAGTAGTCAACATTTATTATTTGGTCAACTTTGCCAATATCTCTTACGAAGTCAGATGAGTAAAAATGATGACTTCTACTAAAACCATACGAGGGCAGTATACTAGTCGAATACACACACACCGGTATGCAGTCGAATACCTGTGAGCAAAGCGAAAAATTCATGATATGTTGACTACTCAACTTTATCAGGTCGAAGGATATTTTGAGCTTCCCTCCAGCTTTAGATTCTTCCAGATGTTAAAAGGCATGGTCAACAAAACATCCTTAAGCAAAAAAATAAACCACGGTATAATTTCTGTGAATCAAGTTATGTAGTGCGAACACAAATCACAGAAACTATATTACTCGTTTGTCATTTGAAATTACTGTTCAGGTTAGTTGCAACTTACTTAACTCCCGCAACTTACACATTTCACAGTTTTCATGAATTACTGAACTGTGGCTGAATATTCACTCATTCATTCATCAGTACGAAAGATATACGGTTGTAAAAACTAATAATTAAAACAAGCCATATGGCCTTCATTTTCCTTCGGTATTCTCTGAGCTTTGATACTTTGTTATGAATGTTTCATCACCAGGCGTGGTGACATCTCAGCACTAACTTCAATGGCTGCCATTCAGTTGTGTATTCATCAATTAAGTTCAGCTTTACAAGTTATCATATAGTAGTCAAAGAAGAAAAACCTTGATTGCAGCTCTGAAGTATGAACCTTTTTTGTAATGTTTGCATAACTCAGTAATAATGTAGCTTTATGTACTAGGCAATGACAGACGCCTGGTGTTGAGCCCAGATCTCAGTGAGTGGAGTCGAGTTGAAACCTCCG
The DNA here is from genome assembly GCA_944470555.2 of Heterobilharzia americana. Lineage (NCBI taxonomy): Eukaryota > Metazoa > Platyhelminthes > Trematoda > Strigeidida > Schistosomatidae > Heterobilharzia > Heterobilharzia americana. The sequence continues at coordinate 9,094,503 of OX104132.1, forward strand.
AGCCACTGATTATAAGTACCAACAAAACAAAGTAACTAGATATGATAACTCACGGACTACTTCATTCACAATGTACCGCGAACAAACTTTCATGTGTTTTTTACAAACCAAAGATAAAAGAGTACACTTACCTGCATCTGGATCATCAAGTTTATCTTTCAGCTGTGGAAAACAAATACGAAGTGCTTCAGGATAGTTCAAGAAAACTTTGTACAGCAATAATACAGTCTTCTTACGTAAGTATGGTTTCGGAGAGTTCATCTTGTAAACAATGGAAAGGTAAACAAAAGACATGAAAATTAGACCGGATGATAAACCCAGTTACACTGAGATACAAATGGATAATGTAGCCAAGTAGAATTAAAAGAAATAAGTTCACCGCAATCAGCTTTGTGACCAGGTTCCATTACGTTCGCTTAAAGCTTATCTGTCTGATAGATAATCCTTGTTTTCTTATCATTAGACATGAAAATCTAGATGCTGGAAACCGAAGGTTGGTAAAGTTCCCAAATAAGTTTCCAGATCGTAAGCTAATAACTGCTCGTCAGAGTAGGATTCTCTCAGAAAACGAGACTGAAAACCAGAATGATTCCAATTTCCAGCAGCATTGGCGAGCTTTTGGAAGGGAAGTATAAAATTTTCATGTTTGACCATATAGTTTTGGATGCATATTAACGTAACAAAAATGGTATACATCCTACCCCAAAAACTCTTCAAAATAGTGGTACAGTCTCAGCAGGTGTTTTATGGCATTTTTACCAAATTTCAAAGGTTAGGGTTATACTTGTCTAATCAGTGTTCCAGGGTTTCCTGTTGTATGGTTAGTTCCGAAATCTCATTTAATTTTATAGATCATTTCTCAATTAATAATGGCTGGCAAAAGGAATACGTGTGCCTGAGAAGGTGGAAGATTCTCTGTACAAGCTGGAATGGAATATAATGCCTGGTAATACTATGACTGTACAGACATGATCAGGTGGTGTAAATAAAACTCGGTAAAGTTAGGTGTACTGCAGACTGTGCAAAGTGCAAGTTAAAGATTTCCTTGGAGATGTTATCAGTTAGCTGACGACAGCTCTCTGACTCCATAGAGATTGACCTACTAACTTGAGGTCATCTAGTTGACTTGAGACATGCAGACAACATTGTCCTGTTAGGTGAAGACGCTAACAAAATGCAGGGTTTTCTGAATCTATTGACAAGAAATCTGAGTAAGTTTGACATACGTTTTGCATCTTTGAAATGTAAAATGATGCTCCAGGACTGATCTGCAAGTATTTCCAGTTTATTGATAGGGAGTGAAGTAAACAGATGAGTGTACCACTTCACTTACTTGGAGAGTTATATCAGCTCGAGGAAACCTCAGCTCGGATACAGAAGGCTAGTTTGGCATTTGCCAACTTGCGTCAACTATGAAGTCGACTGGCAACATATTCCACTATATATCAACGGACGAGTATACTACGCTGCAGTTCGTATTACGGTTATACGGTTGCGAGACATGGCCGTTAAAAGTAGATATGAAATGGCTACGGAGTTTTGATCAATACCATCGTAGCATTGCTCGTGTGTAGTGAAATCAATATATGAGCAATGTAGAGGTCAAGTGAAAGGTAATAAGGTAAGGCAAGTCGGTCAATGAAGATGTGAATCTTTATCTACTGAGATGGCTTGAACATGTGCTGTGCATGCCTAGCCATTGCCTAATTCAATGTACAATGCCAGAAGTTGGATCAAGTTAGAAGAGGATTCAGAGTGGTCAGACTGAGACGTGGCATCAGTCCATGAAGTCTCTGACTGTTGGTTTCAGTCGTGTAGGGAGGTGTAGACTATCTGACTGTGGTTCCTGAGACGACAGGAATTCCCTCTCCTCTTATACACCTATTTCTAATTTCATAAGTCTTTCTTATCCACTTGTTAGTGTATACTACGATGAAGTGTAGCAACTTGAATTGATGCATTTAGGTGCGAGATTCTATGTTCATTCTGTCTAATTGTCTGACTGACGACAGTTAAAAGAAAGTTGTTGGTTGGTCGAAAGTTAGCCGATGGAAAACTGACAAAATCGCACGGAGGAGTGGAATTTAGTACCGCCGGTCTGCTGGAAAGGGACTTTGTCAAACCACATAGTACAACTGAGAACAGCTACTACCTCCACTTTTCTTGAGTACTTCAACAAGCTGTGCGTACCTAATAACACCTCAGATGTAACACTAACCCAGGAAGACTATCACAACAGACTAGACACATGTAAGTTCAAATAAAAAGTCAACTTTTGACCCTAGTCAAGCCTATGGTACATACAGCCTTGAAAGAAATCCAAACCTGATAAATAAAGGATTGAGTTAAACAGGCTCAAAGTTTTGGTGCACATGAAGGAATCAAAAGTATTTCCTTAACCTGGTATAGAAGTACCTGAAGTTCCTAATCCCAGTAATTTCTCAGGTGAGAAGTTCAATAGTACCCATCAACTAACAAAGCGTCGATATAAGATGAAAAATCATATTACCACCGGCGACGACGATATGATCTTTATAAACTTAACGAACTGTCATGAGCTCCCATACCGCCTTCAGGACAAGAATGGCCGAATGCTATCTGTTGTCAACTAAAGATTAAGTTAGTTAAACCGATCGCAGCAAGAAGGCTGTCTTGTGGTTCAAATTCAGCTCAAACAAGAAAACCAAGGTTATTGAGATTAACATTCTCTAACTTTGAGGATGTTGGAAATGCACTGTTGGCATCCCACCTACTGAATGATAAAGGAAAGCTAAGAACCCTACCAGACATTCCATATTTGGAAAGCATGAAGCTCAAAGAGCTCATACCTGAGAGTCCAGAAACCTAATTCGGAGTAAGAACCTGATAATCCAATGAGTTCCGGAAAACATGATGTCGATAGAATTTCACCATGACAACCACCAGCTAATTTTTTTGAAATCGCGTATCAACCTTAGAGTTGTAATCACACAAAATGAACGGCTCTAAAGAAACTGACACAAACGAGAACAAGTTACTCTGTTGACAAGTCCCCTACTACCGAAAAACGGGAATGGAGAGAGGGTCTGTCCAACAGCGAGTTGCACTTTAGCCAGCCACCAGTCCATCCGTTTGACCTTTCACATACTGGAAACTGCTTCCAAGCAAAAGACATTAACTGCATCTATACAATTGCACTGAACCTACTTAACAAAATCAATGGGCTACGAGAATTAAGTAGCGTGTTTAATGCTCATCTTATTGGCGTTACCGAAATATGGGCATCTTCATGAGTCTCAGACCATAAACTTGCTGTTCTGAAAACTGTTGTTGTGCTACGACAGAATTAATTGGGAAGAGGGTGCGATGAGTCTCACGTCACTTTTCTCGCAGCTCATCAGGTCCATAACCAAAATTCGACTGTCTATAGGAATCAGCAAAAGTATCTAAGACCGCGAAGTGTTTATTGGGAGTGATAAATGGGAAGTTAACTGCAGATTATCATCACAATAATTGTATGTAAGAAGTTATTGACCACTCACGTACTAGGGCGTAAACAACTTAATTTCCGAGGATTTCAATCTCCCCAAAGTGAAATTTTTAGACTACATAATATAAAGTGGAAGCAATGATTCCACTGAGACTCGATTCTTCAATCTTGTTGAGGAACTTGGACTAACTGAAAACCCGAAGTCAGCAAATCGATGGGAAATAATCAAGTCCCCTCTATCCCGGATTGCATTCGCATTGGACAAGAGTCATCATGTCGCTATCGGGTTTCAGTGTGTCTGTAAAACGCAGCTGACTCGTCCCGTAAACCAATGTCACAAGAAGTTCAGACGACTTGATACTGTAGCCCTTCAAAAAGCTCTGGAACAAATAGACTGAGAAACTAGTCGTGATTGGCGGGATATAAATAGTCACTCAATGTTAATACATGACAGCCATATGCTATAAGCCAGTGTCCCACTTTCAGCTCGTGTCATAGAGAAACCCAAGGTAATATGCAACCACACCAAGTTTCCGAGGTAAAAACGACACTAGCAGCCCAGGCATAATAAAAGTGGCTTTGAATCCACCAACAAACAACTAAAGCACATGAGGAATCTTCGCCTGAGGCTTTTAGAGGTGGAAAAACATTGGTGCCAATTACGGATCACTAGCGTGCTTGCATAAGGTCCAAAAAGTCTTTTTCAATACAAAGCATAATTTAATCAAGCCAAGAAAGGAAGTTCACATCTAACGAATCCCATTAGGATCATTAATAGTGACGATGAGGTCGATGATGTCTTGGCTAATAAATATTTACAAACTTCCTAACCATCGACTGCATTCAGAAATTCTAATGTGTTCCACACAAACAGTATACCTGTCAACCGTTGATTTGGGTGTCTGTCGGCTGTACTGTAAGCTGAAAAGGTTAAAAAAGGAGAAATCCCCAGGGCCAGAAAAACACACGTTACAGTACTTCATGAAGGCTCCGAACTTCTAAATGGATTCATCAGCAGATTACCCACGCAACCTCTCACCAGGCCAGGGAGTACGAACTTTAGAACCTACTCATGTTGCATCTATTTTCAAATCGGTCAACAAGTAAAACCAAAAGAACTAGAAGCCAGCAAATCATCTAGGTATACCTACGAAAATGATGGCAACCTCAGCCTACAATATGTACCAGGAATTCCTGGAATTCAATAACTCAATCAAAAAGCATAACGAGAAGTTCAGGAAGAAACATACATCAAAAACATTAAACTGCAAACGGCGGCATCAAGCTGAACTAGCATTTCTGATGGTTTGCGTAGAACTGATGTGATATACCTTCGGTTCTCTGAGGTTTTTGGTCATGTCAACAACGACTGCCTCATCAACAAGTTTGGCTGAATAGGAAGCAATCTACCATTGTTCGATTGGGCGTCATCATATCTAAATGACTATCTCTTTCAGGTCCGAGTGAATGCTACCATCGCCAAAGAAAATGAATGTTCTAGTGGAGTCTACCAAGGTTTTGTTTCGAGGCCTATCCTTTTGCTGACTTGATCAAATGCTTCGCCTATGCAGGAATTCTAAAATTCTCCTTTCTCTTGAACTAAAGCTATGAAGAGAAATAAGAGATGAAGGCGACAGGCTCAGTTTGCAAGATGATTCGATCCGACTTCAATGATAGACTAACCTCCAATTCTGAGGAGTGTAAGGGGATAAATATACGGCATGACGCTCGTCGCACATTTAAACTAGAAGGAATAGAGCTGAAGGCATCTTTGGTAAAAGTAATCTGGGGGTCCTAGTTTCCCATGACCTTAAGTGTTACGCTGTGACAAAAATCCATCCCATGTGGACCTGGCACCTATCACCCTGTGACGAGCCATTGGACAGGTTAGATAGCAGATGTTTCCACCAAATCCTTAACGGTTTCATACAGCCTTACCTAGGATTTTGGATTATCGTCTTTCCTCTACTTCAGAAAGATAGGAGCCACTTATAATGCCCCGAGAGGCGCTGCACCGAATCTATTCATGGACTAAGGTCCAAGTCTTACGAGGAAGACATGGCAGCACTGAGTCTATATTTCACGGAATATAGACAACTGAGAAGTGACCGAATAATGACGCATAATATTTTATACACTTCATGTCCAACGCTTCACTGTTTGCTTAAGCTAAGCTCTAATAAAAACCCCAGATGGAAAACTCAGTTGGAAACTGAACGTAGCATGACAGAGACCAGAGTTGACTTTTACTTCTTAAGAGTTGTTAAGGCATGGAATGCCTTCACTGTAGTTGCTCAAGCTCCATTATTAGAGTGCTTCAAATTTAATGTCCACTTGAGGTCACAGCATGAGCTTACAGACTGTCATTGATGACTTGATCTGTTTAGTTGTTGATTTTTTATTTACCCTTTCGTCTCCATACTCAGCTCCTCAGACAAAAGAACTAGTGGTTTACTGATTCTCGACACGGAAGTCAGTTAGGCGAAAGCTCTTCGTGTTCCGTCAATCATTTGAAACAGCTTCACTTCACAGTGACTTCCAAGTTTAACTAACTTTATAAACCACCGACATACGTTATATCGATCAGTTTTAAGAACACATCTATGTTGTGAAAACCTCTACCCAGATAGAGACAAAACTGTTTGGTGTTATACACTTTGTATGAAGGTGACGCCATGCAAACTCAAATTGTAACCAAATTAGATGGTAACAGTTGAGGGTTGAATAAGCTGTATCACAAATAGCAATCGCCGAAGGTTGACGCAGTAATCAGTGTTTTGGTACACGGGTGTTCATGAATTAATAGCATAAATAAGTCTGCAAAATGCGACAATGAATAAGATGCCGCAAGAGAAACTATTAAATCTAATATTACAAATATAACAAGAAAAAACATCCGGTTCCAAATGTGGCAATGGAGTGATAATAGTGAGTCGTGCAACAAAGGGGCTACGACCCTTACTTATTTTTCAACTTAAGGTAGGTGGATAGGGATTAGAACTCAGGATTAACTGGTTGAACGTTGAGGGTCTAAGCCAATAATCCCTATCTTATCAGCGGTTTGTTCCAGACAGATGTAGGTATACTGAGAACCTTGAACCATGATAATAGAATAGCTATCCAAAAAACCTCATATCTCAAAATTTTCTCCCTTGTTAGCTGTAAGCAACAAGAAGTAGGCACAAAATGATGAAATTATCACAGACATTTAAAACAGAAGCATGTAAGAGTATCAGATTTACATCATAAAGTTTGAGCGACTTACTAGACCCATAATATCAGAGTACAAATCTGTAGCAAGATCTGTATTAATGAAACAAGCGATGCCAGATAATGCAATACCAGCATCATACAAATTTGCGCTCGTCAAATCCTACGAAATTTAGCTCAGTATGTAGGCATTACCTTGCGAATAAGATTTGTGGCAAGCATAAGAACATCTGTGCCAGAGTGAAAGCTCTGGGAAGCAGCCAAATATCCGATGCGTTTAAATGTAAACTTTTGAGAACTCATAACTTCCACAATGTTAAACACGGCCCAGCTAATGTCATACCCAAGCATTTGGATCTAAACTTTTAAACACTTATGCACAAAACTTACGTATATTAATTTGCTTATGGCATTCGCCTTGACTGAAAATGAACCCTGCTTCAATTCATTTTTAATTTCATCAATACAGTCACCAATATATTTAGTCTAATTCAGAGTTTCGATACTTTATCTTCTTCATTTACCTCATCCACGCCATGTTTCCTAATCCCTCGAACGAGATCTTGCAGGTTTTTATCAAGCACTCTCTCAATCTTCCCTTTTACCACAGAAAATGCCATCCTTGGGAAATCTCGTTCAAACCGAGCGCCCTTCCAATATCCAATATCTTTTAACGAGCTAGTGTAAGCCAATTGATTTCTTCGCTCTCGCTTCTAGGTCTTGCGGAACGGTTCCAGGTCTTTGGTGGATTCCGATAAAGTAGGTCTACTCACTCGACTGCTGTAGCTCTGGCTAGTCCAACGGGCGGTTGGGTGTTGTTTAGATTCGTAGGGAGTGTTGTTTGTTTATTTGCTTTTTCTTCCAAGGACTGTGGTGCAGCTGGGTTCCTCAAATGTCGTAACAGCAGACAATTGGTTGGACTGACTGTAAAAAGGAGATGAAAAATATGTGCTGAGAAATTAAGGGGGAGAGGGAGAGTGCACAGGGGGACAAAATAGAAAAAGAAAAGGAAAAGAGGAAGAAGAAGAATATATTAAAAAAAGATTGGGGAAAAGGAAATGGCATGGAAGAATAAAACACTGGTTGGTTCATGGGGAATAGGTGATAGGGAGAGCTTTTGTCAAAGTTCGGGAACGTAAGGTCAGAAGGAAGATGAATAAATAACATGATAGGACGAATGGGAATATAGTAATTCTTTTAGTAGGAGACGGTAACTGGAGGGGACGTCTACAGGAAGGTATAAGGTTAAGCCAAGTTCTCAATGACAGTGGTTTTACAAAGTGTTCAGTAACAGTTGGTCGTACCGAGTTGGTAAGCCGTGTCAGCCTAGTCCACATCCCAGTTGAATGGACGCAAACCGTGCGTCGATGCGTAACTGTCCAACCTCTTCTCGAAGCTGTCAACAGATGGAGCAGTAGCAATCTTGGCAGACAATGCGTTCCAGTGGCTGAAAACTCTCAGAGAGAAGAAGTGTTATCGTACACGGGTTTTCGCTCTTTGGTGGGCAACTCCCCTCGGATTACCACGGGGATCGCCGTGGTGGCGGTCCGGTAGGATTCCACTATTTGGATGACTTGGGTTGCTGAGTATTTTGTAAGCCATTATCAAGTCACCACGTAATCTACGGTAGCTTAGGGTGTAGAGCCCTAGATCTTTCAGCCTGTCCTGGTATGGTTTTTGCCTCATTCCCACTACACCCTTTGTAGCTCGCCTTTGGACTTTCTCCAGGAGGTTCACGTCTCTTTTCAGATGTGGTGGTGCAATGACGTTGTGTAGCTCTAGATGGGATCTTACATAGATCTTATGCGGCTTCAAAAAGAGTTCCGGGGTCAGGACACTCAACTGTCTGCGCATGAAGTGCAGTACTGAGTAGGCTCTGGAGGCATCTCCTGGATAATTGCGGCTAGCGTCTAGTTTGTCAGTTAGTATTAGTCCTAGGTCTTTCTCTGTGGTGGTGTGTGAGAGTTGTGTCCCACCGAGAGAATAGGGTACCTTCTGAGATTCTGGGGTGCGGAGAAACATGGCTCGGCTTTTATCTAAGTTAAATGCTAGTCCATTAATATCTACCCACTCTGCAAATAATCTGGGATCACTTTGCAGTGCACTTGATTCTGTTTCTCACGTCACAGCTCTCCATGGCTTAACATCATCAGCGTAGAGTAGGATTGGGGAGCTGAGATTCAGTGGGAGGTCGTTCACAAAAAGAAGGAATAGCAGCGGACCCAGAATCGCCCCTTGCGATACACCAGATGATGATGTCATCCAAGTCCAGCAAACTCTGTTGGCTTTTGTGAAGAATTGTCCACCGTCTAGATAGTCCTGCAATCATGAGATCACTTGTCCCCTGATGCCCAACCTTGTTGTTTAGTGAACAAGAGCGGTGTGTGGAACTGTGTCGAAGGCCTTAGTAAAATCCAGGAAAACAACATTGACAGGAATTTGGAGGTTCCAGCATGCCGTCCACTTATTACCTGCTGCCAGAATGTTTGTGGCACAGGACACCTACCCTTTCTGAAACCATGTTGAGCATCACTGAGTGCTCCCCTCTTGTCTAGGTACTCCCTGATATGGTCGTCTACCAGACTCTCCATTACTTTTGACACCACTGGTAGGAGGGCTATGGGTCGGTAGCATTTTGGGTTCTGCCTGTCTCCACCTTTGAAGATGGGGTACAGAATAGCACGTTTCCGCTCTCGTGGAAACGTGTGATTGTCTGAGGAGTTTTGAAACAGATTACGTGGCGAACCGCACAAGGCACTCACGCATTGTTTCAGCGCAGCCGGTCGGATGTGATCACATCCTGGTGACTTCCCTGGGTGGGGCTTTGACAGTTTTTCGAGGACCATAGCAGGGGTTACCTTTATTCCAGGTAACTACTGCATTTGGTGGTGCTGAATTTCGGTCGGACAGTTGGTAATTTTGGTTTGATAGGGACGTATTCAGTTGCGTATCGAAGATGGTGCTGAAGGCATCGGCGATCTCTAGTCCAAAGAGGTTCTCTCTGTCTGGTCCTTTCAGGATGCAAGCACCCCTGGCTAGTTGATTTTCTGCCTGCCATAAACCGATATGGGTTTTTGGGATTTGTGTCGAGCCTTTGGGCAAGGTTCGTCTGGAACGACCTCCTGTCTCCCCTCACTCTAATGTTTCTTAGGGCAATATACACGGTTTGGCCAGACTCTTTTCTGGAGGTCCTCCACTTGTGCCGTGCTTTCCTCTTGGCTTTCAGAAGGCGCTCAGTGCTTCGCTACAGTCATGGGGTTTGCTTCCTCGGTATTGGTTTGATTACTGGGACGTTTTCAGACACAGTCCTCTTGATGATATCTCTAACTAGTTCCTAATTTTGGTCAGTCGACAGGTTGCTCCACCCCCGAGGTCACGGTGCTGTCAACGGGTTCTGGTTCATCGCCAAGCAATTCACTTTGTTGTAGCAAAGACAAGGGAGAGATCCCTCCCATGACAGTTGTTCATTCAGTACCAGATCGAACACTACCACGCCGTGATCGCTGCTGCCGAGGGGGTTTGAACCTGTACATTTTCTACAAGCATTGGGTTGCTGGTAGAAAGGTAGTCCAGTATGGACGGCTTTCTGCCTGACCCCCAGCGAGTGCCATCACCAATATTCTCTTGCAGCCCAGCCTTTCTGGTAACGTTGAGTGGGTTTCGGCCGAACCCTCAGCTTGAGGCTCCCCTGTCCTGCCCAAGATTGAGAGTCGGAGCATTAAAGTCGCCGGTTATAATGACCTGGTCATATCCGATGGACATCACTCGGGACATTGCTTGCAGCAGTTGTCGGTTATCTTTCAGGCTGCTAGTCGGTGTCCTGTAGACACCTCCTACCAGGTGCTTGGTGTGTTTTCAACCTTAAACTGACACCAGATGGAGTCTGGGAGCCATGAAAGTAGAGTTTCTGTTGCTCGCTCACTTTCAAGGTTACCACTTATAAGCATCGCCACCCCGCCTCCTTCCTTAAACTCCCTGTCTCTCCTGAACAGACGCATACCGTCTATGCTAGTTTCGACGGCGCTAATGTCCGGTGATAACCAAGTTTCTGTCAGGATTATGATCGTTGGAGCAAGGTAGAAACAGAGAAATCGTAATTCCCCCATTTTACCTCCAAGTCCCCTAACATTACTTGGCTATGCTTCTAACCACATGGAGTGTCACGAAGCTGGTAGACTGGAGGGAGTCGTGCGCAGTGGCGAAACTTGCTATGGGACGGCCAGCTCCAGTGGAACCGGCCCAATCATGTTTTTTCCCACAATGGTTTCTGGGGGTTTCATGGAGTCCAGGTTTGATTGCGCATCTTGTCTGTTGACAGTGACGGTGACTTCAGCGGTTGGCGGTGCTGCCATTTGCTGTTGTCGCAGTGTCCTGGGTCTGCTTTCGCAGCAGCGAACATTCCCACTGATGTTATCTTTTATACTGTGTACCAAGCTTGCAGTACACTGGTTAAAAGTTCGTGGCAGCCGAAGTTAACAGCCACCAACCGAGGTGCCGTTATCTTCGTCAAATGTGAGGGACGTGGCAGTCTGCAGACCGCCGCCGCTGCTATCCCATTTAGCCCCGTCCTCGCTGACAACCACTACCATTGCTGGACGTCGTGAGCATACTTTTCTGCGACTGTGCCGGTTGTCAGTTCCGGCTATGCCGTGGACAACCCTAGTTGTTGGTTTCAGAGTTTGGGGCTTCTCGCGAGATACTTTTCTTGCTGACCAATGGCGGCCTGGTCTGGCTCTAGTGCTGGATGACCTGCCCACGACCAGTGTGTATGACATGAATGAGAATCTTTCAGCTTCTTTAGCAGAGCTTAGGGTAACTCTCATCGGCGGAGGCTTTCCCTGAGGTGGGTAGTTGCCTTTGTAGAGCCTGCACAGTTTTGCTTCTAGGCTACCCAGTCCTAGTGTGGTGCATACGGTTTCCCATTGCTGTTTGTCAGACGATTCTCTGTTCTCAAGAAGGCTATCATGGCACACAAGGACGTTAAATAAGATGATGGAGTTCGACCTGCCATGAGCTTCTCTATTTTCGTGTGCTGCGGGTGGTTTTTGTGGGAAGGGGGCACCTCCTTTTCCACTGTCACCCATTTATCCCGTTGCATAGTGGGGATAGCCGTTAAAGTGACTTCAGGGTTAGGGACTAATATAGTTGGTCGCGTACCCGGTAGTCGTTTTGGTCTTTGGACTATTCAATGGTGTGAGTGGCCGGGGTTCAGTGCTAGCACTCTTGCTACCTGGGCCTGGGATGGTGGTCCGTGTGGGTGCAGGCACCATAGTAGTCATTGTGATGTCTTTTACGGCCCCCATCAGCGAGCCTTTAGAAAGAGTGGCCTTATACGGCACTGTGGGCAGATGTACCGGAACCACATGCATGGGTAGCGCGCCAGGAAGGTGTAACGTTGGTCTGGTATGTCCTCGTCACACTGACTGTGCACTCACTTATTGCAGATGTTACACTCAAAGACAGCATCCCTCTTAGCCGCGGTGAGACCACACGTATGACAGTCGTCAGCCTGGCTAGAAGGTTTAGTTACCGACTTTCTGTTCCTTCTCTTCCGTCTGTCAGTGGTAGCCTTCACAGGTAGTCTAGGGTTTGGGCTGGTGGGACCAGAAAGACATGCTCGTTGATGAACCACAGCACAAGTGTTCAGAGGGATAGGAATTCGACTTTTCACAGGAAGTGGTTGTTGCAACTGTCCTCCTAAGGTTGACCCGTGATCTTTTGCGGTGGCACTAAGCTTTTTGCCTCTGGCCCTCGTTACTACCACTGATGGGAAGGTTTGTGGCTGGGGTGAGGCTTTGCCTGAGATGTTCCTGATACCAAATGTGGTTAGGACTCGAGTATTACTCATTTCTACTGGTGATTAGGGGGGATATAAAAGAGATAGACAGATGGTCGTATCAAGTGAAACGTAGAAAAGCAATGATAAATAAAGTAAGTTGTTAACCTTACCTAGGACTGCCCAGTCGTACGACACGGAAGAATGCCCAAAACTTCCCACAGGTCCAAGTTACATGATCGAATGAGATAAGTAGCGATGCAGTTGCAGCAAACTGAGCTATAGCAGTTGATCGAGACAGTTAGACCCAAACACACAGTTGTCCGTTTGGAGAGTGATAGTATTCACCGACGGAGATCTGTATGTTCTGTGGCAAAACGTTTTTCCAGTGAAACTGTAGCTTTCGCAGAAGAAATATCCAATTGGGGAGGCTTATATAGTTATTTCCGAGTAGAATACAAACGAGACAAAACACGTCAGTATTGCTATATCCAATACCTAATATCTTTTTAACGAGCTTGTGTAAGCCAGTTGATTTCTTCTTGCTCGCTTCTTGGTCTTGAGGAACGGTTGCAGGTCTTTGGTGGATTCTGATGCAGCAGATCCGGCTACTCGCATGCTATAGCTCTGATTTGCAGAACAGGAAGTTGAGTGTTGGTTTGGTTGCCTTGGACTGTGGTGCAGCTAGCTTCTTCAGATGTCAAGTTGCCAGACAGTTGTTCTGACTGGCCGCTAGAGAGGGTTAGGGATAGTGAAGAGAAGACCCGGAAAGGTGAGTCTCTGTGAGTAAAAGTGGAAAATAAAAGATAACTAATGGAGTAATCTACTTACACCCAAGTAAGGCGAGGAGAGGTGCAAGGATCTGAAGAACTCAGGTAAGTGGTGCTAACTCATGGCAAGTGGATGGGACGAAAAGGGCGTAGATGGTCACAGTAGAAAGAAAACTGGTCGTAGAGTCAGGATAGTTGGGGTGGCTTTACGTCAGTTGATTTCTTCTGTTTGGTTCGTGTTCCAGCTGTGTGTGGGTAGATCGTGACTGCCTAGCTTCTTGAAGCTTCCAATGGTTAAGGCGGAGATCATTTCTGCTGGGAGTGCGTTCCAGTACCCGCAGATTTAAAGAGAGAAGCGTGAATGCACATGAGTTTTCGACCTTTGATGGGCTGTTCTCTTGGGGTTTCCTCGAGGATCTCCATAGTGGCCACTTGGTATCATTCCTCTGTTACGGTGACTTGGGTTATTCAGTATTTTGTAGGCCATTATCAAGTCACCTTTTAACCTTCGGTAGCCAAGAGAGTATAGGCCTAGGTCTTTCAGCCTATCCTCGTATGGTTTTCTTTGCATCCCAACAACCCCTTTTGTGGCTCACCTCTTGACTTTCTGTGGTAGGTTAGTGCCACTTTTCAGCTGTGGTGGAGTGAAGACGTTATGGTCCTCCAAGTGGGGCCGTACGTAAGTCTTGTAGAGCTTCACAAGGCTTTCTGAGGTGAGGGCACCCAGTTGTCTACGCACGAAGTGTAGTACACCGTGTGCTTTTGACGCTTCACCTGGGTAATTGGAACTTGTGTCCAGTTTCTCCGTCACCCGGGCCTTTTTCTGCTGTGGTATGGGATGGACGTGAGCCACAGAGATAGCGGGATACTTTCTGGGGATTAGCAGTGCGGAAAAACATGAGCCGGCACTTATCCAGGTTAAATGCCAGTTAGTTGTTGGTTTCCCATTCCTCTAGTATTTTGAGGTCGTTCTGTAATGCACTCGATTCTGCTTCACAAGTTATTGCCCTCCACAATTTGACGTCGTCAGTGTGTAGGAGAATCGGAGAGCCGATATGTTGCGGCAGATCATTCACAAACAGTGGGAGCAACAGTGGACCCAGCATTGCTCCCTGCGAGACACCGGATGAGGTTGTTCTCCAAGTTCGGCAGACCCTGTTGACTTTCGCGCAGAACTCCCTATTGTCTAGGCAGTTCTGCAGCCGCTATAGCACCTGGTTGAGTATACCTAGCCCAGCTATCTTACGTATTAGGGTCTCATATGAGGCAGTGTCAAAGACCTTGGCTAAGTTCCGAGAAATTTCGTGGACCGGGACATTGAGATCCCAGCATGCTGTCCCGCGATCGTGGGCAGTCAGGAGGTTGGAGGTGAAAGACCTACCCTTCTGGAAGCCATGTTAGGCGTCGCTGGGTGCTTATTTCTTGTGTAGATATTCCCTGATACGGCTGTCCATCACACTTTCCACAACTTTTGATAGTGCTAGCAGGAGTGCTATGGGTCTATAACCGTTGGGATTCTGCCTGTCTCCTCCTTTGAAGATGGGAGAAAAGACAGCCCGTTTCCGCTCTTGCGGGAGCTTTTGTTCATCCAAGACGTGTTGGAAGAAATTGCAGAGTGAGCCACTTAGGGTACTTGCACATTCTTTCAACATAGAGGGGTAGATGTCGTCACACTTCGGTGATTTTCCCGTGCTTAGCTCTGACAGCTAGTCCAGAACAACTGCGCGAGTTACCTGCATTTCGTGTAACTCGGCAGCGTCGGGTTTTTGGGCGGTTGGTATGCGTACTCTCCCGGTGGAATGTTGAGCTGCATATCGAATGTGGTGCCCAACATTTCGGCAATCTACTGTCTAGCGAGGTTTTTTCGGTTCGGACCCTTTATGACGCATGTTCCTTGGCTTGTAGATTTTCTCTTTGCCATGAACCGGTAAAGGTTTTTGGGGTTTACCCCAGGCCCCTTGATGAGGCTGAACTGAAACGACGTCCTGTCTCCCTGCACTCTGATGTTGCCTTGGTTCCATAGAGCCATGAATGCGTCATAGTCGTCCTGTTCTTTGGAGAGTCCCCACGTGTGCCGTGCCCTTCTCTCGGCTTTTGGGAGGCGCTCAGTGCCTCGTTTCAGACATGAGGTTCGCTTTCTGGGTTTTGTTACCACCGAGGGAACGTTTTGCAAGATCGCCGCCCCAATGATGTCTGTAAACAGCTCCCAGTGTTGGTTGGCCGATAACGAACGCCAATCCACTGGCCGCAGAGCTCTTGATGGGCCTTTGTTCGTGCCTTCGTAGTTTGCCCTGTAGTAACGGAGGTAAGGGCAAGATCTTTCCCGCGATAATTGTTCACTGATTGCCAGGTCGAACACTACCATTGCGTGATCGGTACTTTCAACAGAAGTTTGTACATGAACGTTCTCAACCAGAGGGTGATAACTAGTCAGCAGGTAATCCAGTTTAGATGGTTTACCTTCTGACTCCCAGCCGGTGTTGCCGCTGATTTTTTCCTGCAGTCCAGCCATTTGGATGGCGTTTGGCAGGTTACAATCGAACTTCCGGCTTGGGGCCATGCCACCTTGCTCTAGGCTGAGGGTTGGAGCGTTGAAGTCGCCAGCTATTGGAATTTGGTTGTACCCTACGGCTGACACTGCGGATATTACTTGGATTAGATTTTGGTTGTGTTCCAAGTTCCTACTAGGGGATCTATAGGTTCCACCAACTAGGAATTTGGTGTGTTTTAGTCTGGAAGCTCTGTCAGTAGTGTGTCAGCGATTTGTTCACTTCCGAACCGACTGTCCACGTGTGGTGCAACCCCCCTCCGTCCCTATGTGCTCTGTCTGTCAAAAATGGAATCGTGTCGCCCATTTTAACTTCCGTGTCACTTATGTCTGGTAATAACCACGTTTCTGTCAGGATCATGATTTTCGGGACAAGATCGAAACAGAGGGATCGGAGCCCTGGCATTTTACTTCGAGGTCCTCCTGCGCTGCTGTAAAGACAGCTGGAAGTGCTCGTCATGGCGTGAGATGTCTCTGGGTTAACTAGTGGCACAGTTTAGATGAAACTGGTCTAGTTAAGCTTTTTCCCTAGTCGGTTGGTGCACTAGGTGTTGGGTGGAGGTTTCCTGTCTGACTCTCAAAGTTTCGGTTTATGGTTACAGTGGCCTGAGCACAGAGGGCAGCTGCTACCTGGTGTTGTCGCAGTGTTCTCGGCCTGCTTTCACAGCAGCGAACATTCCTGCTTGTGGCACTCCCGACTTTGTATCACGTCTCTGGCACTCTGGTAAGTACTTCTGGGGATTCGAAGTTCATAGCCATTGGCCTAGGTGACGTCATGGTTGTCAGATGCGAGGGGCGTGGCAGTCTGCCAACTGCCGCAGCTGCAACCCCGCTCAGCTCCACCCGAGCCGATAACCACCTCCGTTGTCAGACGTCATGGGCGTACTTATCACCTGGGGTACCGGTCACCATTTCAGATATTCCATGTATGACCATGGTTGTGGATTTTAGTGGATCAGCTGCTTCTCGAGATGTTTCTCTTGGCATCTACGATCAGTCGGGTCTAGCTCTAATGTTGAACGATCTGTTGATGACCAGTGTGTGTGACAGTAAGAGGAACTTTTCAGAGTTTCCAGTTGAGCTTAGAGCCACTCTCATAGGCGGAGGCTTCCCTACGGGTGAGCGGGTGCCTTTTTACAGTCGACACAATTTTGCCTTGAGAGCGCCCGGACCTAACGTGGCACAAAGGGAGTTCCGCTGCTGCCGGTCAAACTTGTCTTTGTGCTCCAGAAGGTTATCATCGCAGGCAGGAACATTAAACAGAATGACAGAGCCAGATTGGTCAGTGATGCCAACATTATCCGACCCTATAGGAGCGTTTTCACGGATGATTCTAGCTTTTCTCTCCACCTCGGCCCACTCCTTATGTTGTCCACTGGTTGCCGTCTCTGGTGCGGCTCCAAGGCTTCAGGTAGGTGCGGTTGCCGTTGGAGCAGGTAGTGTTTCGTTCGGCTTAGAACCTCTCAGGTTTTTGACCCTCGGTAGGCCGTTACCGAAATCCTCTGGATAGTGAACCCCATCCGTGGTAGTGGTTTGGACGGATACCTGCCTTTCAGTTACTGGAGATTTATCGCTTACCCTAGGCAAGCCTGAAGCTAGGTGTGGTCTCAGACGGTACTGTGCAAACGTACCAAAATCACTCACACGAGTGGCGCGTCACAAAGCTATAGTACCGATGTGGCACTTCTTTGTCACATCGGCACTACACCCACCTGTTGTAGCTGTTGCACTCAACGGCTGCACTACTTCTGGTGACAGTGAGAGCACATGTGTAGCAGTTGTCATAGTGTCCTTGTGGTTTTTCCAAATGCCTCTGTCCTACTCTTTGATGTTTCTGCCCAAAGGTCCTCATGGGGGCCGGTGTAGGCGCCAGGTGTAGCATGGGGCTCTAGGTTTACCTGACCAGGTATAGAGACGTTTGAAGTGCCAGGAGGATTGGCTGTGCGGCTTACTCCAAGTGTTGCAGGCCATGACTGTGACCGTTCGGGTGGGGTGGACCCAGGTGGTGTGTTCGTATCCTCAGTAGCTTTCTTCGTCCCGTTTTGACGTCTCGTAGCTCCGGCCCTGGTAACTACTGAAAATGAGGTAGTCAGGGACTGCGGCGAGACTGTTCTCGAAGTATTTCCAACACTTGCCTTTTTCGAGGTCAGCACACGTTTACCACGCATATTACCGAACGGATGAAGATAATAGCAGGTTCGATAAAAGGAGTAGAGCAATGAAAATGCAGAGCAAGTAAACAGAAAACTTTCGACCTTATCTTCTATTGTCTGTCCCCAAGACTGTCAAGGTCCAAAAACCACAAAGTCCTGGGCGTAGAAGTTAGTGAGATATGTTTTGCAGGCGCAGCGATCTGAGCTATAACAGTTGGTCGAGACAACTAGACCTACCATACAGCTGTCCGTTTGGAGAGTGATAGTGGTGATGAAGCAAGCAATGATATGTTCTGCAGAGGAATTGTTGCCAAAATGCTGAACGAGTAGTTGGAAGCTTTTATTGGGTGGTCGTAAGTATGTATTTTATCTAGAGGGGTGGAGAAGAGCGAAAATACGCCACTAAAGTACAACATACGGTGTCTGTGATTAATGTAAGCATTTGCACGCTTCATGAACACTAAATGGTTTCAAAATAATTCCAACCCTTATTCCAGTGCGAATAAGCTAACTCCCACTCAAGTGGAAAATGATCTGAAAAATATAGACCTCAGTCTCATTACCCGTAAGGCATGATTGAAGCCATCCACATTTTATCATAGGCCTCAACCAGTCACTTAGGTAACTCCTGCAGTTTGTGGCTTAAAATCTGAAGGTCACCTCAAAAAAACTAATCAAAAACTTAGGTCTGCATCTACAGGGAGGACTGTATCCCAAAAGTTGGACGACAGCCCTAACCTTAGGTCACTCATGCTCCATAATGTTAAGGAAAGTGGCCCCTCTCAACTGAAGGTCATGAAGAGCATGATCTTGGTCACTGAAAAGAATGTTTGTAGGCTTTCAGGAGCCTCGCCCTGTAGCCCATCCCTGTAATCCTTAGCAAGTTCTTTACCAAAAGCTCTTCCGGACCTTTGAAAGTGCTTCTTGACAGTAGTCGTCAGTTAGAACACATTCTTCTGAAAGGTCATCGGTTAGTAAAGCAAAGCCTGTTGAACTTTAGGATTAAGTCTGACAGGCCCTGGTCAGCGAGGGAACCTTGTCTCGATTGCAGGAAAATTCGCTCTCGAGAACTGTGCTGTTGATTCGTCATACATGGGATTCCAGAATGTTTGAGCACTGATACCACTGGACTTATCCATGACTCAAATCAGTGGAAGTATTTAGCTCGCAGCTCTAAGCCAGTGTGAGAGTAGAAAAAATTAACTGTCTTCCATGGTCACCTCACCTTTCGACCATTCGTACTCAGTGGCTGCTCCAAGTAACCCCAGATTCTCTGGACATGGTCAGAACTACTGCGGAGTCCTGGTTTAATAAATCGGACGCCTTTCCTTGAGATATTAAGATGGGCGAGGGCAAATCTGGGGGCCGTAGGTAGACCGAGAGGAGATCCAGGCACTTGCTGTTGACTAGTCCCCATCTAACGCTCGAATGGTTGGACGATGAGCAAGGATTTTTATCGTCTTTGTCTCGGACCGAAGAATTCTTTGCTTGTTCTCAGCCAAGCAGGTTGGAGGGGTGCAGTATCCCTTGGTCCTGCTTCCTTATCGGCAAAGAAGAACAAGTCAGAGGGTTCAGGAGGCAGCGTCGCTCTTTACGCTAGTCCTCCACTGAAAGCTCATGAGATTTGCTTCCATTGAATTAACACTGAAGATGAACTCTGGTGTAGCGTTGAGTGCCGTGGAGGTCTCTGTCTGTTTGACATCTTATATCATCCTCCTGCAGCCATTGCCATGGTAAACAAGATGTTGATAAAATACGTTACAGGAGCTCCAGAACTGAACTTTCCATAGGTCCTCATTATGGAGGATTTTAACTTCTCTCAACTCTTTGCCGCTGAAAGTTTTACCTTCTGCTTTGAGGTATTTTTTCGGGAGTTATCACTAGGAAACTACTTGACTAAACATGTCTTTCAGTGTACTCGCTAGGGGTTCGACAGTAAGGTGTCCCGACCGGACTACATTTGCACAAATCCGTTCACTGGAGTAACCAACTTGATTGTTCTTAGCCCATCTGGATGGCGTGACCATGTAGTTGTTTCCTTCAACATCTCTATGTCTAAGTCAGCAGCTCTCGATCAGTCTTTGGTGAGGAATTACAGGAGGACTGATTTTGAAAAAGTCGGGCAAGATCTGGAAGGTTTCACGTGTTTAAACTGCGATGAGCTGCTGGATCTAAATCCCGGATGGGATCCATGGGGCCCACAATTCTCCACACGATAAATAATAACAATCCTAGGATTCCGGGAAGAACCAACAAGTTTGACTCCTCCGGTTCTAAGTTAAGCGTGCGTAAACTTATAAGGAGCAAAAGGCTATCCTGGAAATAATGGAGGGTCACTTGTAGCCCTACTGACCGACTAAATAACAAAGACATCCGTAACGGATTTACGATAAGAATCGGAAATGACACACACAACAGTGTAGAACCCGAGGGGGGAATCACGGGATATTGTGCTCGCTGATGAAATAGAAGAGCGACAGTTCCCTTAGTATAGAGGATACCGGTAGCCCAGAGATCCTCATCACCAACTCGGAGGTTGCAAACCTACCAGCTCATAAATTCCCAAACAACTTCTGTGGTTTGGGAGGGACAACCAAGTATCAGTCGGACGCCCATATTACAAAACAATAAACCGATACAGAGTTTGAGCCTTCTATAACTGAGGGAATCTTAGAGAACGTGAACCCAAACAAGTCTTCAGGAATTGGTGCGACCCACTCAAAAGTGGTCAGGGGTGTACCGATGAAACTGAAACGCTACACTAGGCATCATCATAGAACAGAGTATAGAGTGGCAGTCAACTCTCTACCTCAACTTCATCGACTATGGAAAGGCTTTCGACAGCATTATTTGGCAGGCAGCTGCTTGAACACTACGGCTTTGGTGCGACAAAACTTTATCAAGGAAGGAAAGGAAGTCACAATCATACAATGCTACGCTATCCACCTACAAATAATGCAGATGAAGAGAAGAAGGAGGAATTCTATAGACAACTACAATCAGTATTGGACAAGGCTCCAGATGGCGACATAAAAATTCTAATGGGTGGGGTGACATGAATGCCAAACTGTGAGCGGACAACAGGGGAAGAGAACTTATCATGGGTTTATAGGGATGCGTGTTACAATTCCGAAACGATTGATCAACCCTACTTAATTTGATGTGCTCTAGTACCTGCTTAACCAGTACTTTACCTAACGTGTAAGTACTGGTAACAAAACACAAATCAAAAGAACTGATACGCAATGTATTTAAAGGAGCTATGTATTTAAGGTAAATGCGATAATAATGAATGAGGGAAAAGTTTAATCAACTTATCTGGCTTGTAAGGCTGAACTAGGGACTCGGAGTACGTGCGTGGTGATCAGCACAATGGAGCGCAAAAATGGCGTCCAAGCCTGCTCGGATGCATGCTCGTTAAAACAAAACTTAAAACACCCTAAGCATCCGGAGGCAAGCTAGAGATTTATTTAGTTAATTTAATTTAAACTATTTATTTTAGCCCTAGTTATATTTTGGTGCCAGGAAGGTGCACTACAGGTTATCCCCCTCCTAGAAGGTTGTTGGGATACCGGCAACCTTCGATCCTAGGAGGCGACTGCGAGGCGGACACGCAACACCTTTCCATATTGGTGATGGAGTAGGTGACGTGTGGGTCTCCGAAGCTAGTGCAACTATGCACACCTACGAGGTAAGAGAACTTTGCGTCTAGACGCAACCCTTCTCGCAGTGGTGGAAGGTGACCCAAAGCCTCCGTCTACTTTTCCCTATTGCTTCTTAATCTACCGGGGGGTGTACAGGGGGAAATTGGTACAAAGAGAACCGAAGAACGATCCAAGTAGCATCGTCAGCGGCCAATTGTATCCAATTTTCAACGCATTTTCTAGGTTCTGCAAGAAGAAAGAAATGGGACATTAGAGTGCTAAGAAAAGGAAAACCAAACAATTCGAAGTGGGAGAATACAGAAAAAAAAATAATAACCAACCAAAAAAAGTTTTCGGAATTTAAATTGTATTTTTGATTTTTCTTTTTTTTTTGAAAAAAAAACTGTTTGCAAAGTAGTAAACATGACTTTTGAAAACTTTAGGTATGAAAACGCATTGAAAGTGTATGCCACGACAAAGTAGTTGAAACTCCGAATTCACCAAGTGTGAAGTTGCTCTGGGGCTAATTAACGAACTCGGCGTATCGCTTGGGCCAATGTACACGCCTCCCAGCACGTGTAGAGGTTACTGGATCAGTGTTACTAGACGTGGCTCTTTTAGAAGGTTCAGGATACGCGCGACTAAACGAGTCTGTTTGGGAGTCCGGCGGCAAGGGTTTTTCTAGTTGTGTCGGTGTAGAGGAAGGCGGGTCGTCCTCTATATAAGCTGCCTTCAAACGATCGACACTTATAGAATCCTGCCGTCCAGATCTGTCAATGACGAAAAACTTTTCTTTCCTACTGAGAACCTTGAAGGGTCCGTCGTATGGTGGCTGTAAGGGCTTACGTACACCGTCACAACGCACAAAGACGTGAGTGCAATCTTGGAGTCTTTTATCCAGCTGCACCCGTCTACACTGTATCCGTGTGGATGAGGGTTGGAGGCGACGCATGTGTAACTTAAGAGTTTGAGCATAGCCATGGATATCGGTAGGAGTTGGGTCACTGCAGTCTGAAGCGACCATCTCACCCGGCAAACGTAAGTTACTACCGTAAACTAACTCAGCAGGTGTACACTGTATATCAGTCTTGAGTGTAGAACGGATGCTGAGAAGAACCAACGGCAGAGACTCAGTCCATTTCATATTGTCGACTGCCATTAGTGCGCTCTTAAGGTGTCGGTGGAATCGCTCGACCAAACCATTGGAAGCTGGATGATATGCGGTAGTGCGGATGCGTTTGCATCCCAACAGATTCATCAGCTTCTGGAAGGTAGCGGATTCGAACTGTTGGCCTCTGTCGGTTGTCACGGTGGAAGGGCATCCAAACTGTGAAACCCATCCTTCGACGAAAACCCGACTTACTGTTTCGGCAGTAATGTTAGACAGTGGGATGGCTAACGGCCAGCGAGTAAACCTATCGACACATGTCAGTAGGTAACTATATCCATTGGAGGGTGGAAGTGGGCCGACAATGTCTAAGTGGACATGAGCGAATCGTGAGTCAGGTTTGGCGAAAGTTCCAAGTGGTGGGATGTTGTGACGATTCACCTTGGAACGTTGGCACTGAATACATGACCGTGTCCAGTTTCGAACATCACGGTTAATACCAGGCCAAACAAACCTAGCAGATATGAGCTTGTCAGTGGCGCGGATGCCAGGATGTGAAAGATTGTGCAAAGCATCAAAAACATGCTTACGCAAGGATAAAGGAACAACCGGTCTGGGTGTGCCTGTGGAGGTGTCGCACAATATTGACACTTCACTGTTCAGGAGCGGTAACGCTGTATCTTCAGAGAGGATGAGTGTTGAAGTTTTTCAATCTCCTCGTCTGAATCCTGAAGTTCGGCAATCTTCCGTAAGTCGACTGCTCGAGGCAAAGTAGTGGTGCAAACGCGAGACAGTGCGTCCGCGACAGGGTTATTCACACCAGAAATATGACGGATGTCCGACGTGAATTGCGAAATATAATCTAGGTGACGTAATTCACGCGGTGAATATCTGTCAGTAGTGGTGTGTAAGGCATACGTCAGAGGTTTATGGTCGGTAAAGATGATGAAGTCACGACCTTCCACAAAATGACGAAAATGTTTCACTGAGGCATATATGGCGAGCAGTTCCCTGCCGAAAGTGCTGTACCGCATTTCGCAGGTGGATAACTTCCGAGAGAAGAATGCAACTGGGATCCAAGTGTGATCCGAAAGTTGTTGCAACACAGCTCCAATGGCCGTGTTAGAGGCGTCAACCGCAATGCTAAGAGGTAGGTTTACGTCTTGATGCACCAGCATCGTGGCGTCTGCTATTGCGGTTTTGATCTTGCGAAATGCTTCTAGTGCCTCAGGAGTCAAGCTGAAAGTTTTACATTTACTTTTCAGCAGGTCGGTCAGTGCAGTCAAAATGTGTGCACATTGGGGAATGAAGCGACGATAATAGCTCACCATACCCAAAAACACACGCAGAGCTTTAAGTGACCCTGGGACTGGGAAGTCTTGGATCGCCTGTACCTTTTCAGGTAGTGGGCGAATGCCTTGCTCGTCGATAACGTGTCCCAAAAATTTTAGTGAACGAACGCCAATTGGCATTTGGCCAGGTTGACTGTCATCGAATGCTCTGACAGTCTGGCGAAAACCTGTTTCAAGTGGTTAAAATGAGTGTCTTCGTCAGGACTAGCGATTAGTATATCGTCTAGGTAGGCATAGGCGAAATCGAGTCCACGTAAAACATCGTGAATAAAACGTTGGAAGGTTTGTGCTGCATTGCGAAGACCAAAAGGCATACGGAGGAACTCAAAAAGACCAAACGGTGTAATGACGGCTGTCTTGGGAACATCATCAGGATGAACCGGGATCTGATGATATGCACGCGTCAAGTCAAGCTTACTGAAGATAACCGAGCCTTTTAAAGATGCAGTCAAGTCGTGAATGTGAGGGACTGGGTAACGATCTGGAATCGTTTTAGCGTTGAGCCTTCGGTAGTCACCACAAGGCCTCCAGTCCATGCCATTGTTCTTGGGTACCACATGCAAGGGTGAAGACCATGGACTGTTGGATGGTCTGATTATTCCCATTTCAAGCATGTGTTCGAACTCGGCTTTTACAGCACGCAGTTTCTCCGGGGATAATCGCCGTGGTTTCGCAAACACTGGCGGGCCAGTCGTCGTTATGTGATGAGAAACGTTCGAAGTCACACAAGGGACACAACGACTTGGCTTAAAGACATCCGGAAAGGACTGAATGATAGACGCGTAGGGACTAGAAGCGTCCGTCGTGCAGTACACGGGACTGAGGGGCGGCGTCTTTGTGACTATACCGGAAACAGAGAGTGTTGTGGTAGAATCTATCAACTTATGCTTGCCAGCATCTACCAGCAGCTGATAGTGCTGCAAGAGATCCATACCAATAATGCCGGTGGTCACATCTGCCACTATGAAAACCCAACGAAAGGGACGACGCAATCCAAGGTTGAGATCGAGGAATCTCCGACCATAGGTTGTGATGGGCGAACCGTTGGCGGCACGAAGTTGCAGAGACATTGGCCGCAGACGCTCTTCCTTCGTAGGTGGGATGACGCTAGCTTCTGCCCCAGTGTCAACTAGGAAGCGTATCCCAGAATGTCGATCAGTGACGAAGAAGAGGCGACATGGAAGTGGCTCGCCAGCGACGTTAGTCGCCGTCACGTGCTGGCTCACACGTTTCCCGCCTGGTTAGCCTCGAAGGTGCAAGGTCGAGTGCACTTTTTGGCATTGGCACCATAACGTTTATGGTACCAGCACAACCTGGGTTGGGATTGTCGCGATTTGGAACGTCTGCTATCGGTACGGGAGGCAGACCTGTTGCGCGAGCGAGACGTGCGACCGTTGTAAGAACTACCAGACCGCATTTCGTTCCTGATGCTGCACAACTCTCATACAATTTTGAGATGTGAGCTATAACATCGAAACTTGTTGGCTCAACAGCCGAGGGAGGGTTTTTGAAGAATCCGTGGCAGTAGACAGTGCAGCTGAGATACTAGTGTTGGGTTTCGTAGCATCCACAGCTCTGTCAGCCGCTTCCGCCAGCTCTATTAAGGGACACTTATGGAAGGGTGCGAGGATCCCTTGAACCGACTGTGGTAACCTCTGTAACCACAGTTGCTTGAGAAATGCTTCATCAATGTTGAAGTCAGCAATCAGCTGCTTCATCTGACGAAGCAGTTGCGTCGGCTTGCGATCACCCAGATGCACATCCCTGAAAAGTTCTTGCACTTTCTGCTGGTCAGTAAGTGCAACACGTTTGATGAGGGCGGTTTTGAGGCGATCGTAAAGATTCGGTGCTGGGTCATCTAGCACATCTGAGACGTCTTCAATCACATTTTCCGGTAAGCTGACGATGACTAAGTTGGACTTAGTTTCTTGTGATTGAATGTGTCTCAAGGCAAACTGAGCTTCCACATGGGAGAACCATGCAGATGGTCTGTGGGCCCAGAAGGTGGGAAGCTGGAGGGTTACGGCCATCTGCGCAGTCGAGTCGTTATCCGCCATTGATCAGGGAATTAACGAGGCACGATAGTGATAATAAAAAAAATTACAATGCAAAAATAACCAATGAGGAGTGCAATAATATAAAAAAAAAGCTAGACGTGCCAAAAACAAAATAGGCCAGACAAATCAACGCAAGAGAACAAAGGTACTAGACAAAATAAGAAGTGATACTCGGGCTCACCAATTTTGTAGGGATGCGTGTTACAATTCCGTAACGTTTGATCAACCCTACTTAATTTGATGTGCTCTAGTACCTGCTTAACCAGTACTTTACCTAACGTGTAAGTACTGGTAACAAAACACAAATCAAAAGAACTGATACGCAATGTATTTAAAGGAGCTATGTATTTAAGGTAAATGTATAATAATGAATGAGGGAAAAGTTTAATCAACTTATCTGGCTTGTAAGGCTGAACTAGGGACTCGGAGTACGTGCGTGGTGATCAGCACAATGGAGCGCAAAAATGGCGTCCAAGCCTGCTCGGATGCATGCTCGTTAAAACAAAACTTAAAACACCCTAAGCATCCGGAGGCAAGCTAGAGATTTATTTAGTTAATTTAATTTAAACTATTTATTTTAGCCCTAGTTATATTTTGGTGCCAGGAAGGTGCACTACAGGTTGAGAAGCACTCGGTGAGTTGATGAATGAGAATGGGTAATTGTTTGCAGAATTCTATGCATTCAACGAATTGGCGATTGGAGGTGAGGCGAAGCGGTGTGTACAAACACGAGGATATTCACGAAGAGACATGGAATTGATTTCACCAGATGGACACTTTACACTAAAAATCAGATCGACTCTATCTCAATGTGAAGAAAGTGGAGACGCAGTCAGACTACTGGACGCAAGATCAAGAAGGAGAGCAGATGCAGGTTTAGACCACTCTCTTTCTAGTACAAGGAACCTTCCAAATGGAGTTGAAAGCCTTGAAAGAAGTTGATGATAGACTACAGTTGAAGTTGAACACTCAGAAACTGAAGGACGAAACTACAGAGGACATCTTCACGTCAGCCATCAGAACAAAATAGGAGGTATTGAGCAACATTCCTGAAGAAACCTGTGTGGGTGAACACTGGAACTCTTTGAAAGAGATGTGGAGGGAAATCTGCATAACCGTATTAGGAAGGAAGAAGAAGTAAGACGAGGGATGGATCTCGACGGACACATGGAAGCTGATAGAGGCGGGAGAGGAAGATGGTGAAGCAGAAGGTGAACCAGTGCAGTGCAAGGATGCACAAAGCAAAGAAGAACTGAGTACAACGTATAAAACACTACACTGGACAAAAGAAGTGGAGAAGAGTGCGCGGAAAGACACTTCTATGACACACTTCCAAGTGAAGCAGAACAGGCTGCTGTTAGGAGAGACCCGACAACATTATGTGGAAAAACCAGGTTACTATCGCTCTGAGAAGAGATCAGTGCAGGTGAAACCAATGAGAGATAGTGAAGGGAAGCTAGTTACCGAAGAGAAGAAACGAAGGGAAGGATAGACTGACCACTTCGAAAAGCTCTTGAATCGACCACCGTCACGACCTGCAACTCGTCCAGAAATACCACCAGCAGAGAGGCCACAGAACTACCAGTGAACACAGGCCCTCCGACAAAAGCAGAAGTCCTGAATGCCATAAAACTGCTGAAATTCGGGGAAGCAGCAGGACCAGATGGAATTCCGCCTAAAGTACTGAAGGCAGACGCAGAGACAACAGCGGACATGCTCACACCACACCACTACTACAGAAGGTTTTGAAAGAAGGGAAGGTACCTGCTGGTTGATTGGAAGGAGGGGTACCTTGTCAAACTCCCAAAGAAGGGAGACCTTAGTCTTTGCAAGAACTGGCGCGGAATCATACTCCTGTTCTTGTCAACTCCAAGCAAAGTATTATGCCGTATCATCTTGGAGAGACTAAAAAATTCTGTACATTCGAAATTCCGACCGGACCAGACTGGCTGGCTGGCTTCGGGAAAAACAAATCATGTGCGGATCAAATCGTAACGCTACGCTACGCATCATCATAGAACAGAGTATAGAATGGCAGTCAACTCTCTACCTCAACTTTATCGACTTTGAAAAGGCTTTCGACAGCATTATTTGGCAGGCAGCTGCTTGAACACTACGGCTTTGGTGCGACAAATCTTTATCAACCTCATTCAACAGCTATATGAGGACGCCACATGTCAAGTGATTAACAACACAATGGAAAGCTCATTGATTTGTTTGAAATGAAGACAGGAGTAAGGCAAGAGAAGGCTGCCGTCTAGTATCACCCATAATCTTCCTGACTATGGATGACTGGAACATGCAGCGAACGATGAGGAGCGAGGTGGGCATATGCTGTCTGACTGATGAAAAGAGCCTAGAAGATTTGAATTTCGCCAATGATGATTTATGTCTAATACCTTGTAGCACAAGCTCGAAGATCTACAGGCGAAAACCAACAAGCTGGTAAAAGTGGCAAGGGAGCGAAGACGGGACTTCAAGTGAATGTAGAGGAGATGGGGGTGATGAAGATACCCCACCAAAAACGACGACAACAACAACAAGCACCAATTGCAGTGAACGGGAGAAATCTAAAGGAATTAGTCTCTTTCACCACCTACCATCTTGGCAGCATTGTTTCAACTGCAGACGGTGGCGCAGACGAGGATGTCAAAACCAGGATCGGAAAGACAGCAAGACAGGCTTTCACCAGCCTGAAATCAGTTTGGAGATCTGCTGCACTCAACACAAAGAGCAAGATCCAGACTTTCAACACCAATATCAAGTCAGTGCTGCAATGTGATGATTCAGAAACTTGGCGCGTCACGAAAAGCACTTCCAACAAACTACATACATTCATCAAAAACTGTCTACGCTCGATACTGAAGATGGTGATGAGATGGCCAGAAAGAATAAGCAACAAGGAACTCACTCTGAGAACGGACCAACCAAGAACTTGTTACGCAACAAATATGCACTGGAAGAAGTTGGAGATGGATTGGGCATACACCGGGAAGGTGGACTGGGAACATCATGCGGCAGGCTGTCCAGTGGAATCCAAAGGGGAAACGGTGAGTTGAGTGTCCGTGGAGAGAGTGACATGGAGGATATCATCTGAGTAAGAAATGAGATCTTGTGGGCAACCATAGTGCCAGGTTTATAAAACTGCAGAGAACGGAGTGGAATGAAGGCGTGCTACGAAGAACATCAACGAAATCAATTGTGGGGCCAAGGGGAAAGACGTGTCTCGAAAGACTTGAACACCTAAACCTATTTACCCTGGGTTATCGCAGGAAAAGGGGGGACCTTATTATGGCATACAAGATCGCCCATCAGGCAGACCATGCAAACAAATCAATTTTGCCTGCAACTCACCGATCTTCACGAGGAAACCCCATTAAGATGGCACACCAGAGAGCCAACACCATACTCAGGTCCAATTTTTTCTCCCTGAGAGTATGCGCTTTATGGAATGCCTTACCGCGACATATCGTTATAACTCCCTCAGTCGACTCATTCAAGAGACGGTTAGACAGTTATGCCACCTTGCATGGCCTACCACGGACATACTCGGAGTCACCAACCTCAATAGCCCACCCTCACCTCTCTCCTACCTACCACTCATTATCTCGCTCCTTAATACACCCATATTACCTACTAATTCTTCTGTAGGAACTAAACCCACGCTAACATTCGCGCAATTCCCACATACTTTTCTTTCGTTCTTACTTCTCTTTTTTACCCCTCCTTTTCTTCTCCTCCCCTTTTCTCTTCCCTACATTATTATTTTCTTTCTTTCTTATTCTCTCTTCATTCTTTACCACTACCTTACTATTCTCCTTCAGGCACCTACACAGACAGGACTCACGACAGTTCCTTAACCATCCCAGCAACCCATAGCTCCCCAATCACTCTACAAATTACAACTTACTAACCCACAAAACATCCACCTCATCGAGGCTAAAAGCAAGAAAGCGGAGGGGATTTCCGCATCCACTGCAGGAGTGAACCAAACAACTCGAACCAAGCCCCAAGAACTAGACGCGAGAGATCAAAAACTATCAGTTTTCTACGCTCACAATATCAATATTGGATATTGGAACACCCATCCTCCGGTTGGGCTAATAAAAGCTAAGAACCCTACCAGACATTCCATATTTGGAAAGCATGAAGCTCAAAGAGCTCATACCTGAGAGTCCAGAAACCTAATTCGGAGTAAGAACCTGATAATCCAATGAGTTCCGGAAAACATGATGTCGATAGAATTTCACCATGACAACCACCAGCTAATTTTTTTGAAATCGCGTATCAACCTTAGAGTTGTAATCACACAAAATGAACGGCTCTAAAGAAACTGACACAAACGAGAACAAGTTACTCTGTTGACAAGTCCCCTACTACCGAAAAACGGGAATGGAGAGAGGGTCTGTCCAACAGCGAGTTGCACTTTAGCCAGCCACCAGTCCATCCGTTTGACCTTTCACATACTGGAAACTGCTTCCAAGCAAAAGACATTAACTGCATCTATACAATTGCACTGAACCTACTTAACAAAATCAATGGGCTACGAGAATTAAGTAGCGTGTTTAATGCTCATCTTATTGGCGTTACCGAAATATGGGCATCTTCATGAGTCTCAGACCATAAACTTGCTGTTCTGAAAACTGTTGTTGTGCTACGACAGAATTAATTGGGAAGAGGGTGCGATGAGTCTCACGTCACTTTTCTCGCAGCTCATCAGGTCCATAACCAAAATTCGACTGTCTATAGGAATCAGCAAAAGTATCTAAGACCGCGAAGTGTTTATTGGGAGTGATAAATGGGAAGTTAACTGCAGATTATCATCACAATAATTGTATGTAAGAAGTTATTGACCACTCACGTACTAGGGCGTAAACAACTTAATTTCCGAGGATTTCAATCTCCCCAAAGTGAAATTTTTAGACTACATAATATAAAGTGGAAGCAATGATTCCACTGAGACTCGATTCTTCAATCTTGTTGAGGAACTTGGACTAACTGAAAACCCGAAGTCAGCAAATCGATGGGAAATAATCAAGTCCCCTCTATCCCGGATTGCATTCGCATTGGACAAGAGTCATCATGTCGCTATCGGGTTTCAGTGTGTCTGTAAAACGCAGCTGACTCGTCCCGTAAACCAATGTCACAAGAAGTTCAGACGACTTGATACTGTAGCCCTTCAAAAAGCTCTGGAACAAATAGACTGAGAAACTAGTCGTGATTGGCGGGATATAAATAGTCACTCAATGTTAATACATGACAGCCATATGCTATAAGCCAGTGTCCCACTTTCAGCTCGTGTCATAGAGAAACCCAAGGTAATATGCAACCACACCAAGTTTCCGAGGTAAAAACGACACTAGCAGCCCAGGCATAATAAAAGTGGCTTTGAATCCACCAACAAACAACTAAAGCACATGAGGAATCTTCGCCTGAGGCTTTTAGAGGTGGAAAAACATTGGTGCCAATTACGGATCACTAGCGTGCTTGCATAAGGTCCAAAAAGTCTTTTTCAATACAAAGCATAATTTAATCAAGCCAAGAAAGGAAGTTCACATCTAACGAATCCCATTAGGATCATTAATAGTGACGATGAGGTCGATGATGTCTTGGCTAATAAATATTTACAAACTTCCTAACCATCGACTGCATTCAGAAATTCTAATGTGTTCCACACAAACAGTATACCTGTCAACCGTTGATTTGGGTGTCTGTCGGCTGTACTGTAAGCTGAAAAGGTTAAAAAAGGAGAAATCCCCAGGGCCAGAAAAACACACGTTACAGTACTTCATGAAGGCTCCGAACTTCTAAATGGATTCATCAGCAGATTACCCACGCAACCTCTCACCAGGCCAGGGAGTACGAACTTTAGAACCTACTCATGTTGCATCTATTTTCAAATCGGTCAACAAGTAAAACCAAAAGAACTAGAAGCCAGCAAATCATCTAGGTATACCTACGAAAATGATGGCAACCTCAGCCTACAATATGTACCAGGAATTCCTGGAATTCAATAACTCAATCAAAAAGCATAACGAGAAGTTCAGGAAGAAACATACATCAAAAACATTAAACTGCAAACGGCGGCATCAAGCTGAACTAGCATTTCTGATGGTTTGCGTAGAACTGATGTGATATACCTTCGGTTCTCTGAGGTTTTTGGTCATGTCAACAACGACTGCCTCATCAACAAGTTTGGCTGAATAGGAAGCAATCTACCATTGTTCGATTGGGCGTCATCATATCTAAATGACTATCTCTTTCAGGTCCGAGTGAATGCTACCATCGCCAAAGAAAATGAATGTTCTAGTGGAGTCTACCAAGGTTTTGTTTCGAGGCCTATCCTTTTGCTGACTTGATCAAATGCTTCGCCTATGCAGGAATTCTAAAATTCTCCTTTCTCTTGAACTAAAGCTATGAAGAGAAATAAGAGATGAAGGCGACAGGCTCAGTTTGCAAGATGATTCGATCCGACTTCAATGATAGACTAACCTCCAATTCTGAGGAGTGTAAGGGGATAAATATACGGCATGACGCTCGTCGCACATTTAAACTAGAAGGAATAGAGCTGAAGGCATCTTTGGTAAAAGTAATCTGGGGGTCCTAGTTTCCCATGACCTTAAGTGTTACGCTGTGACAAAAATCCATCCCATGTGGACCTGGCACCTATCACCCTGTGACGAGCCATTGGACAGGTTAGATAGCAGATGTTTCCACCAAATCCTTAACGGTTTCATACAGCCTTACCTAGGATTTTGGATTATCGTCTTTCCTCTACTTCAGAAAGATAGGAGCCACTTATAATGCCCCGAGAGGCGCTGCACCGAATCTATTCATGGACTAAGGTCCAAGTCTTACGAGGAAGACATGGCAGCACTGAGTCTATATTTCACGGAATATAGACAACTGAGAAGTGACCGAATAATGACGCATAATATTTTATACACTTCATGTCCAACGCTTCACTGTTTGCTTAAGCTAAGCTCTAATAAAAACCCCAGATGGAAAACTCAGTTGGAAACTGAACGTAGCATGACAGAGACCAGAGTTGACTTTTACTTCTTAAGAGTTGTTAAGGCATGGAATGCCTTCACTGTAGTTGCTCAAGCTCCATTATTAGAGTGCTTCAAATTTAATGTCCACTTGAGGTCACAGCATGAGCTTACAGACTGTCATTGATGACTTGATCTGTTTAGTTGTTGATTTTTTATTTACCCTTTCGTCTCCATACTCAGCTCCTCAGACAAAAGAACTAGTGGTTTACTGATTCTCGACACGGAAGTCAGTTAGGCGAAAGCTCTTCGTGTTCCGTCAATCATTTGAAACAGCTTCACTTCACAGTGACTTCCAAGTTTAACTAACTTTATAAACTACCGACATACGTTATATCGATCAGTTTTAAGAACACATCTATGTTGTGAAAACCTCTACCCAGATAGAGACAAAACTGTTTGGTGTTATACACTTTGTATGAAGGTGACGCCATGCAAACTCAAATTGTAACCAAATTAGATGGTAACAGTTGAGGGTTGAATAAGCTGTATCACAAATAGCAATCGCCGAAGGTTGACGCAGTAATCAGTGTTTTGGTACACGGGTGTTCATGAATTAATAGCATAAATAAGTCTGCAAAATGCGACAATGAATAAGATGCCGCAAGAGAAACTATTAAATCTAATATTACAAATATAACAAGAAAAAACATCCGGTTCCAAATGTGGCAATGGAGTGATAATAGTGAGTCGTGCAACAAAGGGGCTACGACCCTTACTTATTTTTCAACTTAAGGTAGGTGGATAGGGATTAGAACTCAGGATTAACTGGTTGAACGTTGAGGGTCTAAGCCAATAATCCCTATCTTATCAGCGGTTTGTTCCAGACAGATGTAGGTATACTGAGAACCTTGAACCATGATAATAGAATAGCTATCCAAAAAACCTCATATCTCAAAATTTTCTCCCTTGTTAGCTGTAAGCAACAAGAAGTAGGCACAAAATGATGAAATTATCACAGACATTTAAAACAGAAGCATGTAAGAGTATCAGATTTACATCATAAAGTTTGAGCGACTTACTAGACCCATAATATCAGAGTACAAATCTGTAGCAAGATCTGTATTAATGAAACAAGCGATGCCAGATAATGCAATACCAGCATCATACAAATTTGCGCTCGTCAAATCCTACGAAATTTAGCTCAGTATGTAGGCATTACCTTGCGAATAAGATTTGTGGCAAGCATAAGAACATCTGTGCCAGAGTGAAAGCTCTGGGAAGCAGCCAAATATCCGATGCGTTTAAATGTAAACTTTTGAGAACTCATAACTTCCACAATGTTAAACACGGCCCAGCTAATGTCATACCCAAGCATTTGGATCTAAACTTTTAAACACTTATGCACAAAACTTACGTATATTAATTTGCTTATGGCATTCGCCTTGACTGAAAATGAACCCTGCTTCAATTCATTTTTAATTTCATCAATACAGTCACCAATATATTTAGTCTAATTCAGAGTTTCGATACTTTATCTTCTTCATTTACCTCATCCACGCCATGTTTCCTAATCCCTCGAACGAGATCTTGCAGGTTTTTATCAAGCACTCTCTCAATCTTCCCTTTTACCACAGAAAATGCCATCCTTGGGAAATCTCGTTCAAACCGAGCGCCCTTCCAATATCCAATATCTTTTAACGAGCTAGTGTAAGCCAATTGATTTCTTCGCTCTCGCTTCTAGGTCTTGCGGAACGGTTCCAGGTCTTTGGTGGATTCCGATAAAGTAGGTCTACTCACTCGACTGCTGTAGCTCTGGCTAGTCCAACGGGCGGTTGGGTGTTGTTTAGATTCGTAGGGAGTGTTGTTTGTTTATTTGCTTTTTCTTCCAAGGACTGTGGTGCAGCTGGGTTCCTCAAATGTCGTAACAGCAGACAATTGGTTGGACTGACTGTAAAAAGGAGATGAAAAATATGTGCTGAGAAATTAAGGGGGAGAGGGAGAGTGCACAGGGGGACAAAATAGAAAAAGAAAAGGAAAAGAGGAAGAAGAAGAATATATTAAAAAAAGATTGGGGAAAAGGAAATGGCATGGAAGAATAAAACACTGGTTGGTTCATGGGGAATAGGTGATAGGGAGAGCTTTTGTCAAAGTTCGGGAACGTAAGGTCAGAAGGAAGATGAATAAATAACATGATAGGACGAATGGGAATATAGTAATTCTTTTAGTAGGAGACGGTAACTGGAGGGGACGTCTACAGGAAGGTATAAGGTTAAGCCAAGTTCTCAATGACAGTGGTTTTACAAAGTGTTCAGTAACAGTTGGTCGTACCGAGTTGGTAAGCCGTGTCAGCCTAGTCCACATCCCAGTTGAATGGACGCAAACCGTGCGTCGATGCGTAACTGTCCAACCTCTTCTCGAAGCTGTCAACAGATGGAGCAGTAGCAATCTTGGCAGACAATGCGTTCCAGTGGCTGAAAACTCTCAGAGAGAAGAAGTGTTATCGTACACGGGTTTTCGCTCTTTGGTGGGCAACTCCCCTCGGATTACCACGGGGATCGCCGTGGTGGCGGTCCGGTAGGATTCCACTATTTGGATGACTTGGGTTGCTGAGTATTTTGTAAGCCATTATCAAGTCACCACGTAATCTACGGTAGCTTAGGGTGTAGAGCCCTAGATCTTTCAGCCTGTCCTGGTATGGTTTTTGCCTCATTCCCACTACACCCTTTGTAGCTCGCCTTTGGACTTTCTCCAGGAGGTTCACGTCTCTTTTCAGATGTGGTGGTGCAATGACGTTGTGTAGCTCTAGATGGGATCTTACATAGATCTTATGCGGCTTCAAAAAGAGTTCCGGGGTCAGGACACTCAACTGTCTGCGCATGAAGTGCAGTACTGAGTAGGCTCTGGAGGCATCTCCTGGATAATTGCGGCTAGCGTCTAGTTTGTCAGTTAGTATTAGTCCTAGGTCTTTCTCTGTGGTGGTGTGTGAGAGTTGTGTCCCACCGAGAGAATAGGGTACCTTCTGAGATTCTGGGGTGCGGAGAAACATGGCTCGGCTTTTATCTAAGTTAAATGCTAGTCCATTAATATCTACCCACTCTGCAAATAATCTGGGATCACTTTGCAGTGCACTTGATTCTGTTTCTCACGTCACAGCTCTCCATGGCTTAACATCATCAGCGTAGAGTAGGATTGGGGAGCTGAGATTCAGTGGGAGGTCGTTCACAAAAAGAAGGAATAGCAGCGGACCCAGAATCGCCCCTTGCGATACACCAGATGATGATGTCATCCAAGTCCAGCAAACTCTGTTGGCTTTTGTGAAGAATTGTCCACCGTCTAGATAGTCCTGCAATCATGAGATCACTTGTCCCCTGATGCCCAACCTTGTTGTTTAGTGAACAAGAGCGGTGTGTGGAACTGTGTCGAAGGCCTTAGTAAAATCCAGGAAAACAACATTGACAGGAATTTGGAGGTTCCAGCATGCCGTCCACTTATTACCTGCTGCCAGAATGTTTGTGGCACAGGACACCTACCCTTTCTGAAACCATGTTGAGCATCACTGAGTGCTCCCCTCTTGTCTAGGTACTCCCTGATATGGTCGTCTACCAGACTCTCCATTACTTTTGACACCACTGGTAGGAGGGCTATGGGTCGGTAGCATTTTGGGTTCTGCCTGTCTCCACCTTTGAAGATGGGGTACAGAATAGCACGTTTCCGCTCTCGTGGAAACGTGTGATTGTCTGAGGAGTTTTGAAACAGATTACGTGGCGAACCGCACAAGGCACTCACGCATTGTTTCAGCGCAGCCGGTCGGATGTGATCACATCCTGGTGACTTCCCTGGGTGGGGCTTTGACAGTTTTTCGAGGACCATAGCAGGGGTTACCTTTATTCCAGGTAACTACTGCATTTGGTGGTGCTGAATTTCGGTCGGACAGTTGGTAATTTTGGTTTGATAGGGACGTATTCAGTTGCGTATCGAAGATGGTGCTGAAGGCATCGGCGATCTCTAGTCCAAAGAGGTTCTCTCTGTCTGGTCCTTTCAGGATGCAAGCACCCCTGGCTAGTTGATTTTCTGCCTGCCATAAACCGATATGGGTTTTTGGGATTTGTGTCGAGCCTTTGGGCAAGGTTCGTCTGGAACGACCTCCTGTCTCCCCTCACTCTAATGTTTCTTAGGGCAATATACACGGTTTGGCCAGACTCTTTTCTGGAGGTCCTCCACTTGTGCCGTGCTTTCCTCTTGGCTTTCAGAAGGCGCTCAGTGCTTCGCTACAGTCATGGGGTTTGCTTCCTCGGTATTGGTTTGATTACTGGGACGTTTTCAGACACAGTCCTCTTGATGATATCTCTAACTAGTTCCTAATTTTGGTCAGTCGACAGGTTGCTCCACCCCCGAGGTCACGGTGCTGTCAACGGGTTCTGGTTCATCGCCAAGCAATTCACTTTGTTGTAGCAAAGACAAGGGAGAGATCCCTCCCATGACAGTTGTTCATTCAGTACCAGATCGAACACTACCACGCCGTGATCGCTGCTGCCGAGGGGGTTTGAACCTGTACATTTTCTACAAGCATTGGGTTGCTGGTAGAAAGGTAGTCCAGTATGGACGGCTTTCTGCCTGACCCCCAGCGAGTGCCATCACCAATATTCTCTTGCAGCCCAGCCTTTCTGGTAACGTTGAGTGGGTTTCGGCCGAACCCTCAGCTTGAGGCTCCCCTGTCCTGCCCAAGATTGAGAGTCGGAGCATTAAAGTCGCCGGTTATAATGACCTGGTCATATCCGATGGACATCACTCGGGACATTGCTTGCAGCAGTTGTCGGTTATCTTTCAGGCTGCTAGTCGGTGTCCTGTAGACACCTCCTACCAGGTGCTTGGTGTGTTTTCAACCTTAAACTGACACCAGATGGAGTCTGGGAGCCATGAAAGTAGAGTTTCTGTTGCTCGCTCACTTTCAAGGTTACCACTTATAAGCATCGCCACCCCGCCTCCTTCCTTAAACTCCCTGTCTCTCCTGAACAGACGCATACCGTCTATGCTAGTTTCGACGGCGCTAATGTCCGGTGATAACCAAGTTTCTGTCAGGATTATGATCGTTGGAGCAAGGTAGAAACAGAGAAATCGTAATTCCCCCATTTTACCTCCAAGTCCCCTAACATTACTTGGCTATGCTTCTAACCACATGGAGTGTCACGAAGCTGGTAGACTGGAGGGAGTCGTGCGCAGTGGCGAAACTTGCTATGGGACGGCCAGCTCCAGTGGAACCGGCCCAATCATGTTTTTTCCCACAATGGTTTCTGGGGGTTTCATGGAGTCCAGGTTTGATTGCGCATCTTGTCTGTTGACAGTGACGGTGACTTCAGCGGTTGGCGGTGCTGCCATTTGCTGTTGTCGCAGTGTCCTGGGTCTGCTTTCGCAGCAGCGAACATTCCCACTGATGTTATCTTTTATACTGTGTACCAAGCTTGCAGTACACTGGTTAAAAGTTCGTGGCAGCCGAAGTTAACAGCCACCAACCGAGGTGCCGTTATCTTCGTCAAATGTGAGGGACGTGGCAGTCTGCAGACCGCCGCCGCTGCTATCCCATTTAGCCCCGTCCTCGCTGACAACCACTACCATTGCTGGACGTCGTGAGCATACTTTTCTGCGACTGTGCCGGTTGTCAGTTCCGGCTATGCCGTGGACAACCCTAGTTGTTGGTTTCAGAGTTTGGGGCTTCTCGCGAGATACTTTTCTTGCTGACCAATGGCGGCCTGGTCTGGCTCTAGTGCTGGATGACCTGCCCACGACCAGTGTGTATGACATGAATGAGAATCTTTCAGCTTCTTTAGCAGAGCTTAGGGTAACTCTCATCGGCGGAGGCTTTCCCTGAGGTGGGTAGTTGCCTTTGTAGAGCCTGCACAGTTTTGCTTCTAGGCTACCCAGTCCTAGTGTGGTGCATACGGTTTCCCATTGCTGTTTGTCAGACGATTCTCTGTTCTCAAGAAGGCTATCATGGCACACAAGGACGTTAAATAAGATGATGGAGTTCGACCTGCCATGAGCTTCTCTATTTTCGTGTGCTGCGGGTGGTTTTTGTGGGAAGGGGGCACCTCCTTTTCCACTGTCACCCATTTATCCCGTTGCATAGTGGGGATAGCCGTTAAAGTGACTTCAGGGTTAGGGACTAATATAGTTGGTCGCGTACCCGGTAGTCGTTTTGGTCTTTGGACTATTCAATGGTGTGAGTGGCCGGGGTTCAGTGCTAGCACTCTTGCTACCTGGGCCTGGGATGGTGGTCCGTGTGGGTGCAGGCACCATAGTAGTCATTGTGATGTCTTTTACGGCCCCCATCAGCGAGCCTTTAGAAAGAGTGGCCTTATACGGCACTGTGGGCAGATGTACCGGAACCACATGCATGGGTAGCGCGCCAGGAAGGTGTAACGTTGGTCTGGTATGTCCTCGTCACACTGACTGTGCACTCACTTATTGCAGATGTTACACTCAAAGACAGCATCCCTCTTAGCCGCGGTGAGACCACACGTATGACAGTCGTCAGCCTGGCTAGAAGGTTTAGTTACCGACTTTCTGTTCCTTCTCTTCCGTCTGTCAGTGGTAGCCTTCACAGGTAGTCTAGGGTTTGGGCTGGTGGGACCAGAAAGACATGCTCGTTGATGAACCACAGCACAAGTGTTCAGAGGGATAGGAATTCGACTTTTCACAGGAAGTGGTTGTTGCAACTGTCCTCCTAAGGTTGACCCGTGATCTTTTGCGGTGGCACTAAGCTTTTTGCCTCTGGCCCTCGTTACTACCACTGATGGGAAGGTTTGTGGCTGGGGTGAGGCTTTGCCTGAGATGTTCCTGATACCAAATGTGGTTAGGACTCGAGTATTACTCATTTCTACTGGTGATTAGGGGGGATATAAAAGAGATAGACAGATGGTCGTATCAAGTGAAACGTAGAAAAGCAATGATAAATAAAGTAAGTTGTTAACCTTACCTAGGACTGCCCAGTCGTACGACACGGAAGAATGCCCAAAACTTCCCACAGGTCCAAGTTACATGATCGAATGAGATAAGTAGCGATGCAGTTGCAGCAAACTGAGCTATAGCAGTTGATCGAGACAGTTAGACCCAAACACACAGTTGTCCGTTTGGAGAGTGATAGTATTCACCGACGGAGATCTGTATGTTCTGTGGCAAAACGTTTTTCCAGTGAAACTGTAGCTTTCGCAGAAGAAATATCCAATTGGGGAGGCTTATATAGTTATTTCCGAGTAGAATACAAACGAGACAAAACACGTCAGTATTGCTATATCCAATACCTAATATCTTTTTAACGAGCTTGTGTAAGCCAGTTGATTTCTTCTTGCTCGCTTCTTGGTCTTGAGGAACGGTTGCAGGTCTTTGGTGGATTCTGATGCAGCAGATCCGGCTACTCGCATGCTATAGCTCTGATTTGCAGAACAGGAAGTTGAGTGTTGGTTTGGTTGCCTTGGACTGTGGTGCAGCTAGCTTCTTCAGATGTCAAGTTGCCAGACAGTTGTTCTGACTGGCCGCTAGAGAGGGTTAGGGATAGTGAAGAGAAGACCCGGAAAGGTGAGTCTCTGTGAGTAAAAGTGGAAAATAAAAGATAACTAATGGAGTAATCTACTTACACCCAAGTAAGGCGAGGAGAGGTGCAAGGATCTGAAGAACTCAGGTAAGTGGTGCTAACTCATGGCAAGTGGATGGGACGAAAAGGGCGTAGATGGTCACAGTAGAAAGAAAACTGGTCGTAGAGTCAGGATAGTTGGGGTGGCTTTACGTCAGTTGATTTCTTCTGTTTGGTTCGTGTTCCAGCTGTGTGTGGGTAGATCGTGACTGCCTAGCTTCTTGAAGCTTCCAATGGTTAAGGCGGAGATCATTTCTGCTGGGAGTGCGTTCCAGTACCCGCAGATTTAAAGAGAGAAGCGTGAATGCACATGAGTTTTCGACCTTTGATGGGCTGTTCTCTTGGGGTTTCCTCGAGGATCTCCATAGTGGCCACTTGGTATCATTCCTCTGTTACGGTGACTTGGGTTATTCAGTATTTTGTAGGCCATTATCAAGTCACCTTTTAACCTTCGGTAGCCAAGAGAGTATAGGCCTAGGTCTTTCAGCCTATCCTCGTATGGTTTTCTTTGCATCCCAACAACCCCTTTTGTGGCTCACCTCTTGACTTTCTGTGGTAGGTTAGTGCCACTTTTCAGCTGTGGTGGAGTGAAGACGTTATGGTCCTCCAAGTGGGGCCGTACGTAAGTCTTGTAGAGCTTCACAAGGCTTTCTGAGGTGAGGGCACCCAGTTGTCTACGCACGAAGTGTAGTACACCGTGTGCTTTTGACGCTTCACCTGGGTAATTGGAACTTGTGTCCAGTTTCTCCGTCACCCGGGCCTTTTTCTGCTGTGGTATGGGATGGACGTGAGCCACAGAGATAGCGGGATACTTTCTGGGGATTAGCAGTGCGGAAAAACATGAGCCGGCACTTATCCAGGTTAAATGCCAGTTAGTTGTTGGTTTCCCATTCCTCTAGTATTTTGAGGTCGTTCTGTAATGCACTCGATTCTGCTTCACAAGTTATTGCCCTCCACAATTTGACGTCGTCAGTGTGTAGGAGAATCGGAGAGCCGATATGTTGCGGCAGATCATTCACAAACAGTGGGAGCAACAGTGGACCCAGCATTGCTCCCTGCGAGACACCGGATGAGGTTGTTCTCCAAGTTCGGCAGACCCTGTTGACTTTCGCGCAGAACTCCCTATTGTCTAGGCAGTTCTGCAGCCGCTATAGCACCTGGTTGAGTATACCTAGCCCAGCTATCTTACGTATTAGGGTCTCATATGAGGCAGTGTCAAAGACCTTGGCTAAGTTCCGAGAAATTTCGTGGACCGGGACATTGAGATCCCAGCATGCTGTCCCGCGATCGTGGGCAGTCAGGAGGTTGGAGGTGAAAGACCTACCCTTCTGGAAGCCATGTTAGGCGTCGCTGGGTGCTTATTTCTTGTGTAGATATTCCCTGATACGGCTGTCCATCACACTTTCCACAACTTTTGATAGTGCTAGCAGGAGTGCTATGGGTCTATAACCGTTGGGATTCTGCCTGTCTCCTCCTTTGAAGATGGGAGAAAAGACAGCCCGTTTCCGCTCTTGCGGGAGCTTTTGTTCATCCAAGACGTGTTGGAAGAAATTGCAGAGTGAGCCACTTAGGGTACTTGCACATTCTTTCAACATAGAGGGGTAGATGTCGTCACACTTCGGTGATTTTCCCGTGCTTAGCTCTGACAGCTAGTCCAGAACAACTGCGCGAGTTACCTGCATTTCGTGTAACTCGGCAGCGTCGGGTTTTTGGGCGGCTGGTATGCGTACTCTCCCGGTGGAATGTTGAGCTGCATATCGAATGTGGTGCCCAACATTTCGGCAATCTACTGTCTAGCGAGGTTTTTTCGGTTCGGACCCTTTATGACGCATGTTCCTTGGCTTGTAGATTTTCTCTTTGCCATGAACCGGTAAAGGTTTTTGGGGTTTACCCCAGGCCCCTTGATGAGGCTGAACTGAAACGACGTCCTGTCTCCCTGCACTCTGATGTTGCCTTGGTTCCATAGAGCCATGAATGCGTCATAGTCGTCCTGTTCTTTGGAGAGTCCCCACGTGTGCCGTGCCCTTCTCTCGGCTTTTGGGAGGCGCTCAGTGCCTCGTTTCAGACATGAGGTTCGCTTTCTGGGTTTTGTTACCACCGAGGGAACGTTTTGCAAGATCGCCGCCCCAATGATGTCTGTAAACAGCTCCCAGTGTTGGTTGGCCGATAACGAACGCCAATCCACTGGCCGCAGAGCTCTTGATGGGCCTTTGTTCGTGCCTTCGTAGTTTGCCCTGTAGTAACGGAGGTAAGGGCAAGATCTTTCCCGCGATAATTGTTCACTGATTGCCAGGTCGAACACTACCATTGCGTGATCGGTACTTTCAACAGAAGTTTGTACATGAACGTTCTCAACCAGAGGGTGATAACTAGTCAGCAGGTAATCCAGTTTAGATGGTTTACCTTCTGACTCCCAGCCGGTGTTGCCGCTGATTTTTTCCTGCAGTCCAGCCATTTGGATGGCGTTTGGCAGGTTACAATCGAACTTCCGGCTTGGGGCCATGCCACCTTGCTCTAGGCTGAGGGTTGGAGCGTTGAAGTCGCCAGCTATTGGAATTTGGTTGTACCCTACGGCTGACACTGCGGATATTACTTGGATTAGATTTTGGTTGTGTTCCAAGTTCCTACTAGGGGATCTATAGGTTCCACCAACTAGGAATTTGGTGTGTTTTAGTCTGGAAGCTCTGTCAGTAGTGTGTCAGCGATTTGTTCACTTCCGAACCGACTGTCCACGTGTGGTGCAACCCCCCTCCGTCCCTATGTGCTCTGTCTGTCAAAAATGGAATCGTGTCGCCCATTTTAACTTCCGTGTCACTTATGTCTGGTAATAACCACGTTTCTGTCAGGATCATGATTTTCGGGACAAGATCGAAACAGAGGGATCGGAGCCCTGGCATTTTACTTCGAGGTCCTCCTGCGCTGCTGTAAAGACAGCTGGAAGTGCTCGTCATGGCGTGAGATGTCTCTGGGTTAACTA
This sequence comes from Heterobilharzia americana, assembly GCA_944470555.2. NCBI lineage: Eukaryota > Metazoa > Platyhelminthes > Trematoda > Strigeidida > Schistosomatidae > Heterobilharzia > Heterobilharzia americana. The sequence continues at coordinate 9,138,189 of OX104132.1, forward strand.
GTGGCACAGTTTAGATGAAACTGGTCTAGTTAAGCTTTTTCCCTAGTCGGTTGGTGCACTAGGTGTTGGGTGGAGGTTTCCTGTCTGACTCTCAAAGTTTCGGTTTATGGTTACAGTGGCCTGAGCACAGAGGGCAGCTGCTACCTGGTGTTGTCGCAGTGTTCTCGGCCTGCTTTCACAGCAGCGAACATTCCTGCTTGTGGCACTCCCGACTTTGTATCACGTCTCTGGCACTCTGGTAAGTACTTCTGGGGATTCGAAGTTCATAGCCATTGGCCTAGGTGACGTCATGGTTGTCAGATGCGAGGGGCGTGGCAGTCTGCCAACTGCCGCAGCTGCAACCCCGCTCAGCTCCACCCGAGCCGATAACCACCTCCGTTGTCAGACGTCATGGGCGTACTTATCACCTGGGGTACCGGTCACCATTTCAGATATTCCATGTATGACCATGGTTGTGGATTTTAGTGGATCAGCTGCTTCTCGAGATGTTTCTCTTGGCATCTACGATCAGTCGGGTCTAGCTCTAATGTTGAACGATCTGTTGATGACCAGTGTGTGTGACAGTAAGAGGAACTTTTCAGAGTTTCCAGTTGAGCTTAGAGCCACTCTCATAGGCGGAGGCTTCCCTACGGGTGAGCGGGTGCCTTTTTACAGTCGACACAATTTTGCCTTGAGAGCGCCCGGACCTAACGTGGCACAAAGGGAGTTCCGCTGCTGCCGGTCAAACTTGTCTTTGTGCTCCAGAAGGTTATCATCGCAGGCAGGAACATTAAACAGAATGACAGAGCCAGATTGGTCAGTGATGCCAACATTATCCGACCCTATAGGAGCGTTTTCACGGATGATTCTAGCTTTTCTCTCCACCTCGGCCCACTCCTTATGTTGTCCACTGGTTGCCGTCTCTGGTGCGGCTCCAAGGCTTCAGGTAGGTGCGGTTGCCGTTGGAGCAGGTAGTGTTTCGTTCGGCTTAGAACCTCTCAGGTTTTTGACCCTCGGTAGGCCGTTACCGAAATCCTCTGGATAGTGAACCCCATCCGTGGTAGTGGTTTGGACGGATACCTGCCTTTCAGTTACTGGAGATTTATCGCTTACCCTAGGCAAGCCTGAAGCTAGGTGTGGTCTCAGACGGTACTGTGCAAACGTACCAAAATCACTCACACGAGTGGCGCGTCACAAAGCTATAGTACCGATGTGGCACTTCTTTGTCACATCGGCACTACACCCACCTGTTGTAGCTGTTGCACTCAACGGCTGCACTACTTCTGGTGACAGTGAGAGCACATGTGTAGCAGTTGTCATAGTGTCCTTGTGGTTTTTCCAAATGCCTCTGTCCTACTCTTTGATGTTTCTGCCCAAAGGTCCTCATGGGGGCCGGTGTAGGCGCCAGGTGTAGCATGGGGCTCTAGGTTTACCTGACCAGGTATAGAGACGTTTGAAGTGCCAGGAGGATTGGCTGTGCGGCTTACTCCAAGTGTTGCAGGCCATGACTGTGACCGTTCGGGTGGGGTGGACCCAGGTGGTGTGTTCGTATCCTCAGTAGCTTTCTTCGTCCCGTTTTGACGTCTCGTAGCTCCGGCCCTGGTAACTACTGAAAATGAGGTAGTCAGGGACTGCGGCGAGACTGTTCTCGAAGTATTTCCAACACTTGCCTTTTTCGAGGTCAGCACACGTTTACCACGCATATTACCGAACGGATGAAGATAATAGCAGGTTCGATAAAAGGAGTAGAGCAATGAAAATGCAGAGCAAGTAAACAGAAAACTTTCGACCTTATCTTCTATTGTCTGTCCCCAAGACTGTCAAGGTCCAAAAACCACAAAGTCCTGGGCGTAGAAGTTAGTGAGATATGTTTTGCAGGCGCAGCGATCTGAGCTATAACAGTTGGTCGAGACAACTAGACCTACCATACAGCTGTCCGTTTGGAGAGTGATAGTGGTGATGAAGCAAGCAATGATATGTTCTGCAGAGGAATTGTTGCCAAAATGCTGAACGAGTAGTTGGAAGCTTTTATTGGGTGGTCGTAAGTATGTATTTTATCTAGAGGGGTGGAGAAGAGCGAAAATACGCCACTAAAGTACAACATACGGTGTCTGTGATTAATGTAAGCATTTGCACGCTTCATGAACACTAAATGGTTTCAAAATAATTCCAACCCTTATTCCAGTGCGAATAAGCTAACTCCCACTCAAGTGGAAAATGATCTGAAAAATATAGACCTCAGTCTCATTACCCGTAAGGCATGATTGAAGCCATCCACATTTTATCATAGGCCTCAACCAGTCACTTAGGTAACTCCTGCAGTTTGTGGCTTAAAATCTGAAGGTCACCTCAAAAAAACTAATCAAAAACTTAGGTCTGCATCTACAGGGAGGACTGTATCCCAAAAGTTGGACGACAGCCCTAACCTTAGGTCACTCATGCTCCATAATGTTAAGGAAAGTGGCCCCTCTCAACTGAAGGTCATGAAGAGCATGATCTTGGTCACTGAAAAGAATGTTTGTAGGCTTTCAGGAGCCTCGCCCTGTAGCCCATCCCTGTAATCCTTAGCAAGTTCTTTACCAAAAGCTCTTCCGGACCTTTGAAAGTGCTTCTTGACAGTAGTCGTCAGTTAGAACACATTCTTCTGAAAGGTCATCGGTTAGTAAAGCAAAGCCTGTTGAACTTTAGGATTAAGTCTGACAGGCCCTGGTCAGCGAGGGAACCTTGTCTCGATTGCAGGAAAATTCGCTCTCGAGAACTGTGCTGTTGATTCGTCATACATGGGATTCCAGAATGTTTGAGCACTGATACCACTGGACTTATCCATGACTCAAATCAGTGGAAGTATTTAGCTCGCAGCTCTAAGCCAGTGTGAGAGTAGAAAAAATTAACTGTCTTCCATGGTCACCTCACCTTTCGACCATTCGTACTCAGTGGCTGCTCCAAGTAACCCCAGATTCTCTGGACATGGTCAGAACTACTGCGGAGTCCTGGTTTAATAAATCGGACGCCTTTCCTTGAGATATTAAGATGGGCGAGGGCAAATCTGGGGGCCGTAGGTAGACCGAGAGGAGATCCAGGCACTTGCTGTTGACTAGTCCCCATCTAACGCTCGAATGGTTGGACGATGAGCAAGGATTTTTATCGTCTTTGTCTCGGACCGAAGAATTCTTTGCTTGTTCTCAGCCAAGCAGGTTGGAGGGGTGCAGTATCCCTTGGTCCTGCTTCCTTATCGGCAAAGAAGAACAAGTCAGAGGGTTCAGGAGGCAGCGTCGCTCTTTACGCTAGTCCTCCACTGAAAGCTCATGAGATTTGCTTCCATTGAATTAACACTGAAGATGAACTCTGGTGTAGCGTTGAGTGCCGTGGAGGTCTCTGTCTGTTTGACATCTTATATCATCCTCCTGCAGCCATTGCCATGGTAAACAAGATGTTGATAAAATACGTTACAGGAGCTCCAGAACTGAACTTTCCATAGGTCCTCATTATGGAGGATTTTAACTTCTCTCAACTCTTTGCCGCTGAAAGTTTTACCTTCTGCTTTGAGGTATTTTTTCGGGAGTTATCACTAGGAAACTACTTGACTAAACATGTCTTTCAGTGTACTCGCTAGGGGTTCGACAGTAAGGTGTCCCGACCGGACTACATTTGCACAAATCCGTTCACTGGAGTAACCAACTTGATTGTTCTTAGCCCATCTGGATGGCGTGACCATGTAGTTGTTTCCTTCAACATCTCTATGTCTAAGTCAGCAGCTCTCGATCAGTCTTTGGTGAGGAATTACAGGAGGACTGATTTTGAAAAAGTCGGGCAAGATCTGGAAGGTTTCACGTGTTTAAACTGCGATGAGCTGCTGGATCTAAATCCCGGATGGGATCCATGGGGCCCACAATTCTCCACACGATAAATAATAACAATCCTAGGATTCCGGGAAGAACCAACAAGTTTGACTCCTCCGGTTCTAAGTTAAGCGTGCGTAAACTTATAAGGAGCAAAAGGCTATCCTGGAAATAATGGAGGGTCACTTGTAGCCCTACTGACCGACTAAATAACAAAGACATCCGTAACGGATTTACGATAAGAATCGGAAATGACACACACAACAGTGTAGAACCCGAGGGGGGAATCACGGGATATTGTGCTCGCTGATGAAATAGAAGAGCGACAGTTCCCTTAGTATAGAGGATACCGGTAGCCCAGAGATCCTCATCACCAACTCGGAGGTTGCAAACCTACCAGCTCATAAATTCCCAAACAACTTCTGTGGTTTGGGAGGGACAACCAAGTATCAGTCGGACGCCCATATTACAAAACAATAAACCGATACAGAGTTTGAGCCTTCTATAACTGAGGGAATCTTAGAGAACGTGAACCCAAACAAGTCTTCAGGAATTGGTGCGACCCACTCAAAAGTGGTCAGGGGTGTACCGATGAAACTGAAACGCTACACTAGGCATCATCATAGAACAGAGTATAGAGTGGCAGTCAACTCTCTACCTCAACTTCATCGACTATGGAAAGGCTTTCGACAGCATTATTTGGCAGGCAGCTGCTTGAACACTACGGCTTTGGTGCGACAAAACTTTATCAAGGAAGGAAAGGAAGTCACAATCATACAATGCTACGCTATCCACCTACAAATAATGCAGATGAAGAGAAGAAGGAGGAATTCTATAGACAACTACAATCAGTATTGGACAAGGCTCCAGATGGCGACATAAAAATTCTAATGGGTGGGGTGACATGAATGCCAAACTGTGAGCGGACAACAGGGGAAGAGAACTTATCATGGGTTTATAGGGATGCGTGTTACAATTCCGAAACGATTGATCAACCCTACTTAATTTGATGTGCTCTAGTACCTGCTTAACCAGTACTTTACCTAACGTGTAAGTACTGGTAACAAAACACAAATCAAAAGAACTGATACGCAATGTATTTAAAGGAGCTATGTATTTAAGGTAAATGTGATAATAATGAATGAGGGAAAAGTTTAATCAACTTATCTGGCTTATAAGGCTGAACTAGGGACTCGGAGTACGTGCGTGGTGATCAGCACAATGGAGCGCAAAAATGGCGTCCAAGCCTGCTCGGATGCATGCTCGTTAAAACAAAACTTAAAACACCCTAAGCATCCGGAGGCAAGCTAGAGATTTATTTAGTTAATTTAATTTAAACTATTTATTTTAGCCCTAGTTATATTTTGGTGCCAGGAAGGTGCACTACAGGTTATCCCCCTCCTAGAAGGTTGTTGGGATACCGGCAACCTTCGATCCTAGGAGGCGACTGCGAGGCGGACACGCAACACCTTTCCATATTGGTGATGGAGTAGGTGACGTGTGGGTCTCCGAAGCTAGTGCAACTATGCACACCTACGAGGTAAGAGAACTTTGCGTCTAGACGCAACCCTTCTCGCAGTGGTGGAAGGTGACCCAAAGCCTCCGTCTACTTTTCCCTATTGCTTCTTAATCTACCGGGGGGTGTACAGGGGGAAATTGGTACAAAGAGAACCGAAGAACGATCCAAGTAGCATCGTCAGCGGCCAATTGTATCCAATTTTCAACGCATTTTCTAGGTTCTGCAAGAAGAAAGAAATGGGACATTAGAGTGCTAAGAAAAGGAAAACCAAACAATTCGAAGTGGGAGAATACAGAAAAAAAAATAATAACCAACCAAAAAAAGTTTTCGGAATTTAAATTGTATTTTTGATTTTTCTTTTTTTTTTTGAAAAAAAAACTGTTTGCAAAGTAGTAAACATGACTTTTGAAAACTTTAGGTATGAAAACGCATTGAAAGTGTATGCCACGACAAAGTAGTTGAAACTCCGAATTCACCAAGTGTGAAGTTGCTCTGGGGCTAATTAACGAACTCGGCGTATCGCTTGGGCCAATGTACACGCCTCCCAGCACGTGTAGAGGTTACTGGATCAGTGTTACTAGACGTGGCTCTTTTAGAAGGTTCAGGATACGCGCGACTAAACGAGTCTGTTTGGGAGTCCGGCGGCAAGGGTTTTTCTAGTTGTGTCGGTGTAGAGGAAGGCGGGTCGTCCTCTATATAAGCTGCCTTCAAACGATCGACACTTATAGAATCCTGCCGTCCAGATCTGTCAATGACGAAAAACTTTTCTTTCCTACTGAGAACCTTGAAGGGTCCGTCGTATGGTGGCTGTAAGGGCTTACGTACACCGTCACAACGCACAAAGACGTGAGTGCAATCTTGGAGTCTTTTATCCAGCTGCACCCGTCTACACTGTATCCGTGTGGATGAGGGTTGGAGGCGACGCATGTGTAACTTAAGAGTTTGAGCATAGCCATGGATATCGGTAGGAGTTGGGTCACTGCAGTCTGAAGCGACCATCTCACCCGGCAAACGTAAGTTACTACCGTAAACTAACTCAGCAGGTGTACACTGTATATCAGTCTTGAGTGTAGAACGGATGCTGAGAAGAACCAACGGCAGAGACTCAGTCCATTTCATATTGTCGACTGCCATTAGTGCGCTCTTAAGGTGTCGGTGGAATCGCTCGACCAAACCATTGGAAGCTGGATGATATGCGGTAGTGCGGATGCGTTTGCATCCCAACAGATTCATCAGCTTCTGGAAGGTAGCGGATTCGAACTGTTGGCCTCTGTCGGTTGTCACGGTGGAAGGGCATCCAAACTGTGAAACCCATCCTTCGACGAAAACCCGACTTACTGTTTCGGCAGTAATGTTAGACAGTGGGATGGCTAACGGCCAGCGAGTAAACCTATCGACACATGTCAGTAGGTAACTATATCCATTGGAGGGTGGAAGTGGGCCGACAATGTCTAAGTGGACATGAGCGAATCGTGAGTCAGGTTTGGCGAAAGTTCCAAGTGGTGGGATGTTGTGACGATTCACCTTGGAACGTTGGCACTGAATACATGACCGTGTCCAGTTTCGAACATCACGGTTAATACCAGGCCAAACAAACCTAGCAGATATGAGCTTGTCAGTGGCGCGGATGCCAGGATGTGAAAGATTGTGCAAAGCATCAAAAACATGCTTACGCAAGGATAAAGGAACAACCGGTCTGGGTGTGCCTGTGGAGGTGTCGCACAATATTGACACTTCACTGTTCAGGAGCGGTAACGCTGTATCTTCAGAGAGGATGAGTGTTGAAGTTTTTCAATCTCCTCGTCTGAATCCTGAAGTTCGGCAATCTTCTGTAAGTCGACTGCTCGAGGCAAAGTAGTGGTGCAAACGCGAGACAGTGCGTCTGCGACAGGGTTATTCACACCAGAAATATGACGGATGTCCGACGTGAATTGCGAAATATAATCTAGGTGACGTAATTCACGCGGTGAATATCTGTCAGTAGTGGTGTGTAAGGCATACGTCAGAGGTTTATGGTCGGTAAAGATGATGAAGTCACGACCTTCCACAAAATGACGAAAATGTTTCACTGAGGCATATATGGCGAGCAGTTCCCTGCCGAAAGTGCTGTACCGCATTTCGCAGGTGGATAACTTCCGAGAGAAGAATGCAACTGGGATCCAAGTGTGATCCGAAAGTTGTTGCAACACAGCTCCAATGGCCGTGTTAGAGGCGTCAACCGCAATGCTAAGAGGTAGGTTTACGTCTTGATGCACCAGCATCGTGGCGTCTGCTATTGCGGTTTTGATCTTGCGAAATGCTTCTAGTGCCTCAGGAGTCAAGCTGAAAGTTTTACATTTACTTTTCAGCAGGTCGGTCAGTGCAGTCAAAATGTGTGCACATTGGGGAAGGAAGCGACGATAATAGCTCACCATACCCAAAAACACACGCAGAGCTTTAAGTGACCCTGGGACTGGGAAGTCTTGGATCGCCTGTACCTTTTCAGGTAGTGGGCGAATGCCTTGCTCGTCGATAACGTGTCCCAAAAATTTTAGTGAACGAACGCCAATTGGCATTTGGCCAGGTTGACTGTCATCGAATGCTCTGACAGTCTGGCGAAAACCTGTTTCAAGTGGTTAAAATGAGTGTCTTCGTCAGGACTAGCGATTAGTATATCGTCTAGGTAGGCATAGGCGAAATCGAGTCCACGTAAAACATCGTGAATAAAACGTTGGAAGGTTTGTGCTGCATTGCGAAGACCAAAAGGCATACGGAGGAACTCAAAAAGACCAAACGGTGTAATGACGGCTGTCTTGGGAACATCATCAGGATGAACCGGGATCTGATGATATGCACGCGTCAAGTCAAGCTTACTGAAGATAACCGAGCCTTTTAAAGATGCAGTCAAGTCGTGAATGTGAGGGACTGGGTAACGATCTGGAATCGTTTTAGCGTTGAGCCTTCGGTAGTCACCACAAGGCCTCCAGTCCATGCCATTGTTCTTGGGTACCACATGCAAGGGTGAAGACCATGGACTGTTGGATGGTCTGATTATTCCCATTTCAAGCATGTGTTCGAACTCGGCTTTTACAGCACGCAGTTTCTCCGGGGATAATCGCCTTGGTTTCGCAAACACTGGCGGGCCAGTCGTCGTTATGTGATGAGAAACGTTCGAAGTCACACAAGGGACACAACGACTTGGCTTAAAGACATCCGGAAAGGACTGAATGATAGACGCGTAGGGACTAGAAGCGTCCGTCGTGCAGTACACGGGACTGAGGGGCGGCGTCTTTGTGACTATACCGGAAACAGAGAGTGTTGTGGTAGAATCTATCAACTTATGCTTGCCAGCATCTACCAGCAGCTGATAGTGCTGCAAGAGATCCATACCAATAATGCCGGTGGTCACATCTGCCACTATGAAAACCCAACGAAAGGGACGACGCAATCCAAGGTTGAGATCGAGGAATCTCCGACCATAGGTTGTGATGGGCGAACCGTTGGCGGCACGAAGTTGCAGAGACATTGGCCGCAGACGCTCTTCCTTCGTAGGTGGGATGACGCTAGCTTCTGCCCCAGTGTCAACTAGGAAGCGTATCCCAGAATGTCGATCAGTGACGAAGAAGAGGCGACATGGAAGTGGCTCGCCAGCGACGTTAGTCGCCGTCACGTGCTGGCTCACACGTTTCCCGCCTGGTTAGCCTCGAAGGTGCAAGGTCGAGTGCACTTTTTGGCATTGGCACCATAACGTTTATGGTACCAGCACAACCTGGGTTGGGATTGTCGCGATTTGGAACGTCTGCTATCGGTACGGGAGGCAGACCTGTTGCGCGAGCGAGACGTGCGACCGTTGTAAGAACTACCAGACCGCATTTCGTTCCTGATGCTGCACAACTCTCATACAATTTTGAGATGTGAGCTATAACATCGAAACTTGTTGGCTCAACAGCCGAGGGAGGGTTTTTGACGAATCCGTGGCAGTAGACAGTGCAGCTGAGATACTAGTGTTGGGTTTCGTAGCATCCACAGCTCTGTCAGCCGCTTCCGCCAGCTCTATTAAGGGACACTTATGGAAGGGTGCGAGGATCCCTTGAACCGACTGTGGTAACCTCTGTAACCACAGTTGCTTGAGAAATGCTTCATCAATGTTGAAGTCAGCAATCAGCTGCTTCATCTGACGAAGCAGTTGCGTCGGCTTGCGATCACCCAGATGCACATCCCTGAAAAGTTCTTGCACTTTCTGCTGGTCAGTAAGTGCAACACGTTTGATGAGGGCGGTTTTGAGGCGATCGTAAAGATTCGGTGCTGGGTCATCTAGCACATCTGAGACGTCTTCAATCACATTTTCCGGTAAGCTGACGATGACTAAGTTGGACTTAGTTTCTTGTGATTGAATGTGTCTCAAGGCAAACTGAGCTTCCACATGGGAGAACCATGCAGATGGTCTGTGGGCCCAGAAGGTGGGAAGCTGGAGGGTTACGGCCATCTGCGCAGTCGAGTCGTTATCCGCCATTGATCAGGGAATTAACGAGGCACGATAGTGATAATAAAAAAAATTACAATGCAAAAATAACCAATGAGGAGTGCAATAATATAAAAAAAAAGCTAGACGTGCCAAAAACAAAATAGGCCAGACAAATCAACGCAAGAGAACAAAGGTACTAGACAAAATAAGAAGTGATACTCGGGCTCACCAATTTTGTAGGGATGCGTGTTACAATTCCGTAACGATTGATCAACCCTACTTAATTTGATGTGCTCTAGTACCTGCTTAACCAGTACTTTACCTAACGTGTAAGTACTGGTAACAAAACACAAATCAAAAGAACTGATACGCAATGTATTTAAAGGAGCTATGTATTTAAGGTAAATGCGATAATAATGAATGAGGGAAAAGTTTAATCAACTTATCTGGCTTGTAAGGCTGAACTAGGGACTCGGAGTACGTGCGTGGTGATCAGCACAATGGAGCGCAAAAATGGCGTCCAAGCCTGCTCGGATGCATGCTCGTTAAAACAAAACTTAAAACACCCTAAGCATCCGGAGGCAAGCTAGAGATTTATTTAGTTAATTTAATTTAAACTATTTATTTTAGCCCTAGTTATATTTTGGTGCCAGGAAGGTGCACTACAGGTTGAGAAGCACTCGGTGAGTTGATGAATGAGAATGGGTAATTGTTTGCAGAATTCTATGCATTCAACGAATTGGCGATTGGAGGTGAGGCGAAGCGGTGTGTACAAACACGAGGATATTCACGAAGAGACATGGAATTGATTTCACCAGATGGACACTTTACACTAAAAATCAGATCGACTCTATCTCAATGTGAAGAAAGTGGAGACGCAGTCAGACTACTGGACGCAAGATCAAGAAGGAGAGCAGATGCAGGTTTAGACCACTCTCTTTCTAGTACAAGGAACCTTCCAAATGGAGTTGAAAGCCTTGAAAGAAGTTGATGATAGACTACAGTTGAAGTTGAACACTCAGAAACTGAAGGACGAAACTACAGAGGACATCTTCACGTCAGCCATCAGAACAAAATAGGAGGTATTGAGCAACATTCCTGAAGAAACCTGTGTGGGTGAACACTGGAACTCTTTGAAAGAGATGTGGAGGGAAATCTGCATAACCGTATTAGGAAGGAAGAAGAAGTAAGACGAGGGATGGATCTCGACGGACACATGGAAGCTGATAGAGGCGGGAGAGGAAGATGGTGAAGCAGAAGGTGAACCAGTGCAGTGCAAGGATGCACAAAGCAAAGAAGAACTGAGTACAACGTATAAAACACTACACTGGACAAAAGAAGTGGAGAAGAGTGCGCGGAAAGACACTTCTATGACACACTTCCAAGTGAAGCAGAACAGGCTGCTGTTAGGAGAGACCCGACAACATTATGTGGAAAAACCAGGTTACTATCGCTCTGAGAAGAGATCAGTGCAGGTGAAACCAATGAGAGATAGTGAAGGGAAGCTAGTTACCGAAGAGAAGAAACGAAGGGAAGGATAGACTGACCACTTCGAAAAGCTCTTGAATCGACCACCGTCACGACCTGCAACTCGTCCAGAAATACCACCAGCAGAGAGGCCACAGAACTACCAGTGAACACAGGCCCTCCGACAAAAGCAGAAGTCCTGAATGCCATAAAACTGCTGAAATTCGGGGAAGCAGCAGGACCAGATGGAATTCCGCCTAAAGTACTGAAGGCAGACGCAGAGACAACAGCGGACATGCTCACACCACACCACTACTACAGAAGGTTTTGAAAGAAGGGAAGGTACCTGCTGGTTGATTGGAAGGAGGGGTACCTTGTCAAACTCCCAAAGAAGGGAGACCTTAGTCTTTGCAAGAACTGGCGCGGAATCATACTCCTGTTCTTGTCAACTCCAAGCAAAGTATTATGCCGTATCATCTTGGAGAGACTAAAAAATTCTGTACATTCGAAATTCCGACCGGACCAGACTGGCTGGCTGGCTTCGGGAAAAACAAATCATGTGCGGATCAAATCGTAACGCTACGCTACGCATCATCATAGAACAGAGTATAGAATGGCAGTCAACTCTCTACCTCAACTTTATCGACTTTGAAAAGGCTTTCGACAGCATTATTTGGCAGGCAGCTGCTTGAACACTACGGCTTTGGTGCGACAAATCTTTATCAACCTCATTCAACAGCTATATGAGGACGCCACATGTCAAGTGATTAACAACACAATGGAAAGCTCATTGATTTGTTTGAAATGAAGACAGGAGTAAGGCAAGAGAAGGCTGCCGTCTAGTATCACCCATAATCTTCCTGACTATGGATGACTGGAACATGCAGCGAACGATGAGGAGCGAGGTGGGCATATGCTGTCTGACTGATGAAAAGAGCCTAGAAGATTTGAATTTCGCCAATGATGATTTATGTCTAATACCTTGTAGCACAAGCTCGAAGATCTACAGGCGAAAACCAACAAGCTGGTAAAAGTGGCAAGGGAGCGAAGACGGGACTTCAAGTGAATGTAGAGGAGATGGGGGTGATGAAGATACCCCACCAAAAACGACGACAACAACAACAAGCACCAATTGCAGTGAACGGGAGAAATCTAAAGGAATTAGTCTCTTTCACCACCTACCATCTTGGCAGCATTGTTTCAACTGCAGACGGTGGCGCAGACGAGGATGTCAAAACCAGGATCGGAAAGACAGCAAGACAGGCTTTCACCAGCCTGAAATCAGTTTGGAGATCTGCTGCACTCAACACAAAGAGCAAGATCCAGACTTTCAACACCAATATCAAGTCAGTGCTGCAATGTGATGATTCAGAAACTTGGCGCGTCACGAAAAGCACTTCCAACAAACTACATACATTCATCAAAAACTGTCTACGCTCGATACTGAAGATGGTGATGAGATGGCCAGAAAGAATAAGCAACAAGGAACTCACTCTGAGAACGGACCAACCAAGAACTTGTTACGCAACAAATATGCACTGGAAGAAGTTGGAGATGGATTGGGCATACACCGGGAAGGTGGACTGGGAACATCATGCGGCAGGCTGTCCAGTGGAATCCAAAGGGGAAACGGTGAGTTGGGTGTCCGTGGAGAGAGTGACATGGAGGATATCATCTGAGTAAGAAATGAGATCTTGTGGGCAACCATAGTGCCAGGTTTATAAAACTGCAGAGAACGGAGTGGAATGAAGGCGTGCTACGAAGAACATCAACGAAATCAATTGTGGGGCCAAGGGGAAAGACGTGTCTCGAAAGACTTGAACACCTAAACCTATTTACCCTGGGTTATCGCAGGAAAAGGGGGGACCTTATTATGGCATACAAGATCGCCCATCAAGCAGACCATGCAAACAAATCAATTTTGCCTGCAACTCACCGATCTTCACGAGGAAACCCCATTAAGATGGCACACCAGAGAGCCAACACCATACTCAGGTCCAATTTTTTCTCCCTGAGAGTATGCGCTTTATGGAATGCCTTACCGCGACATATCGTTATAACTCCCTCAGTCGACTCATTCAAGAGACGGTTAGACAGTTATGCCACCTTGCATGGCCTACCACGGACATACTCGGAGTCACCAACCTCAATAGCCCACCCTCACCTCTCTCCTACCTACCACTCATTATCTCGCTCCTTAATACACCCATATTACCTACTAATTCTTCTGTAGGAACTAAACCCACGCTAACATTCGCGCAATTCCCACATACTTTTCTTTCGTTCTTACTTCTCTTTTTTACCCCTCCTTTTCTTCTCCTCCCCTTTTCTCTTCCCTACATTATTATTTTCTTTCTTTCTTATTCTCTCTTCATTCTTTACCACTACCTTACTATTCTCCTTCAGGCACCTACACAGACAGGACTCACGACAGTTCCTTAACCATCCCAGCAACCCATAGCTCCCCAATCACTCTACAAATTACAACTTACTAACCCACAAAACATCCACCTCATCGAGGCTAAAAGCAAGAAAGCGGAGGGGATTTCCGCATCCACTGCAGGAGTGAACCAAACAACTCGAACCAAGCCCCAAGAACTAGACGCGAGAGATCAAAAACTATCAGTTTTCTACGCTCACAATATCAATATTGGATATTGGAACACCCATCCTCCGGTTGGGCTAATAAAAGCTACAGAAGGTGAGTGGGTACACCTACTGCATAAGAATCAACCAGAGACCTAGAAACATTCCACAAGACCTAGAATTGAGAGAGAATAAACCAACTGGTTTGCAGTAGCTGGTGAGAATATATTGGATATTCTGAATGACCTCCACGCAAACGCAATCACTAGCGCCATGCTCGGATCTTCTTGAGCCTGGGTGTTAAATAATTGACTGGTGCTATCTTGATATTGGTTCAACAGTACTAATATTTTCTGTTATGGATTCCTCAGATAATCCTTTTGCTTCACTAGTTAAGAATTCACCAGTTGGTAACGTATTTTCGAGATGGTCATAATGTTTCTGCATAGGATTAGAACCAGCAATCCTTGGGGCTTGTGAAACGGAAGTTACTAAAATCCTAGAAAACATACTGCTGGTTACACATGATAGAGGTATGTCGAGTTTGTTTTTTAGTTGATATTCATAGACCTGACTCTTGGCGAGTCTGGTAGACCCAGTCATCTACTATGTATGCAGACGTTTCACGATAGGAATATCCAAATATCCGTCGATACATTGGATGAACTTATTTTTGACCGCACACAAATTCAGGGTTTTAACGACTATGATGTTATTAGCCTGAGTTCAGGGGTCGCTACGGATTTAAGCGATGTCCTGGCCCCCAACCCAATGGTCTATCTGGTTTCTTCATTTCACCGCGCATGTTCACTGAAGCACAGTCCAGCAGTAAGTAAAGTTTTCGGAATTTAATGTTTTAATATATTAAACCGGGTCAAGTTGTTTTATTTTGTCTTGCCCATATGTTGCCTACACGCAACTGCATGTAGGGGTTGGTTTTCTGCCAAATGTTATAACAGGGTCATCCAAACACTAGTGGCATTGTAGTAGTTCAGCTGTCAACACATATTGTGCTTAGGACGTAGAAATGTGATTTGAAGATCCTATTTTTGGTGCACCACATACACAAACGTTGGGATTTTTCCTTCTGCTTTTAAAAGAACACTATTTATGTTGCCTTCAATGGATTCGAAAACCGTGTTGTGCTTGTCCAGAAAATGGTTCAGTTTCATAAAGCTTCATAGTTTTCGTTGAATTGTATGGGGTTCATCTTGTCCTCAGCTTGTGATATTTCTTACAACTTAGTTGGTTTGTCTGCATAAGCATTCAAGCTAATATTATCTGGGAATGTTGATTGACTGTATTCCCACCTTAGTCCAGCTGCAAAACAGACATTCCAAGTGCTTAAGGCGTCATAGTCTTGTGCAGGCATTGGGAATTTAACTGGGTGCATCATACACTCCTACACTATTGAATTTCAGGAATTGCTGATAATCTGACTTTAACATTTTCACATACTGCCTCTGGAAACTTATTAGCCAATAAATAAGGTGCTTAAAAGGCTTTTGAAAAAGTAAGTCATTGTCGTGGTGGATACCGAAGTAATCATTGCAGAATCAGCAAGCATCACAATCGAGTAAATCCATGCTGAAGTTTAACTGCAACATTAACAGCGAACAACAGAGCACCATAGGTAGTATGTGCCAATATCAGTGAAAAGTCTGTGTACCTACATTAAAGACCTCATGTTGATGGTATGGTGAATCCTGTTTAAAAATTATAATAACTAATCTTACGAGTACATTTGACTAGATATTGTAGCGAAGTTTGCCGACAAATGCTAAATATGAATGGATTAGCTTCTGTTGGTTCCTCATGACTCCCTGCATGAGATCTGAGAAATAATACGGTTCAGTGGCTTAGGAAAACAGCAGACGGCTGAGGATGAAAACCAGTGGGGATCATACTGCAACTTCCTTGATCCTTCCGTTACTGAAAAGATAAAAGTAATGAATGTCTCTTTAGTGATATCTCTGAGATTAGCTTTTCCAATACCCAATATTGATATTGTGAGCGTAGAAAACTGATAGTTTTTGATCTCTCGCGTCTAGTTCTTGGGGCTTGGTTCGAGTTGTTTGGTTCACTCCTGCAGTGGATGCGGAAATCCCCTCCGCTTTCTTGCTTTTAGCCTCGATGAGGTGGATGTTTTGTGGGTTAGTAAGTTGTAATTTGTAGAGTGATTGGGGAGCTATGGGTTGCTGGGATGGTTAAGGAACTGTCGTGAGTCCTGTCTGTGTAGGTGCCTGAAGGAGAATAGTAAGGTAGTGGTAAAGAATGAAGAGAGAATAAGAAAGAAAGAAAATAATAATGTAGGGAAGAGAAAAGGGGAGGAGAAGAAAAGGAGGGGTAAAAAAGAGAAGTAAGAACGAAAGAAAAGTATGTGGGAATTGCGCGAATGTTAGCGTGGGTTTAGTTCCTACAGAAGAATTAGTAGGTAATATGGGTGTATTAAGGAGCGAGATAATGAGTGGTAGGTAGGAGAGAGGTGAGGGTGGCTATTGAGGTTGGTGACTCCGAGTATGTCCGTGGTAGGCCATGCAAGGTGGCATAACTGTCTAACCGTCTCTTGAATGAGTCGACTGAGGGAGTTATAACGATATGTCGCGGTAAGGCATTCCATAAAGCGCATACTCTCAGGGAGAAAAAATTGGACCTGAGTATGGTGTTGGCTCTCTGGTGTGCCATCTTAATGGGGTTTCCTCATGAAGACCTTTAGATGCGGCCGCATGTAGGATTTGAAAACGGTGAGGGAGGGTCCGCGGGTGAGTGCGCCAAGCTGCCTACTCAGAAAGTGCAGAATGGCGATCGCTCTGGTTGTCATACCTTTGTAATTGGAGCTGGTGTTCAAAGTGTCGGATAAATTGGGCCTCAAATCTTTCTTCATGGATACTGGTGATAGCGCGGTTGCTCAACATGTACTGGAAGTCGGTCGTACTTGATTCATATTTACTGATGTGCATTACTTTGCACTTTCCAGGTTGAAACTCAGGCTATTTTCTGAAGACCAGAGTTCGAGTTTCTGCAAGTCCTTTTGTATTGTTGTACAGTCAGCTTCTTGGTTTACCCACCTCCATATTTTGATGTCGTCAGCGAAGAGGAGGATGACTGAGGATATTTTGTCCTGCAGATCGTTGACCGACAGGAGGAACAGAAGTGGTCCTAGGATTGCTCCTTGGGATACTCCCGACGTCGATGGTCTCCACTCCGACCTTATTCTGTTTACTGTGGTTCAGAACTGCTTCCCTTTCAGGTACTCCTTGAACAAGAGAGTAGGGGTTCACTTATACCAGCTGACATGATCTTGTGAAGTAGGACTGTGGGTGGGACACTGTCAGATGCTTTGGCTAAGTCAAAAAAAAACGACATGTACCGGTTCTCTGTTGTTCCAGTTGAGTTTCCAGTCGTTCAGACAGGAAGTTGGTGGCACATGAGCGACCACTCCGAAAACCATGCTCAGTAGTATGCACAGTGTTTTCCCTATTGAGGAATTCCCAGAGTGTCTGCTACCAGACTTTCCAACACTTTCGACACAATAGGTCGTAGAGCAATTGGCCTGTAGCTGCCAGGGCTTTTTCTGTCTCCTCCCTTGAAGACGGGTGATAAGATGGCGCTCTTCCATTCTTTAGGGAGTTTGCACGACTCTATTGAGTACTCAAGGAGGTTGCAGAGTGGCTTCGTAAGGACCTCGGCGCAGTTTTTTAGGATCACTGATTTTAGGTTATCGCAGCCAGGGGACTTGCCTGGACGTAGCCTAGATAGTTTCCCCAACATTTTTTTCTCTATGATTGAGATGTGGTAGAGGTATTTGTTATTTATGACCCGGTCGGTGTCGTAACGAGTCGGTGTGGATTTAGTGTCGGTACTAAGTTGGGATTGGAAGTGTGAGCTCAAAAGCTCGGCAATCTGTAGACTGCTTAGTACACTCCCATGATGACCTGTGATAAGATTCACTCCCCTGTTAGTCGACTTCCTTTTTGGGATTGCTTTGTAATCTCTCCACCAGGTTTGTTTGACAGGAGAATCTGTCGCTGCGCACTCTGTTACAGCGGTTGCAAATCCTTTTGTAGTTCAGAAAGTCAGATTCCATGCGTGATGAACGCCACTTGAACCAAACGTCCGGTTGTCGCTAGAGAAGGCCTCTTTGGCAGTGTTCAAGGACACACGTAAAGGGGGTGGCTTATCTCGGGGTGCCCGGCTTCCGCGAGGAAGGCGACACAGAGTTACAGGGAGAGGAGGGAGTCCCAGCATCTGACAGTAGTCGGTCTACATTCGGCCGTCAAACCGTTCTCTCTCTATCAACAATGAGTCTGTCGATACATAGACGTTGAACAAGATGATCGAGTTAGTTCTCCTGTGACTTGGGTTCGTTGTGGGTAGCACGCCTGACTTCCCAATGAGTTTGTTGTGTATTTTTACTGGTTGTTTCTCAGTCAGTGTGTGGGATGCTTGGGGTGGGTTTCGTAGAGAGTCTAGCAGTTGGTGTCTATAGCCATGCGCTAGGCGTTCTCTGAGGCCGGGTAGGAGGTACGGAGACTCCACCTAATGTGGTCCCCGCGCGTGGTGGCTTGTGCGCAGCTGGAGATCTAGTTCTGTTTCCAGGTCCCTCCGTGTTATCCTTAAATATAAACCCTACTTTATTCGAGGATGTTGGTAGTTTTTGCATGGCGGAGAGTATCTCTTTCAGGCTTTCCGTGTGGAGTGCGGGGAGCTTCCTGCACTCTGGACAAATGTACCAGAACCATTCGAATGGTTGTCTCTTTATCAGCTTATAGTGTTGTCAGGGTACTTTGGTGTCGCAGTGGCGGTGCGCCCAGCGGTGACATCGGTTGCATGCAAATGCCTCATCAACTTCCGAAACAACTTTAGTGCAAACACTGCAGCCATCGGGTGTCGTAATGCAGCCTTCTTTCCATGAAGAAAGTGCTACGGATTGTGGCGAACTGCTTGTGGCTGTCTTATTCTTAAGCCTTTTACGCCGTCTACTCTTTCCAGGTATCGTTTGATCCTTGCCCGAGGTAGGACTAGTTTGTGATGTGCTAGTGCTACTCTGTGTCACCTGTTTGATGGGGGCTGGAATTCTAGAAACATAAGTTGATCGCTTCTTGAGGATTTCGGTGTTCTGCCCTACCTCTGTTTGTCTGTGGGTGCAGACTAGAGTGTTGTTTTGGGTGTTATTGTCCCTTTTCGTGCACGACCGCGTTATCCGCGTCCAAGCTTTGGACCTAGCATTTTGAGTAGATACGTCACTATTACACAAACTTCTTGGGAAAACAAATATTTAACAGCAATAAGGAGGTTGAAGACTGAATGCAGTAAAAGGACAGAATATATAAAGGAAGACAATTTATGTTGGCTTGCCTTCAGACACTTGTCACTTGATCCTCTGCTCTTGACCAACGAGTTTAACCGTAAGCCTCAGATGTGTATGTAAAACCAGATGTTTCCTGGGGAATGACCTCCGAAGAGAACCGAGAGCTAAGGCAGTTGAAACACCCAAGAACCACTGATAGGAGGCAGATTGGTCGGTTCAAAGAGATAATAATGCCAATTTTCAACTGTTGAGAAGTGAGTTGATGAATACGCGGCGTTGAAGTGCGTGCAGGAATAGGAGTGCTGCAAACGTCGGATTTTTTTGGATTGAGTATTCCAAGTGAGAGTTTTTCAATGTAGAAAAATCCAAAAGCTGAGAGACGGGAGAAAACATGTCACTATCCAAGGAGCGTGATTCAGTAGCTTTGAACGAACTATTTTCTTCCTTTCTTTCCGTCTTTGTTTTGTCGCTTGATTATTTAGTATGACGCACCTCTTGGTGCACATGGAGCACCAAATTTGTCTCGTAATAATAATACTATAATAGCAGATGAAAGTATCGAAAAATAGCTTTTTCCGTTGAATATCGTTGGCGATTGACCTTATGTACGTACTCGCTCTCCACAAAGTTCCAAGCCTACATGAAACCTGATTTTCAACAGGGACAGGGTTTTCCTCATTTTATGCATTTTAATTTCATATCATTTCCCCACCAGACAGACTCACAAAAAGAGTAAAAGCTTGCAGAGAAGTGTGTCGGCTTAAGTTGGCCCACCATAATAACACTAAAAGAACAGGTGGATGAAAAAAACTTATATGAAAGCACATAAAGGTGTTAACAAGCGGAAATGATTTGGAGATAAAAGGGCAAGTGGAAATGTCAAAGAGTGAATACATCTGCGCCATTGTGACCAATTTCCAGCCATGTCACCAAGATTCTGCAACTACTGATTTCTATCATCTTGACGAGCCGAGTCAGGTAGGCCACAGCTCACTACGCGGCTCAGACTAACAGGGACTTCATGAACTGGTACTGAAGAAACAGAAGACAACTCGACAAGAGAATGTATATTAGAAAGGATTGGAATGGTAGTGGTTGCATATGGTACTCCTTGCACTAACGCAGCCATTTGCAAATGTCTTCGTTTCTTCTCCGTTCCTGTCTTGATTTGCTCTCGACCGGTTCTTCATACACTCTTATCAGCAGCATCCCCTGTAATACGCGTGTGTTGTCCCCTGCGTTGCTCTTGGCAGAAACCTTATCCATTGCCGGTAATTCCCTATGATTTCTGCCACCCACAGTACTATCTTGGCTTGGGCACCCTGAACCTTCTTCCTACTTAACCCAATTTCCAGCATTTCACAATAAGGTAAGCAGTGGCTCGACATGTTCCAGACATCACAGTCGATGATGGCTTACAACCTCAAGGATCAACTTTCTTTCGCCATCCGATACCCTTCATCTAACATCGACATTGATAACAGCGATTCCACGATACTCAGGTAGTGCTACGAAAACACCTGTCACCAAATGTTTCAAACCACTTCATGTCTTCTACTTTCAACTGTCATGTCTCACAGACGTATTACAGGACAGAACGGAATGCAGTGCAGTATACTCATTCTTCGGATATCTCGCCAGTCGACAACATGGATGACAAGTTAGCAAATACCAAACGGACCTTCTGCATCACAGCTGAGATTTCGTCAGAAACCAACCCGTCCGGCGGCCAACTGACGCAACTCCTCAAGTAAGTGAAGTGGTCGACACACTACACCACTTCACTCCCTATCATTACGCTCCGAGTCGTTGGATACTAATCCTGGAGCATCCTCTTATATTTGATAGGTACCAGAGAAACGCATGTCAAACATACTCAGATTTCTACTCAACGCGTTCACAAGACCCTCCATTTTGTCAGCGTCTTCACCTACAGGACAGGACAATATCGTCTGCATATTCCAAGTCGACCGGGTAGCCTCTAGGGAGTAGGTCAGTCCATGTGAAGTTACCTAAGGTTATATACATTGGTAGATATGTAACGAAGTTGAACAAGAACAGTGATAGCAGGCCTCCCTCCATAGTGGACACTACTGGTTGTCGTCAATTCGCATGACAAATCACCATAATCGCTTATACTGGTGTGCGAGTTTGAGTAGAGAGTTTTTATTAACGTTAGAAACTTGCTTGGCGCTCCCTACACAGTCAGACACTGCCACAACACCTCATGGTCAACTAAGTCAAAGGCCGCCTTCAGGTCGAGAAATGTGGCAAGTGTCTACCGCCGGTACGTATGTCTGTGTTCCAGAACTTGAAGAAGGATAAACTGACCGACACACCCCCGTCCAGGTCTGCAGCCTGCCTAATTTCCCGTGTTTTTAATTTTCCAGCTCCAGTTAAGTGTCGGATAACTATGCATTCTAGGATCTTCGACACAATATTAGTCAAACTAATTCTCTTATGGTTGTCACAAGAAGACTTCTCTCCTTTCTTACAGACTGGGATGTTCAGTGAAGTACACCAGTCTAGCGGCACTATGTCTGATTCCTAAACACTGCCACCGACTACCTCTGTTATTCTTTTCAGAATTTTCCAACTTCCATTCCTAAGAACTTCATGTGGCAGATTGTTGGTTCCTGCTTCTTTGCATTGTTTTGGGCTCGTTATACCCTTCTCAAATTCAAGGAGAGTTGGCAGAAAGACATCTACGCCCCATTCAGGCTGGATATTGGGCAACCAAAACGTTGCTGAGGGCCAGTTGAATTGTGCTTTAAAGTGTTCTGCTTAATTCTCTAGCCTCCTGTCCTTGAAGGTTATCAGCAGTCCACCCTTTTCGGTAGTGGTTTAACTCGCCATCATCCATTTCCCGGTATCCTGAATAAGTATAAATAGTTGCCGAACCTTACTCGACGCTGATGCCTTCTCCATCTCTCTAACTTTCGCTACCCATCACCGCTTGAAATGCATGCGAAGACTATTGATCAGTTTACGTTTAAGCTGCTTTCACTCTCCGTTGTGGTTACAGTCAGCTGGAATCAGTCTTCTTGCATCAATCACTTCGGATGACGTCGCGGAAATGACGTTTGCTAACCTTCTTGTATAGCTTACCAATTTTCTTTACCGATATTTCTACACTATCGTCAGTTTACCTCAGGACAAGCATTACTGTCATGTTCAGATAAACGCTTAGCTATTTCTTCCCTATATTTGGACTTGACGTTTTCATCTTCCTATCGACTATATACAGGTTTCCCAGAAACCTGTTTTCTGCTACCAGTAAGGCGTAGACACACGAACGCGTACTAATGCATGATCGGAGTCCAAACAGGTACACAAGAAACAGTGGTAATCCTCCACCGATCCTCTCCAACGATGGCTGACTTACACGAATGTAGTTTATCTGTGTCTAATGTTGGTTGGATGTCGGCGTACGCGATGTGAGACAGTGTTCGGACATTAAAAGCTCCTACATAAAATCGATAGCGCAGTCTTGGGAGACTGAAAATTTTTTGATAATTTCCATCGTTGACAATGGTTGCAGAGATGTTGGATAAGGCGTAAGATGCTCAATATTAGCATTAGGAGACGAAGGCAAAGGAGATAGGGTTGAGGAGGAAAAGTTATTTTATTGGGTCTTGTGTACTGCTTGAAGCGTGAGAGCGGTGGACAACTCCCGGTTGACCACAACACCGTGGAAGGCTATATCTTCTTAACGTATTTGAAAGAGAAAAATATTTGTGTGACCGTAGAGCTCATGCGAAATCTGCTTGAGACCTGTCACGCAAAGGTTGTTGTTTTTAGGTTTGGTTATTTTAAAGCCGGATAGAACAAAAATCCATACCGCCAGCACCGGAAGACCGTAGGGGAATGGTGGAGCGTGTTATTTTTAGCGATCACCGTTGTCGGTCCGTTGGGATGAGATTCCGTAAATTCTTCCAAGATGCTTTTCCCAATGGCTCAGCTCCACACCGCTACTTCAACAGTAAAGTCACTCGCCATTATGGCTACCTCTAAACGTTTTGCTTTCTGTAGCAAAATTGACAGCTTTTCATAGAATTCATCTTTTATATCATCCGAATTACAGTCGGTGGGTGTGTAGCCGGAGATTACCGATAGGCATCGGTTGGTGTCATGATTCTTCCAAGTCCTTACAGATCCATTTAACTGAACAGCACATAGACGGCTGTTGATTGCAGGTATTAAAACACCGTGGAACAGGTGGCGCGTTATTTTTGGGGTCAACTGAATCCGCTTCTTTCGCTTCCCGTTGAGAAGGTAGCATCAGCGTGGCACTGCTGATCATCCAAGGGAAACACTCTACTGCTGTCACATCCCATCCAGCTAGCAGCAGTACAACTACACTGTCAGATCCCTATCATAGTGTAGTAATTTACACTACAACGGTAACTGACTTTCGTCTTACCACTATCCAACACACCATTCTGGAATGGTAGGACATCTAGGGAACAAGGTTCCCACCAGCATAGCTCGTTGGGTCACTGTGATATGCAGGCCTGATGACCACGTCAAGGTAACAGCTGCCGATTGGAATCCAGCACTAGCCTCCGTTGACGTTCCATCGAACAACAGAGAGTGAAGCGGTTGGGCGCCTTTGTCAACTTCCTCGTTACGGAAGTGATCGACAAAATCGTGGCACGGATACAAAAGACTTAGGTAGACAGATAATATTAACATTAACTAGTATTACTGCGTAGCGGTCTTCTTTGCAATACATATCAACACATCAAGCAAGGATGAATAGAGAAAAAATTAAAAGGAGAAAGCAGTCAAAAGCGGTAGGCACTCGTGGAAAGTGGGCAAAGAGGAATGACCACTAAAAGTCAACATGATTAAAATGAAGATAAGTTGTGGATTCACCTGTACCATTTAGATGGATTCTGAGCTATACCAAAGGATCAACTTATCGTCGCCAAACTGCTCCATCTATGGTGCCAACATCATATCCAACCATTTATTAACGGTTGAGTGAACTGCACCACAATTTGAGTCCTTCCACCATGTGACTGTGAAGCATGGTCGTTAAGGGTAAAAGACCCAAGAAGACTTCAACTTTTTGAAAATTGTTGTCTTCATAGTATAAACCGTATGTTAGTGCCACTTTATCAGTCAAGTGGAAGTCAGACGTTTTGGGTAGAAGAGAAAATTCAGTTGATGAGATCGTTGACTTTCATCAGTTTAAGGTGACCGGGACATGTCACACATGCCTAGTTACAATCTATCTAATCGTTCAACTGGCTGAAGTGGGTTCAGGTTACAAAAGGGTTAAATGTCGACAGATTAAAACAGCATAAGTTCAAGAAGTCTTTGAGCATTAGTATGAACGCGGTACAGAAATTAAAACTTTCTGGATGGATTTCACACGACAACTGAAATGGGCGAATGGAAACTTTGGTTGATATGCCTAAGAACTGATCTCAGTGGTGAAGATGCATTCACACATTATCTTCATCGTTAACTTTCATAGCGAGTTTCAAAACTGTTCCACTCCGCTTCGTTCTCTTTCCATGACTGTCTATCACTTCTCATTACTTTTTTTTCTTATTTTTCGATTTTTGATCTCGATGTCTTTTAACTTAGTGTGCTGATATAAGGTGTAACAACTTACGCAGCAATGATAGGTCTCACATTGAGAGTGACACGGATTGCCGAGCAAATTTTTAAGTCATTTCACTTAGTTGACGTTCCCAATCTCATTGACTGATTTGTCTACCTTCCTTAGTACTTCCGCCTAACCTCATTATTGCGCTCAGATGGTTGCTTCACCATACGCCAGTAATTCTACGAATAAATCTACGGTCAGAAACCTGTACGTTCTTTGTATTATCTACTTTCAGTCGTACAATAAGACAACAAACTACAGAACATTCAACTCACCTTTCAACAGATAGTCAGAAACCTCACCGGCCCATATGTTAGTAAATATCAAACAGACCTTTCGTATTCATATTGAATCCTCGACAGCAACCAATCCACTCAGGTTGATGCAACCCTACAAACAAGTGAAGAGGTCAATGAGCCCCATCAATTCACTTCCTATCCTTAGATCAGAAGTTGGTGCATATCGTTACTGAGGCATGTTCCTGCAAATCATATCAAATATAGAGTTCGTTGAAAATGCCCAGTAAACTCCGAATTTTCGCAGTCTTCGCTCAATAAAACTAAGTCGTCTATTGACCTCAAGTCAGCCAGGTGCTATCGAGGTAGTAAGTGAATCCACACCTCTGTATATGCATGCAATATACACATCCAAATGAATTCTAAAAAATACAGTCACTATGGATATGAGAAACAGAATGAGGGATGGAAAAAATATCGCCAACATTAAATCAACGATGAACGCAGATAGATTATATTGCCATAAGCCATCGTTGGAGGATTGCCGCTCTTTCTTGAGTACCTATATGGACTCCGATCACGCGTTAGTACGGGCTCGTGTATATCTGCACCTTTCTAGTCGCAAAAACCTGCAGCAGTTAAGCCTTTGTGTGTTAGACTGAAAGATGAGAACATCAAGTACACATTTAAGGAGATAACTAAGCATTTATCTGAACACGACAGCAATGCTCATCCTGAGATATACTCACGTGATAGTAAGTCCGCTATAGAAACGGCGGTAGGGACGGTCTGTAGACTACATCCAAAGGTTAGTAAAAGTCATTGAATCTCTGCAACGTCATCTGAACTGATTGATGAGAGAAGACTGATTCCAGCTCGTTCAGACCACAATGAGGAGCGAAAGTAACTGAAACGTAAATTGATCATGAGTCCTCGTGATGACTGCGAGCAGTGGTGGGCGCCGAAAGCGAGAGAGATGGGGAACGCATCAGCATTAGGTAATATGCACCAATTACTTAGACGTATTAAAGAAACTGGTAAAAAGATGACGGTTAATGAGACCATCACCGAAAAGGTTGCTATCTAGGAGTCGGCTAAAACCTTGAGCAGGAAATTTTGAAGTACAGTGTAACCAGTTATCAGCAGTGCTTCAGTTGCCCCTCATATATCCTGAGTGACTTGGACATAGATTTTGATCCTTGAGCTATGTTCTAAGTTGAGAAGACTGTATCAAACCTGAAACGAATCAAAGCACCATAACCTAATGGTCTGCCACTAACACTGTTTAAAGAAGGTGGAGAATTACTGAGTAGAGTAATGGCGGCAATAAGTGGTCAGTGGTATTCACATCAGACTAGTCCACTTCACCGATCATCTCAGTCTATAAGAAGGGAGAGTTGAATTGCGATAACCATAGGGCAATCGTTTTAACATCGCGTTAAACATCCTTAGGTACACAGTTATTCGACACCTAACTGGAGCTGGAAAATTAAAAACACGGGAAATTAGGCAGGCTGCAGACCTGGACGGGGTGTGTCGGTCAGTTTATCCTTCTTCAAGTTCTGGAACACAGACATACGTACCGGCGGTAGACACTTGCCACATTTCTCGACCTGAAGGCGGCCTTTGACTTAGTTGACCATGAGGTGTTGTGGCAGTGTCTGACTGTGTAGGGAGCGCCAAGCAAGTTTCTAACGTTAATAAAAACTCTCTACTCAAACTCGCACACCAGTATAAGCGATTATGGTGATTTGTCATGCGAATTGACGACAACCAGTAGTGTCCACTATGGAGGGAGGCCTGCTATCACTGTTCTTGTTCAACTTCGTTACATATCTACCAATGTATATAACCTTAGGTAACTTCACATGGACTGACCTACTCCCTAGAGGCTACCCGGTCGACTTGGAATATGCAGACGATATTGTCCTGTCCTGTAGGTGAAGACGCTGACAAAATGGAGGGTCTTGTGAACGCGTTGAGTAGAAATCTGAGTATGTTTGACATGCGTTTCTCTGGTACCTATCAAATATAAGAGGATGCTCCAGGATTAGTATCCAACGACTCGGAGCGTAATGATAGGGAGTGAAGTGGTGTAGTGTGTCGACCACTTCACTTACTTGAGGAGTTGCGTCAGTTGGCCGCCGGACGGGTTGGTTTCTGACGAAATCTCAGCTGTGATGCAGAAGGTCCGTTTGGTATTTGCTAACTTGTCAT
Source organism: Heterobilharzia americana (assembly GCA_944470555.2). Classification (NCBI taxonomy): domain Eukaryota; kingdom Metazoa; phylum Platyhelminthes; class Trematoda; order Strigeidida; family Schistosomatidae; genus Heterobilharzia; species Heterobilharzia americana. The sequence continues at coordinate 9,165,407 of OX104132.1, forward strand.
CCATGTTGTCGACTGGCGAGATATCCGAAGAATGAGTATACTGCACTGCATTCCGTTCTGTCCTGTAATACGTCTGTGAGACATGACAGTTGAAAGTAGAAGACATGAAGTGGTTAGAAACATTTGGTGACAGGTGTTTTCGTAGCATTGCTTGCGTATGTTGGAATTACCGTGTAAGCACTGTTTATGTTAGACAAGACAAACAAGTCCATTGATGTAGTTTTTTCTGTTAGTGAAGTGGGATGGCTTTGAGATGTACTGCTCATGCCGATTCACTGCTTACCTCGGTGTGTCATGCTGGGAAAGCTGGATTAGGTTGGGATGGGTTTTGGGTGACCAGCTGAAGGCGCTACCAGTGGATGAAGTCCGGGACTGATAGTTTGTGTCGCGTGGTGGAGATGTAGATTGCCTAGTTGGAGTCTTGGAGAGGAAAGGAATCAATGGTTGAAAACTTTTGGTGACATGGCTGGGAATCGGTTTTTATGGCGCAGATGTATTAACTCTTTGAGATCTTTTGAAGCTTGAATTCGCCCACTAACCTTTATCTTCATAATATTTATGTACTCACTTTTTTTATCTACTTTGATATCACTCCTTTTCTTTACACCTGTTCTTTGTGTGTTACTGTGAAGTGTGAGAACTTGAACTGATGCAGTTGTATGCGAGATTCTGGGTTAATTTGGTCAATGAGATATTGTTGGAGCTACTGTATACATGTTGGTAGTGAGAAATGCGTGCCAAGCATTCTCACATTACCACTGAAGGTGTCCAGAAGACTTTTCAGCTTGTCACCGTCTTCACCTAATAGGATTATATCATTTGCTTGCTGTAAATCTACTAAGGAGTCTCGTATGACACAGTTATGTCAGATGAAGAGAATGCCACCTCCTTAAACGTGTCTGAAAGAAGTCAGTAAGAATAAAGAGTTTGGATATTCTTGATGAACACAGTTCAACGTACACAACTCAACTGAAACAGCCATGGGTTCTAACAATCCCACCGGTGTTGGAACATAGAGTCTTGAGCAGGGTTATGTTCTTACTCGACACCCTTTTTAGTCAGTCACTACCATATCTCGAACTACGCAGTTGAATACAGGTTTTCGGTCAAGCGATGCAGCTAGTCGTGGGCATCAGTAAATTTGCTTGTGTTTCAGAACCTGAGGTTAAATACATGGTCGACCCACTCACGATCAGCTCTGAAACCTATCTGATCTTCCGAAGTTTGGTGTTTCCGACGTTTCGGCATATCGAACCATTGTCTACGATAACTTCTAATGGTAGCTGAAATAGTATTAGATTGGAGAAAAGCTAAAGGTGGAAAAACCAAGACATCGAACCAATTTATTAAGTCCCTTACTATTGTTGCTTATATATATATATATATATATATATATATATATATATATATATATATATATATATATATACCTTTGTGTATTTATGCCTTTACTTGTTTATCAGCTTTCACAGGTTGTCAAGGATTGCCAAAAAAGTATTGTGAGGCAAATTGTGCTTCTACTGCTTGTGGATGCTGAATCTGATAATCCGGAGAGCAGCATTAGCCTATTCGATATTATCTATCAAGCCCTTTGTACAGGTGAGCGTATGTTGATGTCAGTTATTATCTTTTGTAAGCTAACATTTATATATTTTCGGTTTACTGAGCGTATATTTTAGTATTCTCATTTTAACTTTGAGTTTTAATAAACATTCCTTTACAGATAACTGTGATCAAAATTCGTATGTTCAAACTATGTTTGATGAAGTTCTTAACCATTTGGAGTCGGAATCCTTGTCAGATGTAAGCGTAGTAGAATCCTGTCCTGCTTCTGCATTGAATAGCTTACGTCCATTGGTCAATCGCCTACTGACTCAGTTAAGAAATATTTATTATCCCCCTGTGCGGTCACCAACAGTACCGGACAGCTTTTTAAGTAAACAATTGGTTGGCGCCAAGGAACGAGTTTTATTCTCTCCTCAACGTCGACCTCTGATGGTCATGACAATCTGGTTGTCTCGATATTCAGTCACTGCCCAGGTATGTTTATTTAGTGTTATACTGTTGATTAAACTTTTTTTATTTTTGCTATTAAGTAACTTTAATTTTCTCATATATATATATATATATATATATATATATATATATATATATATATATATATATATATATATATATATATATATATATAGGGTAACATTTGAACGCTTTTTTAATTTTACTATTGTCAGTATCATTTTTTATGAAATTTGTCTCATGATATTGTTTAGATTGTACTTACATAGTCCTTCCAAAAAACTAAGTGATACATTCCATTTTAGTCTGTTTATGAGAAATGTCACCTGGTGAAATAGTATCATTTACTGGATAACGTTTCAGACAATTTAATGTCCATATTCATATTCATTTGGCTATGGATATGATATGAATATGGACAGTAAATTGTATCCGAAACACTATCCAGTTAAGGATACTGTTTCAGCGTGTGACATTTCTAATAAACAGACTAAAATGGAATTTCAATCTATCACAGGGCCCAAGTTTTGCTCCTAAATTGGGAAACTAAGCGATACATTTAGTTAACCGGTGGTCATGCAAATAGTGATTCTTTTTAGTAGTTGAGTCGATGATCTTGTACACGTTTTTGTATTTTTCCCATAAAATTAGTGGGAATCAATGGATTATGTGTATGATGTATACTTTATAGCGGATTCAATGACTTGTCAGGAAAGCCACAGAAACTAGAATGCTGTTATTTAGGACTTTGATGATTTCTGCAAGATAAGTTTGGTTCACTGCCAGTTCTTAGATGTGTGGATAGTTAAAAGTCCACATCCTCAGCTCAGATATCTTTGGTCTAACCTTAGCCAGGTCTTATTGGTGACATGACAGCTAGGGGAAGAGACATCAACGCAGGAGTGAGCATTTCTGTGTAACAGCTGAAACTGTTGTATTTTTCATTACCATATCAAGATAAAAGGTAACAATCGAGGAGACGAAAATGAAGATGAGACTACTAAAAGTAGCAAAAACTAGTACAAGAGAAGGTGAGGCAAATAACTATGTTGCATAAAAATCAAGAGAAGAACAAGGTGTGTGTACCGAACGATGAGGGCTGAGGCAACTTCTCAGATAAATAGAGTAATCGTCACGTCCAAATATTTCACTGTTTTTTGTCGAACAGAATTCGATTGAGGCTAACAATGCCAAACACTCTAATTGCCGCCTAGAGTGTCTGTAAGACTGCATGTTGCCAGCGTCTTCACCTAACAGGACTTTTTCATTTGCGTACTCTAGGTTGACTGACGAACCTCTAATGTGTATTTTAATATCTATTACTGTAAATAAGGAGACAGAAACTTTTAACTGATTTTCACTGAAGAATACAAAAAGATGTTAGTACCAAATAAGGTTGGAAATAAAAACCATCAACTGTTTTTCCTAGGCATATGTGTTAATTTCAGGCAAAGGATGCTATATTATGTACTTTCAGTGTTTCCTGAAAGAACTGAATTTTCTCATTGCAAAGTAATTTGGATTGTATGTTGGTAATTTCGTTTACCTTAACACATATTCGGTAGAGATCCTTTTTTGGTTAATTACAAGTTATTTCTATGATTCGTTATTTTGATATTTTTGTTTTCGAAGAGATGAAATACAAAACAAGTTGTTCTAACTGACGTTTCGATATTTGGTACTAATAGATTTGAAACCACCAAATCGCAACTTGGTTCGGTTATCTGTAAATTATTTTCTGTGCTGTATGCCTAGTGAATATTAAAATTAATCTTTCCTGCTTTTTCGGAATGCATTGTTATGATGCGGAGTTTTGAGAACGAACGGAAATACTTAACGATTGGTAGTCGGGGGTTGAGACGATGCTACCCAAGTGATTCGCAAAGAGAAATCAAAAGACTGGAAACCAGATGAGTTCATAGTATCTCGGACTGAAGCGTTTATGAGTGAAAACGGAACCTATTTATAGAAGTTACAATAACCTTGAAAGACATGGAGTAATTAGTATATTTAAAGAGGCAGGAGCCAATCAGAACAATAGCAGGTAGTATGGAATATGGCCCATACGCGGCAAAAGAGCACGAATATAACCCCGTTCAAATATACACGAAACTATAAGTATGGAATATAAGAGATATCGACATCCCTAACAATTATATATCATTTTTGCGCAGACTAGTGGAAACAAGATTTATCCATGTAACTTTGATTTGGAAAGGTAGTTATGTTTGTGAGGACAATAACAATTTTATAAGGATACGAATTTAATGAACCGATTCGTTATACGTATTCCAAAACTGTGTTACTCATTGCATTAGGAAGTTGCCTTTCGAACAGTATCCTGTCGGCTGGAACACCGTCCCACCTACGGAGGTTTGGATAGCTGGGTAATGTCATTAACCCTCATAAAATAAGTGTAGTTCATTCCCAGATATATGTAATTGACTTTCATCCACTGGGTTGTAGGTTCAAGTTCCGTTCCACCTGTAGTTTGACTAGTTAGATACCATCATTGGCGCTCATACAATAGGTATGACCAATTACCTAGAGCAACTTCGTCTGGTTAACTAGTTCACTAGTTACTAGTCGGTTCTAAGACCGGGTGAAGAGGGAAGGTTGGGCATAGGGATAGCAACCCTACACTGTAAAACCTACTCAATCTTTAAAGAAACTCCAAAGCACAAAGAAAATATAAAAAATAAAAACAAACTTATTCCTCATTGGAATCGGAGAGACGAAATGACGCCGGTTGGTGAAAGTCTTCGGGAAGCAAGTCGGCCGATGTTTCTTCTCTTCTCTCGATGGAAGCGAAAGTAAGGATAGAGACATGAAATGTCCGCACCATGTATGAACCTAGCAAGACTGCCCAGATCACAAACGAGATGAAGAGATATGGCATGGAAGTGCTTGGAATCTGCAGATGGAATGGAAGTGGACTTTCCAAACTGTCAACTGGAGAGTCAATAATCTACTCTGATATTGTCACCCAGACGACAACCACGAGCACACTGAGTTTTCGAGTGGTTATCATGATGTCCCCACAAGCATCGAAGGCTCTCATGCAGTGGGAACCAGTGTCCTCCAGTATCAGGATCATGACAGCAAGATTCAACTCAAAAGGAAGGAAGGAAGGAAGGGAAGTCACAATCATACAATGCTACGCTATCCACCTACAAATAATGCAGATGAAGAGAAGAAGGAGGAATTCTATAGACAACTACAATCAGTATTGGACAAGGCTCCAGATGGCGACATAAAAATTCTAATGGGTGCGGTGACATGAATGCCAAACTGTGAGCGGACAACAGGGGAAGAGAACTTATCATGGGTTGAGAAGCACTCGGTGAGTTGATGAATGAGAATGGGCAATTGTTTGCAGAATTCTATGCATTCAACGAATTGGCGATTGGAGGTGAGGCGAAGCGGTGTGTACAAACACGAGGATATTCACGAAGAGACATGGAATTGATTTCACCAGATGGACACTTTACACTAAAAATCAGATCGACTCTATCTCAATGTGAAGAAAGTGGAGACGCAGTCAGACTACTGGACGCAAGATCAAGAAGGAGAGCAGATGCAGGTTTAGACCACTCTCTTTCTAGTACAAGGAACCTTCCAAATGGAGTTGAAAGCCTTGAAAGAAGTTGATGATAGACTACAGTTGAAGTTGAACACTCAGAAACTGAAGGACGAAACTACAGAGGACATCTTCACGTCAGCCATCAGAACAAAATAGGAGGTATTGAGCAACATTCCTGAAGAAACCTGTGTGGGTGAACACTGGAACTCTTTGAAAGAGATGTGGAGGGAAATCTGCATAACCGTATTAGGAAGGAAGAAGAAGTAAGACGAGGGATGGATCTCGACGGACACATGGAAGCTGATAGAGGCGGGAGAGGAAGATGGTGAAGCAGAAGGTGAACCAGTGCAGTGCAAGGATGCACAAAGCAAAGAAGAACTGAGTACAACGTATAAAACACTACACTGGACAAAAGAAGTGGAGAAGAGTGCGCGGAAAGACACTTCTATGACACACTTCCAAGTGAAGCAGAACAGGCTGCTGTTAGGAGAGACCCGACAACATTATGTGGAAAAACCAGGTTACTATCGCTCTGAGAAGAGATCAGTGCAGGTGAAACCAATGAGAGATAGTGAAGGGAAGCTAGTTACCGAAGAGAAGAAACGAAGGGAAGGATAGACTGACCACTTCGAAAAGCTCTTGAATCGACCACCGTCACGACCTGCAACTCGTCCAGAAATACCACCAGCAGAGAGGCCACAGAACTACCAGTGAACACAGGCCCTCCGACAAAAGCAGAAGTCCTGAATGCCATAAAACTGCTGAAATTCGGGGAAGCAGCAGGACCAGATGGAATTCCGCCTAAAGTACTGAAGGCAGACGCAGAGACAACAGCGGACATGCTCACACCACACCACTACTACAGAAGGTTTTGAAAGAAGGGAAGGTACCTGCTGGTTGATTGGAAGGAGGGGTACCTTGTCAAACTCCCAAAGAAGGGAGACCTTAGTCTTTGCAAGAACTGGCGCGGAATCATACTCCTGTTCTTGTCAACTGACTTGCTTCCAGGTAGGTGTCAGGAAGTCCTAATACGAAGCCGTGACCTGTGGGGTCAACCAGTCGGAAGTGAGGTGGATGCTAACTGAAGACCTTGGGAGACAGTCGCGCTATGTCATGAATTGTCAGAAGTTGGAAATTGTGAACCACTGGAAACCGATCCATTGGCTGAATGGTTAGCGCATTCGCCGTGAAACCTGAAGGTCTTGAGTTCGATCCCTCCATAGTGGGATCGTGGGTGCGTACTGCTAAGGAGTCCCATACTAGGACGAAACAGCTGTCCATTGCTCCCGGATTTTCAATGGTTCCCCAACTGATGTCAGTCCATGATGAATAATATATATATATATATATATATTCTTCTGAATACTTATGTTACAAACAAAATCTGCTTTCCAGTGTCAGTAATAATCACCCATTGAGTCAATTGATAGCAGTTGACTTTTGTGTGTTATAACCTTGAAAGTAAGATTATTTTGTTTCATAGGTGATTTCTGAACAATATCTGTGTATTTTAACTAAGAGATTTAAATACATGAATTTACTGCTGTAAATGACAGCTACTACCTTGACGTGGTGGTCGGGCTTGCTTATCACAATGACCCAACCAGGTATTCTAGTGGAACACGTCTTCTGAAGAGGTCTTCCATACCAGAAAGGTCTCTTGGATAGTGATTAGATGAAAAGCAGTTATGGTTATGGTGTAAGTTGCTACACTATGATGAGGGTATGAGGGTGAAGTCGTACTGCTGTTAGCTGGATGGGGTGTGATAGCAATAAGGTTTTTTCCTTGGGATGACCAGCAGTGCGATGCTGATGCTGCCTTCTCAGTGGAACGGGGTAGGAGTTAGAAGAGGTTGGCGCCAAAAATAACACACTCCATCATTCCTCCGACAGTCTGCTGGGTCGGCGATGTTGGTTCGTTTGTCGTTTGTTTTCGACCATCCGGCCCCAAAACAAGAAAAGTTCAAAATAAAATCATACACAAAAGGCTGAGTGTGACAAGCCTCAAGCAGATGTCCGATGGGCTCTGCGGTCACACAAATCTCTTTCAGGTACGTATGAAGAAACAGCTCTCCAGGGTAAGGGCAGCCGGGAAGTGTCAACCGCCCTCACAACTCTGTCACCACTCTAGTCTATTTACACTGCTATCCATCTCACTCATCATTACCTTCTAATCTTCTTTCACGTCTCACAACTAACAATACTACATCATCTTGAATTTCTCCTAGATCTGCACTTTTCAACTACGATTTGAATACACAGAACAGCATCTCTGGTCTCTTGAGAAAAAGTCTACGCGACGACCGCGAACAGTGGTGGGCAGCGAGGGTAAAGAGATGGAAAAGGTAGCTACGATTGTTAACAGTAGACAGTTATTTAGATCTACTGGGGAAACTGGGGGGGGGGGGAGAGAGGAAGGTCAACTGCGGTTAGTGAAGCTATAGCGGAGACGGACGGATCTGCGATTCACTCGCAGAGGAGATGACTGGAACAACGGGCAGAACACTTCGAGAAGCAGTTTGACTGGCCTTCAGCCACCATTGTGTTGCCCGCAATCCAGTTGGATCCTGAATGGAACATTGAGATAGGCCCCCTAACACTAGGAGAAGTGGAGGAAGCAGTAGGTTACCTGGAACGAGGAAGAGCAGCAGGACCAGATGGACTAACTCCAGAGGTACACAAGGATAGTGGGAAGGTGCTCTTAGTTGGGTTAACGAAAGTGTTAACTAGTATATGAGAATCAAATACGATCCCCTCTGACTGGTCTAAATCATTGATTATCCCAGTCTTCAAGAAAGGCGAGAAGTCCTTTTGTGATAACCACAGAGAAATCAGCCTGACAAATATTGTGTTTAAAATCCTAGGTTCTACAACTCTTCGACGCCTAATTGGAGCTCGAGAACAGCTAGCGCGAGAAAACCAGGCAGGCTTTAGACCCGACCGCGGGTGTATCGACCAAATATTCACACTGCGCCAGGTCCTGGAACATAGACACGCTTACCGACGCCCGATACTGGCTGTATTTCTCGACCTGAAGGCGGCATTCGATTCCGTTGATCAAGAAGTTTTAAGACAGCCCCTCACTGAAAGGCGTGCCGCGTAAGTACATCATCTTATTGAAGGCTCTCTACTCGAACACTTGTGGGCGTGTTGGAGCCTATGGTGAGATGTCTAGAGAGCTATCCTGATCGAATGGTGTCCGTCAAGGCTGCCCACTGTCTCCACTCTTTTTCAATTTTATCATAGATATTCTTATGGAGGTCTCATTCTCATCACCTAATTACACAGAGGTTGACCTAATCGCAGGAAAATTTTTGTTAGACCTAGAATATGCAGATGACATAGTCAGTCCTGTTAGGTGAAGACGCTGACGAGATGCAGAGTCTTCTGAACACTTTGAGTGGGAATTTGAGAATGTTTAGGATGCGTTTCTCATCACTCAAATTCAAATTATGGCTCTAGGATTGGTCTTCAACGGTGCCACAGCCAACAATAGAAAGTGTAATGATTGAGTGCGTCGACCACTTTACTTATCTGGGAAGTGGGATCAGCCCTGGTTGCTCAGTGGGTGATGAAATCTCTAAACGAATACAAAAGGCTCGACTGGCTTCTGGCAACTTACGCCACCTGTGATGCCGCCATGATATCCGATTGTCTACTAGGGATGGTGTGTACTGCACTTGCACAGCAGTCCGGTCTGTTCTACTGTATGGCTGTGAAACATGGCCATTGAAGGTGAAAGAGATGATAAGGGTTGAAGTGTTTGACCACCGTTGCCTTTGTAGCATAGGCCGTATTCCTTGGTGTCACCACGTGAGTGAGTAACGTGGAAGTCAGGTGTAGCATTTTAGGGAGAAGAGGTAAGTCAGTTGACGAGGTTATGAACCTTCATCGACTGAGATAGTTTGGATATGTGTTACGTATGCCTAGTCGCCGATTGCCTCGTCACACAATGTTGGCCGAAGTAGGTTTAAGCTGGAGAAAGGCTCGACGCAGTCAGACTAAAACATGGCATCAATGTATGAAGTGTTTGACTGTTGGTTTGAGGCATGTGGGATGATACAGACTGGGTGGTTGGGGTCCACAAGACAAGAGGAACCAGTCAGTAGTTGGAGACTCTATTTGATGATATGGCTGAGAACCGATGTCAGTGGCAGAGATGTATATGCATACATTATCCTCATCTTAACGACGCTATACTGAATCTCACCATTTTCTCATTTTTCCTTTCTCTCTTTTCATACCTTATATTTCTTTTGACTGAATTTTCTTATCTTCATCTTCCACTTCACTGTCTTTTTACTTGATGTACTGATGTTGAGGTGTTGCAACTCGGACCCGTTACTTAGTAATGCCTGGTCCTATGTTGATATTGATGATGATGATGATGATGATGATGATGATGAAATGAGAGAAATCAATAGTAACAAAAGTACCAGTGGTCATCCTAAAATTTAGGATGGGTGGTGGTACTATGGACAATCTAGTTGGTGTTCCCAAGTATTATTTTCACGTAATACATAATTGACGAAACATTTTCACACTGTTTTGTATGAAGCAATCCAAGGACATGCATTTTATAACTTTTTAAAATGTATTTGTGAGATTTTCTATGTAGGATTCACTTTACAACAAGATCGAATATGGCTTGCGTTTTTCACCATTGGCTTTGTCTTCCATCTTGTGATATACCTACCAAAACTATCCATTAACACAGATTTTTTTCATATCAATTTATTTTGAAGCTGCTTATCGAGGCATCATTTCCTAAAAACTTTTCAAATGGTTCATTCAGACCAGAAGAATTTGAGGGTGGTTTATTGGGTCGACTGTTAGTTCCTAGTCACTTGCATTCACCTCAACCAGCAGAAACAATATTTTTAACTGATCAACCTCCTATCGGTGAATTTTTCACTGCAGAAGTGCCTTTGAAACCAGTTGTAGAATCTGAACAGCGTACAATATGGCAAGTATGTTACCTCTTGTATTTATGTTTTTTATCTGATGTGTATGTTTGAATCTTATGAGACCATTGTGACATGGTATAGTTTTCACAGCTGATATATTTACTTATTGTTACTGCCTATAGGCATGTGTATACCGTGGAGTGTTGTTATTACACTTGTGGTGTTGAAAATACACCAATAAATTTGCATATTTTTACCGAAAGTTTCTCTTCATTGTAGCTAAAGACATTATAGCTTGTACTGTGGCACAAACTTCCGTGGTTTAAGTATATATATATATATATATATATATATATATATATATATATATATATATATATATATATATATATATATATGAGAGAGAGAGAGAGAGGAGAATAACTCAAAAACGAAGAGCTGTATATATATTGATGTTTCAAGCAAGTGATCGTTAAGGAGTTCGCTTATTATATCACCTTGTACATTATACACTACGAATGTACAGTTTGAGAATAAATTTGTTGAAAAGTATCCCATTCGCTGAATATCTTGTTTTAACTTTGTTGTTTTTCGCATGCTGTATATACCCAGATATTTCTTCAATGTTATGAGTATTTTCACGTTTTGGAGGTTAACAATATTACTTTTTTGTCAGTAGATGTCACAAATGCACGCAGGTTACATTTTTCGATTCCATTGGGGTCGACTTTACCACACCAGTCGACAGTCGTCTATATGCTGTTCAACTGAATGGATATGTGACAACTAGGAAGGATCATGAGACTAAGCAATGCCTATCCGTAATCTTCGCCTGCGTACCTATCGACCGTAGTTCAGATGATGCAAAACATGAATTCTATGAGAAGCTGTCAATTTGCTACAGAAAGCAAAACGTTCAGATATAGTTAATGGCAGGTGACTTTAATGTTCAAGTAGGGAAACTGAGCTGAGCCAATGGGAAAGGCATCTTGGATGAATTAACGGGATCGCATGCCAACAAACTGGCAAGATTGATCGTCTGTTGCAACTTTGCTCCGACAATCACTTGTTTCTGACCAGCACTAACCTTAGGCATGCAGAGAGACTGTCTCCCGTGGCGTCCGCCGGTAACCGACCAACGTTTGACATATGGATCACATTGATACAAACCAGCCATCGTTGGAGGATTGCCGCTCTTTCTTGAGTACCTATATGGACTCCGATCACGCGTTAGTACGGGCTCGTGTATATCTGCACCTTTCTAGTCGCAAAAACCTGCAGCAGTTAAGCCTTTGTGTGTTAGACTGAAAGATGAGAACATCAAGTACACATTTAAGGAGATAACTAAGCATTTATCTGAACACGACAGCAATGCTCATCCTGAGATATACTCACGTGATAGTAAGTCCGCTATAGAAACGGCGGTAGGGACGGTCTGTAGACTACATCCAAAGGTTAGTAAAAGTCATTGAATCTCTGCAACGTCATCTGAACTGATTGATGAGAGAAGACTGATTCCAGCTCGTTCAGACCACAATGAGGAGCGAAAGTAACTGAAACGTAAATTGATCATGAGTCCTCGTGATGACTGCGAGCAGTGGTGGGCGCCGAAAGCGAGAGAGATGGGGAACGCATCAGCATTAGGTAATATGCACCAATTACTTAAACGTATTAAAGAAGGCGTCGGGTAACTTGTTTGGTTGGTTGACGATGCTGGTAGGAAGAAAGATGATTGTTAGTGAGATCACCACTGAAAAGAATGCTACCCTGATAATTTCTCAAGAGATAGTTATAAGGTTGAGAAGAAGACTTTAAAGGACAGTTCAAGTCTCTCGCATCAATGTTTCAGTATCCTAACATCCAGCATGAACGTGACTTAGACGTAAATTCTTGTTCTATAGCTGTCCTTGAGGTTGAGAATTCTGTTTTGAACCAGAATAGATGGAAAGCATCGGGATCTGACAGTTTACCACCCGAAAGTTTCAAGGGTGTAGTTAAGAAATTGCTGATTAGAGTGACAAGCACTAGGTATTGTGTGGGAATCAGAGGTAGTGCCACCAGACTGGTGTACTCCACTTATCATCCCAGTCTGTTAGGAGTGGGAGAAATCTTTTGTCAACTATGGGACAATTTATTTGACTAACAATGCGTCCAACATCCTTGGGTTCACAGTAATTCGACGCCTAATTGGAGCTTGAGAATTAAAAACTTGAGAGAATCAGGTAGGCTTCAAACCTGGACGGGGCCGCGTCAGTCAGTTTTTCACCCTTCGACAAGTTCTGGAACACAAGTATACGTACTGGTGGTCGACACATGACATATTTCGTGATGTGGTGGTGAAGTTTGACTCTGTCGATCGTGACTTGTTGTGGCAGTGTCTGACTTTGAAGGGAATATCGATTAACTACATGACGTTAATCAAATCTCTCTACTCGAACTCATGCAGGCATTTCAGGGCTTATAGAGAGTTGCCATTGGTGTTGACGACAACCGATAGTGTCCACAAATCTTTATCAACCTTATTCAACAGCTATAAGTCCCTCACTGGGTAAAGTACATGACATCATATTGGCAAACCCGTTCCCCACGTTTCTTTTTATTTATCTCTTCATAATCCGGAACAAATATGTGAGGACTAGAATGTGATTGTAACAAGTTGAATATGCATATTGTGAACTGGAGTTGGGTGCCTTACCTATGTAATTTCTCATTTGAACTCTACTCTATACATGACGTTATCAAAACACTGAAAAGATCCAATATCTAACAGTGAAAATGAAACAAATCGGTTCAGTGAACCGTTTATACAAGGTAAATCGCTCATTCTAAACACTCCTATTCATTAAAAATCTAACACTAATTTAGATACAGAATAAAGCAGAACGTTTGTCTGTAATGATGTCAATCACTGTTTTATGTTGTTTCATCAGTGATAGACGTATGTCCATAAAGCTGTGACTTATTGGTTTAGGAGTTCACTTTTAATCAATGGGTTGCGGGTTCGAACACCGCTTGACCTACCGAGGTTTGAACAGCCAGGTATCTTTCACACAATAGGTGGTGCTCATTATCTACTTCATGAATGTGCATGAGGTTGTTGGGTGTATTTCGATTTCGATCGTTTCCTTAAAAAGGTAGTAATTAACTGCACATATACTTTAGGGGACATTATTTTTATAAAAATGCTAACTTCAGTATTATGTGGAATGTATTCATCATCATGAGAAATTTTACCATAATGACTATGCCTGTTGTATTACAGTTTTGTATATTCCTGTGATGTATACTACTTAACATGCATTATTGTAACGTGTACCTGATTATCATTATTATTATTTTTAGTATCGATTATTACTTTCTATTTGGCATTAAATTATTTTAGTTGACTGAACAAATGGATTTAGAATTAAACACCTTATTCACTAATTTACTCAGAGTTGGTAAACGTCGTCCGTATGTAAAAAGATTGTTGTTCAAGTGGTTTGGAGCATGCATTCACGCTAATAGAGGTATGTTTCTTTCTGTTTAATGTCTACCTTACTTATTTATACTTCAATATGTAAAACATGGGAGACGATTGCAGAGTAGAAACAATTTTCTTTTTGCCGATATCATTCTCTTACCTGTACACTTGTGAATATATAGGAAAAAGGATAGAACACTCCAGAGTAATTTCCAGCCAATGGTGAATATAAGTTGTGTGACAAAGGGAATTTACGTGATTTCTTTAGGCGTTTGAAATGACTACCTGAGCTAGCCGTAGTTTGGCCGACTAGTATTATTACAGGGTGATGATTGAAGGTGGAATGAAAATTTGAACCGCTGTCAGATTCGAACCAGCGACCACTGGGTTTCCGGCCCGATGCTCCACCAACTGAACTGCGACAGTAAACCTAGTCAGCATTCGGACCTCGTAGCGCAGTTGGCATAGCATCCGGTCGGAAACCCGGTGGTCGATGGTTGAAATCCGGATGCGGTGCAAATTTTCATCTCACCTCTAATCACCACCGAGTATACAAACAACCTTATCAAAAATCATCAGCCAGCTTCATATCTACAAAGTACACATAGATGATACCTTTATTATTTGTGACAAGAACATGAATATTGAAAAATTGCTCCAAACTTTCAATAACGCTCATCCATTTGTCAGATTCACTCTAGAAACGGAGTCAACCTCAAATTTCCACTTTCTTGATGTCCAACTTCAAAGAAAAGATAAAGATTTAATCTAGAGTTCTATTTACCGATAGCTCTCTTGTAATGGGCAGTTTACTAATTTTCAAGACTATCTTCTTAAGCAAAAAGAGGGACCTCATAAGTTCACTCTCTTCAAGAATTCGATAAAAGTGCTTGGAGAATGTCATGGAAAATGAACTCGAGAACTTTTGAGAAATCCTTCTGGAAAAAGATACCCACTGAAATTTGTAGACCAGAATCTGAAGTCGATAAACACCATATAGCGCGTGCATACTGCTCCAAAAAGATTTTACCGTTGAACCTCGAATTCAAAGGAGCCAATGTGACAGATATACTTAGAGATTTTCAAGATCCATAAACAGAACATTCTTTACCGCTAATCTTAGAATCATATTCTCCTGTTAAGAAGTCATTCGTCAGTACGCAAAGGATGAGCTGGAGCGTTGAACCATACCAATGTGTGCCTATGAGATTACTTACTCCTGTGGAGCTGAGTACATCGGTCATACTATGAGCCAGCTTATGCAGCGTGCTCGTGAATACTATCCGACTTGTTGACAAGGGGAGAGCAGAAATGCATCCTCAGTTCTGTAACAGAACACTAAATAAACTCAGGATATTTGGCTCCTTTTGATAAGTCCTTCAAAATGTTTATACAAAATGTGACCAAGCCACTCGAAAGGAGTAAGGTTAAGATATCTTGGGATAGGTGAAGCATTAGCGATTGAAAGTTCAAACCGTTTCTATACAAAAAGTATGTACAGTCTCTTTCTTTACCATGACCATCCTAGAGTATCGATCACTCTAGATAATTCCTGTATGACGTAACTATTTTCATTTTGCAGTTATTGTTTTATTCCTTTATTCTAAATGCCTGTAAACATTGCGTAACTTCCCTTTAATATAGGTGTAAAACTTGGGCACTGTGATAGAAATTAATTCCATATTAGATTTGTGTACTTGATTTATAACACCCAGTGATCTAGTATTATTTATTTGATGACGTTTCGAGCATAAATTATTGCTCATAATCATATCAATGTCATTGATCACTGTGTGTTATAAATCAAATAAACAAATCTAATATGGAAGTAACTTCCCTTTGTTACACAATTTACATTGAACTTTGACCGGAAATTACTCTAGAATTTTCTATCCCTATCCTAGCTGCAATCGAGTTCTGTATATATAATTTTAACTTTTTCGACTGCCTGTTACTGTCAGGATTAATGATTATTCTTTGAAGATTTGGTTTTCAGCATGCAAGCACTTCTTTACTGTATGCATCGTTAGTCTACTGCGTAATTCATTGACACTCGGAAATGTAACACAAATGTTTTCTTTTTTCGCCAACAGATTGAATCATAATCAAGGATAGGCCTTTAGAATTTGATGTGGTCCTTGTAAAGCAGATGTTCTTCATCGGTTCTCGTCTTTTTTCCTTAACTATATATGTATATTTTCGATTTACAACTCAATGGGTAGTATTATATGATATCTATGGAATCTTTGAACATATTTAGTGTGTGAAGTCATGTAATATAACTTGGTTATCAATGTCGGAGAACATAGAGCAGGCTATAACCCTTCACTCTGGTTCGTAGTCTTATATCTAAATGAATTACCGACTACTCCACTATATTCGCATTCGATTCAATTAATTGTTGAGTATTCAGAGTTATTCGACAAAATGCACTTAAATTAGGCTTTGTTCTTGTTCGTAGTTATGAACAGGGTGTCTGTCCCAGTCTTCCTGCTGGGCAGCAGTGGGATCCAGGACGTACGTTTCGTCCAATTTAAGACGGCTGGAAGTACCTGCACCCAAGTGAGACTCGAATCCGGTACCCATCGCTTCAAACCCCAAAGCGTTATCCACCGAGGCATGAGAGCCACCTCTTGTATAATGAATATCTTTTGTTGTTTGATACTTGTAATATCCTGTTGCTATACTGGGTCGAATCGCACGACTTCTGTTGGCAGATGGGCTCTTATGCGGACGCTTTGATACTACTCGGTTACTCACTTTGTTACAGTGTGCTTGATGGTTACCACTGAAATCCAGAACGTGCGTTTCTTCCTATTTGGGACTCATTTTTTCATCCATTAAGAGATTGAAGCCCATATCTCTGAGCCCTAGACCCAGAGACTTTACCACTAATGTACACAGTCACGACTGACCCCTGTATGTAAGCCAGTCAGACACCAGGTGGTAACCAATGTAACTATAAAGTCTTGAACGCATTCCACTCGGTAAATTTTTAATGTTTGAAAAAGTCATTTATATGTGTCCTAGATATTGGGAAGGGGACAGATAAGAAAACGCTGACAATTAGTTGACAGCGAATCATTCAACTTGTTGTCGGAAAGATTTTTCAAACTTTTGTATGATAATTATTTGAATGAGGTTGATAAGCTCTTCGAGTCTCAGGGCTTCTGTGGGTGATATCTCATAAGACACGAAACTTGGAAGAATTCTCATGAACACCGTTCGTTATTTTACTCACAGTGTTAAAAGTTGCGATAATTTTGAATGCTTCTCAGATGTGGTTGATACTGATGCTGATGGGATTCTTGGGTATAAGCAGTCAGCTACCTACTACTCATCTTGGCATAATTTCGGGTTATTGTGATTTATCGCTGCACAACTAGTACAGCCTTCAGCCTTGTACACGATTCCGTGTGTAGTTACTGGGTTGTGTTTTCGTCAGTCTAATAGGCCGAATCGAATTGAGTGATTGTTAGCTACACCTTCGTACACATACTTTTTAGACATTATAAGATTCCTTTATTGACTAGAATTCCTGTCCATTTATGTTTCTTGTAGTTTTTATTTCACAGTGGTGATTTTTCTATGCTTGTTACTGTGTCTTTAGCAAATTAAACGAAATCACATTTGTGCTAAGTTGTTTGTGGTTGTGTTTATCTATCGTTTCTTCATTTGCGCGAGTGATCAGTAAATACAACTGAAATGGATAAATGTGGGTGACGTGGGAATTGAAACTGCTTTCAAACAGCCCAACTTGCTGCATTTTAAATCAGCACATCAAGTTAGAAGTCAGTGTGTGTGTGTGTGTGTGTGTGTGAAGAGAGAGAGAGAGAGAGAGAGGAAAGATAAACAAGTGAACATGATATTTCCTGCGGCCGTAACTGTCATAAACAATAGATACTGTGAGATAAAATGAGTTGAGATGTGTCACAATTCTGACGAACATGAAGCACAGGTGTAACTAAGGTCGATTCTGGGCCACATTTCATTCATTCTCCAGCTATCGGTTTCTGTTGTCTCGTAGACCTCAACCAGAAAGCAAAGACTTCCCTACAGTGTAGTAGTCATCTGTAATTTCATTCAGAATAATAGGTCATAATTACTGTGTAGGTGATAGGACTGCCCGACTACTGATGAAAACGGTATATATAAAGAAGGACTTGAATCTGACTCAGTACATTTTTAGTAAGAAAGGAGTTTTTTTTAGGTCAGTCACCGTCAACATTGGACCTAGTATTTCGTGTAACAAACAGTGCAAGCTGTTGTACTTCATACCAGGTGCGTATAGAATTTATAGATGATAAAGTTGTACTGCGAGACGACACTTTCTGTACATATCTGATGTTTCATTCTGGTATCCGTTTCAAAATCATATATTTTGCACTTAGATGCTATTAACATGAGACCATACGTCATTTAAGCACATCAAGTGAGAATACTTCATTGTGAAAGATAAAGAAATAAAGAAGAAAGCGGTTAAAGGCGGTAGATGTTCATGAAAAGAAAACAAGGAATAAGGCAGTACTGATATTTGGTTTGATAATTAAAATGAAGATAAAGTGTAAATACATTTGCGCCATTGATATCAATTCTGAGGCATATCACCGAGTGTCTCAACCACTGGTGTCTTTTGTCACGTGGAACCCGACTGATAAGTCAACATCCTCCTAGACTGCTCTGACCAACAGTCAGGGACTTCATAGATTAGTCCTTCCATCCTGACCGTATTTCAGCCAACATTTTGAGTTAGTGCAGGCGGCAACTTGTCATGCTGTACACATGTCTCAGCCATCCTAATCGATAAAAGTTCACAACTTCATCAACTGAATTTCTCGTAATATTTGAAGTTCTACGCGTAACATTTACACTACTTATATGGTGACATTACGAAACGGCCTATGCTATTAAGGCAGTTTTGGTCGAACACTTGAAGTCTTTATATCCTATACCTTCTGTGGCAATGTTTCTCGACCATTTAGTATAAGAGAGAAAACTGAAGTTCAGTACGCTTGTTCATTGATCCGCCGTAAGTGCTGTAAGTTGGCAAAAGTCAATCGAACCTTTTTTATCCATGCGGAGATTTCGACGGTCACGAAGGCACTAGGGCTGATCTGACTTCTCAGGCAAGTGAAGTGGTCATCGCGCTCACACATTTCACTGCCTATTGTTAAACCAGACACCAGCGAAAATCATTGCATTGCTGCCAATTAACCTTAGGATCTTTCAATTTGGCTCGTCAACGAAAACTGCTTGTAGATAAAAGTGATGATAAAAAACACTTTGTCTATCAATAGCGATTCTGTTTTTAATGAAAGTAAATGGAGTCATTTGTATTTCGCTGCTTCCCTCTCCAAGTGAAGACAGCATAAAATGAATATACAGTTACTATCGGTTAAAATAAGTAAAAATACCTTTGTGGCTATAACAGAACAAGCATGTTTACATACGACAAGTCAGAAGGGATAGGCCAGTTGAAATAATGTCAACAATACAAATTATGGTGATAATCCTGGTTGGTTCATTGTGGTTAGTTGAAAGGACGGTTCTGGATTTCTGAGTCATCGAGTATAAGAATCAATACTTATGATGATAAAAGTAGATTTTCCACATAGTAGCAGAGAGATGAATATTGCATTGCATAAGCTATCTGAATGAACAGCGAAAGATAATTTAGATAGGATGAAAAGACGAGATCGTGCATATGAATCAGAACTGTAGTTATTGAAACAACTCGGTATTGACCATCATCCCTGTTGTGCGTGTAGATTAGGTTTAAAGCGTTTGATGACCGTGAATTCAGCAAACCGTTGTCTCATTATCTATGGATATCCATATTATCGGGTCCTGAGTCGGTCAAGCGCCGCATAATTTATCTTACGAGAATGACCTCTGCCTCAAGTTATCACTGTCAATTTCTATTGCCAACATCACATTTAACATTACCTATTTCATATAAATTCTTTGCCGTATATTCTCTGTCTGAGCATCAAAATGTACTACTAATTTCAATGTGTACTAGTTCGATATTTGTTTTAGGCCGTTTGCAACTGAATGGCGCTTCAAGATAAAAATGACTTCCTTTTTTTGTTCTTCTGCAAATTTCATTGGTTCTTTTTGTCTTACTGTTATTATCATTCCCAATCCAAGTCATTTTCAAATTGTCGTTTGCCATAGTGTATTTTGTACTCTTCCAGTTCCTAAGCTGTATATGTTGAATAAAACCCTTATCAACCTCATTCAACAGCTATATGAAGACGCCACATGTCAAGTGATTCACAACACAATGGAAAGCTCAGTGACTTGTTTGAAGTGAAGACAGGAGTAAGACAAGACAAGGCTGCCGTTTACCATCAGCGATGATCTTCCTGATTGTAGTCGACTGGACTGGATGATGTAAGAAAGAACTGTGAGAATATTGGCATATGCTGTCTGACTGATGAAAAGAGCCTAGAAGAAGACTTGGATTTCGCCCATGATTTATGTAAAATGTCGCACAAACTCGATGATGTACAGGCAAAAACTAACAAGTCGGCAGAAGAGGTGAGGCGAGGCGAGGCAGCGTAGGAAGACGGGACGTGCTTCAGCTGAACGTAGAGAAGATAGAGGTGATGAAAATACTCAGCCAACAGAAAGAAGCACCAATCACCACGAACGAGAGAAACGTAAAGGGAGTTACCTCTTTCACCTACCTACCTACCTACGCAACCTCGTTTCAACAAAAGGCAGTGGTGGCGGCACAGATGAGGATGTCAAAGCCAGCCAGGATCGAAACGACAGCAATCCAGGCCTTCCTGCATTAATCTGAAACCGGTGTGGAGATCTACTGCACTGCACTCAGCATAAAGCGTGAACAAGATCCGGATTTTGAAAATTAAAGTCAGTCAAATCTATGTGATGGTTGAGAGACTTGACGCGTTACGAAAAGCATTTCGAAGGAACTGGAGACATGTATGTACAGCTACCGCCTACGCTCACTCGATCCTGAAGATCAGATGGCCAGAATAATAAGAACAAGCGAGGAGGAACTCTGGCTGACTGGCAACGAACCAACCGAGAATCTATCGCCCAACAAATATGCAGAAGAAGAAAGTTTGGATGGATTGTATTAGACACAGAGTGAGAAGACGGTTTGGGGGCATCACGTGCCAGGCCCTTGAGTGTAACTCACATGGAAAACGACGGGTTGGGCGTCCGAGAGTGAGATAAAGGAGATGATGTGAGGAAGAAATGAAATCTTCTGTGGAGTTGTGGAACCAGGTTGAAAGATTGGAGAGAAGATAGTGAGATGACGACGTGCCACTGAGGCCATATGTTTCACTAGGAACGGAAGGGACAAATAATAATAATATGTTGAATATGCTAAGAGATCCAGATATATTTATTGTTGAAACTCAAGAATGTTGCAAATACTAGGTACAGGCTATTTGACTGCAATATTGCTTGATGCTTGCTAAGATGATGTTTAATTATGCGGCTTATCAAACTGACTGGTCAATTTGAAGATAGTTTTTAATAGGCATCAAAATGGGCTAGCAAATCTTCGAAAATCAAAAAAACAATTGGTAAATGTTTTGCGATAATTTTCGTTACTAGGTAGTTTCATTCATAGAGCCATAGAAGATGATGACCTTCCGAAGGTTTTTATGCGAAACCATAATCAGTGGTGGGGCCAACGAATTCAGGGGTAAAAAAAGTGTTTTCCATCTATAACGGTATATGATGAGTAGGAAAATGGAAACAGCTGAATTCTAAACTAGTGTTTATGAGATGACATACCAATATGGGGTTTTCAGCTTACATTGCTGAAGCTAAAATAATCACCAAGTTCTCCTTCTTTTTCAGTAGTTCTCCAGACAATCAATTCCTTATGAAAGTTATCTTCAAAAGAGTGATAGTTTTTTTCTTTTTGAAATTTTTTTTTTGTTACATCGTTTAGACTTTCTAAGTAGATCATTCTCATTGTAGTCTTCTAACGTTTGTCGAGTTAATTGTTCAATATTACAGATGTTTTAAATTTTAAATACTTCATCATTGAGATAAGCTAAGCTGATTGTTGATTAACAGAATTTCGGTTTTGTTTTTTTCAAAGTATCATTCTACCAACACAATTTTCTGCTTCTTCTAGTACTCTTTTTCCTGTTGAGTTTCTCTGGTAACATTATTGATTTTTCGTTTTATCATCCTTTTCTCTAACTTGTAACTTTATCTTTGTAAGTGAATCAGTGTATTGATTGATTTCATAATTAAAATTATATAATTGAGTACTATATTATGAGGTACATAAAGTGTTTCTTACTTTCTCTTTGTGTACTTGTATATTTATGTTAGTGCATTCCACTATATTCGGTTTTAATAATAATAATAATAATCAGAAATCAAACATTTCTAGAGAAATTACTTTAATCTTTACAACACTTTGTATTCTGTCAACAAATTCTATATGATTGTAATATCGACTGACTAATCTATTGTAATTTTCATCAACTTCAGGCAACTACAATAATTTCATTTGAATGCGAATGAGTTGTCCTTTCATTTACTGCTTGACTTTAGTCTCCCTGTTTTCATATCTTCAGTCAGCTATGAACTAAGAAATCTAATCAGTATCTCTTCTAATAATTGTGCACTTATTCACCTCTCTAAAAGTTGTTTGTATAATGTCATAGCCATACAAACGGACAAATTAATAACTTGTTAGTAGTAGCTATCGTGACTCAGTAGCTTAGTAAACATCCATCCAAGTCATCATGGGACCAGGCATTACTAAGTAACGGGTCCGAGTTGCAACACCTCAACATCAGTACATCAAGTAAAAAGACAGTGAAGTGGAAGATGAAGATAAGAAAATTCAGTCAAAAGAAATATAAGGTATGAAAAGAGAGAAAGGAAAAATGAGAAAATGGTGAGATTCAGTATAGCGTCGTTAAGATGAGGATAATGTATACATATACATCTCTGCCACTGACATCGGTTCTCAGCCATATCATCAAATAGAGTCTCCAACTACTGACTGGTTCCTCTTGTCTTGTGAACCCCAACCACCCAGTCTGTATCACCCTACATGCCTCAAACCAACAGTCAAACACTTCATACATTGATGCCATGTTTTAGTCTGGCTGCGTCGAGCCTTTCTCCAGCTTAAACCTACTTCGGCCAACATTGTGTGACGAGGCAATCGGCGACTAGGCATACGTAACACATATCCAAACTATCTCAGTCGATGAAGGTTCATAACCTCGTCAACTGACTTACCTCTTCTCCCTAAAATGCTACACCTGACTTCCACGTTACTCACTCACGTGGTGACATCAAGGAATGTGATGAACCTTTCATTCAGTTCATCAAATCATGTTCATGTGGTAGGAGCACCTCATTCTGTTCTGAATTAGTCCATCTGCATTAGTTTTGAACTGCGTTTAAACCAAAACCAATGATTTTCCCAATTAGTAATGATGGATAGTAGCTAGCAGTGAGATCCAGAATGTGCATTTCGTCCTATTTGGGACTCATCAGCTGGGTGTACTTGCCTCTCAATGAGTGGTGTTTCCACAGGGGTTCGGTCTCGGAAGCGATCGCTTCAAACGTCAGAGAGTTATCCACTACACCACCGAACCACGATAGCCACTTCTTGTGCCACGGGTATAGTTTTAGTGTTCTTGTTTATATTATACGGTCGTTAATTGGAGACAATTGATCGTTCTTTATGGGCATATGGGCTCCCGTACGGAAGCGTGGATACTACCTGTTTTTTTTTAATTGTATAGTAGTGATGGCTAGCGGTTAGGAGTTGAATCCAGGATGCTCATTTCGTTCTATTTTTGACGAGCAGGATAAGCAGTAACACTAAAATTGCTCTAATTGTTGGGTAGTATTGATCTGATTAGTCGGAACTTGGTACCGAATAGTAAGAATGTTTTGCAACTTTTCATATCATCTTATTCTTTTCATTGTATAGGATGTATTTTCACTATACAATGAATCATACCAACTCGGTGCCCAAGTTTTTTCAAACCATGCAGTCCATCGTTGGCCAGGATACCTTCAAATCTTATTCTTTTGCTTCATTATTTTTTTGAAAACGAGAAATATAAGGAAGGCATTAGTCAACATCCGGTAATTATTTAGATTTGTTTAAGTAACTAGTGTGAAGAAGATGATGGTTGATGAGACCATTGGCGAATAGGATACTACCTTGATAATTTCTTAGGACGCGCGGCTATAACGTCTGTCAGAGCACTTTGAAGTACAGTTCAAGTGGATCACAGCTACACTTAAATCTCCAAACATCTAGGATGAACGTGACTTGGATGTAGATTTCGATCCTCCAACTCTTCTAGAAGTTGAAAATGCTGTTTCGAACCTGAAACGATGAAAACCATCAGGAACTAATCATTTACTATCAGCGTAGTGTAAGGAAAAATGTAAGAAATCACTCATTAGATTAATACATGTACTAAGAAACCTAGGGGAATCAGATGCAGTCCCATCAGACTGGTCTACTTCACTGATCAGTCCAGTGTATATGAAGTAAGAGAAGTCTTCTTGTGACAGCCATGGGACGATCAGTTTGGGCTAATATCGTGTTCAAGATTCTGGCGTCCAGAGTTATCCGGTGCACAGTTGCAGCTGGAGAACAACGACCTTGAGACAACCAGGCGCATTTCACACTTGTATGAAGATGCGTCGACCAGATTTTCATCCGTCGAAAGTTCCTAGAACAGGTATACTTGTCAGTGACCGACATTTTATGTATGTTCCTTCGGAGTGTAGCAACTAGAACTGTTGTATGTATGTGCCAAGTTCTACATTAATGTGTGTATCTTTAGTACGTTTTTCTTATCGTATTCCAGTTTTTTTTACCTCATGTTGTTGTTATATCATGTTATCCAGTTCATTTCTTGCTCCTTATGTTCTACCATATTTGTGCTTGAAGTAGTGCTTATAAGATTGGTAACAATCTACTACATAGTTACTGACTTGGATGTTCTACATTCATTACAATACTTCCAGATTTACAATTGGAATCAACTAACTTTAAGTAACTATTTCATATTAAATGCCATTATGGGTTAACTAGTAGAATTATGGCGCATTGGTTTAAAAAGTTGACTTTCAACCAATGGGTCTTGGGTTCGAATACAGCTCCACCTACAGAGGTTTGGACAGCTAGATAGTATCATTACCATGTACAATATATGTGACTTATTGCCTACTACACGCATGTGCACAAGGTTGCTGAGTGGATTTCGTTTTCTATTTATTTCAACAGATTAACTAATTGAAAATGTGCAGAAGTTTTGTTCGCTATTTTCAGCTATTAGTTGTAAAATGTCATTATGAGTCAAAAAGAACTACCTATCTCTACTGCGATGTAATGGCTGAAGTTATTGGTTCTGATGCTAATGTTGTATAGAGCATTGAAATACTGGGATGTTGTGCTTCGTCTTGGATTATTTATCTTATGGACCACGCTTTTTGAATAGCCAATCATGTCCGAGTTACAGGTTCAAAGTCTTACTGTGAATAACTTATAAGTTTACCTCCGTATCACTTCTCTTCTAATTGATTGGTACAACCACTGTACTCTTCAAAATTATAATGCTTTATGCGATGAAAAGTAATGTCTAGTCTACTTATCTTTAACTCTGACCAATAGTGTAATTCTACCTTTTTTCTATCTTTTGTGTGTGAAACAGCTCGGGGTCAATTGGTACATTCAATGATGAATCATGATTTCGTAAGTCGATCAAATACATCAGATTTAGCTGGTGATGGATTTCTTAGCAATTTGACAGCTGTCTTAGTTCGTCTTACTGGACCACTAGTCACACTGCCAGATAAACCACCATTAGATAAAATTTGGCCAAAATATGCTAAAGATTCCTGTCCAGAAAGAACAGTGTTACCAGGTATGTATTCTTGTTGAAACGAATCCTTAGCATCTTTTGCAAAGGGTTGAACATCATTTCTGATTACAAAGATCTCATGTACTAATTAATTCAGAGTGATATTAACCTTTTTTCTGTCATTAGTCAACCAACTTGCTTCCTGTTAACTACAAGAATAGTTTATAGTTCAGATTTACGCTAGTAATGTTGTGTCCTCTTCGAAAGTGTGATTTGATTTTATTGCTGATTTCAGTCATCTGGTCACGGGTTGGGATCCCTTTTCACTTAGCGAGATTCGGATATTCAAGTAGTAGTCATGTAGTGAGCGCTACTGATGAGAATCGATATAAGTAGTATGTAGTGAGAGGTGGGCAGAAGCCATAGGTGATTAAGAACGATGGGAAACGTAAGAAACAACGTGGATGTGTGAAGAGCAAAATGAGGTAGAAGGAGAAAAAACGAAATATACTGGGCAAATCAATATTTCAATGGAAGGGTTACCATATTTCATCAGTAATATGCAGCCAGCTCTCTCTGAAGGTTACCTATTTGTTTTCTCCAGTTATTTACCTCTGTTGACTTCACTGGAGCTACTGCTGTGCCCATTAGCTTTCTGGTGACCTTCTCCAGCTCACTAACATCCATTGGTTGAGCTGCGTTCGCTAGTTGTAGCTCCTGGTCAGTAGCATTTGGGATACTTTCGGTGAACTGTGCAGCCAAGAACTGCCTGGGAGTCCTCATCCAAAGTGGGAAGTGCTTGTCGAATTAGTTTTGTCAACTTCGAAACCAGTACCAGCAAGTTTTCATTTATTCCAGGTTTCGTGCTCCGGAACTGCTACATAGCCAGCTCCCTGTCCTCTGGGCTGTCAAACTCCGCCTCCAGGTGTTCAACCATTCTCTACCAAATCTCCTTCCCATCCCCACGTTCCACGCCGTCATATGCAACTTTCAATCTACCCCTCAGCAACGTGCCAAGCACCACGACCTTTGCTTCTGGATCCTGAATACCCATGTGTTTCATGCAATGTATCTTCCCATTTTGCGCTTATTTGTGTCCCAGTATGTTCTGTAGTATTACAGACGATTTGTGCGTTCAATAAGCATACTTCATTATGACTAATCGAGTTTTGATCGAATAAGTTCTTTTAAAGCTTGATTTTCCGAGTCAATAAATTATTTTAACGATCATGAGTTTGTTGCTTTGCTGGGCTTCACTCAATATGATTAGTTTTCTAGCGCCCTGAATGGCTTCTTAAAGAAACCATTACTACCAAGATATCATTAACAGTCGTATGCAAAAATATTCACCTTATTCCCCCCCCCCTGACAAAGATATCTCAAAAGTAACTCCTCTAGTATTCTGGTTTTGTCTATCTTACTCTTGTCTTACAGAAAGGAATTATGTGGTTGGGTACGTTTGTCACTTCACTTATTTTGGAAGTCAGATGAACTTTGGTGAAGTTATTAAACTGCAAAATCTGGACACAGATATGAAAAGTTCGATCCACCATCGCCAAATTACACCATGTATGACTTCGGTTTCATATCCAATTGCCTATAAAGAGTTAAATGGGCTGCGCAGCAGTCCACTCACATCCACTAAATAACTGTGAAACATGACCAGTAAAGGTAGGGGACATGAGAAAACTTTATAGCATTGGTTTTGATTTGTGAAAACACTACGTTAGTAAAGTGGAAGTCAGCTACAGAGTTTTCAGTGGGAGAGGTAAGTCAGTTGATAAGGTTGTAGACCTTCTAGTCAGCCGCAAAAGATTAACTGAAGTAGATAAAGAGTTTTTAAAAAAGCTGTTAGTGTGAGCCGTGTAGAGAAATGTAAACTTCCAAGCTAAGATGGGTACAATAATTGAGATAGGTGAATAGAAAACTTCAGGTGATATATCTCAAAACCAATCTCAGTGAGGCAGATGCATTCACGCCTTATAGTTACATTTCGTCCTTTACTTTGATCTCATAGTATTTCCACGTCTTTTGATTATACTACTATTATTCCCCCTCTTTCAAGTTTTGCTTGGCTTCTTGTTGAGTGGATGTGGGATATTGGCAACTTGAAGTGTTACTTATTTGTATTAAGTCGTATGCTGATGTTAACTACCTGAATATTACTTATCGCTTATCTAATCTGACTTCTTTTTATTATACAGTTGTGTATCTATTGTAGTTTTCATTAATCGTAACTTACTATTGATTGTTGAATTTTCTAGAGTTACGTGCAGAAACACGTCTTGCTCCTGTTTCATCTCACAGTCTAATTTTGAATTCAACAAATTCTGATAAATCAGAAAATAATTTACTGGTAGAAGATGATTATCCCTTATTGACTGAATTATTTTTTATTGCACATGCTGCTATACGAATTGGATGGACTCCGTTAATTGCCAGACATTTTGAAACAGGTCAACAGTTACATCGACTAGAAGATCAGTTGCAGCCTCATGAATCCGACAATTCTAATGATTCCCAAGGTAAGATATATCTATACAAACAATGTTTTCTAGCTTCAAGTTAACCAACTACAGTAAACTCAAATTTATTTTTGTCATTTGGCCGTAGTTTAGCAGACTAGTATTCATACTGGGTGATGATTGGAGGTGAGATGAAAGTCTGGATCGTGGCCGGATTCGAACCACCGACCATCGGGTTTCCTACACGATGCTCTACCAACTCACCTATGAGGTCCTGTCCAATTGCTGCTTAGATTTTTATTTCATAATTCAATCACCAAAGGATTTGCCTGACTGCCGTGTGAATTCGTGACGCATTACTACCGCTTGATCCTACTCACACCTTCAATCATCAACTAGTATCAATACTAGTCTCCCAAACCATGGCTATCTCAGATAATAGTCAAGTGATAATCAATATGATACCCCCCCACTCTGTGATTCGATTAGATTTGGATTGGGATGAGAAAATCTGATTAGACATCCAGTGTGAAGTCCGATCAAGCAGTAGTAACAAATCATGAGTTCACATGGTAGTAGGGTTAAAACCCTTGGTGATTGAAGTGAAATCAAATTTATTTGTTTCCACTTAACTGGTCAGTGTAAATTGTTTAGTGTTCTTACAGTTACTATACACCGGTAGTTGCAGCAGATTTCAGATCCCATGACTTGGGGTATGTGAGTTAAATGCTTAAGCTAAAGAATCACATTTCCTTAGTCTCTTTATCCTTTTACTCTAATTACTTATACTTCGTATTATACGGATTGTGTGTTTCTAATCTACTGTGAAATAATTTTATATTATTATATTATTATATTTTATATTATTAGTCATATTACATGACTTTACTCATTGAACTAGTGAATAGTCGAATGCTTCAATCGTTGGAACATTTACAGGAATTTTTTTCGGTATGTTCATACATTTTGTCTAATCATCGTCAAAAAATGTGTTGCTGAGAAACACATTAAAACCGGAACTTTTTCTGCATTCACTTATGTCTTTTGACTAGCGTTTATTTTAAGTGAGTTGTTCAGATTAGAAACTTTTAGTGTTTGAGGGTTAAGATGTGTGTTCTACACGTGCATGTTTTATCGTTTACTTTGGTGTTCACTACTATCTAGGTTCGATACAGAGTATAATAAGCCACAAGGTCCTTGAACTACCTACACGACTTTAAACTATCTATTTTGTAGGAAGAAAATACTATCAGCTAAATTAATACAACTCCGTAACCAATCGCGTGTTCATGTTGATATCTTTAGGGTTCTCGTTGTGAGAGTTGCAGGTATGTTCCCAGCTGCCTGAATCGATAGATGCTATCTTGATGTGGTCGTCAGGCTTGAATATCGCAATGACCTAACGAACTATTCAGGTTGAACGCTTGCTTCCTTGAGGTCCTATTAAGCCAAAAGTCTGTTGGACAGTGGTAAGATGAAAAGCAGTTACTGTTATGGTGTAAATTACTACAGTATGATAGGGGTCTGAGGGCGAAGTTATACTGGTTCTAGCTGAATGTGGTGTGACTGCAGTAAGGTGTTCCCCTGGGATGCCCAGCAGTGTCACGCTGATGCTGCCTTCTCAACAGGAAGTGGGAGGGGTAGCTAAGGTCGACACTGAAAATAACACACTCCATCTCCACGGTGTTCCGATGCCGGCGGTTAACAGACGTCTGTGTGCCGTTCGACTGAATGGATCTGTAAAGACTAGGAAGAATCTTGAGACCAACCGATGCCTATTGATAATCTCTGCTTACGTACCCACTGACTGCAATTCTGATAATGCAAAGGATGAATTCTATAAGAAACTGTCAATTTTGCTACGGGAAGCAAAATATTTCGGTGTAGTCATAATGACAGATAACTTCAATATTCAATTGGGTAAACTGTGGTGAGGCAATGGGAAAGACATTTGAAGATATTTACGGAATCTTATGCCAACGAACCGTCAAAGGTGATCGTCTGTTCCAAGTTCGTTCCAACAATCACTTGTTTTTGACCAGCTTATGTGAAGAGACAGTCTCACTTGATGTCCACCGATATCCAATCAATGATGAACAGAGATAAATCATGTTGCTATAAGCCATTGTTGCAGAGGATCGTTAGAAGATTGCCGCATTCTCTTTTAGACTCCGGGGACGTGTATGTCTGCGCCTTACTAAACGCTAAGTTCATTCCACACTTTGAATATGCTGTTTTGTTCACCCTGGTTACAGCGATTTTAAATACATATGAACGACTAAACTTTCAGCTATAATCCCACTATTCGGTTGCATTAAATATACTTTCAATCCATTTGTTGTCTTCTGGTATCAGCTGAATGTTGTATTAGGGAAGTCATTGTTCTTTCGTTAGTCGTTTCATGTAGGAGCACTATGTCGTTCATATATATACCTCAGATCAAAACAATTGGAATAGAATTTATGTCACACCTATTCACTTGTACATTCACATCTTCGCCTTGAACTCACGGTCTAATAACTGATAACGATGACATTTATTTCCACATTATTGTCATCATGTATGAGCAATATGATTTGATTTGTCTTTATTTGCTATTTAAACATGTATGACTTGTTCAGGTTTTATTCTTTAAAGAAACGGCTTCTACGAAGTCGTGAAACGTCAGAAATTTATGTGTCTACCTTATTAGGACTATACAAATACGTTTCCTCAATAGTTCATTTACCAAATGCTCAACTTATTCAACACTTTCCAGGTCAAATTTTCGATCCCAAAGTCTATGAAATTCATTTCTAACCATGAATATTGGATATCTTATTCTTTCATATATGTTAATTTCTCCATCTTACTACGCCATTATTTGGTTGATTATATCACTCAATTTGACTTGCATATCTGTATATAATGAATAAGTGACAGAACTTATCTTGCATATACAGACTTATACAGTAGAATATGCGCTATATCTCCCTGATGGTGGGTAGATAAATTTATTTAACTATCCAAGCATTAGTAGATAGGCTTGGATTGAAGGTTATTCACTTATCAGTTATCGACTGGATAAAATTATGAATTTCAATGTTATACGTTGTGAATACAGTTGTAGTCAGTTAGTCTCTCGACTGCACCCGCTGTCCTCTGAAGATGATTGTCTTATTTAAGTAGCGTAGACTTGACCTTGGTTATCCACTTTTTAGCCTCAGTGATACACATGTGATTCATGTTGTATTCTAATGCATTATTTTAGGAGATTGTCTTGATTGTGAATACTTATATTATGAAATTGGTTTTCTATTCATTTTTTCCAAATAGACATCACAGTAATTATGGCATTCTTGTGTGTAGAGTTTCAATCCATTGACCAAAGTGAAGTATGTTAAGAGAGAGAGAGAGAGAGAGAGAGAGAGGGGGGGAGAGAGAGAGAGAGGAAGGGAGTAGTAATATGGAATACAACGCATAGAAAGTTCGTTCATGTCTTAGATTGTCTTTGTAAATAAAGTCTAGACATCCAATCGGTTTGTTTACTGATTTTGGACAAACGCGCTGGCTTATACAAACAAAATACAAGGGAAGCGTACAACAGCTGTAACAATGCAGGGATAGAATTTGGGCACTGTAGTAGAATGCAATTTCCTATTAGATTAATGTATTTGATATGGCACATAGTATTGTGATATAGTATTATTTACTAGTTGACATTTCGAGGAGTAAATAATAACGTGGAATCATAATAATAATTATCTTTTACACTAATACTGGTGGTAACGTTACACCTTTTAGGAGCTCAAGAAAAGTTAACACATTACTTTATATTGTGAAGAACACTATATATTTCCACTAAATCTATCCATCGAATCAGTTTACATCAGCTCGGTATCTAGCATTAGGGTCTTCAGCCACCGACTTTAACTGGAGTCCCAATTCATATACATTAGGAGTGTACATTTGATTTTTCTCAATCATTTTCTCCATTTTGTACTTCAACATGTGTACTCATAAAATACGGGTTTCTTTCCCAATGTATGCGCACACGCCACATTATTATATTAATATTTGTCCCTTGGGTTCCTAGTGGAACATAGGGATTCACTAGCACATCTCCAGTCCACTCTGTTCTCTGCAATCTTCCCAACCTGGCTCCACGACAGCCCATGAGCTCTCATTTCTTCCTCGCACCATCTCCTCCTCAGACGCCCAACCTACGTTTCCCATCTCGGGTCCAGTGGTGGTCTGAGTCCACATCTGCTCCCCTTCTTGACCATGTGTCAAGTAGCCTACGTCTCCACTTTCTTCACATTCAGATGAAGTTGACCTGATTTTTAGTGTAAAGTGTCCATCTGGTGAAATCAATTCCATGTCTCTTCGTGAATATCCTCGTGTTTGTACACACCGCTTCGCCTCACCTCCAATCGCCAATTCGTTGAATGCATAGAATTCTGCAAACAATTGCCCATTCTCATTCATCAACTCACCGAGTGCTTCTCAACCCATGATAAGTTCTCTTCCCCTGTTGTCCGCTCACAGTTTGGCATTCATGTCACCGCACCCATTAGAATTTTTATGTCGCCATCTGGAGCCTTGTCCAATACTGATTGTAGTTGTCTATAGAATTCCTCCTTCTTCTCTTCATCTGCATTATTTGTAGGTGGATAGCGTAGCACTGTATGATTGTGACTTCCCTTCCTTCCTTCCTTCCTTTTGAGTTGAATCTTGCTGTCATGATCCTGATACTGGAGGACACTGGTTCCCACTGCATGAGAGCCTTCGATGCTTGTGGGGACATCATGATAACCACTCGAAAACTCAGTGTGCTCGTGGTTGTCGTCTGGGTGACAATATCAGAGTAGATTATTGACTCTCCAGTTGACAGTTTGGAAAGTCCACTTCCATTCCATCTGCAGATTCCAAGCACTTCCATGCCATATCTCTTCATCTCGTTTGTGATCTGGGCAGTCTTGCTAGGTTCATACATGGTGCGGACATTTCATGTCTCTATCCTTACTTTCGCTTCCATCGAGAGAAGAGAAGAAACATCGGCCGACTTGCTTCCCGAAGACTTTCACCAACCGGCGTCATTTCGTCTCTCCGATTCCAATGAGGAATAAGTTTGTTTTTATTTTTTATATTTTCTTTGTGCTTTGGAGTTTCTTTAAAGATTGAGTAGGTTTTACAGTGTAGGGTTGCTATCCCTATGCCCAACCTTCCCTCTTCACCCGGTCTTAGAACCGACTAGTAACTAGTGAACTAGTTAACTAGGCAGTATATGTCAAGAAAATGGCGACAAATGCAATTGGACAAACTTATACAGGCTGTTATAGTTAAATTTGAGTCATACCTATTTCAGCTAACAATTGTTTTCAATAATTTCTTCTTCTTCAGACGCTATAGTTACATAAATCCATGCGAATAAGTGAAATACAATACCTGATGATATACAGTATTGACCACTATATTGAAACAATCAGTGTTATGCGTGGTGAATTGAGATGAAGTCGGATGGAATCAGTCTAGTCTAGTGTATTAGTTGTACAATGAAATCAATATTGACAGGACAATTACGAAATGAGGAGACAAAATCTACAGATAATGATTCATTTATGTATAGTAATGATGGCTAGCAGTGGAATCCAGTATGCACACTTTGTCGTGTTTGGGACTCGTCAGCTGGATGTATCTGCCTCCCATTGAGTGATGTTGTCCCCACTGGGACTTGGACTCGGGAGTGATCACTTGAAACGCGAGAGCATTATCCACCACATCACCAAGCCACGATAACCACTTCTTAAATGCGCATCGTGGATTCCACTGCTAGCCACTACCCCCATCATTACTATACATAATTAAAACACAGGCATTATCGAGGCATCCGCATAGGAGTCCATATGCCAACAGAGACTGATCAATTCGGTCCAATCAACGACGGTGTAATGTAATACAAGCAATAACACTGATGATTCATTTATATACATTTATTGAGGGGTCATGGATGTATGTGTGTGTGTGTGTATTTGTTTACTAAGGGTCAAATAATAATTATGTTGCGATGACTTATATTCAGGTGCGATGGGAACCATATGAATACTATAACGAAATAGAGAATAACAAATGTGAACTATTACGTCACGGCTGAAAATGTCTACAGGTTGTGATATGAATAAAAAAGAGTGTCAAACCAATAACATGATAAATTGAATGTTTATCAAAGTAATGAGAATACAGAAGAAGAGGAAGAAGGGGGATGAGAGGTTAGAATGTGCAATTTGTGGTGGGAAAGTTCATAAAGAAGGTGTCGACTCTGTTGTGGGTCAAGGTAAACATATTTCTTTCGAAGATATTGGTGCGGCTTTCTTTTTGTGTTGATCCCTATGGCTTCGGGTAAGCATAAGATGCGAAGTCGTGCACCTCTGAGGAGATTGCAAGGGACACGGTATATCTCAAAAAAGCGTGATCTACTTTAATCTGATGTGTTGTGTCTACTAGGTGTGAGAGGACTGGACTGTTAATGCTGTTTGTCATTCCTTTCCTTAATCGAGATGGTAGATGTTGACGAGCGCGCCCTTTGAGTATGGCGTTTGTAAGTAGCTCGAGAGGAGCAGTAGGACTCACAAATGCACATGCATAGGTAACCTATCCTCGGTTTGCTGTGTGAGTGGTGGTTTGGTTGAGACGAAAAGCTGACAAAAAGTTTTGTTGGATTGAATGTCCTTTCGAGTGATCTGCTTAATCGATGTGTTAAGATGTCGAGGCAATGTCACCCTTGAAACTTAATCTAGGATATGTAGGCTTTTTAGCAATATTGTTTTTCTTTATCTTCTCTCTAGGTTTGCGATATATATTTATTTAGGAAGTTTAGCGGATAACCGTTTTCCTGCAATGTTATCTTCAATTTAGTCACTTCTTCTTCAATACAGTCAGTCATCAGAACAAATGTTTCTAATTCTATAACTCACACATTTGACCAGGTTTCTTTTATATTGAATCAGTGTGAAGCTATGAAAGTGAATATATTGACTAGTCCATATGTTCTTTCCAAATATGTATTCCTGTTAATATACCCATCCATTTCTTGTGGTGAGGAGGAGGACATCTAGGAAAAGAATACTATTTCCTTGTTCTTCCTCGGAAGTGAACTTCATATCTGGGTGAACATTATTGAAGGTATTGTATCCATTCTTGCAAATGAAGAACGAATCATCTATATCCCGGCAATAATAGTCGTCTAGTTTATCCAATGTGTCCCTAAGTGCGCCGTTTTCAAGTTTGGCTAAAAAAATGTCCTCTAGCATAGGACCCAGAGGAGAAAGATCTCACTGCAACCCCATCTACTTGTCGATATAATTCGTTGTTAAATCTAAAGTGAACATTCATAGTGCATTTTGGCAGCAATTCCTAAACTCTTTTCGGGGGTATTCCTACATCTATCTATCGTTCTCTTAATCCATCGCAGATATAG
The DNA here is from genome assembly GCA_944470555.2 of Heterobilharzia americana. Classification (NCBI taxonomy): domain Eukaryota; kingdom Metazoa; phylum Platyhelminthes; class Trematoda; order Strigeidida; family Schistosomatidae; genus Heterobilharzia; species Heterobilharzia americana. Next base: position 9,201,146 of record OX104132.1, read on the forward strand.
TTAACTGTTTCTTCCAGAGTAACATTGGTAAATAATGATGTTATATCCAATGAAATCATCCTCTTGTCTCTACCATTCATATTCCTTACATTTTCTACTAAACTGAATACATCTTTTACACTGAATCTCACCATTTCGCGATGTAGAAGCTCTAGAGCTCGTATTAATAATTTAGCTGTTGAGTTATATCTATTTATTTTGAAAAGTAGTTATGTAATCTGATTTTTGTGGAACCGACAGATACAGAAGTTTTCAAATCTTCGACATACTGTTTAGATCACTAAGCCAGTAAGCTGCAACCTCACAATGATAGAACAAAGCTGAAAAAGCAACCGGATTACTAGCGAAGAGTAACCTTGCACGCTTTGTTCACTTATAGTTGCAACATTTGTATACTCAATGTGTGTTTCAAGTGTTTTACGCCAGCTCAGTGTATTGAGAGTAGGGTTTACTACATGTATACGTGAAAAACTGAAAATTAACGCTTACAAACTCCTAAATAAGTTTGCAACTATGATTTCTAGACTGTAACCTACCAGTGGGTGGTAGTTTTTCGTCTTCAATGTTCATTGTGCTTTTCTTTGGATTCTTTGTTAGGTGGTGTCAGAGTGACACTTACAGGAATATCTGTGTAGGCACAGTGACCAAAACCTGCGTTTGTACAAAAGTCACCTTTTGCACGATCTAATTGTCAGTTGTGAAACCAGTGACGAAGATATCTCATTATAAGTTTACTTCACTACTACTACTACAACCCTTAATTTAAAAATAAGGATAGTGATATTTATTTATCTCTTTGTGCACTGATTTATCTTTCATACAAGAATTAAACAAGGGTATTCTGCCTAAGAACCAGGACAATTGCGTTTTTATTTCAGTCTATCGTACTTCACTGCGTTGATTTAATAGAGCTCAGTGATTGGTTTGCGTGCTTCATCATATAACACAACACACCTTAGAATTAATAATGTTTCAGACAGTGACCTTTCAAACAACTAGTCTTTGAGTTCCAACCTTGTTCCGCCTGAGGAGGATCGACAAGTTGATCAGTGTAGTTAACTTGCGTGCTATAAATATACTACCTCATATCTTTTTAAAAATCATTTTTGACTGTCTAGATAGCCATGATTTGCGAGACTAATATTGATACTAGTTGATGATTGAAGGTGTGAGTAGGATCAAGCGGTAGTAATGCGTCACGAATTCACACGGCAGTCAGGCAAATCCTTTGGTGATTGAATTATGAAATAAAAATCTAAGCAGCAATTGGACAGGACCTCATAGGTGAGTTGGTAGAGCATTGTGTCAGAAACTCAATGGTCGGTGGTCCGAATCCGGCCGTGGTCCAAATTTTCACATCTTGTTGTTGAGCTGGATGTATTATCTACCCTCTGTCGCGGATCACTTGAAACAACATTGGGATTTCAATTAACTAAGTACTTAGAATCTGTTGGTTATTTCAATGCACTTGTGCTGCTAGGTGTATAGAAATAAATACTTAAGACACTTGCTGAATCTCTTTTTGTTATTCAACAATAATTTGAAATGAGAGATTAGATTCCTCGACTCTTAATTTCGTAGGTTCATATTCATATACATCATCAATGTTAGCCATGGGGATAGTATTAGTAACTTTCATTCAATAATTATGGCTAACAGCTTAGTGGACAAATTCCTTACATAATCAAAGCTATTATTACTCTCAAGTGAAAATGTACAGTCTCTTGGATTCTGCTTAAAGGTTTGAGTAGTAGGGTAAGTCATTGTTTAATATTTTCTTTCCCATGTTGTGTGTACAAGATATAAGTCATGCTAATTTTCTCTACATTCCTTTTGTTTTCTCCTTTTACAGTATACTTCTTACGCCGTTTTATGCGTGAGCGTACTGCACGATACTTGGAACAGTCCACCAGTTTGTCATGTTTAACTCGTCTAAAAGATCAATTGTCATTTGCTGTAACCACTTGTCGGTTTCTTGTTAAATTGGCTCATTCTATGCTGAATAACGATAATATGAATACCTCATTATCATCAACTACCTCGAATTCAACATCTTCTACTTGTTATGGATGTCTTTCTGATTTACCAGAATATTTAGTTGATAATATAGTTGAACTTATCAGTTATTTAAGACGTGCCAAAGATGAATTTCTTGAAGTGAGTTGATTTTGAAAAAGTCCTACTTTTTGTACAATATATAAATAGCTGTCAATTGGTTATGTTAACCATCTGTACTCGCTAACCAGCTCTAGGTAATCTCAATATTGAATGATCATTTTACTTGTTTGGAACTGAGCTAGCTCATTAGTGAATAACCGTGCTTGATTGTTCTCTGGAGGTGACTTCTTTAAATTGATCACGAAGAAGTATTCATGACAGCGTTGACATCATCCGAAGGATAATGTAAAACCTTGAGGTAGTGGGTTGTTGTTTGGTCCTTGTTTAGTTGTTCTAATTAGCATATTCTCACGTTCCTATTGGATCATGGAGTTTCACGTCAATCATCTTACCATTCGATTGCAATTCAAAAACCCACATCTACCGTGTACAGTTTTGTGATTTAACATGATCGCCAAGCAGTGTGACCAGCAAGCATCTACCTCATACCGGAGATCCGAATCGTTATGACTTTGCATTAGTAATTGAGCTGTGGTTCACTGGTTTAGACAGTTGACTTTCAACAAGTTTGAACTTCGCTGCACTTATCAAGATTTAGGCAGTCAGATGGTATCACTAGCTGTTACACAATAGGCGTGCCACATTGCCTCTACTGCACGGACGTGCACGTAGTTGATGAGCTCATTACGGTTTTCTGATTTCGCATTCATAATTTAAGATGTTTATCTCTAAGCAAGTCATTAATTTGCCCTGAATAGTACTGATAATGAATATTTCATGAAACATGAGATAGACCAGATCGCTGATTGGATATGAGGTTTTAGGAGGAATGATTTATTTCAGAGCGGTGTTTATCCCGGATTGACACTAACTGGAAAGTGTGGAAACTTTCGAATCATTGGATAGCTATTTATTTTTAGGATATCACTACTCAACAGTGCACGATTCTGATCTTACTAGAGAAATAGTCCCAAATAATAAGGTTTTGCAAACCTAAATCAATCCACATTTTTGTTTTTATTACATAAGGTTGTACTACATGGTGTATATTTTCACGCCTTTGTGCATACCGGGCACATTATTTCCGTAGATAATAATTATGAACCTGGTTTGTACATAAGAATATTATTTTATATTTTGTAATGACATCCACACTGATAAAGTCGTTGACTGTCTGTTTGAGCCATGAAGGAAGATATACACCATCTGAATGGTTGTCTGTGAGACAAGAGAAATCGATAATGAGTATGCTGATTCATCCCTCAACCTGCATACGTTTTAAAAGTTTTATTGATACGGATCTCTTTCCCGCTTTGTCTCTATTACTGCTATCTCTATGCACTGATGTGAACAGCAGTATCTTAGACTGATGGGTAAACATGATACGTTGCTTACGGTCTATGTTTTTCTCTTAATTTCCCTCTCTCTTTGAATAATCTTCTTTGGAAAATTACGAAAACTGTTTTCTGATGATAATGGTTATTTTATTGTAAGAATAAGTTCCGATTACCATTACTTTAGTTAGTGACTAGACAGACGAAACCAACATAAAACCTCACACACAGAGGCATCGACTCAAATTACCACACTTCATAGTAGTATACAAAGGATAGGTTGATAGAAAAGGAGTGATATTAAAGTGCGTGAAATTGTGTGGGAGAATAAGCAGTATGATGACAAAGGTTAGTGCGAATATTCAAGATTTAGAGGATGTTAAGGAGTGAATACATCTGCGTTGTTGTGACTGATTTTCGGCCACGTCACCAAGATTCCTCAACCACTGATTCCTGTCGTCTTGAGGACCCAAGCCAGGCAGTCTATATCTCCCCACACGACTCAAACCATTAGTCATGGACTCCATCAACTAGTGGCACGTTTTCATCTAACCACACTGAACCATCTCCCAGCCTAATCCACCTGGCACGTGGGGGTAGGTGGCGGTTTGGCATGCGCAGCAAAGATCCAAGGCATCTCAGTCGACTAGGGTTCACAATATCATCAAATCAACTTGTCTATCTTGCCCATTCGCTGACCAACATTACTCACACGGTAATTCCACCACACGCGAGTAATGCTGCGAAGACACCAGTGATCAAAATTCCGCAACTACTTCGTGTCTTCTACCTTTAATCCCTGTCTCACAGCCGTACAACTGCAGTGCAGTATACTCGTCCTTGTACAGATAGTCAGATATCTTGCCAGTCGGCATCACAGGTGATGCATGTTGGTAAATGCCAAAGGGATCTTCTGTATCCTAGTTGAAATTTCGTCAACAACCAACCCGTTCGATAGCAACTGATGCAACTCCTCTGGTAGGTGAAGTGGTCGATACATTCCATCACTTCACTCATTATTCAGCTGGGAGTACTTGCAGCAGACCAGTCCTGGAGCATCATAGATGCCAGAGAGACGCATGTCAAACGTACTCAAATTTCTTCTCAATGCGTTCAGACCACTCTGCACTTTGTTTTCAATGACTAGAAAGTATTTTTATGTATTTCTTATCGAAATGAAAGTGATAATATATTTCCGACAATTTCTTGATTACTCCACAGCCACTTTATGGTTCATAGTTATCTAGACTGTACAGTTCAGCAATAATAATGTTTTTGATGAAAGTGTACTTAATCACTCTCTCAATCTTACACTTTATCTGTTTTTCTTACACATCTACTTCTATCATCTATTTTTCTTCGTTTTGTTTCTCTAGATGATATTATCATCTTGTTGTGATAATTTGTACTGTATATACTCATGTTACATCATAGCAACTTTATAGTATGAATTCAAAGCTATGTATGTAAAGTGGTCATCTTTTTAAAAAAAATGTATATCAAGATTAATATGAAAAATATCATTTAAAAATAATTTTCTTTTTTCAACTAACCATCATATATACTCGCATACAAATAAACAAAGCATATGCATATGTATAACAGATCAATTATGCACCATGCTATTCATTATCTAGGTTATTGTGCGTGGATAGAATTGTATTGAAAATTGGTTATGATTGAATATACTAACTAACTGTAAATGATTGGCTGACTGAGTGAGCAAGTATCTCTTCAGTAATTTGACTCCCTCGAATTGTCTGCACTTATACATTATTTATGTATAATATAATATTAGGCAGTTGCCAGTGTTTAGAAAGTTGGTATTATGAGTAAGTGAGAATTAAATCAGATGAAAATAAATGATAAAGGTTATAAAATTATTAATGTTTGGAACAGATCTTTCTTAAAGTAGAAAGGGAAAAAGGCTGGGTATTCATGGTGGCATGATGTAAATATACAATATTAGTGTTCGTTCAGAATTAATTTGGTCCTGTTATGGAGAAGGGCAAAGTGAATGACTCTGTATACTTCTTTTGGTCTAAGTCACTGATCATCCCAGTCTTCAAGAAAGGCGAGAAGTCCTCTTGTGATAACCACAGAGGAATCAGCCTGACAAACATAGTGTCTAAGATCCTAAGTTCTATAATTCTCCGACGCCTGAGTGGAGCTCGGGAACAGCAAGCCCGAGAAAACCAGGCAGGCTTTAGACCTGGCCGTGGATGTATCGACCAAATATTCACACTGCGCCAGGTCCTGGAACATAGGCATGCTTACAGACGCCCGACAATAGCTGTATTTCTCGACCTGAAGGCGGCATTTGACTCCGTTGATCGAGAAGTCTTATGGCAGTGTCTGTCACTGAAAGGCGTGCCTAGTAAGTACATCACCTTATTGAAAGCTCTCTACTCGAACACTTGTGGGCATGTTAGAGCCTATGGTGAGTTGTCCAGGGAGCTATACTCATCAAGTGGTGTCCGTCAAGGATGCCCACTATCCCCATTCTTATTTAATTTTATCATAGATATTCTTATGGAGGTTTCCCTCTCGTCACCTAATTACAAAGACGTTGACCGGACCACAGGTGAATTTTCCTTAGATCTAGAATATGCAGATGACATAGTCCTGTTAGGTGAAGACGCTGACAAGATGCAGAGTCTTCTGAACACTTTGAGTGGGAATTTGAGAATGTTTGGGATGCGATTTTCACCACCCAAATGCAAATTTTTGCTCCAGGACTGGTCTTCAGCGGTACCGCGGTTAACAATAGAGAGTGAAGTGGTTGAGTGTGTTGACCACTTCACTTACCTGGGAAGTAGGATCAACTCCGGTGGGTTAGTTGCCGATGAGATTTCTGCACGGATACAAAAGGCTCGATTGGCTTTTGCCAATTTGCGCCACCTATGGCGCCGCCGTGATATTCGTTTGTCTATTAAGGGTCGCGTGTACTGCACAGCAGTCCGCTCTGTTCTACTGTATGGCTGTGAAACATGGCCATTGAAAGTGGAAGACATGAGAAGGTTACAGGTATTTGACCACCGTTGCCTTCGTAGTATAGGACGTATTCCGTGGTGTCACCATGTGAGTAATGCAGAAGTTAGGTGTAGAGTTTTAGGGAGAAGAGGTAAGTCAGTCGACGAGGTTGTGAACCTTCATCGACTGAGATGGTTGGGACACGTACTACGTATGCCTAGTCACCGATTGCCTCGTCACACAATGTTGGCTGAGGTGGGTTCAGGCTGGAAAAAGGCCCGAGGTGGCCAGACTAAAACATGGCACCAATGTATGAAGTCTCTGACTGTTGGTTTAAGCCATGTAGGACGATGCAGACTAGGTGGTTGGGGTCCACGGGACAAGAGGAACCAGTGGTTGGAGACCCTAGGTGATATGGCTCAGAACCGAAGTCAGTGGCGCAGATGTATACACACATTATCCTCATCTTAACAACGCTATACCGAATCTCACTATTTTGTCACTCCTCTTTCCTTTCTTCTCATACTTTATATTTCTTTTGACTGCATTCACTTATCTTCATCCTTCACCTCACTACCTTTTTACTTGATGTGCTGATATGAGGTGTGGCAACTCGGACCGTTACGCAGTAATGCCTGGTCCTATGTTGATAATGATGATGATGATTTGAATGAAAATTATCAGATTTTCTCATTTCAACTTCAACAGCTTCTGGTATCAATAAAAAGTATAATCATTTATCTTCTGGTAAATAGAAAAAGTGAACCATTGTATTCTACACACGCTTTGTTTTACTCTTATTCCATGCTTCAGAATTTTGAAACATTTTCTGTTTGTCTTACATTGGCTCTTGCCTAATAATACTCATCACTTGAAACTTTTATCAAACTTGAGCAGGCGGCCGGTTCTGGAAACCATTGTAGTGCAAAAATATCCTCACTGTCTCCATTCTTATTCAGTTTTATCATAGATATTCTTTTGACGGTATCCCTCTCGTCACCTGATTATACAGAGGCTGACCTAATCGCAGGAGAATTTTTGTTAGATCTAGAATATGCAGATGACATAGTCAGTCCTGTTAGGTGAAGACGCTGACGAGATGCAGAGTCTTCTGAACACTTTGAGTGGGAATTTGAGAATGTTTGGGGTGCGTTTCTCACCACGGAAATGCAAATTGTTGCTCCAGGATTGGTCTTCAGCGGGACCTGGACTAACAATAGAGAGTGTAGTGATACCGAATCTCACCACTTTCTCATTCTCCCTTCCTCTCTTTTCGTACTTTATATTTCTTTTGACTGAATTTTCTTATCTTCATCTTCCAGTTCACTTCCTTTTTACTTGATGTAGTAATATGAGCTGTGGCATTCCGGATCGTTAGGCAGTGATGCCTGATGCTGTGTTGATTTGGATGGATGGTTGTAACTCAGAAACTAGGTACAGATTTTGTGCACTAGGTGATGAGGTGCACATGTTGTCTATCAACACTAGTGATGCTATCTGACCGTTCAGATCTCTGTGAATGGAGGGAGCTTTGAACACGACCCACTGGTTGAAAGACGTGCTCTTATGACTAATGAGTCATAGACTGCTGTAGAGACAAAGACAAGATCAACTTTAGAGCAGTCATTACTGCGTAACAGTTCATGCTGCTACTATACCTCATATCAGCACATGAAGAGAGAAGGCAATAAGATGAGGGAGACAGAAATAGAGAAGAAGGCAGTTGAAGTGATAAAAGGTCGTAATAAGATAACAAGACTAATGAGCCTTTGTGTCTTATGTGATTAGATTTTCATTATTCATCAACAATTTTTTGTTATTTGTTAATTATTTCTGTGGAAATCACATAGTTTACACCAGTACTTACTGTCATTTATAGTGGTCAACATAAATTGTCAAGGAACATGCCTTTCTAAGAAAACAGTACAGTATTGACTAGTTCAGATTGCGTTTTCTACACTTTACCCTATGAGTAAACCTATTTTCTATAACAAGGAACAGTTGTGTATGTAATTGTGCTTGTTTTATTCCCTAAATTTTGAATTCCTGTATGATAATGTAATTGATAACTGAGTTTTTCTTATCATTTTACAAGTATATTTCATCATTTATTACTTTCATCTCTTCTATTTAGTCTGTTGAAGTGCTGTCTATCCCATTGGAACCACTTTTAGAATTCAGTGTTGTATTTATGAATCATACAAGATTGCTGACTAACCCACATTTAAGAGCTCGATTAGCTGAAGTTCTTGAATCTTTAATACCTCAACGTGATGATGAAGCCTGGAATACAAATTCTGGTTCAGGATTATTAGGATCGTTTCATTCATCTTTGTAAGTCTATGGATTATAATCTGTTATATTATTGAAGAATTTATGCGCAAATTGTATTCTGTCTATGCTTTCTACCTATTCATCCATCGACTGTGATTTTAACATAGTTGTTGGTGGTCATAGAAAGCTATGTAAGGCTTAAAAATTTGTTGTAGCAGAAGAATTTAGTATCGAATTTAAGTGAAAAGAATAAAAATGTCTGGTATTTAAATGGAGTATGGATCTATTTTATTTCAATGTTCCTAATCACCTGCTTCCAAACTCAAGCAATTTTACTATCAGTTTATACATTTATGAATTTTATATCATTTTAACTGTATGAGATAGCCATGGTGTGGCAGACTGGTATTGTTACTTGGTGAAGTGAAAATTCTAGCCACGGCCGGATTCGAAACAGTGACCATCGGGTTTCCGACACGATGCTCTACCAACTCACCTATGAGGTCCTGTCCAATTGCTGCTTAGATTTTTATTTCATAATTCAATCACCAAAGGATTTGCCTGACTGCCGTGTGAATTCGTGACGCATTACTACCGCTTGATCCTACTCACACCTTCAATCATCAACTAGTATCAATACTAGTCTCCCAAACCATGGCTATCTCAGATAATAGTCAAGTGATAATCAATATGATACCCCCCCCTCTGTGATTCGATTAGATTTGGATTGGGATGAGAAAATCTGATTAGACATCCAGTGTGAAGTCCGATCAAGCAGTAGTAACAAATCATGAGTTCACATGGTAGTAGGGTTAAAACCCTTGGTGATTGAAGTTAAATAAAAATCTGGTCAGCAGTTGTACATCGTAGGTGAGTTGGTAGAGCATCGATCGAGCCAGAAACGAAGGTGGCCAGTGGTCCGAATCCAACCGTGGTCCAAATTTCCATTTCACTTTCAATTAACACCCAGTATTGATTGATTTACTTTTTATTAAAAAATGAATTCAGTTTCTCATCCCCTTCCTTTTCTTCACCACTTCCACATCAATGTCTTATTTGCATAGTCTTTGATTATCCACACATTTCATCTTTTAGTATTACGCAACTTTTATCTTCCTGAATTTTGACCCCCATTAATAGTAGGTTTGTCATTTTACAGAATAGACGGGTCGGATATGTATTCTACAGCAGAGGCTGAATATGAGGAGGAAGCAAGTGTCTTCAACTTATTGAGAAAGGTTATTTAAAATATGTGTAATAAGTGTCATAGGATTTGTCTGCTAAGAAGTAAGGTCAGGGGTGTGAAATAGAAACAAAAAACGTGTATGATTTGATAATGACACGTAAAAAGCAACATAAGTTTTGCCATGGTATGCTACCACTTCAGAAAAACACAATAAATTCGAATTCATCTGTTTATTAACTATTTTGAACGATTTTTGAAAAACAACTTTATTTCTACTATCAATAAGGTGATGAGGACTAAGGCTGTTGGAATACTTTCCTACTTGTCATGAGTTCCTTGAAATACGCTCAGACATGCAGTCACACGCTCTTTTAGTTCTTTGTATGTATTTGGTTTGGCACGTACATATGAACTGGGATATGTAGTTATCACTTTATTAGCATTCAATCAGTAATTACTGAATTTTATTCAACGTATTTTATGCACTATGTTGCAAAAACAGTGTCGAAAACTGTATGGTATCCTTCACAGATGTTTGAGAAGGACTGCCATTGGATTATCAATATCCCTTATTGTGGCAGACGTATTTATAGATATTTGGGAACAGATTTCCCTTCAAACATTTAGTCCCTACTTCAAAGCTACGGTTCCGATATGTAGATAATACGCTTACAGGTTCTTGGCACATATAAATCCAGTAGTGAATGCAATTCAATTTACCTGTGACTCAGAAAGTGATGAAGGTGAGCTAGCAATGTTGGATTGAAAGATTAAACGAACACAAGACGGAAGTTTAGAGACTTGTATCGATAGGAAACCTTCCTATTGGAATCGCTACTTAAACTTCAAATCCTCTCACCCCTTTCAAGTTAAAGTAGGCTTATTTAAATGCTGAAGTGATAGGGTGAAAAAACTTAGTAGTAAACCAGAAAATCTACGATAAGAAGTTAGACATATCAAGAATACCTTGCGTCTTAATAATTACCCACCAAAATTTATAAATAAATTCATAAGAAATTGAAAAAAAAAAGTTAGTGGTAGTAATACAGGTGTTATTAATAATAATTCTACTACCAATGGTAATAATGGTGGCAGCGTTGTTATCATACAAGGAAGGTAGGTACCTTGGAAGCATTACATAAGAGACTGCGTTTGGACAACCGTATCCGAGTTAATGGACTCCATAAAACTCATCCTATCCAACTCTTAGCATGATACAATGTTGTTATGATGTGAAGACCGATTGATTGGCTGTTTGTTTCAGTTTATCTCACTGTAACGTAATGTATAAAGTTTTGTTAGATGAGATTTTGCAGGTCTAACTCATATTCAAATGATAATCACTTCAAAATTATCTTTTGATAGGTTACACGGTAGTAAAAGTGTAAAATGTACTGTCTCGGTTCAGGTTTAGGTATACTAAAGATGAGTGGATTCAGCGGGAAAACGTATCTAGTGGAAAATAGTATTTCACTAAGATTAACGAAGGTACCACTTGTATGTATTAAGGTATTTCACATAGAGTCTCAGATCACCCATTTTTATATGTCTAAGCAAAAATTTACTTAGAATAGGACTTTCTCTAGGTATGCTGATGATTCAGTTGTTTTCTCTCTGTATATATGTATATCTTTTTTATAGCCATAGACGTGAACAATTAATGAATCGTGATCCAGAAATAATTGATGATCCTGTGTTAGGAAATACTGTTAGAGCATTACTCACTGCATTTGTATCTATTGAATTATCACCTGGCACTGGAGTTGTTGGTAGTGCTGGTAGCGCAGCTGATACAGTTATAGCTGCATCGTCTACATCACAGAATTCTTCATCTCGTCATAATAATTCACAAGTGAATAATACTGAAAATCAACATTTCAGCGATATTGGCGCTGGGGTTAGTAATGATAATGATGATGGTAATGGAGGCGGAGGAACACAAGCTACAGATACTCAGGCTGCATCTGTTGGATTCGAAGAAAAGTTTCACTATAGACGACCAATGTACGCTTGCCTAAGATATTGGCATGGTAAACCATTGTATGATGTACAGTTTAAGGTGAGAAGTTCAATATCATGTTATTAATTTAAATTCTAATATATATATGTATATATCCTACTTTATAATGCTCCGTATAAAGTATGGTTTTTATTTTCATTCATTTTGCTTATTCCTGATATCAAAGTTCATTCGGATTAATATTCATCAGTCAGCTTAAAACTAGTATTATGTTTCAGTGTCGATTTCATGCACGAATTCTCTTTTATGAATTTGTAAAGAGTAAGAACAGCAATAGGAGGTGTAAAAATAGAGGGAACATATTCACAGCGGAGCGTTAGCATATACTGTACAATCGTCATTGAACTTTGACACACCATCATGGGATCAAATGCTATCTCATCGCCCTTGACAGATCTAACTCAACATCATTGGAGCATATAGTAGACTAGGTGACCCATCGTTCTTCTTGTCTTTTTCTAAATCTCCAATATAAGTTTGCCAATACCTGGACTTGATTTTTCCAAGTAAGTATTTTGAAGTAATGATATATGACTGTATGTTTCCGTTCCGGAATTATGCTCCTATCCACCCCAAGCATAATATTATGCCACATCATCCCGGAGAGACTAAAAAATGCTCTACATTCAAAATTACGACCGGAACAGACTGGCTGGCTGGCTTCAGTAATCATTTCAGTCCTGATGTCTTGCAAACACTAGAGAAGTGAAATAAGGATAATTCTGTTACCTTTTTGAAGAATTTTCTAAACCTTTTCTTTGAAACGATACAGTTATGGTTATTTATATCAATGAAAAGTTTACATACAATGATAAGTTACCATTTGACTATCTGAGATAGCCACAGTTTGGCAGATTAATATTTATTTTGTGTGATGATTGAAGGTGAAATGAAAATCTGGACCGCGGCCGGACTCGAACCAACGGCCACCGGGTTACCGGGCAGGTACTCTACCAGCTGAGCTACGAGGTCCAACTGCTGACCAGAATTATTATTTCACTTCAATCACCAAGTTTTTATTTCGGTAATATATTGAGCGAAATTACTGCCCGTGATCACATCAACAGCTGGAATGTTTTAGCAGTATTTATTCACACATATTTATTACCACTTTGACTATCTCAGATAACCATGGTTTGGCAGACTAGTATTGATACTAGTTGATGATTGAAGGTGAAATGAACATTTGGACCGCGACAGGATTCGAACGGGTGACCATCTTGTAGATCAGTTGGTTGAGTACCAGGCTGGAAACCGAGTGGTGACTGGTTCAAATCCAGCAGCGCTGCAAATTTTCATTTTTCTTCCAATCATCACCCAGTATCACGCATATTTACCAGTAGGTGTCATATATTTAGTCTTTCCTCATTGTTTGTTAGTCTGTTCCACACAATGTTCCATACGGCTAACAGTTGTGTTGATTCATTTTCGGTGCATATGTTAGAGGTGAGATACATAAATACGGATTCTGTTATTAACCTTTCTTTACATTTGTTTTTGTTTGACTCTAGTGTGTTAATATTGTTCTAATCTGTGTTCTGTTTTTCATCCCATGCATGAGTTGCTACTACCGGTGAATGATTTCCCAATTTTTTGTACTTCCATTTTCGTTATTCCTTGATGTTTATTCAGTCGAATTTTCAATGATCGTGATCTTTGTCTTACACAGCTTATAAGACATCTGCACACAGTATTTTATACACCACATTATTCGTGTCCAATTTTGTACCCGGATCTTTTGGCTAATTCAGTTTGTTTTCTATCACATTTGCTTGTTTAAGTGCTGTGAAAGTACCAGCCTTTCTCATTCAGAACGACAATAATATGAGCAAACAATTATTTTCAATAATTTCTCTTCTTCAGACGCTATAGTTACATAAATCCATGCGAATAAGTGAAATACAATACCTGATGATATACAGTATTGACCACTATATTGAAACAATCAGTGTTATGCGTGGTGAATTGAGATGAAGTCGAATGGAATCAGTCTAGTCTAGTGTATTAGTTGTACAATGAAATCAATATTGACAGGACAATTACGAAATGAGGAGACAAAATCTACAGATAATGATTCATTTATGTATAGTAATGATGGCTAGCAGTGGAATCCAGTATGCACACTTTGTCGTGTTTGGGACTCGTCAGCTGGATGTATCTGCCTCCCATTGAGTGATGTTGTCCCCACTGGGACTTGGACATATATTCAGGTGCGATGGGAATCATATGAATACTATAACGAAATAGAGAATAACAAATGTGAACTATTACGTCACGGCTGAAAATGTCTACAGGTTGTGATATGAATAAAAAAGAGTGTCAAACCAATAACATGATAAATTGAATGTTTATCAAAGTAATGAGAATACAGAAGAAGAGGAAGAAGGGGGATGAGAGGTTAGAATGTGCAATTTGTGGTGGGAAAGTTCATAAAGAAGGTGTCGACTCTGTTGTGGGTCAAGGTAAACATATTTCTTTCGAAGATATTGGTGCGGCTTTCTTTTTGTGTTGATCCCTATGGCTTCGGGTAAGCATAAGATGCGAAGTCGTGCACCTCTGAGGAGATTGCAAGGGACACGGTATATCTCAAAAAAGCGTGATCTACTTTAATCTGATGTGTTGTGTCTACTAGGTGTGAGAGGACTGGACTGTTAATGCTGTTTGTCATTCCTTTCCTTAATCGAGATGGTAGATGTTGACGAGCGCGCCGTTTGAGTATGGCGTTTGTAAGTAGCTCGAGAGGAGCAGTAGGACTCACAAATGCACATGCATAGGTAACCTATCCTCGGTTTGCTGTGTGAGTGGTGGTTTGGTTGAGACGAAAAGCTGACAAAAAGTTTTGTTGGATTGAATGTCCTTTCGAGTGATCTGCTTAATCGATGTGTTAAGATGTCGAGGCAATGTCACCCTTGAAACTTAATCTAGGATATGTAGGCTTTTTGGCAATATTGTTTTCTTTATCTTCTCTCCAGGCTTCGACATTTACCATTTCGTATGGTAATACCATTGTCTTCGTGTAGTTGTCTTTCGTATTTACTCCTGTTGTTGACTTTTGTTGCTTGATTTAGAAATCCCTCTGGGTGGTGTTTCTGTAATAACATTTTGAATAAGACATTCATTTCTTTTCATTGGTCATCAGGGTGATGTCGTTAATTTACTTATTCGGTTTACCGGACCCTACATTACCCCCTAGTTTTACTGTGGTTGGTTGGGCTGTTTGGTATATTTTTTTTGCATAAGTTCTGCTTGCGAAATTATGAACAGGCATGCAGCAAGCGTTCTCCATTTCGGGAATGGGATGATATGTTAGTTAGTACTAGGTTACTGTTGGATTCATTCACCTTACTCATCTATTACTGTCTAGAGCTACTGATCAGCGTTATTCTTTACCGTGTTGACTTATTTTCTCCTCGTTTTAAATCATATTCATTCTGGATCATTAGTGTCGGTATATATTTCACTTGATTGATTCCTATGATGCTACATCTTTTCTTTGACAATACCTTTTTCCAAAAGAGATAGGGTTTCGCATGCCCTTTTTTCATACTGGTCTATTCTTTTTCTAGGCTTATTGTTTATGCTTGTCAGTAATGTTGTTTATTTCACCAATGTTTTTCATTTATTATTAAATAAACTTCTTTTTACTGTTTCCTTTATTCAGCGGTTGGAAAGTGAAGCTTTAGAACACATTGACGATGCAAATCCTCCCTTATTTCTACAATTTCTCTCCCTTTTGGTAAATGATGCTATCTTCCTGTTAGATGAAGCGCTTAGCTTATTAGCTCAACTAAAACAAACTGAACGAGAAAGAGATAAATGCGGTGGTAGGTAAGTCACCAGTTTGTATCTCCTTTGTCCACTGGATGTGTTATAAACCCGAATCGGTTGACGAAACGAAAATATATAAAAAGCACTGAGTGGATTCATTCTATTCCTGTTGTACATTGACGCCTGTTGTTTGCAAAAATACATGATGTGCTAGTCGTAAAGCTCTCACTGTCATTCCAGATTATATCATAAGCGTAAACTTCGGAAAGAAGTTTGAAGTTTGTGCTGATGATTAAGATTAATATAGGTGTAACACTTGGGCACTGTGGTACAATTTAATTCCATATTCGATTTGTTTATTTGATTTATAACACACAGTGATCTAGTATTATTCACTTGATGACGTTTCGAGCATAAATTATCATCACTCATAATCATAATCATATCAATGTAATCACACTACTTTCAACATTTGATTTTTATAGTCACGTCACCTCATATGAGTTGCTTTTATTAGTTACTAAAATTTTCCATACCTCTGGTATAGGTGTTGCATCATTTCTGTTACATGTGTTGAGTGTTGATTCGCAGAACAAAAATTCAGTAATCAATCTCTCTCTCCACCTATTTATACAGGACTTAAGTATAGTGACTTTATTCCACTCAGCCTCTTGTGTGGTTGTATGTTAATCCGTGCATAGCAATAGCCCAGTACTTTTCCAGATTAGTGATCTGTCATTCTATATTCTATTTAGCTAAATTCCTGTGTTCAGCTATTCTGACCCCGACCGGCTAGTTTCACCTATTTACTTAACCTAACTCATAGTCATTACATGGAATTTGATAGATTAGATTATTTTGTTTAATTGGTTCTATCGGATCCTTAAGCCATACGACAAGGTTTATCTCTGAGTGAGTTTGTAGGTTTAAATGCCACC
This sequence comes from Heterobilharzia americana, assembly GCA_944470555.2. Lineage (NCBI taxonomy): Eukaryota > Metazoa > Platyhelminthes > Trematoda > Strigeidida > Schistosomatidae > Heterobilharzia > Heterobilharzia americana. The sequence goes on from OX104132.1 coordinate 9,217,757, forward strand.
CTAGTACCAGCTTTGTTGAGGAGCCTATATAAAGCTTCTGATATACCCTTCTTCCAGGGTAACACAATGGAGCCTGTGAACTCTTCTACTTATATTGTCGTTATTATTCGTACTCGTGTGACTGTTATTTTTTTCGTTTCTTGTGTGTCCGTACGAATTTCTTAGCAAACTGTGGACGATAATTATTAACCATTGGGGCTTCTTTGGGCTTCAATTGCTTCTTTAGGTCCTTGCATTGACTAGTATGTTTTCTATCTCTGACATTTACACACTTGACTATTATTATTACTTGGGTTCCTAGTGGAACATAGGGATTCTGTAGCATGCCCCCATTGCACTGTTCTCTGCAGTCTTCAAAACTTGGCGCGACGACTGCCAACAAGCTTTACTTTCTCCATGTCACCTTTGCCACGGATGCCCAACTCGTCGTTTCCCCTTTGGATTCTACTTGACAGCCTGGCGCGTGATGTCCTAAATCCAACCCATCTCCACTTTGTTCCAGTGCATATTTGTTGGGTAACAGGTTCCTGGTTGGTCCGTTCTCGGAGTGAGTTCCTTGTTGCTTATTCTTTCTGGCCATCTCATCACCATCTTCAGTACTGAGCGTAGACAGTTTTTGATGAATGTCTGTAGTTTGTTGGAAGTGCTTTTCGTAACGCGACAAGTCTCTCAACTATCACATCGCAGCACTGACTTGACATTAGTGTTGAAAATCCGGATCTTGTTCTTTGTGTTGAGTGCAGTACATCTCCACACTGATTTCAAGTTAATACAGGAACGCCTATCTTGCTGTCTTCCGATCCTGGCTTGCTTTAACATCCTCATCTGTGCCACTGCCACCGCCTGTAGTTGAAACGATGTTACCTAGGCAGGTAGGTAAGTAGGTGAAAGAGACAACTTCCTCTACATTTCTTCCGTTGATGGTGATCGGTGCTTGTTGTTGGTTGGGTATCTTCATCACCTCTGTCTTCTCTACCTTCACCTGAAGCAAGTCCCGTATTCCTCCGCTGCCTCGCCTCGCCTCACCTCACCTCTTCTGCCGACTTGTTAGTTTTCGCCTATACATCTTCGACTTTGTGCGACAAGACATAAGACAGAGATGAATCATCATCGGTGGCGAAATCCAAATCTACTTCTAGGATCTTTTCATTGGTCAAACAGCGTATGCCAATATTCTCACAGCTCCTCACAGTTCTTTCTTACATGATCCAGTCGAGTCGAGTCGAGTCGAGTCGACCACAATCAGGAAGATCATCGGTGATGGTAGGCGGCAGCCTTGTCTTGTCTTGCTCCTGACTTGACTTGACTTCAAACAAGTCACTGAGCTTTACATTGTGTTGTGAATCACTTGGCATGTAGCCCCATCATATAGCATATAGCTGCTGTGTCAATGAGGTTGATAAGGGTCTGTGGCACTCAAACCGTAGTATTGAAGTAGCTGTCTGCCGGATTACTTCTCGGTCGATGCTGTCAAAGGCCATTTCAAAGTCGACGAAGTTTATGTAGAGAGTTGACTTGACTTGACTGGCATTCTGTGCTGTGTTCTATGATGATGCGTAGCGTAGCGTTGCAATTTGATCCTCACATGATTTGTTTTTCCTGAAGCCAGCCAGCCAACCAGTCTGTTCATGTTGTTATTTTGAATGTAGAGCATTTTTAGTCTTTCTAGGATGATGCGGCATAATATTTTACTTGGAGTTGACAAGAACAGGTGCATAGTTCTGCGCCAGTTCGTTAATAGGCTTAGGTCTCCCTTGTTTTGAAGTTTGACAAGGTAGCCCTTCTTCCAATCAACCAGCAGGTATCTTTCCTTCCTTGCAAACCTTCTGCATCATTGGTGTGAGCGTATCCACTGTTGTTTTTGTGTGTGGTCTAAGTCCTCCTGGCAATTAATAATGCACTCGTAATTCACTATCATTTATTGTCATCTTTTTAAGAGATGCTTTTCAATATGTTTACTTTTCTATTTTTTCACAACCACATGGATATTAATATTTTCTGAAACTGAAGAATACTACTTGCCTGTTCGAAGTTTTATGAGGTTTGAGCGTACTATTCTACTTTTTGAAAGTTGGCATCAATTGAACCAATAAGTCGAAGTTCTATTTTGATTGGGTTCATCGTTTTAAAATACTATTACTGTTAGTTTGTATATCAGAATATTGTCTCAGAATTGTATTCAATGATATTATTTGTATAACTTTATTTCATTTTGAAATTGGCTGCAATGTCTGTTTAAAACTATACTCATTCAGACCACCTGAATCAATGAATTTTCTCTACTTTTCGGTCTACGTATAAGTTTAACCGAATCCACTTAACATGAAGTCTCAATTACCCTTTCGAATGTCTTTCAAAGTTTGTGGTAACAAACTTTTTAATTGACAATTCGCGACTTTTTGCATATACGTATATAAGCTGTTTAAAATAAAATCAGTTTTGTGGCTGAAATATTTATATTGATCGAAAGTATGAAGCTATACTATTTTAAGTGATTTACTGTTCATGTTATATCAATGAGTTGGTGGATTGAGGCAAATGCTTGACACTTATCCCAAACGTATTTTTAAGGCAATCTAACAACAGCTGAAATAACAAACTAGGCTTTTATTTAATGAAAATCTACTCTGTTCCAGTTGGTCCTACTCCCCTAGTTTACAATTTCACTAGTTACTAGCCGGTTCTAAGCCCGGATAAAGAGGGAAGGCTGGGGGTGGGGCCAACGACCCGACCCCGGAAAATCAATCCAATTGCCTAATAAACTTATTCCTCGCTGGAATCGGGGAGACGAAATGACGCCGGTTGGTAAGAGCCTTCAGGAAGCTAATTGGGCGATGTATCTTCTCTCAATGAAAGGAAAAGTAAGCATAGGGACATGGAATGTCCGCAGATTGTTTGAAGCTGCCTGACAAGGCTGCCCAGATTGCAAAAGAGATAGAGGTGCTGGGAATCTACGAGGAATCTGCAGATGGAATGGAAGTGGACTCTCCAAACTGTCAACTAGAGAGTCAGTAATTTACTCCGATTTGGTCACCCTGACGACAACCAAGAGCACACGGAGGGAGTGGCTTTCATGATATGAAAAGCAAGACAGGCCTTCATTAATCTGCACTCAGCATAAGGCATGAAAAAGATCCGGGTTTTGAACACCATTGCCAGTGAAGTCAGCGCTTCTATATGATGGTTAAGAGACTTGTCGCGTTACGAAAAGCATTTCCAACAAACTGCAGACATACATCATCAACAGCTGCCGCCCATGCTCACTCAATATTGAAGATGAGATGAGATCAGATGGCCAGAATAATAAGAATAAACAAGCAAGAACTCTGGCTGACTGACAACGAACCAACCAACCAAGAACTTATCGCCCAACAAATATGCCAAAGAAGAAAGTTGGAATGGATTGGATTGGATATACATTAAGCAAACGGGTAATGGATATCACGTCCCAGGCCAGGCCGTTGAGTGGAAGCCAAATGGGAGACGATGAGTTGGGCGTGCGAGGGTAAGATGGAGGAGATGGTGTGAGGAAGAAATGAAAGCTTATGCGCAGTTGTGGAGCTAGGTTAAGAAGACTGCAAAGAAGAGAGTGAAGTGTTTACGTGCTAGTGAAGCCCTATATTTCACTCGGAACCTAAGGGGCAAATGATAATAATAGTTGGTCCTACCGCTACTAACGTCTCACCATCTGAATCAGAGGGAATACGAGGGCTGTTTAGCATAGTGTATATATGGAGTGTACAAGGTCTTAAGGCGTAGGTGGACTAATTGTAATATCAAAAAATGAAAATAAAAGTGGACACATAAAGGACATTTACCGTTGATTGGTTGTCGCTCTCATTCACTACTCTTGCACCACGGAGCAAAGGGTGATAAGAATTGTTCTGTTTTGTCAACGAAACATTCCCTACTGTTATTTTTTCAGATTATGTTTTAATGTATTTCGTTCACTTATTTCTCCTAATTCACTTATCATTTTCAAATATTCATAAGTAATCCTATGAAGCACCGTCAAATACTATGGGTAAGAGAGGAGAACTGAAAGACGGTGTATTATTTTAAACATGTCCTTCCTCTTCTAGTAGCCTACAGAGCTGCGTTTGTTTGCTCTAAGTGCATTTTGGAATGGATTGACTACAGACACATGACAGACACAAGTACTAATTTCCTAGCTTTCATCACTAAGGTGTTGGAGCAGAATGACCTTGACACGATAAAAATATGCCATCAAAAATTTTTGTGCATGACACTTTAACAGATGGGTTATCATCAATTGACTTGGTTAGGTTATTAGTCTCATGAAAAGATATGCTGTTCGTATTAGGAAAATAGTTGTTTTTGCACCTACGACATACCAAAAACGTAGGTTTCTCCACCTTCTTTCAACCAATAAACTCATGAATTTCATAGATTTTTGACTAAATTTGAAGGTGATTATCATCGTGAGTAATCTGTACAAGCCAACATGCTAAACTACCGCCAGAAAAAAAGTTTATTTTGTGGTATAAAGAAGAGTAGTAGTTACACGCGAAATGCATAATGACTGAACATATGAAAAGTGGTCACTTGTCCTACTGATAGGTAGCGACAAAAAGGCAGCCAATAGAGAAATTGTTTTCAGATTATGATTTATGCATGTACTTACATGATAATGTGGTTGGACAAACTCAAACTCATAATACCAATCGGATTGGTTTATTTATGGCATTATATATATATATATATATATATATATATAATATATATATATATATATATATATATATATATATATAATACCATGTATTTGTCTGATGAGGTTGATGTTCTTGTCTTCTGATTTCCGCGTATCGGTGAAGTATAAGGTGTGGGGAAGAATAGTTGTATTACTCGTATCCAGTCCAAGTATCTCGTTTGCTTCTTATTAGAATCCACTTAATACTCCAAATCAGTCGCATTGCCTACAAACCATTTGAATACTGGGTTGTGAAAACCACTGAACTGTCAATCTTTGATAATCGTAATTGGTGAAAAGTCATTAGTTAATGACGAAATGTGGTTGATAACTAGATTAACTGAAGCTTAGGTGATTAGTAAATTCAGCCGTCCACCATTGACTGACTATTTATGACTAATTAGCATAACACTCATCTTTCCTTAGTATTTTTATGTTAAAGACTTGACTGCATATCTTCATTCTATTTCTTATTATTCTGATTGTTTTGTTTTACTCTACCTTTATCCATCTTCATTTGAATTTCTAAGACAATTTAACAGTTTAATATGTGGACAAAGGTTACATGTGTCGAATACTAGCGTACTCACTGTTCTACTCTATGGAGTGTCTTCTGGAATTAATTATTAATTAGTTTCCTGTTCCCCACTGGATAACGCTTGATACTTCGAGGGATGTGTGCTGGGCTCAAGTCTCAGTGAGAACACTATCACTTACTGGGGTGAAAGTACATTTAGATGACGAGTCCCAAACAAGGCGAGATGCACGTCCTGGATTCCGCTGTGAACCACCTAGTAAACGTTAACATGATGAGTCTTCGGGCAGCCTCAAGGCATCCACTTGCGAGCCCATCTACCAACGGAACTCAAGCAATTCGATCCAGTATGACAACGGGAGATTATAACTATCATGTAAATTTCAATAGTCTATCTAACGGACTGTGGATCCATGTCTGAGATATATGTATATGAGAATCATTTGATGCTTAAGAAATTATTGTATCTTGTAGTTGTTTAATGGCCATCTATGCACTTTACATGATAGAATGATAAATCTATATTCACTGCCTGTTATTTGAAGGAAAGGATATGGTAAACTAAAAACTATGAACTGTTCATTAGATCCAGAGATTTATCACAGGTGGATTGTCAACGATGTTTCCGTTTCATATCTAAACCGATTTAAGCCTGAAGGCTTATTGTAATTTTTTCTACAATAAGTTTTGAAATTAACTAAGACGAATGCATCTCTACTTCTAGAGGCAAACAAAAATGTTATCATGAGGTAAATTAGAGTGATGTAAATGAATGAAACGATCTTTTTATACTTAGAATGTTATTTCTAGTGGCAGAACATATTCCAGATCAGACAGGATATTGTTAAGCTTGCTAATGTGTTCAGTAATTAACTCCAGTAGTTCGAATAATCATCTCTTGCATCAAACTAATCATAGTAATGATGGATTGGATAGTGGCTAGTAGTGGAATCCAGGATGCGCATTTCGTCCTATTTGGGACTCGTCAGCTGGATGTACCTGCCTCACAGTGAGTAACGTTGTTCCCACCAGGATTTGGACTCGCAAGCGATCGCTTCAAACTCAAGAGCGGTATCCACTACACCACCGAGCCACGATAGCCACTTCTTGTGTGTTAGGGGTGGAATCTAGGATGCACATTTCGTGCTATTTGGGACTCGTCAGCTGGATGTACCTGCCTCCCAGTGAGTAATGTTATTCCCATCGGGATTCGGAGTCATTAAATTTTCCATCTTCATCTGATTGTTACAAAGATAGTGTACTCTCATAGTAAATCATGAGGATGTAATTCAATCAGAGTTTCTCTCAATGCTTACAAATTCACTCTTAGGCACATATTTCGTGGTAGTATTCATCGCAGACTCACATCAGTTGGAGAACCATTAGAAAACTATGTGACATTGGACAGCTGTTTCATCCTAGTATGGAACTCCTCAGGAGTGTACGCACTCACAACCTCACCAGGGATCGAACTCAGAAGTTTGAGGTTTAGAGGCAAACATGCTAACCTTTCAGCCGCTGGTTTGGAGTTTAGGTGGTCCACAGTTTCCTACATTTATTTGAATAATAATGTAACATCCAGTGATCAAAGTACAACGTTTCATTTATTATTATCAACTGACTTGAGAATCCTTGTTTCAAGTACTATTGGATAGTTAGAGTCTTCATAAAGTTTATCTTTTCCTGTATATTGTCGATAATACGAAGATATGCTTTATTGTGTACAGAGGTGACTAATGGTTAGAATAGTGAGCAACTGTGTTTTGACCCGGTTATCTACGTCTTCATCGGTATCTGTTGTCAAAACTTGCCATGATAAAACTGAAACATATATTCACTTTTCATTTGGTTCTTAGGGGGGAGGGGGGGGGATATTAACTTCCAATGAAAAGTACTTTAAAATTCAATAGAGAAACCTGTAGCGCATTATTTGTTTTTTAATAAACATTTCGTAAAGCCATAATAAACCCACATGTAGATGGAGGTTCTTTGATAATCCATGAATTCCAATACATACTAGCAAAGTAAATACTGTTTTAAGTATGATACTTGTGAAGATTTTTCTTTCGACATACACTTGTTGCTCTAAGTCGTTTAGTTAGTTGGATAGGGCAGGGCTTGTTTAAGATATTCGAGACGATAGAATCATTGGTTGCAGACTTTGAATGATGTAGTTCCAAATTGACAAAAGTAGCGCTAATGTGTGCAGTTTTTGTCATTTTCGAAATCTTATAAACACTCTCACTAATTTTCATCTATTTATTCTCTTTATTGTCAGTCACTTTTGTCGACTTTAAGATTATTCCATTTCTGACCACTTCTTCATATGGTGTTATGAAGCGTAGAAACTTACATTGATGCACTTTTTGGCAGGTTTTGGGTTGGTTCATCCCTCTGTACGTCTATCAGTTTCAACTAATTTGTGTCTTAGTATTCAGACAAACATTATAACCAATGCAACTGCTGTCACGCTTCGCTAGCAACTGATTATTGTTATGATGATGTCCCTTTCCAATTTTTTGTTTTCGTATCTGATTTCTTAATACTCCCCCGCCCCCCTCACTCGCCTATTATTTTATTCTTCTTTTTAACTTTTAGACTATCGTCTTCTTCAGAGGAAGCGTTATTTGCGCATACAGGTCGATTGGCACGACATCATATAATGCTTGGATTGGATACAATAGCTGCACTACGTCGAGTGATAACTTTATGCTCACAATTAATTACGCATCCAATATTAGTGGATAGAGTAGCTTGCATGTTGAATTACTTTTTGACAAGGCTTGTAAGTTATAATCAATTGATATATTTGTTGGTTATAATCTCATGTACTTCTATTTTTAACTCCGCATCAATTAATACCTTGATTAACTTGTTAATAGTTAATTTTGTGTATGCTTCTGTGGTTGTTGATGTCCAGTGGGTATGCATGCTTACATATTTATGCTTTAAGTTTCTGGAGATTCGGTGGCTAGCTCTTGCAGTCTTGTAGGTGTACATATTGCAGTAGATATTTTGGCAGAAGGTACACTACTCGACTAGTTCGCTGTTAACAGTTACCTATTTGGTGTTCGATTGGAGAATACAATGAAGACTAAGAAGATTAGTGAAACTCTTTGTTATCTTTACGCGATCTCTGTTTACTCAGCTATTAACTACAGCTGAGTTGAATTCTGTTAAAAATTGTCTAACCTCTTAGTGAAACGTTCAGACTTGGTTGTTGCAGAAGGTGAGTTCAATGCAAAAGTGGCTACGCTAAATTAGATAGAAAGATGGTACTTTCGGAATCCAAGCTAGTCATATGAGCAGATAATAACGATTGCCTACTACAACTTTGCTCAGACAACCGTCTATTTCTGATCAATACGAACTTCAACGAAGGAAAAATCAACGGTGATAGGTTAGAGCAGACAGGTTATTCAGACTTATCAAGGAAACTAGAACGAAAAGGTCAATAGTTGGTGAGAATGCGACAGAGAAGGATGGGTATGTGATACATATAAAGAGAAGACAACTGGAGCGATGAGCGATACACTTCGAGGAACAGTTCAACTAGTCTCTACCTACTGTTCCGTTGCCTGCTATTCAGTCAAACTCTGAATGGGACATCGAGATAAGACTCCTAACACCTGCAGACGTTGAGGAGGCTGCAAATTTGAGATGAGGATGGATGGCAGGTCCTAACAGACTACTACCGGAGGTATTTTAGGACAGGCTTGTTTATCAGATTGACTGGCGTATGGGAATTAGATATGATCCCCTCTGACTGATCTTAATCACTGATTATCACTGTCTTCAATAGGCGTGAAAATACTTCTATGATAACGACAGGGAAATCAGCCCGACGAACATGGTGTCTAAGGTTCTAGGTTCGATAATCACTCACTAGACACTCAACTAGAATCTGGTTACAAAGAACCCGGAAAAGCCAGCCAGGGTTTAGATCTGACTGTGGGTGTGTCGACCAGATATTCACTCTGTCACGCTGTCAGTCGCAGGTACACTTAACCGATGTTCGACGCTGGTTTTATTTCTCAACCTAAAAGCGTCACTGTATTTCGTTGACCGATCAGTCTTCTGGTAGTGTCTCTAACTGAAAGAGGTGCCGAGTAAGTACATTACGCTGTTGACTACCCTGTTGAAAACTGTACTCGAGTACCTGTGAACTTGTTACAGCCTACAGTGAGTTGTACACGTCGAGTGGTGTCTATCAAGGATGTTCACTCTCTCTATTTTTATTTATTGGGTGTCATAACGGTACTGGCCTTCATTGATGTCCTGTCTAATAATAGAGAGTGAAAGGGTTAAGCACACTGACTACGCCACTTGCCTAGGAAGTCAGATCAACCCGGGTGGGTCAGTAACCGATGAAGTTTCTGCACAGATAGAAACGTTTTGATTGATTTTCGCGAACTTACGCCTACTGTGGCGCCACAGTGAAATGTTATTTTCTATTAAGCGTCCAGTGTACTGCTCTGCAGTTTACTCTGTTGTGCCGTGTGGTTGTGAAACATGTCCATTAAGGTAGAGGATATGAAAAGATTATCTTTGTAGCATAGACCGTGTGTTGTGGTGTCACCACGTTAGTAACGCAGAAGTCAGGTGTAGCGTTTTAGGGAGAAGAGGAAGGTTAGTTGGTTACGTCACAAGCCCTTATCGAATAAACTGACTGAAATATGCGTTACACATTCCTAGTCACCACCTACCTCAATGCATAATATTAGCTGAATTAAGTGTAGGCTGGAAAAAATGTAAGAAGCGGGTAAGTGGAAACAGGGCATCAGTTCCTGAAGTCTGAAACTATTGTTCTGAGCTGCGTCAGGGTAGACGCGACAACCGAGCTCGTCGGTTGGAGACTCTAGATTATATGCCACAGAAGCGATGACAGTGGCGAAGATGCATCCCACATTTTCTTCATCATAATCGCCATACTGAATTTTTGAATTGTCTTATGCTATGCCTTCATGTTCCTCTTTTCATGACGTTACCACTTTTTGTCTTCTTCCTACCTTATTTCTCTATCTTTCATGTTAATTTAATCTCACTTGATATACATATTGAGATGCGGCAACGTGGACCATTACATAGTAATACTGGATGTGATGTGAATATTGTCTGTTTATTTATACTTTTTTTCAGTCCCAATCATTTTAGACTTGCAAAAGCCTTCATTACCGGTCATTCGACTTTCTATCTAATCTTACAATAGTTGAAATACACTAGTCTAAAGTATCCACTTCGTTGTCATCATGATGATTGATGATATTTTTTCCACAGTGTTGACTTAAAATCATGTTCATTAAGATGTAACTGTTTATTTCAGTAGCTTTTTCATTTTTTATATTGTCTACAAGCCTTTTGAATATCCTACTTCTTCCCAACTGAATTGAGTTATGAAGCGTGTTTTGTTAACACATTTTCATGTGTTGATATTGAACATGTTTTTTCTGCAGAACTAAATTGTTTTATGTAATTTATATATCTTGCTTTATGATGATGGGATAATAATAGCTTACCGATACAAATGGATGACGTAGCTTATCGTCATAAATTTCTATATTTACCCTATTTTTTTGGTATGTATTACGAGACTTTACAACCTTCATTTCATAGATGCTAGTTGGTTGGAGACAATCTGAAGGAATTCCTGGACATAGATTTCATGCTTGTTCGTACTCGTCAGCTAGGCATATCTACAACTTCAAGGAAATGAGATTTGCTAAAGAGATTCAAACTTGTGTAACCCAGTGCTGCAAAGACGTCATCATTGAGCTGTTCTAGCTGAGATTTACTGCTTGTAGGTACATTGATTGTTCGATGGAATTCGACTAAGCACTAAGGACTAGATAGCATTTAATCAGTTTTTCTTGAGTGACTAATCAATCTATGATATTCATTCACTTGATCTCCTTTTTCAAAGTACTTACTGTGGGAAACAAGAAGACATAGACGAAGGAGGGAATGTTTATTTATTAACATGTGGTACGGTAGTCGTCAAATATGGTACAACTTGCACTAAGACAGTCATTTGAAAAATGTGCTTCATTTTCTCTTTTGCTTCTATCTTGATTTTCTCTTAATACGCCGCATTATCTCTTGCTTTTGTCTTGGCCGAATCTTTACCCATTACTGGTAATTCTCTATGATTCCTGCTACCCTCTCAACATATACTACTCATATCCATTCTGATCAACAACTCCCAGTACACTAGGATCAATATACTTAGGGAATATATGATGAAAGTGATCTTTAAACCCAGTGGTAATAACATGTAATTGGAATGATAAAGCATTTTCATTGGAATGGAAAGTTACTTATAAACTCTTTTTTAATGCTTCTTTTCTATTGGTTTTTATTTAACTTATGTTTACGTAGTTTTGAGACATCTAATTAGAAATCCTAGGTGTCCACAAGTGCGCATAAACTAATTCTCCAGAAGAGTTAAGTACTTATTATTATTATTATTATTATTATTATTATTATTATTATTATTATTATTTGAGTATCTGAGATAGCAACCGTAGTTTAGCAGACTAATATTTATACTGGGTGATGAGTGAAGATGAGATGAAAATCTAGACTGTGGCCGGATTAATTAGTGATTGAAGTGAAATAAAAATTCTGGTCAGCAGTTGGACCTCGTATCTCAGTTGGTAGAGCACCGGGTCGGTAACCCGATGGTCGTTGGTTCGAATCAAACTGCAGTCCAGATTTTTATCTCACCTTCAATTATCACTTATTATACATACTACTTATATCCATTCTTATCAGCAACGTCCATTAAACATACTTTAAATGTATCAATGGTGAGGTTGTCAATTTTGATTTAGTTTAGTAATGCCATATCTTAAGATGATTGTGTCTGCTTAATGTCTAAGTAGTTTAAAAGTCACTTACTTTTGAAATAAAAATGAAATTCGGATAACTTATCTGTGAATTATCTTTGAGCATTCGATTTTTTAGATCAAAGTTGAATATTGTGGTAATGATCGAAATAAATAAATATATTTAATGAGACTAAATAAATTTCCAGTTCAATATAAACGTTGGTGATGAGAAAAATATGTCTAGATAACTGATACAAAAGAAATAGCATGAAAAGCTCCTTTTAGTTCACTGAATTGATATTCCTTTTTTTTTTCATCTCACAGTATATTTTATTTATGCTTTCATACATTATTTGTATACAATTTGATAGGTGGGACCAAAACAACGTGATTTGACCGTACGCGATAAAGCTGCTTATGGTTTTAAACCAGATATAATGGTATTAGAGATATGTGGAATATATCAGACATTGGCAAGGGGTTCTGATTCATTCAGTGTTGAATCGGTAAAATCTGGTAAGCTCTCTTTTGGCTCACTGGTTTTCATACTGATTATGTGTGTTTACAGCTCATCATTAAGTTGTCTTGATAACTAGCTGACTGAAATAATATTAAACATTCCATGATTAGCTTTCTAGCATTTGTCTTATTATTATTATTTATCCTTTGGGTTCCTAGTGGAACATAAAGCTTCAGTTACGTCTCCCTTCGACTCTATTCTCTACAGTCTTTTGAGCCTGGCTCCACAACTGCCCACAAGCTTTCATTTCTTCCTTACTTAATTTCTTCCATATCACCCTTGGATGCCCAACTCGTCGTTTCCCATGCAGGTTCCACTCGAGTGCCTGGCGCGTGATGTTACTGGTGAATAAGGACCAAAAATTTGCGTAAAATACAATTAGGTAAACAATAGGTTTGAAATATCAGATTCGTTGAATATTCAAGGCAGTATCACATGTGAATGTATATAAGTCGAGTTACGTCGTCTAACCGTTGTGGAGCCGTGGCTCAGTGGTTTAGGGAGATAACTATCAATCACAGGTTCTTTCCCCACTCCAAGTAACGAGGTTTTGGAAGCCAGATAGTATCAGTAGCCGTCATGCAATAAATGTAGCTGACTGCCTACTGCAGGGATGTGCGCAAGGTAACTCAATACGTTCCGTTTCCTTCATGCCACCGTTTGATAGACACAACTCAAATCACTAATCATTTTGTGGATTCGGAGGTTAAATGGTTACTTCCATCTTTAGAATTTTTCCAAAACCTTTTCAATTTCAAACAGCACTGAAGTCTGAAATCCTAGTACATCCACTACATATACTTGAATCATCCTGATTAATTCCTTTCAACAGTCATTCGTCAATTACTTATCATACCACAATTCAATAGATTAACGTCACATGGAGGAAGAACAACGATTGAAACAGAATAACGTACTATCATTCTATTTCGCCGGCTCCTCGTTAGCTGCGAACAATCCAAAATATTTAAATATCACATCATAAGCGAGTTTGAACAGTTAGATGGAGTTAGTTAACTGGATACAACATCCCTTACAAAAGAATCCTAACGGTCAGATAAGGTAAACAAAACATGCTAACAAGCTTTTATTGTGTTTTTCGTTCAACAGACAACTCAAGAAAGTAGTATGAGTAGTAGTGGGAGATCACTCAAGACCATTAACAAGTAGGTTACATGAAGATCAAGAATCAACAATTTGTGTAATATTGTCGTGAGTTCGGCTAACTCCCTCATCAAAAACTTATCAAGATTTTCTAAAACAGAACCAGGCTCAATCAAAAACATATGTCATCAAATCAGCGTTATACATTCCGAACGGAGATAACACGCACACCTAACTGACAGATAACTTCGCATGCAAGAGCCACCGACTGCAACCGGGGACGAGTAGAGAAGACCGGAGGTGCTGGATGGGAGAATTTATTCCTCCGAGAATAATAATCAATTGATTCATCGAAAAGCACGTGATTATGCATACGCACAAAATATGACCTTGTTCGCAATTTGAGACATTGACATAGTAAGAGTAAGGATCAACCAATCAGCGAATTACATTACAAATGGGGGCAGAAAATAACCTACTAGTCTAGTCATGCTGTAAAAATGGTGTGAAAATGACAAGTTAAAAACGTTCAGATGAATAACAATGTTTTATGGAAGACTGGGGCCTTACAACACCTCCTCTCTCTGAAAAAAAATTAATACCCTCGATTTTTGGAGTCCAGTTGGAAACGAACTGTTTGAGACCGCTTCTGGATCCGTATATCTTCTGTGTTGAGGCTGCTGGTTGATATTGGTTTCGGCTTTTTCCATCGTCGTCGGTAAATTGAACGTATCCAGTAGAATATCGAGTGATGTGGTTGGCTTTTCTGTCACGCATCTGATTCCTGTGTCTCTCCCATTTCTTCCGACCTATCATTATATCGTACATCACACTCCCACGTCTTCCCATGACAACACCCTCCGTCCACATGCCATGTCCTGGTGTGTAATCTCTTATGCAGACGGATTCTCCCTTGCTGAAGTGTGATTCGACTGTCTGCGTTGTTTGTGCACGACGTGATGGTAACATTGCATAGTGTGGCATACATAGCTTCCTTGCCATTAAAACTTCTGCGGAAGACTTGCGATCTGGTAGGGTATCATTTAGTGTTAAGCAATAGACGAGTAGAAATTGTTGTATGACATCCGTATGCCCTCTTCCTCTTTCTGCTTTGAGGAAAGCTCGCTTAAATGTATCAACAAATCTTTCTACCTGGCCATTGGATTGCAGATGGTACGGTGGTGTACGAATATGATGGATTACATTCACATTGAGAAACTCGGCAAACTCGCGGGAGGTGAATTGTGACCCATTAACTGAAACAATGGTCTCGGGCAACCCATGGCAGGCGAAAATATTTGTAACACCAGCAACTGTTCGGCGTGATGATACGGGTGTTACTGTGACGATCTCCAGCCAATTAGAATAAGCATCATATCATCATCATCATCATCAACAACAACAACAACAACCAGATAGTAGGTTCCATGTAATGGACCTGCGAACTGCATAATCCCTTGTGGATACTAATGGGGCCACTGCGTCTTCATCGGGACATCTGACACTACTTCCATTTTGTTGCAGACCATAGTCAGTGGAAGATCGGCGAGTTTCAAACTCTCGAACCAGTCGAAACCCGACAGGTTGAGATTAGCATCAGTAATATTACAAACTCTATCAAAAGTAGTATTTCGAAATGAAACACAACAGTGTAATTGACCAACCAGTTGAAGCTTGACCTGCAATTACAGATAGTATAATAAGACCTCACAAGTTGAATGTGACTTTGTTGCCTTGCTCACAAACAAACCCAGACCGGGTACATAACCAGCATGAATGATGACATAACTTCTAGAAAGTAACCAAGCAACTATATACGTTTTTATACACTATTGCAATAAGCCTATTGTACTGAAGTTGATGAGGGGCTAACAACTTCAAAAAACTTTTCAATTGACCACCACCTGCAACTCGACTGGTAATACCACCAGGAGTCACAAAACTATCAGTGAACACAAACCCTCCAACAAAAGCATAAATCCTGAACGCCATAAGGTTACTTAAAGCCGGGAAAGCAGAAAGACCAGGTGTAATTTCCTCCAGAAACACTGAAAACAGACGCAGAGACAACAGTGGACATGCTCACACCAATGATGCAGAAGGTTTGCAAGGAAGGAAAGATACCTGCTGGTTGATTGGAAGAAGGGCTACCTTGTCAAACTTCAAAACAAGGGAGACCTAAGCCTATTAACGAACTGGCGCAGAACTATGCACCTGTTCTTGTCAACTCCAAGTAAAATATTATGCCGCATCATCCTAGAAAGACTAAAAATGCTCTACATTCAAAATAACAACATGAACAGACTGGTTGGCTGGCTGGCTTCAGGAAAAACAAATCATGTGAGGATCAAATTGCAACGCTACGCTACGCATCATCATAGAACACAGCACAGAATGCCAGTCAAGTCAAGTCAACTCTCTACATAAACTTCGTCGACTTTGAAATGGCCTTTGACAGCATCGACCGAGAAGTAATCCGGCAGACAGCTACTTCAATACTACGGTTTGAGTGCCACAGACCCTTATCAACCTCATTGACACAGCAGCTATATGCTATATGATGGGGCTACATGCCAAGTGATTCACAACACAATGTAAAGCTCAGTGACTTGTTTGAAGTCAAGTCAAGTCAGGAGCAAGACAAGACAAGGCTGCCGCCTACCATCACCGATGATCTTCCTGATTGTGGTCGACTCGACTCGACTCGACTGGATCATGTAAGAAAGAACTGTGAGGAGCTGTGAGAATATTGGCATACGCTGTTTGACCAATGAAAAGATCCTAGAAGTAGACTTGGATTTCGCCACCGATGATGATTCATCTCTGTCTTATGTCTTGTCGCACAAAGTCGAAGATGTATAGGCGAAAACTAACAAGTCGGCAGAAGAGGTGAGGTGAGGTGAGGCGAGGCGAGGCAGCGGAGGAATACGGGACTTGCTTCAGGTGAAGGTAGAGAAGACAGAGGTGATGAAGATACCCAACCAACAACAAGCACCGATCACCATCAACGGAAGAAATGTAGAGGAAGTTGTCTCTTTCACCTACTTACCTACCTGCCTAGGTAACATCGTTTCAACTACAGGCGGTGGCAGTGGCACAGATGAGGATGTTAAAGCAAGCCAGGATCGGAAGACAGCAAGATAGGCGTTCCTGTATTAACTTGAAATCAGTGTGGAGATGTACTGCACTCAACACAAAGAACAAGATCCGGATTTTCAACACTAATGTCAAGTCAGTGCTGCGATGTGATAGTTGAGAGACTTGTCGCGTTACGAAAAGCACTTCCAACAAACTACAAACACCATACATGAACAAGTACCGTCTACGTTCTCTCGATATTGAAGATGAGATGAAATCAGATGACCATAATAATAAGAATAAGCATGGAAGAACTTTTGCTGGCTGACTGGCAACAAACCAACCAAGTACCTATCGCTCAAGTAATATGCAGAAGGAAGTGGAGATGGATTTGATTGGGCATACACTGAGAAGATTGTTCGGGGACATGACGCATCAGGCCAGGCTAGGCCATCAATTGGAACCGTAATAGGAAACTACGAATTGGGCATGCGAGGGTAAGATGGAGGAGATGGTGTTAGGAAGAAATGAAAGCTTGTTGGCAGTCGTGAAGCCAGGTTGAAAAGACTGCAGAGAAGAGAGGGAAATGGCAACGTGCTACTGAAGCCCTATGTTCCACTTGGGACCCAAGGGACAATTATTTATTATTATTGTCAAGACCAATAATTTACGCCACTACAATTATTTTTTCTCTAGTGTATTCATTGCTGTCATTGATACATTTTTTGTCTTTTGTTTTTAATATGTCCGTAGACACTTTATCGCCATCGTCTGAAGCATTTCGTCGTGCTGTTGTCAGTGATGAAAGATCATTTACTCCAGATTTATTGGATCAAGCTTGTCGTGTATTGGATCGAATCGCAGCGCCTATAGATATGTGTAATAAATTCGCTGAAGCTGTTCGTCTAATCAAGGTATACTGAGTTTAATTTTTTTCCCCTGTAATGATAAAGTTATTTAACGGTTATCTTTTTGTTAGTTTGTTTCTTTATTGTCATCAATTTATGCTGAAATGTTTTAACATTTACCGATTCAGTTAACCATAAACCACATTTCTATTAAAGGTTATCATACTAACTGCTGAGAGCTATGTACTTCAAGTTGATTGAATATACTTATCGTGGAGCAACATTCATCCAGTATCAGTAATATTCCTAATGGATACATCACTCACGAGCATTGTTGACTGTATGAGAATTAATTTGGAAGAAAGTTGAGGGCGAGGCTAAAAGTTATCCACAGGTGTTATCGTGCTCGCCATAGATTGTAGGGTTGGTTGTGAAAATTCAAACATTCTGTGTTCTGTATAAATAGTTAACCTATTTGCATAGCTTTAAACTTTCGTTGATATAACTAGAAGAAGATGATAATTAACATCGAGGTCTTCAAGTCTTCAGTGTAAGGACTTACACAAGGATTTGAAACACACGAAATAAGCGTTAACAGTTAATAGTTATCCTCTATAGTTTATAAGGAAATACTTACGAACATATAAGAAGCAAACTGATAACAATCATGTGAATACGAATAATAGCGACAACCTGAGTAGAAATAAGTTCAAAGCCTCTTTTGTTTTACTACATAAGGAAGGTACATCAGAAACTTTATCTACGATTCTCAGCAAGGATGGTATTGAAACCTACAAACTCACTCAGAGATAAGCTTTGTAAACTGGCTTAAGGATCCGATAGATCCAATTAAATTAAATAATCTAATCTATCAAATTCCATGCAAGGTCAAGTACATGGGTCAAGCTAGCCGATCAGGATCACTTAGATTAGTGGGACATAGCTTAATATAGAATGATACCCGAATCAGATCAATAGTCTGGAAAAAAACCGCAGCTATTGCATTGCATGCATTAACATACAACCATACACAAAGCCACTGTACTGAAGTCCAATATAATTAGGTGGGAGTTGAGAGAGATTGATTACTGAATCTTTGTTCATCGACTGAACACGCAACATATGTAATAGGAATGATGCAACACCTATACCAGAGATACGGAACGTTTTACTATCACGAGAAAGAAATAATATGAGGTGACAAGACTATTAAAATCGGATGTTGAAAGTAGTATTACTTACATTGATATGATTATGAGTGATGATAATTTATGCTCGAAACGTCATCAGGCAGATTATACTGTATCACTGTACTGAACTGATGTTTTACTGGTCATTAGCACATTGTGAACTATTCAAAAAGGCTAATTGACACTCCAATCATCTATATTTCAACTTGATTACAGTTAACTTTTACTCACGCATACTATCTCGTATTCATAAAATTGCTTGTGCAAACTTCTCTGATCACTTAACTATGAATGGTTACGCGGAACATTGGCACTTTGATGATATATACCTGTTACACTTTGCTAAACCGTTATATGGTGAATGATATTTTTGTCTTCTAATTACAAAAGTGATCGAACTGTCCTGTGAAGAATGTAGAGATTACGTATACGATCAGGGGAAATGTAATGTTTCTGAGAATTCAATGAATTAAGTTAAACATAAAAGATAGATAAACTTCATTCTCTCGAACAATTTCAGAGATTATATATCTGATGAAATAATTAGAATTATGGTAATTTACAATTTGGGGGGAGGGGTTGTGAGAATTTATTGATTTCAAGTTGATATTCATCATAGACTGACATCAGTTGGACGAACACTGAAAGTCTGGAAGCACGGGACAGCTGTTTCATAGTAGTATGGGACTCTTCAGTAGTGGGTACCCATGATCTCGCCGGAGATCGAACCCAGGACCTTCACGTTCCGCTTCCAGCTAGTTATCATTGAGCTAATGAGTAGAAATTCAATAATTCATATTTCCAACTTCTGTCGGTTCACGACATAGCGCAAACATCACCCAATGTCATTGCTGAGCATTTGTCTTCACACTCACCAGGTTTGCCCTGCCGGTCACGACTTTTCATTGGAACTTACAAATTTGAACGTACAGTTATTACTACTCAATAGAAAGTATCAGTCCTTGAATCTCTGAAAAAGATCAAGTGATAATGAGATCATAAATTCAGTCAGAATATGTGTTTTAAAACTTCGCCAATTTCTGAAGGACAGTTTAAATGTTTCTTTTTTGTCTGGAACATGCGTTCAGCCTAATACACTGGTAAATACACTCATATTCTGAGTAAGAATGAACAGTGCTCGGATTAAAGTTTACAAAGTTTCAAGTGGGTCAGAGACTTGATACATTTGAAAGTTGACAAGATGGCCAACAGGCCTTTTTTTAGCTACTTAGAAACTACCTGTGTTTAACCAATTATATCACGATAATAGGACTTCAAAACTATCTTCTAAATTAGATATAGATTGTAGTTGTGTTAAGTTACAGCGGGCATTTGAAGAGTTCACGACTTGCGTTTTATCCTATCTGAAACTCATCAACTGAGTATACATGCCTCCTAGTGAACGCTGTTGTTCGAAATACAAATAACAATACTTCTAAATTATATAAGTAAGTCATTAGCATATATCAACATATACAACTTCTCTCACCTGCTAGGTAACATTTACAATAACAGTTTTTACCGGTTTAGCTAATATGATGAGGTATATGCAAGTGTGGTTATTCATAATGAGAGATAAGTGATCATATCGTGCTGAATAATGAACAAATTACCTTTTTTTTCTATTTAAATAGAATCCTTTCTCTTATATATATACACATATATGTTTATTTTTTTTACTAGGCTGAAAATGTAATAAAAACTGAAGAGGAATTAGATATAGACGATGCACCCGATGATTATGTTGATCCTATCATGGGTTATATAATGGAAGATCCTGTGAAATTGCCTACTTCTGGTCATATAGTTGATCGTAAAACAATCTATCGTCATTTATTAAAGTATGTGCATTGGTATATTATCAGCTATTGTGTGTGTGTGTGTGTGTGTGTTGCTTATCTTGTCTAAAAATCATTTTATGCGCATAACTTTGTTTCATTACTTAAATTATTAAATGAAGATGGAATAACTTGAAAAGTGATTAGTTTATAATTGTAATTTTTTTCATGTACATAAACTAAGAAATTCTACTAAAGGAAAATATCTAAATTTAGCACAAAAGAAAATGAATAAATTTTAATTCAGAAATCAGAAAAACTTTTCATTAAGAAATTCAAAAACACGAAGTAATTCATCACATTTTGTACTCAAGAACACTCATCGGATCTCCAGAGAATCAACTGATCACACACCCAACCAATGATAGTTGTCACATAAAGGCTTCTTCATTTTCATGTAATATAAATTACTTGTGAACAATGTGACTGTAACTCGGATGATGAATGTGGACACGTGTCACATTTAATATGTTGTATCTGTCAGATTTCTGAGTTTTACTCAAAGAGAATGCGATGTTTTTGGGTTTATCCACCTCGAACTTCCTTCTATTCACGGTGAACTCCATTCATGCTGCAGCTGAAATATCGAAAGATAAATTCCACTTCCCATGTGACATTCATGGTTGATTGTGTTTCAGTGAATTTGATGAGCATCTCATACCTATTTCAGGCGTATTTCCAACCAATGAATATGGCATGCATACACCCGCTGTATACAACAAACCTCGGACATTTTATCGATTTGTTTGATTGTTGCTTGTAAACATCTTCCAGTATACCTTAATACAATAGCAAGTGTTGTAGTGAAAGATGTGCACAACATTTTAATGTCTACCTAGTCCAGTTTGACCACAAAACCAATACCAATCTATCATTTCATATTCATCACTATTTCACTGTTGACTTACCCAACACTGTGGAATACAGAAGGCTTTAAACAGCGGAAGCTGAAGCTATTCAAGTTTTGTTTACAAAGGAAATAGATGCAATCAGTATTACCTCCGACCTTGATCAGCTTCAGAATAATCGAATGCCTAAATATCCTGGTGTGCAAGGGATGGGAACTGTAATCTTGTTGATAATTTATACATATGTCCTCCTTGTACAATTACGCTTATCGAATTCCTTCAATTTGTCTGCATACATTTGAATAAATCAACCGTCTGCTTTCACTAAACAATTCTTGTTGATTGCATTCAGTATTCGCACACACTACCTTGAATCGACTTTCGGCTGCAGAAAAAATTTCGGAGTTCGGTGGCATACAGTGTTTTTCCGAATGCTTTAGAGAGGTAATTCTTCAGTATTTCTCCTACGTCATCCCCTTTGAATTCAATATTCATGAATAAGGTCTTATTAGGAATAATAAGGACTTGTTCTTGTTGTCGTTTTGGCTCCACATGTTTTTCAATGAACCTTACGGGATAGCCATTCTGAAGTACTTTGTGAAGGTGTTCCAACTCATCGTCTAGTATGTCATTTGTGCATATTCTTCTGATTCTCGTGCAGAGCGAATGAATAAGGTTCCTTTATCGGTTCAATGGTACCCAACTTCGGAAACGAGTGTATCATCTATTCCAAGTTGACTTCTTATAGATTGACATTTATAAGGAGTCATCGAGGCTCCTCTCCAACGAGATATCGACAAAATGAAATTCCTTGTTATTCTAAAATCCCATGGTGAAATTGGTAGAGATGAGTTACACTAAATTTCAGGAGACTGACATCAAGATCAATTTTCACATCGCATACAATCGAGCCTTCATACATATATCTTTCATACAGATGGGACTCAATAATAATTCGATGTAGTACACCAGTTTTCAAACTTACTATAAAGAGGACCCAGTGGTGACCCTGCGTTTACTCCATGTTTTTATCGACAAAAACCTTTATTGAACTCGAATTGCACATTAAAGGTGTATCGTAAAAGTAATTCCTTTAGATAGTGAATTAGTATACCGACTTCTTGTCAAACCCCAAAAAAACTGCAGCGGAATCATGCTCCTGTTCCTGTCACCCACAAGTAAAATATTATGCCGCATCATCCTAGAAAGACTAAAAATGCTCTACATTCAAAATAACAACATGAACAGACTGGTTGGCTGGCTGGCTTCAGGAAAAACAAATCATGTGAGGATCAAATTGCAACGCTACGCTACGCATCATCATAGAACACAGCACAGAATGCCAGTCAAGTCAAGTCAACTCTCTACATAAACTTCGTCGACTTTGAAATGGCCTTTGACAGCATCGACCGAGAAGTAATCCGGCAGACAGCTACTTCAATACTACGGTTTGAGTGCCACAGACCCTTATCAACCTCATTGACACAGCAGCTATATGCTATATGATGGGGCTACATGCCAAGTGATTCACAACACATGTAAAGCTCAGTGACTTGTTTGAAGTGAAGTCAAGTCAGGAGCAAGACAAGACAAGGCTGCCGCCTACCATCACCGATGATCTTCCTGATTGTGGTCGACTCGACTCGACTCGACTGGATCATGTAAGAAAGAACTGTGAGGAGCTGTGAGAATATTGGCATACGCTGTTTGACCAATGAAAAGATCCTAGAAGTAGATTTGGATTTCGCCACCGATGATGATTCATCTCTGTCTTATGTCTTGTCGCACAAAGTCGAAGATGTATAGGCGAAAACTAACAAGTCGGCAGAAGAGGTGAGGTGAGGTGAGGCGAGGCGAGGCAGCGGAGGAATACGGGACTTGCTTCAGGTGAAGGTAGAGAAGACAGAGGTGATGAAGATACCCAACCAACAACAAGCACCGATCACCATCAACGGAAGAAATGTAAAGGAAGTAGTCTCATACACCACCTACCATCTTGGCAGCATCGAATCAAGGGTAGTGTATCTGTTAATTCGATTTCTCACTGGTTGAAGAATTTTAGTCAACAACTTAGCAGTTGTATGATATGGGGAATTTTTCACATATTTTTAAACCTGGACGAAGGGGAATATTCTTTTTGTGTACTTTGGCAAGCCGTAGAGTCGTGAGATTACGGAACCTGAGGGTTTCAAATGTTTGAACAAGCTACTGGTGATGATCGACTGGTGTTTCATCTTTTTTAAGGATTTTGATCAACTTCTGCTTACTTGTATGTTTCTGAACAGGTTCTTTTAAGAATATGTTTTTATCTGAGAATAAAAAGGACAAATTTACAACATGGGCATGCCGTTCCACGAGGATGATGTTGGAACCCTTATTAGGACGAACTGGAAACAACTTGTTTGTGCAGAAGTCCTGCTTTCGCGTTAATATAGTGAAGGCGAGAGTTGACTTTAAGTGTTCCATAATCGACCCAGTATTTCACCCTAAAACATTCTGTTTGATGACCTATTAGCTAATAATAGAGTAATTTATTTGTTGGTTTTTACTATTAATACGATTGTAGAGCTGGTAAAAATGATTCGTCGTAAAGAGAATTTTCCTCACTATTTCAGAAATTTTTAGCTGTCTGTTTTTGTCGATAGTTTTCATCGGGGAGTTACATCTTTAGTTAGATCATAAAACACTGAAAGGAGTTCGGTAGTATGTTATATCCTACTTCAATGTTCAGTTTTGTGTGTCGTTGATGTCTGATATCGAATAAGATTTCCATCTGTTAACTAAGTGGGGTAATTACGAGGTTAGCATATAATCCTCTTACGCATCTGTTGACAAAGAGTTTAGAAGTAGGAGAGAATAGATACCAAGCAATGAGGAACCTCAGTAGACGCAGTTAGTTTAGAATTTGGAGAAATCTGTCACAGGTTGAAAAGATGTATCCCGAGTGGAGCTATATTTTGTTGGAATTTTTATTTAACGGTGATGGTGGAAGAGTGTGTTACGTGATGATCGAGTTGTCTGAGATCATATCACAACTGAATACATTCATCTCTGTTAGTCGCGTTTACTAGTGGAGTAGACGATACAATATCCAGGACACATGTTTGTGGCATCAACTGTATCATAATTTATTAGTGTTACTACTAGGCAGCAGAAACTCAACTATTTGGTGATGATAATTGGGTTTTGTTTAACTTGTTTTATGTTACTCATGCTTGATATGTGTAGTAGATTGATAAATCTACTTTTACCGATACTTTAATATATATAGTATGTGCATACATAACTTCGTTTTCTATTTGTGATATACAAATTTATTTATTTAGTGATTCAACTGATCCTTTTAATCGTCAACCATTGGCAATGTCTCAAGTAGAACCACAAGAAAATTTACGATCAAGTATTCGTGCATGGATTAGTGAACGACGTACACTTAGATTTCAGAATAAAACTCAGGCTGAACCGAAATCATGATGATATACACATGATACATATTCATATATAACTTTATTATCACTACTATGATTATCATTATTATTATTGTTATTATTACTGTTATTATTACTATTATTACTACTACTACTAATTTCAACCTTATATAAATACACTATGAAGCCACTTTTGTATACAACATGCAAGATATCCTTATTGAGCGTGTATGTATGATTTTCTTATTGATGTTTAGCGTTATTCTTCACTTGACTGAACATCGTTTACTTTACATTTACAAATAGAAGCAGTATCTTATATCTTGAAGTGTACTATCTTAAAGGTATGATAAATTAATTTATTGTAACAAACATAACAAGTATATAAATGTTGTAAAATGCAACAAGAAGGCAAACATACCGCGATCGCCATGTTTAGGAGATCAACAAAAATTACGTATTGTCTGTTGTAATTTATACTGTTTTAAAAGAAAGAGAATAACAATAATAAACTGGTTGTAAAAATTCACCTCATGTGTCTTTAAATTACAGAAAATGTCTTTCTTTTTTCACCTAGAAGGGAGGAAAAACAAAAGTTACGGTTTGTTTTTCTTTTCAATAATGACTTGGATAAGTCTTTTTTTTAATGAGATATGGGAGAGTGCCGTGAAATTTACGCACTAAATAATCGGATTGCAAGAATGATGAATGTAGCGAAATATAATGAGGCGATTTTTACTTAGATCCTTCTATATTGGTTGCAATCAAAGCAACACATTATGCAAAGTTCTTACATATTTTTAAAATTAAGTTGAAAGCGAATTCTTCACGAAGATAACATGGATTTCTATTATTATTTATTATTTGTCCTTTAGGTTCCTAGTGGAACATACAACTTCAGTAGTACGTCGCCATTTCACTCTGTTCTCTGCAATCTTTTGAATCTAGCTCCACAACTGCCCACAAGCTTTCATTTCTTTCTCACCATCTCCTCCATGTCACCCTCACCTCGGATGCCTAACTCATCATTTCCACTTTAGGTGCCACTCAAAGGCCTGGCCTTGTCTGACATGTGATGTCCCCGAATGGTCTTCTCAGTGTATGCCCAATCAAATCCATCTCCACTTCCTTCTGCATATTTGTTGGGCGATGGGTTTGCACGTTCCCAGAATTCCCTGTTGCATATTCTTATTATTCTGGCCACCTGATCTTCAGTATCGAGAGAACGTAGACGGTACTTGTTCATGTATGGTGTTTGTAGTTTGTTGGAAGTGCTTTTCGTAACGCGACAAGTCTCTCAACTATCACATCGCAGCACTGACTTGACATTAGTGTTGAAAATCCGGATCTTGCTCTTTGTGTTGAGTGCAGTACATCTCCACACTGATTTCAAGTTAATACAGGAACGCCTATCTTGCTGTCTTCCGATCCTGGCTTGCTTTAACATCCTCATCTGTGCCACTGCCACCGCCTGTAGTTGAAACGATGTTACCTAGGCAGGTAGGTAAGTAGGTGAAAGAGACAACTTCCTCTACATTTCTTCCGTTGATGGTGATCGGTGCTTGTTGTTGGTTGGGTATCTTCATCACCTCTGTCTTCTCTACCTTCACCTGAAGCAAGTCCCGTATTCCTCCGCTGCCTCGCCTCGCCTCACCTCACCTCACCTCTTCTGCCGACTTGTTAGTTTTCGCCTATACATCTTCGACTTTGTGCGACAAGACATAAGACAGAGATGAATCATCATCGGTGGCGAAATCCAAATCTACTTCTAGGATCTTTTCATTGGTCAAACAGCGTATGCCAATATTCTCACAGCTCCTCACAGTTCTTTCTTACATGATCCAGTCGAGTCGAGTCGAGTCGAGTCGACCACAATCAGGAAGATCATCGGTGATGGTAGGCGGCAGCCTTGTCTTGTCTTGCTCCTGACTTGACTTCACTTCAAACAAGTCACTGAGCTTTACATTGTGTTGTGAATCACTTGGCATGTAGCCCCATCATATAGCATATAGCTGCTGTGTCAATGAGGTTGATAAGGGTCTGTGGCACTCAAACCGTAGTATTGAAGTAGCTGTCTGCCGGATTACTTCTCGGTCGATGCTGTCAAAGGCCATTTCAAAGTCGACGAAGTTTATGTAGAGAGTTGACTTGACTTGACTGGCATTCTGTGCTGTGTTCTATGATGATGCGTAGCGTAGCGTTGCAATTTGATCCTCACATGATTTGTTTTTCCTGAAGCCAGCCAGCCAACCAGTCTGTTCATGTTGTTATTTTGAATGTAGAGCATTTTTAGTCTTTCTAGGATGATGCGGCATAATATTTTACTTGGAGTTGACAAGAACAGGTGCATAGTTCTGCGCCAGTTCGTTAATAGGCTTAGGTCTCCCTTGTTTTGAAGTTTGACAAGGTAGCCCTTCTTCCAATCAACCAGCAGGTATCTTTCCTTCCTTGCAAACCTTCTGCATCATTGGTGTGAGCATGTCCACTGTTGTCTCTGCGTCTGTTTTCAGTGTTTCTGGAGGAAATTACACCTGGTCTTTCTGCTTTCCCGGCTTTAAGTAACCTTATGGCGTTCAGGATTTATGCTTTTGTTGGAGGGTTTGTGTTCACTGATAGTTTCGTGACTCCTGGTGGCATTACCGGTCGAGTTGCAGATACTGGTCAATTGAAGTGGACTGCCCATTATTTCGTTTGTTTCTTCGCTTCGCTCACTTGGTTTCCTTCAGTATCTTTCATTGACTTCGTCTGTGTTGATCTCTTCGCAGATGGTATTCTGATTATTTGATATACTGTTGTCAGGTCTGCTACAAGCAGCCTGTTGGGCTTCGGTTGCATGTGTCTTAGGAGTGTCTTTTGTTTTTGCGCGGACTCTTCTTCACTTCTTTATCCAGTGTAGTGTTCAGTTCCTGTCTTCGTTGTTCGTCCCTTCGCCTCACCGGTTCATCTTCTGCTTCACTATCCTCTTCTTCCTGCTCTATCATCTTCCATGTATCCGTCAAGATTCATTCCTTGTCTTGTTTCTTCATAATACAGTTATGCAGATTGCCTTGCACATAGTTTTCAAAGAGTTCCAGTGTTCTTCACTTGGATTTCTTAGACTGCTAAATAGCTGAATTGAAACAAGGGTGATAATTTATTAGATAGGTTGATTTTTCACAGGTTGATGTAGTGGATTAACCTTTGTTAAACCCTTCTGAGAAATGTGATAAAGTCTATTTTTCAACTCTGTATTAGGGCGCTCAGTACAAACGAACTATGTGATGGATATGAAAAAGTCATTTTCTTTTATTTACCAGATTCCCGTCAACTGCTAAATATACATCAAATTGTAGAAGTGATAGCAATTAGGACTAAACAAACCTAGTTTTGTGTGCGGGAAAAATAGGTGTTGGCGTTACAACTACCTTGGTTGATTCGGGATAAAGAAGTTTGAAGCATTCTGCCGTCTGACGTAGTTTTCAGTTTCTCCTCATCCCTATCATTTGAAGTAATTTCGTCATATCTGTTTCCTTCCTAAAATGAGTAACATTTTACTAGGCTATTATTTCTCAAACTATTTTTTAAAAAAATAGTTCTATTTATAAACTTTGACAAAACAATAAGACTTAAATTGTCTAAGTTGTGTAATGTATTTGCGCAACATATTTCCAACAATCTAATCACGCAGGTACTTATCATAAGTATTTATATGAAACTTCTTCGAGATAAGGAGTGAGGATATGAACAGAGGTGAAGTAGAAGGGCTGAGTTGAAGACCAAAGTACAATGAAAACCACTAAAGTGGAAATAACAGTAAATCGAACCTGGTCTCAGAATTGAATTCACCAAGGGATATTTAATGTGATTAAAGATTGTTTTGACCACACGAAAGTTGTTTAAATCCCCTAATAGTTAAGACCTCGACAAATCTAAGGATCCATCCTGAGCACGTTTTGTACGTAAGTGTAAAGGAAGTAACAACATCAAGCCTATGACTTATCTCAACGATATGTTTGCGATCGAAGAAATTGGACGTCTGCTACCAACTTTATCGGTTCAGGTAATTCGATTTGCCTCTCAAGCTCAACAGGATATGCTCCTAAACCCTTACTTGCATGGATTTATGAATCCCGCCTCAGTATGTGTCACTACACGTGCATTTGAATTAGATGTAAAAGGATGGGTCATTGTCGTCTACATATTATAAGGGTTTTGAATAGTATACAAGCTTGGTGGTTGCCATTGGTTGGACCCTAGCTGCATAGCAGGTTAAGTCTCTGCTTAAGGACTGCACTATAAGAATCACTTTTGTACGGAAGACTGGGGAAGAAATCTCTCTTCGGGACAAAGTGAAGAGCAGGTTTTGGCGCTGTAGCTACTTTGTGCTGGCTATTTTTGTTTATCTTATCCTACTTTCGTGCACACCCCCATATTGTTTTATTAAACTGTCGCCTTATTACATAAACCGTATAATCGTTTAGCTAATAAATGACTTTGAATTGAATCCCAGCAACAATTGATTCTATCATTATCGCTTACACAAGACTTTTCTGAAGAGATTTCCCGCAACTGTATAATATTATTAATAAACTGCTAAACGAAATCTCAATATTGTTGACGCAAAATTACACGATATGGACATTGCTTTGACCGGTAGTGCCGTATAACAGTCTACGAGCGATACAAACCTAGCGCACAAACGGATCGACTCTAAACGCTAATCAGAACATCAACCACAATAACAATACTGTCGACGTGCGAAGACACGACGGGCAGCTGACAGAGAGCTTTTACTGTCTCAACAACAGTCAAAACAGTTGAGAGCGGTGCTATATGTATACATCTCTAAAAAACCTTGACAACACTAATTCCACATTTAGGTTAAAAGAGTTAACGACCAATGAGAGTTCAGCCTTCAAAGAAGTGGAAAAATGAAAGCTAGCAACGGTGTGATGGTAAGTTATTTTAAGGTTATACGGAAAAGTCAGGCAAGAGTTATGCAAACTTAGGGGTGTATGGCAACATATTTGGCTGTAGGATATGAAGAAGAGGATTCTAAGCATTATTGCTAGATTGATAATTATTTCCTTCTTAATGTATAAATTATATTCAAAATTTCTGATGGTTATGACTAATCTTAGTAGATTTTGATGGTTATTTTGAGTGACTAATAAGACAGTCTACGGTTTTCTTATCAAGAGAATGACCTCACTATTTTGTGTGCATGTCGTTGCTTTAGTCCCACTTTTTTTAAAGAGAATATGCTTAGTAATGCGAAATAGGAATCTTCACTCTATTCTTGCAATGCAACTTGGTAAACACACTTAAAGGTAGTAATCTGCACAGTATTCATTTCGATATTGTCAGAGTTGTAAGCAGTTAAGGAAGATGGGCGGATATCTTAATTAAAACCGGCATTTTACTATTATTCAACCATTTAAATAAGAACTGTATGAATCTTTCGAAAGTGTAATGAATTTTTCTTTGTAGTAATCCTGTTTAAACTTAGCCTATTAAATTGTGTAGCTTTTATAGAATTTTGCATGTAAATGTTACACTAATTTGTTATTCAAGTAAGATAATAACAGAGTACAATAATAAATTTGGCTAACTGAAATCTGCATCCATTTATATTTACACTTCCCATTATATGCACAGATATAAAACGATGCAACAATATGCTTATCCTTTCAGTGGACATTTCTCAATAGTCTTTGTTGGCAAACTTATCTGTAGATGCAGTCATGATGAATAGAATTCAACAAAAACCCAGCCATGGTTTCTAAAGAACTATAATCATCTTTTGTAGGTTAAAAGTAACATCACTATAATTGCCTGTATTATACAAGTAATCATGCTAGAGCTCGGTGGTGTAGTGGAAAAAGCTCTGGCGTTTGAAGCGGTCAGTCTCAAGTTCGAATCCCGTCGGGGGCAACGTCACTCAATGGGAGGTACGTACATCCATCTGACGAGTCCCAAATGCGCATCCTGGATTCCAATGCTAGCCACTTCATAACTACCATTACTAAAAGTGACCTTGTTACTGCGAAGATATGAAATGACATTGCATAACGTGGCGGCATTTATTAACCCCGCAGGGATCCCCTACTAGAAAGAAACAGCTGTCCGATGTCCCGAGGTTTTCTGCGGTTTTACGATTGGTGTTGGTCCATAATGAATATAACCTTAGAATATTATACATGACCTAATCGAATTTATAAAACTGTTTTAGTACAATACTAGTTACCTTTTATGCAAATGCTAATAAAACCTAATAGATGTACAAACCGAAGTAAATGTAACCTGATTTTAATGCTGCATTTCAATGCAAGAAATCAATAGCCTATTTTAATTGATTTTCAACTCTCACCTTGAAATCAGTACCATGTCACATATATTTTTATGCAGATCTTGTCATTTAGCTCAGTTACTCTAAGTACCAAAAGTCTCCACCGTGAATTGGATTCATACATTTAGGATTGATTTCTCCTACTACTTGAAAAAATTAAGCAGTCAGCAAGATTTCTGAACTCGAGTTAATCAGTTATTGTTACAGAAAGCTGCCTAACGATTGAGAACCTATTATTAATAACCATTCATGATAATTAGTCATGTAATAATCCTACTCACTTCCGCCTTCAAACACATACGTGAAGTGGAACAAACAAGTGAAAAATAAACTTTCAGGCATACTAGTGCATGTAGGTATACCAACAAGTGATAGAAAAGGAAACAATCAGCAGATAACAATATACTGCGAAATGCAAAAACGATGAACAAAAAAAACATACCATATAACACATTATTTGGTGCAACCTCCGCAAAACACAAAAAGGACGCCTTAACACGAGCACCAAAGACGTAAAACGCAAACGTAACTGACAGATAACTTCGCATGCAAGAGCCACCGACTGCAACCGGGGACGAGTAGAGAAGACCGGAGGTGCTGGATGGGAGAATTTATTCCTCCGAGAATAATAATCAATTGATTCATCGAAAAGCACGTGATTATGCATACGCACAAAATATGACCTTGTTCGCAATTTGAGACATTGACATAGTAAGAGTAAGGATCAACCAATCAGCGAATTACATTACAAATGGGGGCAGAAAATAACCTACTAGTCTAGTCATGCTGTAAAAATGGTGTGAAAATGACAAGTTAAAAACGTTCAGATGAATAACAATGTTTTATGGAAGACTGGGGCCTTACAACACCTCCTCTCTCTGAAAAAAAATTAATACCCTCGATTTTTGGAGTCCAGTTGGAAACGAACTGTTTGAGACCGCTTCTGGATCCGTATATCTTCTGTGTTGAGGCTGCTGGTTGATATTGGTTTCGGCTTTTTCCATCGTCGTCGGTAAATTGAACGTATCCAGTAGAATATCGAGTGGTGTGGTTGGCTTTTCTGTCACGCATCTGATTCCTGTGTCTCTCCCATTTCTTCCGACCTATCATTATATCGTACATCACACTCCCACGTCTTCCCATGACAACACCCTCCGTCCACATGCCATGTCCTGGTGTGTAATCTCTTATGCAGACGGATTCTCCCTTGCTGAAGTGTGATTCGACTGTCTGCGTTGTTTGTGCACGACGTGATGGTAACATTGCATAGTGTGGCATACATAGCTTCCTTCCCATTAAAACTTCTGCGGAAGACTTGCGATCTGGTAGGGTATCATTTAGTGTTAAGCAATAGACGAGTAGAAATTGTTGTATGACATCCGTATGCCCTCTTCCTCTTTCTGCTTTGAGGAAAGCTCGCTTAAATGTATCAACAAATCTTTCTACCTGGCCATTGGATTGCAGATGGTACGGTGGTGTACGAATATGATGGATTACATTCACATTGAGAAACTCGGCAAACTCGCGGGAGGTGAATTGTGACCCATTAACTGAAACAATGGTCTCGGGCAACCCATGGCAGGTGAAAATATTTGTAACACCAGCAACTGTTCGGCGTGATGAAACGGGTGTTACTGTGACGATCTCCAGCCAATTAGAATAAGCATCATCATCATCATCATCATCATCAACAAGAACAACAACCAGATAGTAGGTTCCATGTAATGGACCTGCGAACTGCATAATCCCTTGTGGATACTAATGGGGCCACTGCGTCTTCATCGGGACATCTGACACTACTTCCATTTTGTTGCAGACCATAGTCAGTGGAAGATCGGCGAGTTTCAAACTCTCGAACCAGTCGAAACCCGACAGGTTGAGATTAGCATCAGTAATATTACAAACTCTATCAAAAGTAGTATTTCGAAATGAAACACAACAGTGTAATTGACCAACCAGTTGAAGCTTACCGCCACATACCGTGATAGCTGTTTGTCTCGTTGTCAACATTTTTGGCTGACCCATAATTCGCGGGAAATCACTGTGATATGAAACTGTGTATCCACTTGAAGGCATGAAGGTTGACCATTTATGTTGAGCGTTATGTACTTCCGCTGTACTGGGCTACTGATATGAACAGTTATCGTGATGTTGAGGGAGGTTGTTGTAGATCGACGACGAGATAAGCTTCTTTTTCTGTTAGCTGAGCTTGGCTGGTGGCAAAACCCATTGTTATGCCCCACCGTATGACAATAGCGACACTTATGTTGTTTGAAGGGGCACGACTCCACATAATGCCAAGCTCCACAATCCCAACATGTGGATGGTGGCTTTCGCTGGATACTGTTTGTAGGGCGGCGTGTTGCACTACCTGAGTGTTTTATAGTATGCACTTCTGTCGAGTTCTGGCTGCCAGTCTGTATAAGGGTGGTGGTATCTTGACGTACATTAGGTAATCGCTGATATTCCTCACCAATATCTTCCAATGTCAGCTCTGGGTCTAGTTCCAGACGATTCAGCAGGTGTGAGTATATCTGCGAATTCCGGGGACTGAAGAGCACAAATCAATGTGACCACTTTGAATTGTTTGTCTGTTAGCGACTTCAACTTGAATTGTTCACATGCCCTATTCACAGTCCCACTGTTTCATTCAAATGTTCTATCGCCTGGGTTCTGTGGAAGGAAGGATAAGACTACAATATTGATTCAATTCATCTGAACCAAGCTTTCGGAGTAGAAGTCTAACTTTCCATGCGTTGTCTTCGTTTGCAAAACCAACTCTGAAGAGGTCTTCGTATCGTCGAAACCATGTATCAAAGGTGATGTTAGTATCTGGATTGCATACAGACTCCGAAATACTGGAACCAATTTTACCATCCAAAAAGGATGAGAAGGATGTAGATAGAGTGACGCTCAGACCAGTAAGCAGTTCCATCATCTTCAGTTGCTTCTCCATCAATTTTTCTAATCGCTGTACATCCATTTTTAACACCGTCGCCGAGTGTTATATATTCCGAACGGAGATAACACGCACACCTAACTGACAGATAACTTCGCATGCAAGAGCCACCGACTGCAACCGGGGACGAGTAGAGAAGACCGGAGGTGCTGGATGGGAGAATTTATTCCTCCGAGAATAATAATCAATTGATTCATCGAAAAGCACGTGATTATGCATACGCACAAAATATGACCTTGTTCGCAATTTGAGACATTGACATAGTAAGAGTAAGGATCAACCAATCAGCGAATTACATTACAAATGGGGGCAGAAAATAACCTACTAGTCTAGTCATGCTGTAAAAATGGTGTGAAAATGACAAGTGAAAAACTTTGAGGTGAATTAGTTTTTATGGAAATGTGGTAGTGTGTCTGAGGGAAGTGTTGAGTGATGGTATAAGGATAGATGTGGTATTTTGAAGGTTTCATGTATTATGGTCATTATGTCTTTGTATTTTAGGGGCATGGCAGGAAGTGGATGTTGTGAAATGAGTTTTTGGTGTCTTTTGTGATCGCGGAATCGGACGATGCTATGAAATTGATGAAGCAATTTTGGAGACGGTCTCACTGATACTAGGTTTATTGTAGCTTGTTCAAAAAGGAGGAATTCCTTGCTGCAGTGGGCATTGATCTGAATATCCGGATCAAATTGTTTGAGTATATGTAGGTCCACTTGATTACTTGCAATGGCTTGTGGAGCCTGGTACGTACAAACAGATTGTCCAACGACAACCATCAGAAGTCTCAGGATGGGTCAGTATAAACCCAAAATATACATCAGTACTCCCAACATTCGTTTGCAAGAGGATTCAGTCTCTGGAGATTTATTTGCATTGGTCTATAAAACACTAATTTTTGCAATAGTGTCAGGAAGTGTTGACTTTGTATTGCTGAAGTTCTAATAGTACTGACACTAGAAGTGTGAATCGACTGGTTTTTTTCAAAACTTCCAAGTCTTAATCAACCAGCCTTGTTTAGGTTTCTTGCCATTACGTAGATGTTTCTAGCTCAATTGCAAATTCCCTATTCCCTTCAACACTAATAACTGTCTACTCACTTTGTTGCGAATCGTTCAATGATGAAGTTCATCTGACACATACTTATGTTTCTTACGGAAAATTCCATTCCTGACCAAAATCTACTAAGAATTATCGATTGACATTTTTTGTTAACCATTCAGATGTGATTGTACAGCTGTTGGGGATGCTATCACCGAAAACGAATTTGTTCGGTGAAGTCTTTCTTCTTTTATAGATGTTATATCTTTGTAGTGACTTAATATAACTTGAATTATATATATTTGCGTGGACGCGTGAACAGTAACCAGGTCCCACGCCTTGATGGTCGCTTAATTTCTTGATAAATGGAAAAAGGCGGTAAGACAACAGAAGATGCAGTACGTTCAAAATACATACATAATACAACGGTTTATACATACTTACAATGATCTTGACTATCTCCAGGCCTTTGTAGATGGAAATATCCCATAGATTTTTGTCACTTCAACCAATCTAGTATTTACGCATCGATTCACGTACTTTTTCCCGAAACTTCAGAGCAAAAAGACTAGTTGTAAAAGGTTTCGGGATTTACAGCTTTTTTAGAAAATTTTGACAATCTTATTGCACACTATAACAATAGTCATACACAGATAATTGCAAAGGAGATCGAAATGAGGATAAAGAAGGACCATAGTCCACGTTCTTTGTGTGATATGTGCTGTTACACTACCTATCCAGAGTAATGCGTACTGTATAGAAATTCGTCGCATCATTCCAGGCAGTTGTGAGTCTTACAAATGTTGAATATTCATCAACAACACCCGTTAAATGGCTACAGTTACTTTTTTACGTTATAAAGCGTAACCACACCACCACAATAGAAGTCTATGCATACTTATATACATGCACATTCTTACACCGATTGGAAAGTATATATATATATATATATATATATATATATATATATATATATATATATGCTGTATGTATTTACAACCTATCAACCCCAAGCTGATTCATAATGCACAGCATATTTGCTTTTATGAACAAATGGCAACAATAGCAAAGAATGAGAAAAGATATTGTTCATCGAAATTAAAAGCAATATTCATCATCAAACTAGTAAGTACAAGGGTAGTAGTGTAAAATGAAAACAATAAAAAGTTACGATTACGGAATGTATCTTTGTATTTTCAGAGATCTTTTTCACATGTGTTTATCCACTTCGACTAGTTCATGTATTGAATAAGTCTACTCGTATGACAGCCAGATATAAGGGAATGATGATGTATGAAGATAAGAAAAACATCTAAATCACAACAATTTGCAACACAATGTGACATATTTACAAACATTAAATAATTTTGTTAAGCTTGTTGCATATTAGTTAGTAGTTAGCAATTATTGCAGTTCACATTAGTTACTACTACAGCGAATAATGAGTAGCATAAAATTCGGAGGCAGGTTAGATCAAAGGAAAGTATGAAAGACAAGTTGTTACAACACAATAACTGTTTGTCACATAAAAACATAGGATACAAGTTACAGGGTGAAATTGATTTCCAGAATTATCGAAACTTTGTAACAATTAAGAGAACACCGAAGAAAACAACCAATCCTACCAATATAAGGATGATAATCATTTTACGATCCTTGGATTGATCAGTCTGAGCTTTTGTCAACTGTTTCAAACCTTCTTGAACTCGAATTTGAGTGTGTTCCACGTTGTAGTCAATACGATCTACCAGTGTACCCTATAAAATATAATAAAATAAGTAAGGGTATACCAAAGTGGTACAGAACTTTTAAAAGCAATTGCATTTCGGCTTCTGAATAGCTAGCCAATACAACAATTTACAAATTAATCACTACAGGTTTTTTAGTTTATTAATAGCGGTTAACTTGTTTTAACCAATTTTTGCAAAGAGAAAGATTACGGTGATATAAAACAAATGGTTACTTAGGCTAGATTTACCAAAGTTTTCGGCTTCAAACGAATAAGTATGCACTGCTTATATCAATACGACGTGGCTGATGAAGGCGCTTAGCTACTCTCTCCCTCTCTCACACACACGTCGTCTGGCAGGTGGCCTGGGCTCCTGTTTAAAGACATACCGAGTTTTGTGCAACTACGGCATAGCTTTGGTTGGATCGCTTAATCAAGATCCTCTCTGATGTAAGGTAAAATATAACTTCGGAGGTGGAAAATATACGGTTGATTCTTCGACTTATATAAATACGAAAATCTTGTACTATCAAGTGTAAATCTATCATATCTTCATGATGTGTTTATTTTATCTACTGACAAAACTATAGTAAATGAAAATTCAATCCGAAAAAATATATTATTAGCGACTGGATTGAAAACTGTTGTTTAAAGTCGTGCGACAGCAGAGTGCTCTATAGTAAGTAAAGGGTGAAGTATTTGAAAATCGGTCCGAAAAATCAGATGGTTGAACTAGAGTTTAGGTAATCGTACGTTCCACCTCATTTCAGGCAAAGAAGTTATAGGTGGCCAAATTCAGACCAGACATTACTTTATCAAGTTTCTGATCGCTAGCTTTAGTCGTGTAGATAAGCATAGACTGGATGACTGGAGTTATAAGTATGTTTAGAACCGATGGCTTGACATCACTGATGATCTGGTCTTATAACTCATCATCATAGCACACACGTGTTCTGAATCTTTCCTGAAATCTTTATTAAACCTCCTTGCTCATCCTCTTTTCTCACTCACACATTTATCGGGTTTGGCATCAAGCTTCTAGGTCAATTTTTAGGTTAGTTTGACTAACAGTACAAATCAATCCAGTAAACGTGTCTTTATTAATACATTTAAAATACAAATCTTGTACATAATAGGCAACAAAAGATGTGTTACTTAAAATTTTAAAAAATCAAAACCACAAACGTGATATTGAGGGTAGGAACAAGGGACAAACAGAATGGAAGGAAAAAGAGAAATGGCTTGTTAGAGAAGTCATCTTTAAAGAAGACTTCATTACCTTTCTTTTACGTTTCGCCACTAGAAGAAACAGGAGGGTTGAGGCATGATCGCCATTGACATTGACTCTGAGTCAGGTCTGCTATTGTTTCAAACCACTCATAGTGCATGCTGCTTCGGGTCCCAACGCCAACACATGTTAACCAAACACAAATATCCCTCATATTCCAGCACTAATTCACACACTGGCCACCTCTCCGTTTCTTTCAACCGATCCAAGGACTAGCAAACAATGAACGATACGGAAGCTGGTAGGACGAAATTCGCAGTTTATGTCAAAGATAATGAAGTGGGAACTTCAAGATGACTACAACAGATGAATGACGATCTCCATCATGATCAAGTACGTGTTGCTTCACCTCAGAATTACTTAGTGTTCCACCGGATGATGGCAATCCTGTGGAGACGTCGGACAGGAAGGGTTGCCAGATACCCTCTACTCCGAGGT
The DNA here is from genome assembly GCA_944470555.2 of Heterobilharzia americana. Classification (NCBI taxonomy): domain Eukaryota; kingdom Metazoa; phylum Platyhelminthes; class Trematoda; order Strigeidida; family Schistosomatidae; genus Heterobilharzia; species Heterobilharzia americana. The sequence continues at coordinate 9,256,468 of OX104132.1, forward strand.
CAAGTTTTTCAGGTGCAAAGCATAGCTAGTAGCATCTATGAGCTATATACCCCAGTATTTATATCCGGGGTAAGATCAAAACGGCGCCAAACGTGATGCAGGTTGGTGTGCCCCACTCTGGATTGCCATATATGGTTATAAGTTTTTGTCAACACCCCCCCCCCAACCACCACCACACACGACGAAGCAGGTAGATAAGCTTTGCAAAACTTCTAAGGGTGAGTGCAGATACATTGCTGTCAGCATCACGAAATCACTTTGCACTTCGATGGTGTGACGTACACATCATACTTAAGGAAACTGATCGTCAACCGACTGAGCAAGACTGGAGTATCCAGTATGTTGTCGCGCAGTAAGACAATACTATCCGTAAACTCGAGGTCGGGAAGTGTTTTACCTAGCAATGGGTCTACATCAGAACCATGTACCTCCTTCAGAGATGTCATGAAAATGTTGTCGATAGTAAAGTTTAAAAAGAACAGTAAAGATGGGCAGATCTACCTAACTCCACTGTTGGTTTGCAACAATAAAGATAGGTGGCTCACTCACTCTATCTTAGGTGTTGAAGTATAGGGCTTTCCAGATGTCAACAATCTCAGAAATACCTCTCTCCAATAGACAATTCTAGAGCACGGGTCTGTCCAACGAATTGAAGAAAGTCTTAATATCAACAAACTTTGCAATGTATGTGACGGCGTTCGAGCATCTGATGGAGCGTGAACATGAGATCGATGCATCCAAGACTTGAACGAAACCTGGCCTACTCCTCGCTGACGAGTTTCGCATGGGTTTAGAAGATCGCACAAAATATGTTAGATGCAATTGTTGGCAGACTGATAACTCGATGGTCATCATACACAGGTCAGTGACTATTTATAAGAATTAACACAACAATGGCTTCATTCAAGAGTGATGGAACACTCTCAGTCAGCTATACTCTCTCAAACAATATCGTCGGCGCCCAGATTAGTGTGTCATCTTCAATCTTGAAGAGCGCATTAAGTAGGCTGTCAGGGCCAAATATCTTCCGGCACCTGAGTTTATGCAGTCTCTTCATTAAATCAGTATGAAGATGAGACTCGCCATTGCTGTGTAACTGTTATCACACATATCAGCACACCACCGTAGAAGGCACCAAGATGAAAGATAGATAAATGAGAAGGTAATCAACAGTAATAGGAAGTCTTGAAAAGATAGGAAGGGGAGATAAAACATGATTGAAATTCAGTATGATGTTTAGTTTAGGGATGATGTGTGGATATATTTGCATCAGTGAGATAGATGCTAAGCCATGTTACCATCAAGGTAGACGGCGACTAGTCGGGGATAACTTGCGAGTGACGTACCTTTTGTCGGTACAGTGGCACTACGACACAGTCTACACCATGGAGGTGACGGCAGACGAGTATCTACAGCCTCGTCACATCCTCTACCTTTCTACTTGATGTACTGATATGAGCTGTGGCAACTCGGACCGTTACGCAGTAATGCCTGGTCCTATGTTGATATTGATGATGATGACTACCTTTATTAGTCATGATTCACAACCAGATCGTGAAAGGAAGTGAGTTGTTTTGCAGTATACTTGGGCCTTAAGAGGTGATCGAATATCATGTCAGAGCCACAGATGGCGTAATCTAGTTTTTTGTATCTGCTCTGAGATTTCGTTGGTCACTGACCCAATAGGGTTGATCCAACCTCTGTAATAAGGAGAGTGGCAAACACAATCAACGACTTCATTTCCTGTTGTTAGACTGGGGACCAACGAAGATCAATCCTGCAACAAGAATTTGAACTTGGGTGGTGAGAAATATATGCCAAACATTCTCGAATTGCAACTCTGTCCAGAAAATTCTGCATCTTATGGGTGTCTTAGCCTAATAGGACTATCCCATCTGCGCACTCCAGTTTTACTAAGGAGTTTCCCATGACAGCATCAATCCTCGTTCAGTTAGACGAGGTGAAAACCTCCACAAGCACATCTCTGATAAAACTAAACAAGACTAGAAAGGAGATATGCTTGGTAGACACCATACGACGAATACAACTCACCGTATACTGTAACACACCTATAGGTGTTCGAGTACAGTCTCCAACAGGATGACATATTTATCCATTATCCATTTCACTAACAAACGAGGCCATAAGGCCTCTCAATCGAAGGAGTCAAGCGTCCCCTGTGAATCAAGATATACAGCTCATGTTCGGGGCCGGCAAGTGTGGCTATGCTCCAGCAACTAGTGGAGGATGAATGCTTGATCGATACACCAACAACAAGTTTGAAACCTGTTTGGTTTACCTTGGCTTGGTCTTCCAGAGCTTCACTTAGGCATTTAATGATTATTGAAACTAGAATCCTAGATACGCTGGTCAGGCTGATTCCTCCATGGTAATCACAGGAAGACTTCAGACTACGACAGTCAATGATTGAAACCAATCTGACTGATTCACTAAATCAACGTAGAACACCGCACAGAAGAGCATCGGTTCAAGTTGCTACACTTCACAGTAGTAAACAAAGAACAGATGGATAGGAAAGGAGTGATATCAAAGTAGACAAAGTTGTTTGAGAGAATAAACAATCTGGAGACAAAGGCAAGTGCGAACATTCAATTTTTAGAAGATATCAATGAGTGAATACATCTGCACTACTGTGACCGATTTTCAGCTATATCACCAAGAGACCTCGACTACTGATTCCTTTCGTATCGGCGACCTCAACCAGGTAGTCTACATCTCCCCACACGGCTCACGCCAACAGTAAGAGACTTCACTGACTGGTGCCACGTCTTGGTCACCCTGAACTCTTTTTCAACCTAATCCAGCTCCCCCCAGCATGGCGTGTCCAGGTAGGCAGTGGTTCGGCATGCGCAGGACGGATCCAAGACATTCCAGTCAACTAATGTTCACAACACCAATCCACTTGCCTGTCTTATCTAGTATTCTTTGCCTGACCTCAACATCGCTCGCACAGTAATTCCACTACATGCAAGCGGTGCTACGAAGACACCTATGATGAAAATCTTGCAACCACTTCATGTCTTCTACTTTTAACAGCCATGTCTTACAGCCGTACAACAGGACAGAACGGACTGCAGTGCAGTATACTCGTCTTCCAACAGACACTCGGATATCTTGCCAGTCAGCACCACAGGTGACGAGAGTTGGCAAACGCCAGACGGACCCTCTATATCTAGGCTGAGATTTCGTCAGCAGCCAGCCGGCGGTTCAGGCTAATGCAACTCACCAAGTAAGTGGACTGATCGACATATTCCGCAACTTCACTCCTTATCATTAACCTGAGAGTCGTTGCAGACTAGTCCTGGAGCTATCTACTTCACAGACCATTTAAGTGACACCAAACTTCTCGCTGATAGTGACTTCGTCAAGATGTAACAATCTCCGAGTTATGTTACATGCAGATAATGCTTCCATCTCGTGCGTCTTGACCGAAGAATCTCAAGAACTTGTAAGGGACTCATAGAGACACCTTGTATTTATTAAAGGAACCTTCTTCAAAGCTCCAAGCAACTTCACTCACCACTTTCACAGTGTTTTGTAGGTGCAGCTAATGCGCATCTATATCTTCTGAAGGCTTAACAACTAATCTTGTACAACTGAGACCGATTGATTCGCTAGTGCTGACATGTTCCGGAGGACAACTACGATGACTAGAAAAAACACAATATGAACGTAGCAAGCAATATAGCCTAATATATGCTCCAGAAAAAGTTGAAGTTGTTAGTTGAAATGTGGTTTACTTAAGCCTGGACTTGAGTGATAGGGGGAAAACACGGAGTATGAAAACAGTGATAGCTGTGTAGGGAAATGGTGCTGGATAGAAACAGCTCTCAGTCTCCACACAGATACAGAAAACAATCCCCATTAACTGAGTAGATTCAACTTTCAATCCAGTTAACCATCTGTGTCAACTTATGAACGGTGGACGTGATTTCAGAATAGATTAGTTAGATATTGCCCTATGCAACAGCCCCCTTGTGTGAGGTGTTCAGCAACTCAGGTTGGTGCTAATGGACTATAGTTTCAGCCAATGACAAGCAGCTAAGTGTAACAAAATGTAAATAAAAACACATTTAAAGGTAAAAACAAGAAGCAATACACTCCGTGTGTGCAAAAAATAACAGTGATGAAGTAACGAATTGAATGCCTGCATATCATTTTTGTAATCACCTGCAGTAACACTGAAACAGTGCATTATCTTTCTCAGTAAACATGTATATTTTCATGCACTAGGGAATGAGCCACACCTGTTGTCTGAGAACTGGCGATAATACCTGGCTGCCAAAACCTTGGCAGATGGAGTGGGGTTCAAACCAATGACACTCGTTGAAAGTCAAATGTCTAGACAAGTGAGCCAAAACTTCATTGTCTGGCAATGAACTTTATTACTTCTCTTTCTAAAAGTTGTGCACAGCGTACAAATAACCTTGATACTTTACTAGTGGAGACAAGTCTAAACGTGTAAACTCTGAGAATGAACAAAAGATGAATATATGGTTAGATGTTATGAACAATTGATTCATTTTTCTTTTGATGTACAAAAATGATCATATTCTAACCATTTTACCCTTTCATCAATTCCGCAGTATTTTACTATATTTATCACGTGGAGAATTAGATGCAAAAACAGGTAAATGTGCAGTCAGTATGTGAACAGATCGCGTGAGTTCACAAATAAATTTCGAATCGAATCGAAACCCACTCAGCAACCATGTGTACATTTGTGCAGTAGGCGGTAGTGAGCCACATCTGTTGTGTAGGAGTTAATGATACTACTATTTGGCTGCCCAAACGTCGGTAGGTGGAACAGGGTTCGAACTCATGACCCATTGGTAGGAAACCATCTCCCTAAACCAACGATCTATTGGATGACGTTAGGAGTAAAATGGAGGTGCTGGGTTATAGAAAGGGAGTTTAGAGGTTGGATGGTTACTTTGATATGATTATGAACAACATATTTTGCTCAAGATGTCATCCGATGCATAGTACTGGATCTCTACAAGCTATATCAGATAATCTAATCTAGTACAGAAGTAACTATTTTGTACCAAGGGGTACTAATCGTAAGATACATCTGTAGAATGAAGCCAACTTATACTCACTAAGATGAAATTCAAATCTGCCTCACACAATAATGTAATCAGTGAGAGTGTTAGTTTCTCGAAGGCTGCAAAGATATCTTACTTATGAAGGAAAGTAAGCAGTAAAAAAATCTAGTGTTTCCATATAATCATTTTTAAACAACTTATGCGTTAAGAATCTTGAGCATTAGTGAATTGAGCCTAGTCCAGAGATGGATACAAAATACAAAACAGGTTTCAAAATGTCAAACTTCTACCTGATCCAAAACCATTTGTGCGACATCTCGGAATATTTCACTCAATTCGTGTATCGACTGTACAATCTGATTAATTTCTTGTTCGCGTTGTACAACCATATTTGTATTCTCGGTTAGCAGTAAACTTCGCCTTTGTTTTTGAGATTCCCAGACCTAAATTCGATTAAAAAAAGATATTGAGTGAACACAAACATCAAAGTTTACGTAGGAAATACTGAAGTTTACAAGAAGACGTGATATCACTACTTTATTTTATAAGAATGTAACTTTTCACGAGTTAGATAACTGTTACATACACATTACACTGGTTGATAAGCAACAGACAAATTTTCGACGTCGCTGATACGGCCATCCTCCTTTGTATTATCATTCATAAAAACAAACGACTACCCAAAACAACGCAAAAAATTAGTTAGACAACACTACACTGGGTTGATATTGAGATAATTCAAGTCAGTACGGAGAAATAAACAGGAAAAGAGAGCTAGTAGAAAATTATCCAAGACGGGGGACTAGCCAGGTATGTGTTCAGAGTTATTTTAAAAGGTGAATTCATAGGCATAAGAAAGACTGATTTAGCATCACGTCACACTCCATCATCATCATCATCATCAATACAGGACTAGGTATTACTAAGCAACGGGTCCGAATTGCAACACCTCAATATCAGTACATCAAGTAAAAAGACAGTGAAGTGGAAGATGAAGATAAGAAAATTCAGTCAAAAGAAATATAAGGTACGAAAATGGTGAGATTCAGTATAGCGTCGTTAAGATGAGGATAATGTATGCATATACATCTCTGCCACTGACATCGGTTCTCAGCCATATCATCAAATAGAGTCTCCAACTACTGACTGGTTCCTCTTGTCTTGTGAACCCCAACCACCCAGTCTGTATCACCCTACATGCCTCAAACCAACAGTCAAACACTTCATACATTGATGCCATGTTTTAGTCTGGCTGCGTCGAGCCTTTCTCCAGCTTAAACCTACTTCGGCCAACATTGTGTGACGAGGCAATCGGCGACTAGGCATACGTAACACATATCCAAACTATCTCAGTCGATGAAGGTTCATAACCTCGTCAACTGACTTACCTCTTCTCCCTAAAATGCTACACCTGACTTCCACGTTACTCACTCACGTGGTGACACCAAGGAATACGGCCTATGCTACAAAGGCAACGGTGGTCAAACACTTCAACCCTTATCATCTCTTTCACCTTCAATGGCCATGTTTCACAGCCATACAGTAGAACAGACCGGACTGCTGTGCAAGTGCAGTACACACCATCCCTAGTAGACAATCGGATATCATGGCGGCATCACAGGTGGCGTAAGTTGCCAGAAGCCAGTCGAGCCTTTTGTATTCGTTTAGAGATTTCATCACCCACTGAGCGACCAGGGCTGATCCCACTTCCCAGATAAATAAAGTGGTCGACGCACTCAATCATTACACTTTCTATTGTTGGCTGTGGCACCGTTGAAGACCAATCCTAGAGCCATAATTTGAATTTGAGTGATGAGAAACGCATCCTAAACATTCTCAAATTCCCACTCAAAGTGTTCAGAAGACTCTGCATCTCGTCAGCGTCTTCACCTAACAGGACTGACTATGTCATCTGCATATTCTAGGTCTAACAAAAATTTTCCTGCGATTAGGTCAACCTCTGTGTAATCAGGTGATGCGAATGAGACCTCCATAAGAATATCTATGATAAAATTGAATAAGAATGGAGACAGTGGGCAGCCTTGACGGACACCACTCGATGAGTACAGCTTCCCGGACATTTCACCATAGGCTCACTTCACACATCCCAACTAGCAGATAGGTAGAGTCTCCTCTATATGATTGATACTGACCAATCAATATATATTTATCAAACTGAGTACTGAACATGGATGAAGTATTTTCATACATAAAATATACATCGATCAACTCCGTCCCTATGAATCGCTAACAACTGCACAAATGACTCAAATTTTTCTAGCTAAAATGATTGTGATCAATTATTGGTTCAGTTGTATACAAATGATTGTAAGAACGAGTCTGGTTATTATATACATGTAGAGTATTACACCGTCTAGCTTCTGTTTAGTTGCATTGTTTACAGTTACATTGGTGGAGTTGATATCAACCACGGTTTCTGTATTGCTAAAAGTCATCAAAAATGAGCCCAGTCTATATGAAAAGTTAAGATAACATTTTACCTACACACGCAAAAAGTAACAAAAATAACAAAACCGGAAAAATATCAAAATATTGTACAGACTTACAGCATAATCATCATCCTCAAACTCATTTACAAGTTCCGGTGATGAATTGTCACCAATATTCAAATCTATGTTTAGATAGCTACGTATTCTTTCATCTCTGGACCGAAGTTCTGCAAAAAAATAATAAACTACTATTTAAAAACTTCATTAAAGTTATCCTTAATATTGACGTATATCAGCTAAGCCCAAAAATTGTGATAGTTAATAGTGGGAAGATGAGAAAAACGCTAGCTTCCTATCAATCCCGGATTTCTACTATGTACTCCACCATACGACTGATGCTGTAGTAGTATTGCAGTCGGAAAAACTACTGATGTGATGTGTAAAACTGTGGCTGATTGGTTTAGGCGGTCGAATATCAACACACTCCAGCTGCTGAGGTTCGGTTAACCACGTGGTGTCATAAGCCATGATAAAATATATCGTTCATAGCCTATTTCACGAACCGGTATGTAGTTGCTGAGAAACATCTCATTTTACCTTAAACGACGCGTAGCCAGTCTGCACAAGAAAAGTACAATGGCAAAAGTAAAGAAAAAAAATAGAAACCCATAGTAAATATCAGCTGTGGTTAACGAAGATGAAAACAAAAAGAATAAGAATTCCAATGAAGACAAAACAGTAGTGGAAGACCACAGACGACTAGAAAAATAAAAACGATAAAGATTGGTGAAATATCCATCCTTCAATCAAAGACTAAAACCATAGCGGATCTGAGTTCAGAGGTGGGTGAAGGTACGCCATTTTTTTGCCTTTCCTTAAATTGTTGTCATAAATTGTGACGACTAGGATCAAGCTACGGCTATACAACATCCTTCAATTTTCACTACCAACCATGTCTGCAATAAGCATGATTCCTATGCGCTTGCTAGGTCCAAACTCAAATTACGGTTTGGATGACAGTTAAATCTGGGAATTTAAAAGTTTAGCAACTACTAACCCGAATCCTAAGGAGCTGTGGTGCGTTGGTTTAGGCAGCTGGCTTTCAACCAGTGGGTCAAAGGTCCAAACACCGCTCCGCCTACTGGTGTTTGAACAGACAAATAGTATCATTAACCCTCAAACAATAAATGTGGCTCATTGCCTACTGCATGAAAGTGCGTTTTATTCCGCTGGATTTGAATCATGGTGTCATCCATAATCTCTTCAATTCTAATTAATACTTACCAGTCATATTTATTTGTCAGTAAAGTTGTCCCCGTCAAAAGAAGGGTAAGGAATAGGAAAGGTATTAGTGAGAAAATAAAATGAAGCGCTGACATACAGCAATTTCTAATGTGTCAGTCTGAGACTGCGATTTCCAAACGATATATGTTCATTCAAACAATCGCTTACCGTAAAACATCTAAGTTTAAATATACATTCTACACAGAACTAAATAAAATGATGACAGTGATATCCATTATAAGATCACTATGGGAAGTTGTATGATATTTTACCATGATGAATTTGTCAAAAGTGAAACTAAATTTTGTTAAATAATGTTTTTTGAAAAGGGAAACAACTTACTATTCAGATATTCGGATTGCGCTTTTCGAAATGCTACCGAAAGATCTTGAAGAGTTCGTGCCAAACTGCATAAAACATTTTCTGCTAACTTAGATTCTTGAGATCGCTGCCATAATGCTGAAGAACGTTTTAATTTGGATAGTTGACTTAGTTGACCATGTGATAAATTGAACAACTTTGCAAAGTAATTTGAAGAGCAGATTTACAGAATATTAAGGAAAAACCATGTAAAATATTAATATATTTACATGATAATCCATGTGCTGTAATATACGACATAAAAAGGAAATATACCATCGTGGTTTTTTTTCGTTCCTCGAGTACAAGACTTCAATCATAAAGCCTTCATTCTACCTGAGGATCACTGCTCCTCTTTTACTTGTTGTGATTTCCGAGCCGGATGGTTCAAACATGAGGCTTTCATTGTCTTTTCTAATAAAACACTATCAGCTCAAACTTTAGAAGAAAGTGATAATTTCTCAAGAAGTGGTTCAGTAGTTTGTCCTGATGGAGTGGAGTATGAATTTATTGTTGTGTCATCACTAGGTAATACCCAACATTAGGAGTACACCTAGTAAACTATTAACAGCTAGTAAAACTTATGACGATGTATTTCCCTGACGACGTACCTGATAGCAGTAATATCTGAAAGTTTTCTGCTGCAGCAATTGTGATTTTGGGAACACAACTGAACAAGCACATACTGTTAAAACAGTAACTAGCAAAGAATCCGTTACAATGCAGGTAAATCTTGTACTAAGTCAATCTGAAGGGAATTTACCATTTTAAAGATAGTATTAAAGCCATTAGGTTTAGAATTACGTGAACTATACCGCATGAATATCAGCAAGCATCCACTTCATTTGTTTCATTTAGGTTATCCAGGTAATATTGTTGGTAACGTAGTAGTGTAACAAGCCAGTACATATTTATGTACTAGGCTATGAAATAAAGTTGCCTAAGCTGAAGTAGGTGAAGTGGGGTTCGGGCCCGTGACCCATTGGTTGAAGATGGAGTTCCTAAACCAATGAACCCTTAGGTGTGAAAATATAGTTTAGATACATAATTGTGTTCACTACTACCTTAGAGCTTAACTGGACAACCTAGCCAACATTCATACCTTCGGTGCCATTTTAATATAGAAGTGGATAAGCAGTCTAACTAAGTGGAAACCTATTTATAAATAAGGAAAAAATTCAACATGGAAATCCAACGGTATCAAATATACTGATGGTTTAATTAGTGAGTAGAGAGGAAAAATGAACCTTCGTTTTGTTACGCAAAAACCATTTTTACGATAATAAAGTATTGCCTACATATCTCCTTTTTACTTTAACACGCTTCAAAGATATAGAGAACAAACTACGTTTTGTGTATTATAAGAGATGAAGGCAGAAGAAACTATCATATGTAGATTACAGTGAAATTAAGAATGTATGGATTTGCATTACAGTCAGTTTCTGAGCTATGTAATTACAACTGAAAACTTGCTAGTTTATGTTACATTCAATTGAATAACCAAAGCAATTCAATTTATGGAAGGGTGAATAAGATTTATTACTTTAAGGCTAACGATACAATGCAGTTATCCGCACTGAGGTGGAGGAAGATAGCTCAAATTGATGACTCATTGGTTTACTACATCAGTTAGTCACGCTTTCGTAGAATGCAACATCATTATCCCTTAGTGAATTTCCTAAGTGAAATCGGTTACCTGTTAACTTTTTTCTATCGATTGATATTAAATTACATCCCTGAATTTCACTCACCATACAATATATTACTACCCATGATTAGACTACTTCATACATGTCACATTTCTCGTAGTCTTGGTTTTATATTTGTACATTAGTAGTAACCTTAGTAACTTGTTCATTGTATTTTGATACATGGTAACAAGATGCTGGTAGCTCGTCAGTAAAAGGAGCATTTCCTACGTTAATGACATGAATAACACAGTAAAAAATTATCATCGATGAATGTGAAGGTTCTAGATAGACAGAAACTCTACTACCTATACTGTAATTTTCAGTAGCACAAATCTGAATTCTGAACTTGTTTCACTAATCTTAAGATGATCAATACGTACAGACAATCTTTTAATGACGGTTGGACCCAAAAAGCACGAACTTTAATTGGTATGTAAACCGACAATTGTTGGGTATCTAAAGCATACCATTTAACCATACTAGCAGATGAGTTGAGCTTTTACAGAATCCAACTCTACTATCAAGCATTACACGAAGATACACGTTGTTACTGAGTTGTATTTCAATTTTGTTGACAGATAAGTTAATAAGAAACGCACCATAAATACGTCACACCGGGAAGTGTCAGGGTGAAATTACTACTACACCAAATGATACATAGAAAAAGAAAACGTTACTTCACTTACTTGAGTAAGCTCTTTGGTTTGAAGCTCTATTTCTTGATCGTCGTCTAAGTTATCGTCTAAATTCGAAGCCATGAGGTTTCTATCATGGAGAGCGATAACCTCTTTCACTAAATATAATTTTCTTTATAAAGAGTTGTGTTCAACATACTTACTTTTTTGTCGTATTGTACTGAAGGTGTACTGAAGTGAGTTCACATTATTTTGCCTATAAACGTTATAATCATTGCAAACCAAAAGCAAACCATTCTTTACGAAACTTCTCAGAAGCTCGCTCAGTTCCTTTATTTCTAGATTTGGATACTAGCGCTTCTTGGTCAGACTTCTAGATATGAATGGAAATCATAAAAAAGAACGATACAATTAGTGCTAAATAGTGAAGTAAAAAAAAACTCCAAACGTTTTAAGTAATTAATAAGAAACCTAAGACGTACAGATTTACATTAAATAGGGAATAACCAATACTCATGGTATAAACTACTCAACAGGGATTTTAAAAACCCTAACTAACTGAAAAGCCTACCATAAAGTAGTCCATCAAAAAACTGCCATAATTTGTTCATCGACCGAATGACCCACCTCGACCAATTTAGGTCAAAGCAGTTTAAGAGGCATATAACTAGAACCCAATCCGAGAGACATAAATAGTGATAATTAAATTAGCCAGATCATCGAAAGAAGTCTGTGAGCACAGACATACATTCCGTCACGTTCTACGGATCTTCAGCAGTAAGTAGGAACAGTACAGTACCCTACAGCGATGTCTCACGATATTTAGACTTCACAACCGAAACTTCACTCGATGAAAAACTACTAGACCCGATTCTAACAGTCCTTATTCTTTATTTCAACCACCATGATAAGGAAAAACATATCCCAAAGTGCTATGAGTATCAGGAATCATGGGACATTTCATGGGTCTTTAGAATCCACAGTGTTTTACAAGATCGAGGGCCATCGATAAACTAGTCAATAATGAGTCACAATAACTGACTTTGTGCCCGTTAGTTGAGGATGTGAAGTAGACCCAGATGGCGAATCGTTGGTATATACGCTTGCATATTCACTGTGGAACCCAAAAATCCTGAATTTGACTTGGTGTAATGTCATGAGTATTTAGAACTGGATTCTACGATAAAAAAAAGTATTCTGAAGTCGTGCTTTGTGGACATGAAGCTGACATGGTAATGCCTTGGAAATACATTAGATGTTTGACGGCCGCACCTAAAGGTCTTTAATCCGGGCAGCTCCCACATACTTTTTTTCTCTTATTTTCCTCCCTTTTCGCTTTTTTTCCTTCCTTTCTTCATTCTTTACCACTGCCTTACCGTTCTCACTCAGACATGAGTCATGACAGTCCCATAACCGTTCCAGCAACCCGTACCTCCCCAGTCACTCTACAAATTACAACTTACTAACCCACAAAACATCCACCTCACTGAAGCTAAAAGCAAGAACGCAGAAGGGATTTCCTCGTCCACTGCAGGAGTGAGCCGGACAACTCGAACAAAGCCCTAAGGGCTAGACGTGAGAGATCAGAAACCATCAGTTTCCCACGCTTGCAATATCAATAGTGGATATTGGACAACGCATTAACCTGGAACTATAACCAATTGGAAACAACAACAACAACAAGAAGCACAATTTCAAACTGTGAAATTGAAAATCTGAAGCGAAATAGAGAGCTTGTAACAATAGTACTGCGGAAGACGACAATACCGACAGCTAGCGAACTAAATACTGTTAAGACAAAACTACGTCCAAACACTTCATGAATTAAAACCAAAATACGAAACCACTACCACGTAGAAGCAAGTAAGAACAAATAGATGCACCATTGCTTTGGTCTAACCATTGCAAGCTAGCTACGGTAGACATTTAGTGTTTTTAATCACAGTTGCTTGAAACAGTCCAATTTCGCGAAAATCCCTTCCTGATCGGTAGTCGCTGCCTAGAAGCGGTCAAGCTTGCATATCACAACACAAACTACGCCTGCTAGAACATCTTTTCCTGCAACCAGATAGTAGGGAAATAGGAGGAAAATATTTAATCCGACATTTTTAGTGTAGTTGTTAGGCAGGAAAGCAAGTGGATCTTTGTACCGGTGAAAACTGAGTGAAGGAAAAAAAACCTGTACACGGTCAACATTTTCGCTGGGAAACTCGAGGCAAATCGTGGGAAAACGCGGTGAATAAGAAGTGCAGAGCAAATCAGGAAAACACGAGGGTCAAATACTTGGGGAAATGTTGCACAATCCCGCGTTTTCATGCCAATCAGAAACATGACCCCAAGTTGTAACCGCAAAAATGTTGACTGAGTATTGCGAAGACTGCAATCAAGCATTACTACTCAGTATGTTTTAAGCATCGTTGAGGCATTTGTCTATGTGATTTCAGTATAATAGTTAGCTTGTACTGGTTTTTAACAACTCATCCAAATGAAATCCCGGCATTGGTTTTTCTTACCGTATGGTAAGTTTCAAGTGATATATCCGTTTAAAACCTTAGAAAAGCACAAATGTAAACTCACATCGTCCCGGAAGAAATTCCTATTTTGAAGGGCATTATTTCGCATAAAAGTAAAGCTTTCCGTCAGTGACCGAAACGCCATCAAACTCCCGTCTCATGCGGTGCTTCCCAAGGTCGAGCGGTCCAATGTTCAATATCTTTTTACAAGCTGTTGCCGATACCATATTTGGCGGGACTCGGTTATTACTCATTTCCATGGGTGATTAGGAAGGGGTGTAAATGAGTTAGAAACAAATGGTTGTATCAAGTGAAATGTAGAAAAGCAATGATAGACAAAGTAAGTTGTCAACCTTACCTAGGACCAATATCCAATATCATTTAACGAGCTAGTGTAAGCCAATTGATTTCTTCGCTCTCGCTTCTAGGTCTTGCGGAACGGTTCCAGGTCTTTGGTGGATTCCGATAAAGTAGGTCTACTCACTCGACTGCTGTAGCTCTGGCTAGTCCAACGGGCGGTTGGGTGTTGTTTAGATTCGTAGGCAGTGTTGTTTGTTTATTTGCTTTTTCTTTCAAGGACTGTGGTGCAGCTGGGTTCCTCAAATGTCGTAACAGCAGACAATTGGTTGGACTGACTGTAAAAAGGAGATGAAAAATATGTGCTGAGAAATTAAGGGGGAGAAGGAGAGTGCACAGGGGGACAAAATAGAAAAAGAAAAGGAAAAGAGGAAGAAGAAGAATATATTAAAAAAAGATTGGGGAAAAGGAAATGGCATGGAAGAATAAAACACTGGTTGGTTCATGGGGAATAGGTGATAGGGAGAGCTTTTGTCAAAGTTCGGGAACGTAAGGTCAGAAGGAAGATGAATAAATAACATGATAGGACGAATGGGAATATAGTAATTCTTTTAGTAGGAGACGGTAACTGGAGGGGACGTCTACAGGAAGGTATAAGGTTAAGCCAAGTTCTCAATGACAGTGGTTTTACAAAGTGTTCAGTAATAGTTGGTCGTACCGAGTTGGTAAGCCGTGTCAGCCTAGTCCACATCCCAGTTGAATGGACGCAAACCGTGCGTCGATGCGTAACTGTCCAACCTCTTCTCGAAGCTGTCAACAGATGGAGCAGTAGCAATCTCGGCAGACAATGCGTTCAGTGGCTGCAAACTCTCAGAGAGAAGAAGTGTTATCGTACACGGGTTTTCGCTCTTTGGTGGGCAACTCCCCTCGGATTACCACGGGGATCGCCGTGGTGGCGGTCCGGTAGGATTCCACTATTTGGATGGCTTGGGTTACTGAGTATTTTGTGAGCCTGTCGAGCTCTGAAATCTGACTCCAAATTTCATATACGTGTCCAGATACACTATCGCCTATTTATAATTCCCGACACTGCTGATCCACCTGCGTCAGACAGCGTAAATATCAGGAGTTAACGCGAAGTATATATCAGGATGTTGTATTAGTCAACGAGCGAGCAAAAAGTCTTTTTCAGTACAACTAAACAAAAAGTGTTCAATGAGTTGTTACATACATCAACACAATACAGTGAAATAAAATGCTACATAAGTCCCTCCCCAGAATACAGATATAAGAGGGAATAT